>JARHVA010000063.1:6792500-7405000 GCA_037957365.1 Torreya grandis | reverse complement strand
AATTTTTTTTAATAAAACCTTATAATCAAATCAAATATGAGGAGGAATAGATTGAGTCTAATAACAATGATGAGGACCTAGATTTAAAGGGATTATATGAGCCAGAATAAGAAGTGGAGGAGCCTAAAGCCAAAATTGCAAACTAAAATGAAGATCAATAGCTATGAAATCTCAATACTCAGGAGTGATAAGTACAAAAAATAGTACAAGACTCCATTCCAAGTGGTTCAAATAAAATATAGGAGGGAGCCATTAAATAATTTGGTAGGGAATGTTTGGATATAATCTATGCCAAAACTTACAACTTTGGGTGACACTTGGATGTAAAATGAGGCTTGAAAAGGATTACAACTATTAAGAGATCATCAAGATGTATTTGCAAAAAAATATTCACATAAGTAAAGGGGTAGATCCTTCCTAATGGGAGATGAACATAGAGCTAAAGGAGTGCACATGACCTATTAAAATTTCCCATATAGATTAAATAACAACATGGAGTTGAAGTTAAAGGATGAACTAGATTGGAAGTAAGAAGTTGACATTATCTATCTAGTGGAAAAAGTAAATTGGGCTATCCAAATGGTGGTATAGTGTAACAATTTTAGATAAATTAGAGTGTATGGGGATTACTGTACACTAAATTATGGATATATTAATGATCCCTTCCCAATTCTGTTCACATATGAAGTCTTGGAGTCAATCATAGGACATGAAGTGCACTCTTTTACAGATGGGTCTAGGGGATACCATTAGATACCAATTTTAATAGAATATCAATCTAAAACCATATTTTCAATAGAATGGGGATCTTTTGCATACAAGGTAATGTTGCCCCTAATATCTTTTCTAGGTTTGTGGTCACTAAATTTAATGACTTGATCCAAGCTTTATTGGATGTCTATTTATATGATTGTGCTATTTTTTATTTATTTAAGGAGCATATATCAAAATTGAGGTTGATGTTGGAATAATGTTGAGTTATGCACATTGTGCTAAACTTGAATAGTATTTATTCTTAACACCTTTTGGTGTCTTGCTAGGGCATATAGCATGTAGAAATGGAATTTTGGTGGAGCAAGTTAAAATCATAGTAATTATAGGCATGCCACCTGATAAAATATATACTTAGGTGTGATTATTCTTGAATCAAGTAGGATACTAAAATAAATTCATAAAATCTACACAACTATATCTACCCTTATGAAAAAGCTATTGTACAAAGATACTAGGTTTGAATAGACTAAGTACAAAAAAAATTCTATAGATATATATAAAATATTGGTGACAACTCCCATTTTTGGTATTTACCAATTGGATCAAACCTTTTCACATTCATGTTGATGCCTTAGTAACTATAATAGGAGTTGTTCTCACACAACCAAGAGGAGGATCGGATCATCTAGTTCACTTCATAAGTTTCAAACTCTCAATTAATGAGAAAAATTATATAACTACAAAAATCAAAGCTTTAGCAATGGTGTTCACATTATATAATTTTAAAAACTACCTTATATTAATGCTGTTAGGATTTTTTACAAATCACCAGGCTTTGTGATACCTAGTAAAAAAACCCATGTTAGGAGGATAATATCTCTTTAGTTGATGTTGTTTCAACAGTTTCAGTTCAGAATCAATATGAAGCCTAGGAGAGAAAATGTGGGAATGGACCAATTTATTTGAGTACATAATGGATAATAACCTAAATAACTCTAAGATGAATCATTGTATGCTCATTTGTTTCATGTCTCTATGATTATATAAAACATGGAAAACATAACTAGTTTCTTGAAATAAAGAATTTTTCCTGCGTACTTTAGAAGGGGTCAAAATCAATTGATCAAAAGAACCATTCCATTAAACATCATTAATGGTTTCATTTAAAAAATGGGTAAAGATGATGTATTGTGCAAAGTGGATTTGGATCATGAAAGACCATAAATTTTATAAGATACATATAAAGGAGTCACATGTGGACGTTTCTAGGGAGAATCCATTAAAAGGAAAATCTTACAAACTGGACTATGGTGGCCTACCTATTTATAGATGCACACTAAGTATAAAAACACTATGACATCTACCAAAGGATGGTGAAGCCTAATTAGAGGGATGAAATTTCATTGAGTCTTATGCTAGATGAACAACCATTTCAATAATTGGGAATCAACTTTATCAGACCAATCAATCTCCCCAGTAAGCACAATCTTGCAAAGTACATAATTACTATGACAATCTACTTCACTAAATGGGTGGAAGCTACTATGACACTAGGCTACATTGCCAAGGATGCAAACAAATTTATGTATGAAAATATTATAACTAGATTTGGATTCCATTTGAAATTGGTTAGTGATAGAGGAATGCATTTCATAAATATCACCATCAAGACTCTGATAGAGGAGTTTATGATATCACACCATAAATTCATAAAATATAATCCATAAGTTAATAGACAAGCTGATGCATCAAATAAAGGCATTGTAAAGATGATCTCAAATATATTAAATGTGCAAAGGGATGATTGGGAAAATTGAATTCCTATAATCTTGTGGGAACATAGAACAAAATACAAGCAAGAGATAGGGTTTAATATATTCATCTTGTTTTTGGATTAGAATTAGTCATTCTAATGGAGTATATAATTCCTAATATATGAATTATGATTATCATGTGACTAGGAGATTGAGACTCTCTGTAGGCATGACTAGTGGATTAATAAGGATAGAATAAAATAGGAAAAGAGAACAATGGATGCAATAAGTTAGCAAGTTAAGTCAAAAATCATGGCATGATCACAATCTATGATTCAAATATTTTTTCATAGAAAAATATGTATTAATATATGACAACAAATTGAGAACATTTCTAGGTAAGATGCACATTTGATGGAAAGGACATTACATTATTCATGATGTCTCAAAGTAATGAATAATTGTCTTAAAATATCTCTATGGAACCATTATACCAATACATGTATATTGTTTTAAGCTTAAGCCTTACCATCAAAAATCGGTATCAGATCTCATATAAAATTAAGAGAGGGTGTTGATTAGCACCATGTATTTTAGGATTTTTCATTTAATTTATTGTTTTCTTATTTTGGTTTTAGGTTTGTGTGTTTTTTTATAGTCTAATCTCTATATCGTAATACTTTAGGACTAAGATGGAAAAATCAAAGTCATAGAGTGTGATTTGAGAAGTAATCCAACATGGAAGGAAAATCAATAATGCAAAATCAATATAGAGTTCATCAATTAATCCCGAGAATGAGGTGATGACCCAAAAGGTATGAAGGAAGGACAATCAACAATCATTCACAAATATGTTAATGATGACACACTTGAAATATTTCATCTTCCCCAAAAAATGGATTATGTGTCAAACTTAGAGGATTTACAATAAAATAAAGTGGATGAGGTAAAATATGATGCAACACATCAACAACTCCTATCATTTGAACTAATTCTTTGATCCATTGAATCACTAATGTCACATCATTAGTAACTAGTTACAATTAATTCAACCATCAAAACAACACACAAATAACTCAAGACATTCAAAGTGATGTGTCAAATGGATTTAAGTGGGAAAATCTATATGAATATGGGAATTAAGAACATAATTTCATTACACACTATTGAGAATAAGAGCCATATATAAATTGTGCCTAAATAATTCAATTGTATGCAGATTATTCGTCAACACTAGTTTAGTCAAAGAAATTATTTGAACATAACTACCACATCAACTATGGATATCACATAAATTATGATTTCCATCATCAATGCATAGAATAATTAAATGGGAATTGGTTTTAAGTTTAGATAGATAAGATATCATGACCTAGATATGTTTGACTTTATTGATGTAGTAGAGGCCAATTTGTTTGTTTTAGATCATCTAGAAGTAACATAAACAAGAACCATAGCTCTTTAACACCCTCTTTGAAGATCAGATGTGAAGTGACTCATCAAAATCCCTACATTTAGTAAATTGGATGAATTAATGTTAACACTTCTCATCTCTATCAATATGTCATGGTATTCATAAATCCAACAACTATGGCATAAGAAACATGACATATGGCTCATGGTAAATCTCTAATACAATATAAAACCAAGACTCTTCCCATTCATTCAAACAAGAAATAAAATAGTAGTATGTAATATAGGGGAATCTGTATTGACTATGCAAATGATATTTAGTGTGCATTCTATTTGAATTCATAACCAATAATTTTTAGTAGACCACCAAAAGTGCAATACATGTTACAAAAAAGGTCATCAATATTGCATATTGAATGATTTGACTACATGAGGATTTAAACTAGCCATAGTTTTTGGTATCTTATCTCATCATAATCATTGATAAGGTCTACAATGGAATGTCACAAGTATTCTAATATTATTTTTTGGTACTAATTCTTTGCCTTAGTAGTCGAAGTCTCTATATGGCTTATTCAAATTGAATGGGGATTTCTATCTTAGGACCACATGTCCAACATTTTCTAGGAAAAAATAGGCCAATAATATGAGCACATTAATAGAATCAATGCATGGTGTGTGGAATTTAAAAAAGTCATCCTTTCACACCCTCACATACTTGATAATGTTAGGTAATATTTAGGGAAAAAAAATTAGTCATTATACTCCATGACAAGATCTAAATCAGGGTTTATGAGCTTCCCAGGGCACCAATAACTTCCTTACCATTTTTAATAAATATGTTAGATATGCAGGTTGAATTTATACAAAAAGGCTCTAGTTGCTTAATTTATTTCACCATCATGAACCATACCTTCAAGAGTGTATCATCCATCGATGTAACCATCATTAACACAACCAAAAATAGAGACAAGCACTACCAGAGACAACAATATCCCCATCATAGATTATTTTAGGGAAGAGGAAGACACCAATATGTATAACATAACCACCTCATCCAAATAAGAAGATATATATTACTAAATATTGGACTTCTGGTAGGAATGTTGTATAGATCACTATTTAATACAATTTGACTCAATTGGGAGTCACAGGGTATGATATGTACAAGTTGATGATTGAAGACATAGGTACTAAGGTATATGAATAAGAATAGGAAAATAATATTTCTATTGAAAAGAAGTGCACACTTGTCAAGTGTGGAAAAATGTTTCAAAGATATTATTAGTGGACATTGCAACATCTCTTACATCCATAATTATTGATAAAGTGGTGAATGAGAAATAATTCATGTATAGGATGGCTATGATTTTTGAGGAACCATTGGGAACAAGATTTTTTAGTGGCTCAAACAAGCCAAATATAGTAATAAATTCCACAATAATCAATGATAAATAAGCCTAGGACCCATATTATGCCCTACTTATTATCAAATATTGAAGCATATATGGGTTCCTTTGTTGAACCTCATCTAGTGGAAGAAGCTAAGCTAAAGAAGACTCAAGTGATTTAAAAACATCCCTAGGAGACATTTCAATCTTATAATTAGGTGAAGAGGACTCTTGTCCCTCCAGCCAGACTGAAGGCATCAACACACAAGCACAATGTCATATAATCAACTTATTCTTATTTTACTTTGCATTTAATCTCATTACCCAATTATTTAATTCCTATGTAGAATATTCAAGAGGCTTCTCAACCATAGAAGTAATAGCTAACCACACACAAAGACATGGAAGTGCAAAACCAAGATTTGAAGGATTAACTCAAGTAGGATAAAGCTCAAAAGGTAGTTACCAAGAAGGATAGAAAGGAAAAAAATAAAGATGAAAATAATTAGAGGAAGGGATAAGGGAACACAAGGCTACCACAAATGATGAGTAAAATAATAAGAAAAGAATAAGCAAGATGAAGAAGTTTCAAGGAAGGAAAAAGATAAAGTAAATCAAGAAGCACAAGTAGTGTAGACACAAAAGGCTAAAGTTGACATAATAATAAAGGCTAAAGAAAAGGAGAAAGTGAAATAATCCCTATGAATTCAAGAGGAGGAAATATAAAAGTAGACCTAGGATCAAGCAGCCAAGGATTACGCATAAACATATACCAAAGTAAAGGCAAAGGCCAAGAATAAAACACAATAAGAAGTTTTGGCAAAGTAGGCAATAGATTATACCAAGAAGATGGTGATACCTGAAGTTGAGTAGATATATAATACATCACAAGGCTTAAAGTCCACCCAAAGGGGTGCACAATAGGAGGGTATCATCACAAACTACAATTCTCTTTTCAATGGTTGTGGGATGTCCCTGCACCTTCAACACAACGCATAACCTTATCTCTTCTAATGACGTAAATCAACAAGGCACCTCTAAAACCTTAAAATTCTAATTTGGATCTTGTGACAACCATGCAAGAAGCATCACTCATTTTTTATTGACTACAATTTTTAAATTAAATTGAAGGATTGGATGAGTTCCAAGAGTCTGTCAATCAAAAAGCTTCTGCACTAAAATAAAAATAATCATAGATAAAGGAGGAAACACATACATATACCTCTACCTCACCAGAGCTCTCGAATTGATTGATAACACTGGCCATACTTTGGTAACTCAAGTTTTGGGTGACCAAGTCATGTCTAAGGATAAGTAGTTCACAACACTCGTGTCCTAGCTAATATAAGACTGACCTACTTTGTATATGTTACAACAACTTTGTATGTAAGCTCATAATATTAAGGTAGAAATAGAGGATAGTTTTGAACTTATTGCATAATATAAACACGTCTTGGATACGTATACACTCTAAGATCAACACAACCCAAATCATGCTTGATTTGAAGAAACATTTTGGCATCATGTGGAGTGAGGCCAAACTAGAGTTCACTAAGGATAAAAATATAAATAAATAATGGGAGATCAATATGATACATCTGATGCATTGTAAGTCACACTAAATAATTTTCTAGAATTAAGATACAATGTCATGCACAAGATGAAAACATGGAAAAATAAGATGTTGTGTAATACATTTGTTATTATTTAGACATAGATACATGTAGACATATTATAGGAGCTAGCACAAGAAATATAGAAAAAGTTGTTGAATTCTAAAGACCTTTTCATAGTCATAGAAGATGAAGACATTTAGAATATGATGGAGTGTCAAGCCCCACTGTGCACTATGATCACTATGGTGTGATAAGTCCTCAAGTAATGGGAAAATTTAAAAATTTACTTGTCAATTTTTGATAGCTCTATTGTATAAATCATTTAGGATCCACAATCCATCCCTTCATACCAACTTTAAAAGGATCTCAAGTAGAAAAAGAATTTTACATCTATAGAACCATCCATTCAAACACAACCAGCACTGACACCACCATATTATATAGCTATGAATTCTTTAGGAACTACTTTAGTGGCATCATATTCCCAATCTCTAATAGTTCCAATAACATAGCTTATACCTCCACCTTCTTTATAGGTATTGTGCACACTCTAGTTTTGAAAATTTGAGTAATTTTCCATTAGGAAATCCTTAATCATTATGAGCAAGGCCAAGTTTGTTGAAAACCTATAAAGAGTAGCCAATTGGTTAGGTTAATTTATTAAAAAATTGAAAGGGAGGTAGATTAGTACACTACTTACTTGAAAACCTTAAAGGGTAGCTAAGTAGTGTGCAAGATGTGAAAAATGATAAACAACGCCTTGATTGATTACCATAAGTAATGTCTTGTGATTATTTCTTTAGTGCATGTAGTTTTCTCAGCTTCATCACAAAGTACATTTCCTTTAACTTTATGTTGGGATGAGATAACTATTTAAGTCCAGGAAAGTGTTGACAATAGAATAGAATTTCAAAATCATATAGTGTATATGAATGACAAGTGTGTAATGGATATTTTATTATATAATGTATTATATTTTAGATTTATTTAGCATATGTATGTATCCCAAAACTTTATTGAAGGAAAAAATACTCATTCATGCTCGAATCAAAAGGATGGAATGTGAAGCAATAATGTATTATAAAATTCTAAATATAGTGGTTATTTTTAATGAAAAGGAGATCCAAAAAGATAGAAATTAATAAAGAGATATGATGATGGTTTTCTTGAATGTCTTTTATCCGTGTCCTATGAAGAATGAATGTTTTGTTTTATTCAAAGTTATTTAGTCATTTAGAATTGATAATGAACATTCTATACATTTTAGTCTACATCCCTAGAATAACTACATAATTATTAACCTAAGAAGTATCTTATTTATTATACAACCATGAATTTGTTATGTTCATGTTTCCTACTTCACACATAAAAAACAAATTAGAATGTTCTAATGGATTTACTTAGAACCTATGATAACAAGGAGCCCAAATTCATCCCACCAAACTAGCTCCAAAAAGAGCTCCAACAAAAAAAGCTAATAAATTCACAAATTCATCCACCCATTCATAGAAAATGCCCCCATCAATAGATTCTTATGGTGTGACTTCATCAAAAACAAATCCAACAACACCATCTTCACTACCTCTGTTAGTTCTAACAACATATGGTGTGAACCTGGAAAGCAAACATATGTCTGGTCCATGAACTAAGGCTACTAGTGAGTCAGATGACAACTATCATGAAAAACCATCCTGCATTGTTGCCTTATGCAAAGACATGATGTGTATTTATGCCTTCACCTTATCTCTAGGTAGTGCGAGGTCAAAATTTTGAATATTTTATAATTTGTTTTATAAGGAAGGACTTAAGCATTAGGAACAAGTCCAAGATGGTTGAAAACCCATAAAGGGTGGCCTCCTAGTTACTCTAATCTAATCTATTAGAACCATGTAAGGATGGTAACTTGGTATGCTGCTTAGTTGAAAAACTATAAGGGTGGTTAAGTAGTGTGAAAGATGTGAAAATAGGTAAATGACACCTTAATAAATTACCACCAGTAATTTTTTTGGACCAACCCCTTAGCACAATTAATTATACGAGTTCCAACACAAGGCACACTTCTTGTGACTTTGTCTAGAGATGAGATAATTGTTTAAGTCTATGAAAGTATGGGTAGCTATAAAATCATAGATATATTCCTTTCATATTCTACAGTCTTTTCATATATATATATATATATATGAAAAGACTGTAGAATATGAAAGGAATATATCTATGATATATATATATGAAAAGACTGTAGAATATGAAAGGAATATATCTATGATTTTATAGCTACCCATACTTTCATAGACTTAAACAATTATCTCATCTCTAGACAAAGTCACAAGAAGTGTGCCTTGTGTTGGAACTCGTATAATTAATTGTGCTAAGGGGTTGGTCCAAAAAAATTACTGGTGGTAATTTATTAAGGTGTCATTTACCTATTTTCACATCTTTCACACTACTTAACCACCCTTATAGTTTTTCAACTAAGCAGCATACCAAGTTACCATCCTTACATGGTTCTAATAGATTAGATTAGAATAACTAGGAGGCCACCCTTTATGGGAATATGAAAAGAATCCTCTAAGATAAAAATGGAGATACATAATTCAAAGCAATAGAGTTTTATAAGTTCTATATATAGTGATAAAATGTAAAGGAAAAGAGTTATAAAATATCAAGATTAATATACAGATCTGATAATGTGTTTTATAAATAATTTTTTGTATTTTTTTCATGCACATTATTTACTCGGTTTTACTTCCATATGTTTAATTACATAACATGAATAATTGCTCTATATAATTTTAAATATGCATTTTTTAATAAACATGCAATTATAAACTAAACGAATACTCATGATATTTATATAATTATACATGCATTTTAAACTTGTAGATTACTTTGCATAGAAACACACATTAGCATGTTCTAATGGGTTTTCTAGGAGTCTCTAATAACAATTATGATCCTTTGAATTTTATAATTTATGGTTGTTCTCTACAGATTATGGATTATATTATTACATTTCTAATAGGTATCAACTAGTGTGTAGATGATATTTATGAATTATATAACATCTCAGTCTTGTACACTTGTCAAACTCAGACCTTGGTTGTTCTTCTCAATTTTGGACCTTTTTTGCCTTCAAAAGTCTCACATATGCTCTATCTTTTACCCCTTGGTCTATCTCTTGGTTTGACTAGTCTTATGTTGATGACCCAAACATGTTATCTTTCCCATAATGATTAAAACCTACTTATATTTCACCTTTGTAAGCTTTGAGTCTATACCTACTTTCATGTTCCCTGGACACTAGCATCCCAGAAATACACTTACGTCGACACTAGTGTCCTACTTTAATGCAAGTGTCTAGTGCCCTAAAGTCATCTAATTTGTAAATGAAACATATCCTAATGGTCAACCTAAGTTATTTAATGCAATTTATTTTTTCAAAGGGATTGATATAAATACAAGATCAACCCTCATTCATACCTCACCTAGAAAATTCTTACCTACTCACCAAGAAACTTTAAAATGGCATTCAATCAAGAACTCAAGTGATTAAAACTTTCCTATTTTCTCATATTTACATATCAATCATAAGGACAACACATACACAAGTTTGAATTATTAAATGAGTAGCCCAAGAGCTTTATTTTCCATGTTACAAGTTAGGTTATTATTTTAGTTTCTTTGCACATATTTTATGATTCACACACCAACTAACACATATAGGGGAGAACTACATTATTTTAAGGCCCTCTCCAGAGTATTAGCTATATAGGCAATGCTCATTGACAAATGGGTCTTTGGGGTCAGCTTGACACCATGTACCCACTAACCTATTTTCACCCAAGATCACTATGAAGATGAAGAAGTAGGGTTTTATAATTTCATGAGGAGTGATAGTCCATGACTTAGATCTGAATACACTAAAACTAAGGTGAGCACAAACCCAAGAGCATCCAAGTGGTCACATTATTTTCAAGTAGGTATTTCATATAGGATACTTACATTGGGTTTAGACATTAAAATCGATGCAATTATCTCAAGATAACAATAGTGTCTGCAACTCCAGAGGCACTCAATCTAGAATCTAATAGTTATTCCAAAATCATTTTCTATAATTCTTCCTATTTGTTCTATATCTAAAAGCACATTAGTATTAGAACCAAATAATTACTTATTTCTTTATTATTTTCATATCTATCATATTCTTACTTACTATTTTTATCATATCTCAATTTAATAAATTTAGTATATAATATATCTAAGTTTAGCATCTAATTACCCTAATATAGAGATATTTATCACCCTTTTACTTTAAACTATCTCTATCCCCTTTAATCCTATATAACCCTGATCTAGATCATTTTAGAATTAAACATTTGGTGAACCCAATCTTTGAAATCAAAACCCTAAGTTAATTAGGGTTTTATTATTTTTTGTGTTATTGATCCCTGATTTATATACAATATGTGAAACATTGATGCATCTATAACACATTTTGGGTTCCAATTTATGATAGGTTTTATGGTTTTCTATATTGATTCCCTTGTCAAAATTGTTAAGCCAATTTGTGCCAACAATGAGAGGGTTTTAAAGCAAAAAAACACTTTATATCACTTCAAAATTCCTTTTTTAATGATATAGAGCCAATATCTATATGCCAACATGCATGTTATCAACCATTTATTCTACCCAAGTCTTATTTGAATGGCAGCTACCATCCTGCACCCATTATTCACCCATGACTTATCTTTGATTACATAATCCATGTTGTTACTACTAGAAGAGGTAAGTTTTCTCAATCCATTCCACCACCTATTAATATACAATAGGTGTCTTCTAAAATTAAACTTGTAATAAAATCTAAGGGATATGACATTATTAACCAACTAAGTAATACACATGCTAAAATTTCAATCCTTGAGCTCTTAAAGCAATCTAATGTTTATAAGGATATCCTATATGAGGCATTACGTGAGACACAAATTCTAAGTATTATTTAGCTTAATTTTTTGTGTGGATATCATGAAATATTTCAAGAATAATGTCAAGTTCATTTCCTTTAATCCAGGTTATTTACCATCCAAATATATTATTGACTAAAATTTGCCTTTGTTTATACAAGTGACCATGAAAAATAAAGGCATCAAAAGGGTACTTGTTGATAATAGATTAGGCCTAAACATTTGTATCATAAAATTTCTAACCACCATGGGTATTAGAAATAATCTTATTTAGAAAATGTTTATGCACATAAAAATATTTGACAATTGACATAGTCCTCTAGTTGTTCAAATCATATTGGATGTGACATTGGATCTAAAATAGTTTCAACTATTTTTTAGTTTATGTCTCAATCATTACATTATAATTTACTTTTGGGTAGACCTTGGATAAATTTAATGGAATTTATCCCATATATACTTCATCAATGTGTTAAATTCATACATAATGGGACCTTATTATCAATGCATGATGATGATGATGATGAACCTTTCAAATTTTTCAAAATGATACATTCCAAAATTGAAGGCATCCCTACAGTGGTACCACCTAAACAATGCAATCCTCTTGAGCACATTTACATGTACCAAATAAGTGTGTCAAGTAAAAAGGATCCTTTGTCTCCAAATTCAAATAAGGCACTAAATTTAAAGGTGCACATAGATGCACAATAAGACCAGGAACCATTATTAAAGGATCCAATAGAACCATAAGAGACCTAGCATTTTAGCTTCCCTTATTAGTCAATAATGATTAGAAATATGGCTAGGTTTTAGATAACTATGACAGTGATGATGATACATCTTATGATATGACAGATGAGAAGATATGAAAATTAAAATTTTATCCACTTGATCACTTGTCATATAACCTATTCGAACCTATGGATCCTAACACATATAAACTAAATCCACTTTCAAAAATATAGAACTATAATTAGATAAGGGTAAAAATAAAGTAGAAGATAAAAATGTAAATTCTTATTATTCCATTCATCCCTCTTGGCTAAAAACATTGATTCAACCTTACAGGGTTCAAAATGTTAAATAAATAGGGCAAATGCCATTTCCAAAGATTTCAAAAATGCCAAATGATATATAATTACCAAAGGAACCAATGATATTAAAAACACAATAAAATAAGCCATGTGAGCTCTCTTTGTTGGCCAACACTGAAAAATAATAGAGCACAATTCTAAATGATTATGATAGTACTAATATTATTCCTAAGTTAGAACCAAAACAATTACAAATATCAAACATAGAGCAAGAAAAGGTTTTAAAATAAAAATTAGATAAAAAAAGGATATAAAATTACCTCTCAATAATAATACTTAGTTTTTCAAATAATATGGTTTTGGAATGAAATATCTAAATAACAAACATTCCCAAGGCATTACTCATCCTATTTCCACATATGACTATAATGACCATCAAAACTTAGGCTATACTAAGAATAATAATACAAATCATTCAAGAATACATTTTTTCAATAAAAAGGAATAAGAACCTACAAATAAAAATGAAGTATTGTAGTCATATAAAATGTAAAAACTGGTTAACTTGAGAGTGACCTGTGACACCCAACCCATATGTCCCTCTTATTTGCTCTCATGACCCTCATAGGCATCTTTTCACTGATTCCCGGTCATTTGTAGCCTTCTATACTTGATCTTATCTAAGCCAAACCCCTCTTTTCATGACTAATCCATCCTCCCAGGCCCCATCAACTCAGGACAATAGTGCCACACTTAGACTATAGCATTGGTGCCACTCCTGTCCACTTACGATTCTCCTATCCAAGTGTATTTTTGGCCCCAATGGTTAGATCCTTCTGGTTATCCATCCTTATCTTTATCAATTTAAACCATGTCCAATAGATCCCTCTAAAATCCCATTCAAAGATCATTTAGAAAGTGTTAGCAAATATCACTAAGCAAGCAAGAATACAAGCAAGACTACTCAAGAAATCTTCCCTATTCTCTGAATAGAGCTAACTGATATACTTAAAAGTTTATTCAAATCCTTACACCAATCCCTAGCCACTACAAGTATATCTAGTTTAGCATTTTATATATTCATACACTCAATTGCATAAAGCACATCAAGTGGGAGAACTACATATGGCTTGATCCCTCTTCAAAGTATTGGTATGTAGGCAGCATGCCGACATAAGGGGTGTGGATACAATTTTAGTGAATCTTACACACACTAACCCCCCTTTTTTGAAATTTATCAAAATCAAAATGGATTATAGGGTTTGAAGAGATAATATGCTCTACAAGGAGCTCTATAGACTTCCATCTACTAAAACTTCATAGATAGAGTCACACAGACTTGGCAAACAAAACCTAGAAAGCTCAGATCCTCATGAAAATAGTGGTAGAGGTGGACTACAAAACTGGTGCCACTCCTATCCACTTTTGACACTCCTTCTCAATCATAAAACAAAGTTTAGATCCTAGTTTGTGATAGTGTCTCGGTCTTGCACAGTGACTATCAAACCCTGTCTCAGTTGTATCAATTAGTTTCCAACTAAGTCTTCTTTTCCATCTCTTATTAATATTTTTAGAAAGGTTAAAATTACAATCTAATTTACATAAATTAGTATCTTAATTACTGTATATGTATTTACCAATTTACTACTTAGACCCTTTAACTAAATTAGGAATAATACACTGATATTCTCAAAATTTTTAAATCATTTGGTGAACTCGACTCACTTTATTTATGCATAAAAACCCTAGGGTAAATTTCCTACTATTTTTTCCTATATTTTTTTATTTTTTACCTACATAATAAAATTAGAAATGAGCAAAAAAATTTAAATTTTTGTAGTAATTTTAAAATATTTTATTGTCAAACCCTAGTTGCCCATACTAGGTCCTGGTATTTTCTTAGTAATTTTTCAATAATTTTTTGAGTTTTTACTAGCATATTAAAATAAAAAATTCACCTCAAATTTTAAAATGTAATAGTAAGTTTCAAAAAAAAAAATTCAAAACCCTAGTTGCATTTATTAGGTCTCATTGTTTCTTGAGGTATCATCTTACATCTAAAATCAAATTTTACATAAAAACAAAAATGGATCTCACTTATTTACACATATTTCTCACATTTATTGAAAACAATAAGGAGACCATACTTGGTCCTATCATGTACATGAATGATGAAGTTTACCATATGTTAGTACAAAGCTTCATTCTTTCCATTTCATGCCTAACTTTCATAATAAAGGATGCTATTACAAAATTTATTGCTAAAAATGTTCAAGATTTCAATCTTTCTTTTACATAATCTCTCTCTCTCTCTCTCTCTCTCTCTCTCTCTCTCTCTCTCTCTCTCTCTCTCTCTCTCTCTCTCTCTCTCTCTCTCTCTCTCTCTCTCATGTGGAATAATTTTCAACTCTATTTGCCTAAACATGTTAGAAATATCATAGCACATATCAAAGTTCTTTATGCATTAATGCACAATTACATGCTCTTTATACCTTGATTTTTATCTCTCATGTGGAATATTATTTATAATTATATTGTTATACAACTTATAACTCTAATGACTTCTTTAACATGCTATCTCTCTATTATGTGTAATTCAATCAAGACAAAAATCCTTACATACTTAGAGAATCCATTGCATAAGCTAATAATCACCTATCAAGTTTCAATGTCATATTTTATGTACAATAAAGAATTTCCTTCTCCTTATCTCCCCCAAGAGGGTGATAGCTACTTTCCTTCTAACTTGGTCCATGCTATCACCCCTCTAAAAGGTAAGGCAGTCTATGCTATTATTCCTAATGCATACATTTAGCCTGTAGCTTCTTCAAATCCTCTTTAATATATGTTCTTACATGTTCAATCAAAAGCAACTAGGGTTTTCACTTGTGAGACTCTAGGGGATAAAATCACCCATATGAGCAAGTTAATTTCAGAGTACAAACACAGAATCAACTATTACATGAAAAGATCACAACATTGAAAAATTAGATTATAATACAAAATCCTCAAAGGCACCCTAGTGTCATTCATATAAATGTACCTTCACTTAGTCAATTGGTTGCAAGAAACATTACATATCAGAACATGAAATCATAATAAAGTAAATCTACAACTAGTGATTCAAAAAGCATTCAAAGATCAAATAAGATTTCAAGTGAGGTACTAAGGGAAATGATTAAATATAAGTTGATCAAACTACCTCCTTTACATCTAGTGAGAAGATCCAAATATTATTGTGCATATCATCGAATGCATGGGCAACACACAAATTCATGTTTGGCATTGAAAAACATATACAATAGATAATTGTTAATGAGGACCCTATACAAGGTAAATCAATCAATCAATCCATAGTGACAGATGAACACATTCATAAAAGAGTCAAATTCAAAAATAGTACAAAAGTGGTTACCAAATCATAACTCAAAACAACAAATGGATCAAAAAGTAAAATTAGAACAATAAATAGTACCACAAGCATAGGTACAACACAAAAAATATGTGAATCTACCTCTCTAAAATGAGGCTCAACTTTCAAATAAGTATGGGTTTGGTCAAAAATATCTATAATATTTTGATTATCAAGGTCAAGGATTGGGCAAGCATGCTCAAGGCATCACTATTCGTATTCTAGTAGTTGATAATGTTTGTCACCAAGGTTTAGGATTTAATGAACATCCTAAGGCAAATCATTCACAGATATAATTTATCAAAGGAAAATACCTAGATACAATAAAAGTCAACACTAGCATTCCATTGGTTCAAAATCAAGATGATAATGATGAGTGGAATAATACAAGTTATTATGATTTCCAAGATATCGACAATGAATCTGAATATTCAAAGTTATATTCACATCCATTCCCTTATGCTTCACAATCACACATGATTCCTCTCCTTGATATATGACACCATGATAGGGAGTCTCCCATGAGAATCATCAATTAGTATCATTTCTCTTCAATTTTACATGTATATAGTTTATTATGCTTGATTGTACATAGTTCATAACATTTCAAAATACAAAAACAATACAACATATCAAAAACACAAAAATATGCAAATAATTTGAAAAAAAAACATCAAAAATATTTTGATTGTATGAATCATCCATGCTTTACATTTATACTATCATGATAGACTTACATTTGTTGTTCTATGCTATTTTTTGTCGATTTATCTACATTACCATGTTTCACTTGATCTTTTTTGAGTGTCTGTAGTGGCATCCAAATCTTTGATTGCTTCACTCTACCCATTGAGGGGGCATCCTACTTATACATCGATACATACATTGATATACATACCCACTGGGGCATCTTATACATGACTACACCATCCAGGTTATGTTATTCCTACACCACACACTCTAGTTATCATGTTGATATACATTACATACTAGCTTACACATATTACTATATCAACATCTCACTAGTATATAGCACTTGTATATTTATTAGCATATACCTAGTCTTGTACTAACATATCTTGCATACTTTCTCTCTTGCTTTGATTAGTTATATGTGATTGTATTTCTAGTATGGTTTCATTCTTTCCTTTCTTGCTTAGTGTAGCTAGATTGATTACATTTCTTAGTTCTTGTTCTATCTCTTATATGTTCTTTAAGACATTTGTTAATGTCATATGCTTATATTCCTATGTGTGCCTTAGGACATTTTCCAATGTCCTTTGTTTAAACTCTTTTATGTAACTGTGGCCCTCATGCCAACCCTTACTTATTTCAATTATATGTGTATGCAACATTTGAACATGCCTTATATGCTTGCTTTCTAGTTTGAGTGACATGTGCCCATGTCCCTTGTTTACTTGGCCCCTTTGCCACACTTGTATGTTTCTTGCTTCTTTCCTTATGTGATTGTTTTTTGATTTCTTTTTCTATTATTTGTAACGACATGATCCACATCATGCATTATCATGCTTTCTTGGATGCCATGATGGACACCATGCTCCATCCCTCTAGAATAGCTAACCAAAATTTTAGTTCCAATACAGTTTATTAAACATGTTATTAAATTTATATATATATATATATATATATATATATATATATATATATATATATATATATATATATATATATATCTAGGCATACCCCTATTGATATAACAATCTCTCATTATAAACCATGTTACATCTTGAGATATCTTATCGATTATCATTGCTATATCATGTATCTTTGCAGCATAACACACTTATAGGGATCTTTCTTCGAAGGTAATTCATTACAAGGTCTTAATTATTACCCTTAAAATAGGGGAAAATAAATAGGGGTTTTATCATAGAGATCAAAGCTCATAACAATAAAAAATCTAGCTTTTAGCACACCTAGAACAATAACCAGACATCAAACAAGTTAAAACTAACTAGATAGATAGTGTAAATGCTAGAGCAGTTACCAAATTCGAACAAGGAAAATAGCACCAAGATTATAATATAACATCAATACCACTACTATATATTTTTTGAACTCATTTCTAAACAAAAAAAAAACCAAACTTTTTAGAAGTAGGTAGAAAAGTAGGTTCAGCTACAGTTTTGCATAGTCAGACCAATTTAGAATTAGTAGTTGTTAGTACACTTTTGCTCAAAGAATCCAGATATAGGGGAATTATGTGCAACATGATGTATCTCATTTATATTTTTAGATACAATAGTTAGTATAACTTCTAGATTAGAATCCATGTTTTAGATACTAGTGATTGGAGGCAATGTGCATGGCACATTTATTTATTTTATTTTTGATTTTAGCATTACCCAAGCATTCTCAATAGTTGCATGCCTTATTCCATTTGTAGGTGGTTAGAAACATTTCAAAGTGGATTTCATACAAGCTTAACCTCCACATTTTGGAATGGATTTCATACAAGCCTAGTACACCAATTTTAGAGTGGCTTTCATACAAGCCTAATCTCTATCTTTCGAAGTGGCCAAGAGTGGCCTAGTTTCCAACATACATTTGGTTATCCATAATAACATTGTCAGAATACAAAGCATTCATGGGCTTTAAGATCCATCTCATTAAACACACATTTCATATTGGTATCAATTTATAGCTTCACTTCATGGGGTAATGATGAAGCCAAAGAACTATCTATCCTTTGTATTTTTGAGCCACTTATTCAGAGGGATTGGACACATAGTACAAACATTAATTAATGCACACATGATCACTTAGCTTCACTTAGTAGGTGACTATGGAACTAAAGGGCCAAACTTTGTATTCTCGAGCCACCCTTGAGGAATTGAGCACTTAACTCTGTTTGTAAAATTACTCTTGGTACAACATCATCCAATATTACTCAACATCACTCATCATTAAAATAAGTAATGCATTGTTCCACCACCTAGTGAGGTGTATTCACTCCTTTATATTCCTCTCTCTCTTACCCAAATTTATATGTTCTTATTTTAGATATAGTGTATCTAGTAAGAACAGATCTACTCTTTGTTTTATTGTACAGATTTCACACTTCACAACATGCTCTCTCTATGCACACCCAACATCACATAGCTTCATCATCTTCATCCTTATAGTTAAGTTTAGGTACACTTTTTATTTTTCCTTTATCATATAAAATGAAAAAATTGGTAACTTGAGTGTGGCTTGTGAAACCCAACCCATAAGTCCCTCTTGCTTGCTCTCATGACCATCATAGGCATATTTCCATTGATTCCTAATCATCTGTAGCCTTACATAATTGATATTAATTGATAAAAACCCCTCTTTTCATGACTAATCCATCCCCCCAAACCCCATTAGCTTAAGATAATAGAAGTACACTTGGACTATAACGCTAATGACACTCATGTCTACTTTTGGTGCTCCTATCCAAGTGCATTTTTGGCCCCAACGGTTAGTTCCTTTTGGTTCCCCATCCTTCTCCTTGTCATCCTAACATGAGTACATTCAACCCATGACCAATAGATCAATATAAAATCCCATTCAAAGATCATTTGGAAAGGGTTGTCAAATATCACTAAGCAAGCAAGAATACAAGCAAGACTACTCAAGCAATCTTCCCTATTCTCTACATAGAGCCAAATGATATAATTAAAATCTTATTCAAATCCTTACACCAATTCCTAGCCACCTCAAGTACATCTAGTTTATAATTTTGTATATTCATACACTCAATTTCATAAAGCACATCAAGTGGGAGAACTACATATGGCTTGATCCCTCTTTGAAGTATTGTTATATAGGCAGTGTGCCCACACAAGGGGTGTTGATACACGTTTAGTGAAGCTTACACACACTAACCCACCCCCCCCCCCACCCGCTCTCTTTCAAAATTAGTTAAAAACATAATGAATTATAGGGTTTTAAGAGAGAATCTACTCTATAAGGAGCTTTGTAGACTTTTAGCTACTAAAACTTAATAAATAGGATCACATAGACCTAGCAAACAAAACCTAAAAAGCTCATTTCCTCAGGAAAATAGAGGTAGAGGTGGAATACAACACCAGTGCCACTCCTGTCCACTTTTGACACTCCTATCCAATCATAAAATGAAGGTCATATCTTAGTTTATGACAATGTCTTAGTCCTGCATAATGAATATCAAACATTGTCTTAGCCATATCAATTAGTTTCTAGCTAAGTATTTTTTTCCATATATTATTACTATTTTTATAAAGGTCAAAATTGCAATATAATTTACACAAATTAGTAACTTAATTATTTCATAATTATTTACTAATTTAATACTTAGACCCTTTAACTAAATTAGGAATAATACACTAATATTCCCAAAATTGTTAAATCAAGTACACAAAGAACAATTCCATAAAAAATAATAAATGCATTAAATGGATTATTCAAAACATGAACACTTACATATGCAACAATTATAGAAACAAAATATTCCAAAGGCATTGCTACAATAAGATAAAGAACAAAATTTGCCAACTCAAACTCAATAAAATCAAACAAGCATTCTCAAAAGAGGGTTTCAAATAAAAGAAGTCAGAAAACAAGAGACGATTGAAAACTCTAATGTTCAAAATGTGGTTACAAAGGAGTAAATCACAAGCCATTCCTCATATCAAGGCCCTTTTACTATCACTCCTCAAGTTGAGGGTAAGCAACTTATAGATATCAAGGTTGTGGAATTTCAAGATACAATTTTTTGTCATATGTCATTTCTTAGTTATCTTGACAATAAACATCAACATGTTGATAAAACTAATGCAATTCTAAAAAGTATAGGATTAATTAAATTAAGAGTTTAATTTTATTCAAAATAATTCTCTCTTAATTTTTAGGTTATTAATAATCCAAGGCTCATAATGTTATGCTTGGAAAATAATGGTTACACTCAATAGGAGTAGTGATTGATAGAAATTACTATTGCTTATCTTTTAATTATCAAGGCAAACTTACATACTTTTACAAAGAAGGATGTATATCTTCAGCTATCAAACAAATAGATACAAATAATGAAAAACCAAAAAGGTCATAACCATAGTATGAAAAACATGATACATGGTTTCCACAAAGGCATCTCCTTGATGAGTATAGTACCAATAAAAAAAATTGAGAACTCCAAAAACAATATTTTCAACATAAAACTTGTTCTATTGGCCCCTTGGAATCTATGTGTTAGTAACATGTTGATGGATGCAATATCAATTAATCCTACATACACATGTTTATCACACTTCTACTTAAGTGTGATACATGCATAATAGATACATGATATATTACTATTTTAGATGTTGGGCCTTCCCTCTACTCATGTCATGTGCACATCAGGGGCATCTGATTCTTTGATCTTGACACTCACATTTTATATCATTATATGGTCACTCTACATTATCATGTTTTGATCTCATATGCATACTTACACATGCCTTTATCTATGATTATATCTTACACAAGGTACTTTATATGCTATGCACTTGTTGTTTTTTTATAACACATTAGATCCATGGGATACTATGATATGTTTATATTGGTTGCTTATGATTTTATTTATGCACTTCCTTGAGTGTCTTGTATTAATATTGTCTTAATTAATTGAGCATTTGAATGTGTTCCTTTGTTTATGGCCCCCATGCATATGTGTGATTTTGACATTTGAATATGGCATTCTTTATTCTATGGACATTTGAATAAGTCATGTCCATTTGACAGTGTTTGAACATGCCCCTTGTTTATGGTCTCCTTGGACCATTACCTTTTGACTTAATTTTGAGTGATCTTGTGCGTGTTTTTGATTTACCTATTTAGCTTGTATTATTGCTACCTAGACATTGCCATGATCTTTATCATTCATCTTAGGCTTTCGTGAGATCACATTGTCCTATGAACTTCAAATCTAAATTTACCTATACATGTTCTTCTATATGCTACATGGTTACATTCATAGATTATTCAGTTGTATTCTCCTTTTGAGATGAGGTAACTATCAGTTCTTATCTTCCATTATCTCAAAGGGGGCCATATTAGTTGGGCCTTATCATAAAGGCATGTTTTTCACATATTCATAGTTTTAGATCCAATATGGGCATGCTTTAGAAGCATGGTCTCCACACTTATTAAATATTTGGAATTTATATTAGTTTTTATATTCAGTGGGATCATGTCATATAGGCATGGATTCTACACATTCATAGTTCTAGATTCAATGGGGGCATACTTTGGAAGTATGTTATCCACATTTATTCAGTATTCGGCATACCCAGATTTAGTGGGGGTATGTTTTGAAAACATGTCCTCCACCTTGGTACTTTTTTAAATTTTAACATTTATCCATATATAGTGGGGGCATACTTAGGAAAAATGTTATCCACACTTACACATTTTCTAACGTGGCCAAAGTACATAGTTATATGATTTAAATTCACAATTGTGGAAAAATTGTTTACATTGGTACCATTGTTATACACCATTTCATCATGTGACATATATAAGGTTCATATTAAATGCAATGTGCACCTAATATTTCAAAATCCAAATTTGTTTAAGATTTCAAAACACTCTTAGGGACTATCATCACCCACCATAATGTACTTTTATGGACTGTATTGAGCCAATCTACTGTAATAGTTTATTTAGTTTTTGGATAGTTGAGGTGATTAAATCACTCAATCTTGACAAGTTTTTGGGTTAGAATTGTTTGTATCATCTAACCTTACCAATTTGATATTATGAGTTAAATTTGTTCACTCATGTTCACCAAGTTATTGGGTTTCATGGTTGATCTAATCTCAACTTTCAGGTGGCAACTCATATTTTCTCCAAGGTTTGGGACATGCACCTTCCAATGTCTCTTTTTCTCTCTATCTCCTTAGATATATTAACTTTATAGATTTATAGATTTGTCCTAGTCTCAGTTTTATAGCCTTACAATGATACATATTTCAAATCGACTTGTCAATAGGTGAGGTAATTACATAGGTACATAAGTGTACTCATAAACCTTGCTTTTTCAATTTCAATATTTTTAGTACTTTTAATTTTAGACTATATGTACTGATTATTTAATATAAAATGCTCTTGGTTTTAGGTCAATCACCAAAAAATCACTCAAGTTGGACTCAAACAAAGACAAGGTGTGTTATACACACCCAGGTACACATTCCTTTATTTTAAAATATAAATTTCATTACTAGATTAAAGGTGGGGAAAATATAGATGATGTTTATGGATTATATAGTAACTCAGTCTTTTACACTTGGAAAACTCAAACCTTGTATATTATTCTCAATTATGGACCTTTCCCACTTTCAAAAATATCGCATATACTCTATCTTGTGCCCTCTTACCCATATATTGGTCTGACCAATCTTATCTTGATGATCCAGACATGTTATTTTTCCCACAATGCTCAAAACTTTCTTATATTCCACTTCTACAAGTTTTTAGTCTATACATACTTTCATGTTCCCTAGAAACTAGTATGTCAAATAGACACCTGCATCGATGCTAGTTTCCTACTCCAACATAAGTCTCCAGTACCCTAAAGTCATATAAATTGAAAATGAAATGTATCCTAATGTTTGAACTAAGTGATTTAATGCAATTTATTTCTCCATAGGGATTGGTATAAATACAATATCAACCCTCATTCATACCTCACTTAGAAACTTCTTACCTACTCACCATGAAACTTATAAAAGGTATTCAATCAAGAACTCAAGTGAGAAAAGATTCCCTATTTTAACCTATTTCCTTATCAATCATATGGATATCACATACATAGGTCTGAAGTATTGAAGGATTAGCCCAAAGGATATGTTTTCCAAGTTACAAGCTAGTTGTTGTTGTACTTGCTTTACACATATTACATGATTCACACACAAGCCAATATGTAGGAGAGAACTATATTAGTTTGAGGCCCTCTTTGGAGTACTAGCTATGTAGGTAGAGCTCATTTAAAGAGGGATTTTTGGGGTCATCTTGACACCATGTTCCCACTAACCCATTTTTTCCCAAGGTCACTATGAAGATGAAGAACTAGGGTTTTGTAATTTCATGAGGAGTGACAGTCATGATACTAATGTCTAGAGCTCTAGAAGCACTCAATCTAAAATTTGATAATTATTCTAGCATCATCTTCTAGTCTACTTTCGACATGTTCTAGATCTAAAATTGCATTAGCATTAGAACTAGTTAATTAATTTATTTCTTTGTCATTTCCATATTTAACATAATTGTATTTATTATTTTTAACTTATCTCAGTTTAATAAACTTAGCATATATTATATTTGAGTTTAGCATCTAATTGGCCTACTATTGAGATAGTTTATCACCCTTGTCCCCTAATCTATCTCTATCCCCTATAACCCTATATAACCCCAATCTAGATCATTTTAGGGTTAAACATGGTGGTGGTTTATTCCAACTCCAACTTACCAGGGTTTAACATAGTTAGATGAAAATGGGTAGGGCTTCTACAGTGTGCACATGGTTTTTGGGTTCATATTTAGACTAACCCCATTTTTAAATAGTTTTAGACAAAATTTTAAGAACATTGAATACATATGGTAGATTATACCTATAGGCCACTATCTCATTTTCAATGTTAGTTATGAGTAGCTTCTCAAGTCTAATCATGTACTAGTGCACCATAAGTAATAGATGGTTAAAGGCTTCCTACAGCTACACTTTAGAAAATACTATGAGGTATTATGATATACCTAAATATATTTAAAGGCTCAAGTTTGTATATAATGATGTCTAATGACTTCATTATTATATTATAACCCCTCAATTCAAGGATAACAAATAATAAAGATAACCACTTAGCCTAAAATGAAATATTTTTTTTATTTTTAAAATTAATAGGACATAATTCCAACCCAAAAGGAAAAAATTGGCATGAGAGAAAAATTTTGGTAGAATTGGGTAAAAGAGCTTAGTTCTGCCATATCTATTATTACTTTCTAATCAGCACGATCTCATTTGGGTGAGGTGAAAACATATAGTGGATAGAGTTAGAGATTCATAAACCATTGAAGCTGATACAAAACATGGCCCTAAAAATAATTCAGATACTAGATGTTATGATCCTTCCTATAATAGCTTAAATCAATATCAAAATATGCATAAATAATACTAAAAAATGAAATGCAATATAATTATGTTGTATTAAAAAGAGAGTATAATTGTATTATAATATCATTGGCTTGTTAGCAACACAGATAACACCCTGCTTGAAGGCTTGACATATTTGGCTCTAAAACCCCTTCACACCTAGGCTAACATTGGAATGATCTAAGGTGTGGGACACCTAAACTCAAATTAGACCTCTAGATTTTGGTGAGGCTAGCTCCTCTAATGTATCACTTTGCATTGCTTGTTAAACTACTAATTTTTGGGGTGAAAAGGGTAAGAGATATACTAAAAGTAAAATACTATTCTAATATTGGTGATACACCTATATTACTAGTTCATCCACTCTATTTGAGCTCCTAAAACACTAATTAGACAAGCAAAGATTGAATCTACAACTCTAAATGATTATTATGCATTAGTATTTCATGTAGAGGTTTTATCGATTGATTAAAGCTTAAGGGAAATGATGGAATATGCATGATTTAAGACACTAACAAGCCACTTATATCCATTATTAGCTCATACAAATTGGATCAAACATTGAAACATGACCTGCATAAGTTAGCTTACTAGTAACTAGTTAAGATCAGGACTTGACAAAGAAGAAAGATCTTCCATATATGTAAATCAACTGACATAAACACACTATACTAGAATAATGAAATTTGAAATAATAATTTTATTTATATGAAAAGGTTATAAAACTCAATCTTGGGTCTTGCCAAGAGAGGGATGGATCCTAAAAAATGGTTTGAAAGCCTACATATATAGCCAAAAATAGAAATAGCTAAGAGATTAGCATTGGAAAGAGAAGATGAGGTCAACTCCACTTCAATTCAAGTCCATATTGAGTTCAATTTGATACAATAACCTTTAATAAATCTCCTTTGATGAAAAATCTTGAATAAAATTATCTTTTACATTGGAACAAGGAATGGTGGGTCCCATTGACTTTGTCAACTCTCTTTGCATGATGATATGACATAACTTGGAAGATATATCTCACTTCAAAGTGATTTTAAGTGCTTGAATGTCCTTATATTTCATGAAAAACATGGTAGATGCATGAAACTAGTCAAATTAGTCAAGTGAAGAGATTTGATCCTCAAGGACTAGTTAACTCTACTTGAGCTCAACTTGCATAAAGTAGTCCTTGAAATCTGAAGTGTGAATGATATCTCCATGTTAAGATTAGATATGCAGTGTGGGAACTCCATGTGATATCTTTGATATCCATTTCAATGCCAAAACCATCTTTGACTAATTGACCAATTAGGCCTATTAGGCTCAATAGGCCTAAAAGCCTACTTATTTCACCTAGAATCCATTATAACCTATAAAAAAAACCTTGAAAACCTATAAAAAATATGACATTAAACCTGAATCAACTTCTCCCATCATGAGATAGGTGATTTTTATGAATAAACCCGTACCACTTAGTCAATCAGGTTGACTATGTCCATTTTACCCCATTTTCTTATAGACTAGTTATTTTTATTGAGTTTTTAAGGGTAATTCCAAACATATTTTTAACCATACAAATATTTTATTATGAATAAAAAGTCTTATTATTCAAAATCCATGTATTTGTTTACATGTAAACTATCTTATACCTCATTTTCATGATTTTTTCTCCAAAAAACTTGATTTCTATCTTGATTCATACAACTCCATACATAAAATTGGCATTTATAGAATAATGTATAAGTTTAATTTATGTTTTAAGAAGTTTCAAGTTGATCCAAGATGTTTTTATGGAAAAAAATCCACTTTTCTCAAAACTGGTCACTATGAGGGTTTTGGAGGGTTTTAGAGTTGAATCTTCTTATTGATGATTCATGAAGTATATATCTCCAAATCCAAAATTATTTCCATTAAATTTTATTATACTTACCCCTTAAAAATTCTTTAAAATATTGGGTTACCATGCAAAAGATATGAGAAGTTATCATGTGGAGGAAATCTACCTATAGGGTTTTGCTTCCATTTTGGGTTGCCTACACTCTTAGAAATTTTTCATAAATCACATCCCCTAAAAAAACCTAAATTTATCATTAATTATAAATAAATATGGGTCTTCAAATAAATCTAAGATAATTTTTGAAAACTCCTCACATGGTGAAAGATATGAGCATCTAAACAAGTGGCTTAGAAGGGTGTCTAGAACTGCAAAATTCAAAATTATCCTCATGGATGAAAATTACTCTTTAATTGATTATAAATAACTTAAATAATCATAATTTATTCTATTCCATGTCATAAAAACACTCTAAAATTATCCTCTTTCTTGAAAATTCAAAAATGCCTTTTTGCCTATATGCTTGCTTGCTTGATTTAGCTTGTATGGGCATGGTTTGCATATGAATTAGAGTTTTATAACATATAATAAGGTGTATAAAAACTTAATTACATACTCCCATTATTTTCCAACACTCAACTTAATCTTCAACCCATCAAACACACTCTAAAATCCTCTAGAAGCCTGCTTGCTTCAATGGTGACCTTGAATGGACATGTTGATGATTGTCAAAAAATAGTGGGAAATTAAACTTGTAAAAATACCTATAAAATTTAATTATTAGATTTATATGTTCATATTTATTATTTTTACCAATTTTTAAGTCTTAACTCCATGTGTTAATGCCAAAAAACTTTAAAATTCCTCAAATTTGGTAACCTTGTCTTAGACTGTGTATATGCTTGTTTGTGCTTTCATGCTATGAGCTTGTGTTTTATTTTTTATAATTATATTGGGTTTTAAATGTGATATATATGTTTTAATATTCTATTATTTTTTTCATTAATCATTCCAATCCTCATTTGTTATCTCTTTCAAGACCCCATCTTCTTCAAGAAGCCCATTTGATTGTATGTCATCTTGCTCTAAGGTGTACCTTTGAAAAATAAAAGTGCTTGGTAGTAATTTAAAACTTAATTTATGTTTTAAAATACCCTTAATCCATTTTTAACCCACCTATCTTCCTTTTATTTAGTAACTTGTTCCTCAAAAGAGTA
This sequence comes from Torreya grandis, assembly GCA_037957365.1. Taxonomy (NCBI): domain Eukaryota; kingdom Viridiplantae; phylum Streptophyta; class Pinopsida; order Cupressales; family Taxaceae; genus Torreya; species Torreya grandis. The sequence goes on along the minus strand of JARHVA010000063.1, from coordinate 7,376,512 downwards.
ATTTTTAGGCCTACACAACCAAGGTCCATAGAATAAGCCTATAAAGTACTTTGAAGGATTGATAGTACTATGTATGATCTTGGTAAAATGTTTTAAGTTGTCCATTTACTACTTTTACTTTCTCAGGTAACATCATAGACCTTACTTTACTTGAATGGATGGTCTCTAGCTCTTTTACCTTAAGGTCTAAGACTGTATGAGAAGGTAAATATCATTTATTTAGCTATAGGTCACTATTTGAGGTTACCCTTGATTGGGATTGTATTTTAGAGTCATTTTATCATTCCTTGCCCTAAAAAATCCTATAAATTTTCATGAATACTCCTTATGAACTGATTCAATACAATTTGATAGTCTATCCTCATTTTTTGTGCTTTATAGATAGGCATGTTCCCTTGGCTATAGGTGCCTATAGGTCATGATTATTGCTATAAGAGGATGATCCCAAAATAATTTTGGATTTATATAAAGTATGATATTTATATAAAACCCATGAAATTCCCTTCCTTTCAATAATACTAACTCTTCATTACAACATACCCTTTTTAAGAACACTAGTCCTTCAAGTGATACTTGATTGTATGCTCATGTGTACAGACGGAGTAATAGTCCCAACTTTGAGAAATCAAAAAATTAAGTTCGTGATATTTTATTATTTTCAACAATAGATTTTATAGGTCTCATTATTCTTTTAAATCTTAGATTCTATTTAGGCCTTTTATAACCTAATTTATCATCTTGACTGCACCTTAGCTCTTAAAGCTAGTTGTAGGATGTCCTTAGGAGTTGTAGTTTGTGATTTTTTCCCCTTAAACTCTCATTGGGAATTTTCATTCCTTATAAACCATGTTAACTTCATTATAATTCTAACTCAATTATTTATTGTCCCTTAATGATTAAAATACCCTCCACTTAGTTGTAGGGTTTCATTTTTAGACATTGTTGGTCATTTTCATAGTGGTTGTAGGTATCTTTTTCCTTTCTAGGTCTCCTTAAAACTTGAATGTGTTCTTTCTTTTAGATATCCTTGGGGATTTCACTCTTCTTGTTGTAAAAACTTACCTATGCCTTGAAGTTTTCAATCAAAAGTTCACTATAGGTTTATTGGCCATGTAGGTGTCCTTTATGACTATAAGATGCATTTATATCTCTCAAAATCCTCAAGGTGTTATCTTCCTTTATACTCTAGCTCTCTTACAATCCAAATAGTCTCCAAGATTCCTAAAACTCAATGATGCCCATAATATTCTTTAAACCTGTGAGGTAGGTTACCTTCATGAGAAAACATAGGCCTCTAAGATCCTTTTGTATAGAAAGAGGCTAAAATATGCCTTGGAGAGGTCATCATCATGAGCTATATTTTTTCTTCCCAAGACTTCTCATGTTAGTTATATCATTTTACTAGATCACTATGAAGGAATATCCACCATCACTCATTAGCTTATGTTTTTCATGGTAAATATAATTATTTGAACTCTTGTTATAGGTTACAATATGAAAGGATGCCAAGCTACAAAGTCCAAACCTGCCTTTTCTCACCTTCATGATTGTCTACTCAACTCATACTTCTTCATGATCATGGATTGAGCTAATATCACTGGACCTTGATGAAGGCTTTCTCACCTCTGGATTCTTCATAATTCCTTCATGATCATTTGTTTGATAGTGTATACCATTGTAGCACTATATTATGATGACTCCAAGGCCTACATATTCTTTTGTTCATGCTTTGATGGTGTCTCTTTGTACCTTCCATGACCCTTTTAAGATGAAACTAGGTGATGTAAATGGGTTTGAGGGTAATATGACATTAATGGGGAATGGAAACATGATGGAGGGTGAAAAAGGAACAAGAACATAGTGACAATGGCTATGTTTAGACAGTGGTATGAGGTGGATGAGGTGGTGGTGGGAAACAAGCCCTTGGAAGCATGCCAAACCCATGGTAAGGAGTCAAAAACAAACATAGACACATGATCATTACACCACCTAAATTTGGAAACCATTGGAGGAGAGATACAGGCCAAATATGAAACATAGGTTTCTCCAAAAAACCTTAAAATATGCAAAATCCCTTAAACAATGCTAAACAACCCCTTTTGAGACACTTGAGATCATGAAGATAGGTTAAGCAATGGATATTTTGGAGGATTTCTTGGTAAAACCTACTTGCAAAAATGAAATCATGGAATAAATCTATGTCATGGACCAAGATAAGAAAACTTTAAAATTTGCTCTCTCCTCAACCGTACAACTCTTCTTGAAAGCATGCTCAATTTATAGATTTGACTGGTTGTTTTTGCTTTATATATTTGACCATGAAATACTTGAATAAAAGATAAAGGAGGCCATGAAAAGGAAGCTTAATTCCCCAAGATTCTAAAAACTTGAATTTTCTTAAAACTCTATCTAGGTGAGGAGAAATTGAGAAAAAACGGTTGCCTTTCTGGTTACAAGACTAAAAAAATTAGCATGTCTTAAAATTTATGGTTCATGAGGGTGGAAAATAAAATTCAAGATCCACTTTCTCCATCAAGAAACCATCTAATTATAGTTTATACACCCCAAAATTCTGACATGTACCTTCTTCCTAAAAATCGTACCATCAAAAAACCTTCAAGAAGGTCACTATGTGCAAAGTTGCCAATTACCTAGAGGTGAATGGTTTAGGGATTGTACTAAAACCAAACACAATGTGATTCATGTTAAAGCTTTTATATGACCTGATATTCATATTTTATTCTGTAGGTGTACGGAATCCATACTTTTCTTTGTGAAATGGGTGAAAATAGCTCTTTTTTAGTATTTTAAAGAAAATAAAGATCTTCACACCAAAGTGGTGCATGACAAGGATTAACACAAGTATTTTGAATTTTTTAACACCCAAAATAAAATTTTCCATGCTTTTGAAACTTGAAATTGGCATGTGGGAGTCAAATTGGACTCTTTTGGCTTTAAAAAGGCATAAAAACACCTTTTAAGCTTTTTTAAATTTTGGACTTAGGATAAGTCAAATATTTGGATATAGTCAAAGGTATTTGAAATTATTTTATGACCTTTTTAATTTTAATTTTGACATTTAAAGATGGAAAATTGATTTTTTAGGCCAAAATTCACCTGTTTGACTCATTTGCAGAAGCTATTGACTGGGCTGGGAAAAGTTTTGAATTGCGAGGGTTGGTATTTGGCCTTGATGGGCCAAATTACCAACATGGCTTATTTGAGAGGGTAACCTTATTTTTTAATGATCAATACAATATAATTCATGGATAGATTTTCAATAGTCTAGGCTCCTATTCAAATTAATTCTATGTTATCCAATTATTACTTTCCATGCATGTGGGATTATTACAAATAACTCAAAAAATGACTTAAAAAGTATTTGCATCCATAGTTTTTATTAATTTAAAATAAAAGGGCTAGGAAAAAGAGGTCATAATAGCACATGAATGATTTCTTGTGTATGCATGTTTTTACTTGATTGTGCATCCTTATTAATAGAGGATCATCTTGTCATCATGTCTTGCATGATTCAAATCTTGGCATGTTTTGTCTCTAACTTGGGTGAAGTCACTAACATTATGTGTTCCTAACTTTAGTATGCTATCATTATATACTATGATTACAGATATGATGTTTATCATGAATATTTTGGTATATTTTTATGATACTTACATTGTCATGGTTTCCACCATGCATTTATGTGGGCATGTTACTTTATCTAGTTTAACTAAAGGATTGCTTATGAAATTTGGGGGCATAATATGTGTTTTCCAATTTTATTTTCTAAATGGTAAATCATTCCTTATATATTTTTTATTGAAATGATGTTATCTCTCATACATTAAATTGCACTTTACATAATTCTATGTGGCATAACTAGATGCAAAATTCAACTTCAAAATATACAAAACTTTTCAAAACAATATGAATGTGAAAAATAACCAGTTACATGTGTTTCTATGATTATAACACAATTTAGATAATTTATTTTTCATAACGTATGATATATTCAAAAATATTACAATTATGGCATATATCAAATTTTATATGTTCCTAAGATTGTAACACACTTGGCTTGTTTTTCTTTTTGTTAATCGAGGTGTCTAAAACCCAAAGGACCTAGCTTCCTAGCACACACTATAGGCACTCAAATTTGTGGGGTGAGTTAGCATATATCTAATCCTTGGGGTTTAGATTATTCCTTTATCCTGGATGCATCCTAGGGTACTCAGTCAGGTTTTAAACCATGGTGTGGCCAATGGAAACCATCTAACCCACCCAACCAGTCTAGCCCATGGGACTAACACACTTGGCTTATTTTATTTTTATCAAAAAAAAATATATCTATCATTTTATTTTGATATGATTGATTATATTATAATTACTTCATCCCTCACCTCAAAATGGGGTCATATATCATGGCATTTTCAAACCCAAAATTTTAAAAAAGGCAAAGTGGTAGAGTGGAAAATTTATCTACTTCTTTGATCAAGATAAAAAGTGTTTTTGATGTGTAATTTATAATGATACAATGAAAATGTAATAAAAAATATGTTCTTTTTTCAAATTCAAGTTGATTTTTTTGGGAAAAAAGCATATCATGGAAATTTGACTACTACCTAGAGAATTTGGTGGTTGTTTCAGATACATCAACTATATGGTGTGGATGGAAGCTCAGCTCGAGTGTGTGTCAACAAATTCCATCCTTACTTATTTAATTGAATATGTGTGCTTCATTTTTTTATATTTATACTTTTATGCACACATGAATTTCAGTCACATACCCATATTAAATTGGGGAAATTATGTAGACACCTAAATTTGACACAAGATCCTTATTCCTAATGTCTTATTCTCAGTATATCTTAGTTGGAAAACTTTTACATTTTACCCTATTTACTACTCCAGCATCACAATAAGTCTATACTTAGTCCATTGAGCCTAAAATCACCTCAACACTTATCAAAAGGTATATGTTCATCAACCCATTGCTATGAATCTTATGCCTTTAATATTATTTTTCTCCATTACCTTACTTGAAAAACATGCATAATTTATCCTAGGTTGTTAGTGTAGGTATTTATTTTCTTGGATTTATTTATTTGGGAATACTATATTTACTCACATGGAGCTTTCTTATATTTTAGAGATATGCTTACTTGGGTGGAGATAGTGTATCATATATGTCACAGGTTTAACTGGAAGGCTAGAATGTAACTCCCTTGATTGGCAAGTCTGGGTATGGGAGTTACTCTTATATTCCATGCACTTGTGACCACCATTTGATGAGGAGTTACTTTCTCTCCTATATGTATGTTCTACTTGAGCCTGAGTCTCTCAATGAATATTTTGGCTTTCTCCATTTTGATTTACGTCGTGAAATTCTTTCTTTTATGATTTTAATTTGCTACAATTATTTTATGGTGTGCACTCGCTTCTTATCTTGTGTGACCATTTGAATTTCACATTCACCTTATCTAGACTAGGATCAAACTCTGATATGATATCAGAGCCACACGTGGTAAATGTTTGTCTAGTTTTTTTTCTACTAAGCTTTCTATGAAATATTAAATTTTTTTGCATAAGCAAGATCATAGATATATATATTGTTTTTCATTAAGATCTTTCCATTCCTTGTATCATAAATTTGCATGCTTTGTAATATTGGTATATGGAATCTCTTTGGAGATCTAACGTTCATGTATTTTGATCAACTTCACTACATCTTGGAAGAAGGCTTTTTTTTTTTTGAGGAAACACGTTTTCCATCACATTATCTTTTTTTGGCTTCGTGGTTCAGATTTAATTTTTCATTCTTGCAACTAGTTTTCGATCTACCTATTCAAGTTGTTATTGCTCTTAAACCATAGATAATCATGCCAAAAGGCTTTTGGGTTTGGTGCACCTTGGTCTTATATTTATGAATCATTTTGAATTTATTTAATAAGTGAAAAGGCTATGATATTTTTAGTAAATTTTACTCAAAATAATTAAATCTTATAATTTGGATATTGTTCCTAAAAGTTTTTTTATTGTTTTTTTTAAACAATATTTTTTGGAAGGATTGGATAAGACTTTTAATTTGTTTGAGGAGGTCCAACATTTAATTTTAGCTCTATTGGCTGGCTAGAAGTCTATGTTCACTCCTTTTCCACTTGTGCATTTAAACTTTTAGTAAAAATTCATTAAAAAGACTATTAAATAGGGGAAATATAATTTTCTATAACTTTTGATAGACAACTCAGAATTGAGTGTCATCTTTTTCAAAATTTTATGTTTTTCATCCTCTTTTTATTTGTCTAATTTATTCTATAAATGCACTAAAGTTATAAAGTTCCATATTTTTGAGGATTCACTACTTAACCCACTTTTTGTACTTATACACTCTTGGACACATTATCGGTTGAGCCCAACATCCTCACCTTGGTCGTAAAAATTTGTTTTTTTTGACACATGCACTAATTACTCTATATGCACTATCAATTGAGTCTGATGTATTTTGAGCATGCATTTACAATATTTTGAGGGTTCACCATTTCATAGTTCAATAGGGTGTACTTTTTCCATGTCACTCTTTCATTTCTACTTGCACTTTCATTTCTGCAACACCTACAACTTTCACTACTACTACAACTTATTTTTGCACTAATGGATTCAAGTTCAGTCAACCCACTAACTCCCTTTAATTATCATGAATGGAAAATCAATATGACAATCATTCTAAGGAGTAAGGGTTTGTATAGGATAACCATGGGTGATGAAACTAAACCTAACATAGATACAAAGATAGATAAGTGGTATAACCATAATGATGAATCCTATGGGCTATTATGTATTTTTATAGCACTTGATCTCTTATTTCACTTAGAGCTTGCCAAATCACCTCATGATGTATAGACCATTTTAGGTAAAATTTTTGGAGAGTAAGATGCGATGAAAGGTCATGAGATTGAGAATGAACTCATTAGCTTGAGTCCTGACAACTTTGACACCCTTCAAGATGTCTTCATTAAATTTAAATCCTTAATATTGTAGTTGAAATAATGTGGGATAAAGAAAGAAGATGCCCAACTTGTTCTTTCTATACTCTCTAAATTAGGTCCTAACTATTTAGTCTTTGTCTCTACTTTCCATGCCACTAAAAGTGTTTTGGGCACTACATGGAAAATCCCTCTTTAAATGCTTTCATTACTGACTTAACACAGTATCAAGACAAGTTGATTTAGATGGGTACATTGAAGTCTATAAAACCTCAAGCCCTAATTATTATGAATAGTAAGGTAAAGACTTCAAACAAAGAGAAGAAGAAAAAGGGTCAAGAGAAGATGAAATAATTAACCTCTACCAAAACCAACATTAAAGCCTCCTCTTCTAATGGAAAACCTAAGAAAGAGAAGGTTAAGTTTGCCTACTTTAAAAAAAATGGGAATGATGAAATCAAGTACATGAAGAAGAAAATAGATCACCTTACTTATCTCCTAGAAAAGAACAACATAGGTGTTATGGAGTCCATCAAGTAGAATTTATCTACCCAAGATTCTATTAAGGAAAAGGGAAAGGGGAAAGAGAAAGAAAAGGGAAAGGATCTTGTATCAATTACAACTTCAACATCTTCATGGGTTATTCACTCACGTGCTTCTCACCACATGGTCTCTTCACTAGTTGAGTTTCATTGTTTATAACCTTGTAGCATGTCTTCTATCATTTTGGGTGATGACACTTTTGTACCCATTATAAGGAGAGTGTTTATTGAAATGGAAGGATGAACATTTAATAATTTTCTAAGTGTCCCTTCTCTTTCAACGAATCTCCTATTAGTGTATCAAATCACTCATATTAGCAAATACATGAAGGTTGATTTTTTACCATATTTAGTTATCATCAGGGAGTTGCATAGTGATTCTATAGCAGTAGTGGGTAGGGAAGATCACCAAGCCAGGTTATACACCTTCTCATATTTTTCACATAATTATTCTCTGACAACACTGCTAACTCATTCAGAAGGAGTTAAAAAATTATGGCATGAGTAGTTTGGCCACCTTAACTACCACTACCTTGAACAACTTAGCAAAAATGACATGGTCATAGGCTTGCCTCGAGTCTAATTATTTAAGGGACTTTATGAGGGTTTCTCTCTTAGAAAGCATCTCAAAGCAAAATTTGACAAAGGAAAAGCTTGGAGGGATTCACAAGCATTGGAGTTAGTACACAGTGATGTATCTAGGCTTTTATATAGTCTATATTTTACAAGGGATAAGTACATTCTCACTTTCATTGATGATTTCTTAGGATATACATGGATATACTTTCTTAAGCAAAAGTCTGAAGTGTTTGAATATTTTCAAGACTTCAAAGCACTTATTGAGAAATAATCTAAGAAATCCATCAAGGTTCTTCAAATTGATAATGGAGGTGAATATGTCAACAACAGATTTGAGCAATGTTTTAGCATGGAGGGGATTGATTTGCAGCAAGCAGTTACTTACAATCTTTCACATAATGGAGTTGTAGATTGCAAGAAGAGGCCATTGAAAGAGATGGATAGTTGTATGATTTACTCTAAGTCCTTCATACCTTAGTATTGGGATAAAGCCATTAATTATTCTTGTTATATTCAGGAAAAGGGTTCCTTACAAATATTTGATAGGCATAATACCCTTTGAATCTTGGTATGGAAGGAAACCTAATGTTGATAACCTTAGGGTTTCCAAATCTATAGCTATGGCATGTATACCAATTAAGATATGCAAAGATATGAAACCTCAGTCTAAGCCTTGCATCTTTGTAGATTATCTAGATGGTGTTAAGGGGTACCACCTTCTACATCCAACCACACATTAGTTGTTCATAGAAAGAAGTGTTCACTTTTAGGAGAGTCCTAAAAAATTAACACTTGACACTTTTCTTTCATTTGATTCACTTAGACTTGATGCTTCTTCTTCTTACTCAAATCATTTAGATTAGGTTCCTGAGCTAGGGTCTTCTTATTCAAGTTCTGACAGTGAGGGTAGTGATGGGGAGTCTTCTACATCTACCTCTAGGCATGTTTTAGAGGATGAGAAATCAACACCTGACTCACACACATGTGGGACACTTTGGGCTAGGTAAACACTTCAAAGTGAAATCACTTGGATAGGGGATCCAAAAGATGATAGACTTACTTGATCAGATTATCAGAGTAGTCTACATGCTTTCTTTGCTTCAATTTTAGATCCACAAACATTTTGAGAGGCTTCAAGCATACATGAGTGGGATAGTGTTATGCAAGAATAATATTATTCCTTGATAAAAAATCACACCTAGGATTTGACTTCACTTCTTAAGGGAAGGAAGATGGTTCGATGTAGGTGGATATATCAGACCAAGTTTGTAGCAGATGGGTCAGTTGATAAGTACAAGTCATGATTGGTCACCAAGGTTTTTTCATAGGTATCCAACATTAACTACTCAGAGACCTTTACACCTATTATAAATATGACTTCGATCTAACTCACATTAGCTATAGCCACAACACATGGTTTTGATGTACATTATATGGATGTGAAGAGTGTCTTTCTTCATAGAGACCTTGAGGAAGAGATCTACATAGATCAACCACCTAGGTTTGTTCAGGATTCATCCTTAGTTTGCAAACTTAGGAAATCTATTTATGCCCTCAAACAAGCCCCTCAGGCTTGGTACTCCAAGATGGATTCCTTCATCCTTACTTCAGGTTTCCCCAAGTGTCATTCAGACCCTAATGTATACTTTTTATGACACGATGATTCTTTACTAATATTGGTATTTTATGTTGATGTTATTTTGATCACTATGATTTCCTCGTCGTCTATTTCAGCAGTGAAGATAGCTCTACAGGATGTGTTTGACATTATTGACTTGGTTCTTCTGCATTACTTCCTCAGCATCAATATTTCATAGTCTCATTCAAGGATTTCACTTACACAACCCAAGTAGGCTCTCTTTCTTTTGGCTTGATTTCACATGGTTGATTGTAAGCCATCTTTGAGTCACTTTCTATTAGGATTCAAACTTGAGGCTGACAATTCTACACCTTTGGTTAATGCCACTCAATATCAATAGCTTGTTGGTAGCCTCATTTATCTAACTCATACCAGTCCTAATATTTTATATGTAGTAGGGATTGTTTCATGACTTATGTAGTAACCCCATGAAGTGTACTAGAAAATAACCTAGATACTCCACTACATTCAATAATCTTATAGATTTGGGATTCAATACATATTTGGCACAAAGGTTGACTTGGTTGGTTTTTCAGATTCAAATTGAGTTGACGATACTCATAATTTCAAGTCCACTTCAGGTCACATTTTTTATTTGTATTTTGGTCCTATCAGTTGGTCTAACAAGAAGCAAAATGCTATTGCTATATCTTTCATAGAGGTAGAGTACAAGGGAGTTGTTAACATAGTTATTAAGGCTATTTGGCTTCAAGGGATTCTATTTGAGTTTGGCATTCCTATTAGGCATCCCACCATCACCTATTATGACAACCAAAGTACTATACAGATATGTAGGAATCTAGTTCAACACTTGCAAACCAAACACATTGAGATTCACATGCATTTTATTCAAGAGCTTATTCATGGTCAAGTCATCGACTTGAGATTTTACCAATATTCAGAGCAGGTTTCATATATATTTACCAAACCCTTCATCAAGATAAATTTCATTGATCTATGAGCTCTTCTTTGGGTACGGTCTACATCAGTAACCACATCATCTTCAAGGGGTGCCTTCTAGCCTCTTCACTTCTTCTATGTCTCTCTTTTTGGGGGGAGTTTTCTTCCTATGGGTTTTCTCCTTTTCTCTACTTTATGAGAGATTAATTTGTTTATGGGTACCTAATCAAGCCTAGTTGTCGAAAACCATTTTTTAGTTTACACTGCCTATTTAATTTATGCTTATGGGAGGTGTTAGTATAAGTTGTTTTTTTTTTTTTTTTTTTTTTTGATTTGTTTATTTTGGAATATTATATTTGTTCATATAGAGTTTTCCTATAGTTTGGGGATATGTTTGCTTAGGTGGAGATACTATGTCATATATGTCATAGGTTTAATCAGAATAATAGGATGTAACTCCCTTGATCGACTAGTCTAGGTATGGGAGTTACTCTTCTATTATGGGTACCTATGACCACCATTTGAGGTGGAGTTACTTGTTCTCTTATATGTATGCTCTAATTGAGCCTAATACTCTTAATGAATATTTTGGCTTTCTCCATTTTGATTTGTCTTGTGCAATTCTCTCTTTTGTAATTTTAATTTGCTATAGCTCTTTGGTGGTGTGTAATCACTTCTTGTCTCGTGTGACCATTTGACCTTCACATTCGCCTTATCCAGACCAGGATCAAATTTTGATATAGGTCAGTATATTTATACAATGTCTATCCAATCCATTTATTATTTAGGATCAAGCATAATACAAAATAAATATTAAGAACCAAGCCATATATAAGGTCAAGCCTATGACAAATCATGACTCTATCCACACAATCATAGAACTACATGGAGGCTTGATTATGTGTGTGTAGGATACATAGTTTGTAACATTACTTTGAGGGTGGCATAACTCCATAACTATTTATTTTATTTTGTTTTAAAGTGTCAAGCTATGTCATAAATGGATCAACACATAAATGGGTCTATCATAGTGAACGGGTATGTCTTGGATAATCGCACATTATTCAAACTTTAGGAATATATGTCACATACTCTACACAATTCATGTAGAGTCTCACATTTATAGAACAAAATATAGGTATGATCGTTCCTTATTCCTTTGTCATTTACATTTATTTGTCTGAGTTTCATTTCTAACATTTAGACTTATTTATTATCATATCATGTTAGATAGATTTGGATTCTAAATGTTAATCACGAATGCTTAGATCTATTTAATTAAAATTAATTTATTCCTTTAAAAAAAATCAAAATTAGGATAAACATAATGATACTTATATCCAAGCTTTTTAAGTACACCAAACTCAAGTCACATTGTAGCTTGAGGGTCCTTGTTCAAGGCATAGGTTTCTCCCATCAACTTCACATTGACACCCCGTGTAGACACCATATTTTTCATATTTATTTTTTACACCATGAAATTGAGAACCATTTTGTTTTCGTATGCTCTTCTTAAAACAAGATAAGACAAAAATCCTTTTGTCTCTTTAAAGGTTCATTTGGCTCTCTGTAAATACTCATGGCTTATAAAGATTAAAGATACTTATCCATCTTCCTTTAAAAGATGTTTAACCTTCACTAACAAATTTTTGAACTCAAATTTCATAGAAAGACCTACCACATGTTAATTACTTCCCACCACCAACCCTCTCACACTATGGTAGAAAAAAAATCTCGTGACTATCTTTCAAACTCATATGATAAATCATATATTGATCTTGCAAAATACTATAGACATTAATTTACATATCCTTACACCCATCATACACTTCTTTGTGACTTTAAGTAGTAAAATGTTTCCTAAAATATCATAGACCCTCTCTTTTCTACATTTATCATTTTAATGGGTGACGCTTTCTTTTTCATTTTTAAGTTACATTTTCTTTTCTGTTTTCATTAGAATGTACTTCTCATCCCCTTATTTTTTTAATATCTTAAACAATCACATAAACCAACGTAGACCTTTAGTGAACGCTTTTATATATACAAGGATGATTGATTTTCGCATGGCAATGGCCGACTCGAACGTTTAAGAGTTTTGATACCCATGCTATTGTTTTAAAGCATCATATAACTAAAGCAAAATGTTAAAGTCCAAATACAAAATTTTGCACACGGAATGCATCTGTTGTTTTGACCAAAACAAATCGAGGCTAGAGAAACTCGAGGCATTGTAAAGCACTATAGACGATCCTTCACACGTCGAATACGCTTTACAGGTATTGCTAATCATTACTTCGCTTCCTCTCTTTTAATATTGTTTTCAGAATGCATTTACTGTTGCACCACAAGTGATTATGTCAGTTTTACATTTCAGCCATTCCCTGGATGCCCCATTGATTGAGGAGCCAATTTTATGAATGAAATCTGACTCAGAATCTTTTTTACCTACCACTAGACCACAAACTCCAGGGGAAATCAACTTATTGTCTGTTATCAAACCTTCTTCGACTCACCCATGTCTTATAAAATTAAATGTTTCAAAATGACTGAAGCAATAAGGATGGCAGCTAAATTAAAAGGCTAAGTATTTGTTAGAGGAAGAAGGAATGATAAATGTAATTTATCATTTTTAGTTTCTAGTTTTTTAATTTTTTTATAGCGAATCATTTTTTTCTTTCAATAATTATTAATATTCAATTAATATAATTTTACATTTTTAAATAATAATTTTTTAAATTAATCGATGTTTTTTAAACATACTTTTCATTAAAGGTGTGGATTTCACCAATTTATAAATGTTGATTAAGATCAATCTCTATTCTTATATTAAACTTTTTAATTTTTTGGATGAGAGATTTGTATGTTTAAATCACTCTATCACCAGGTCGTTTCTACATGAATTCCTAATAAGAACATAAATAAAGAGTAGGCTCTATTTACTGTCTTTGAATTCATATTATTAACTTTCGCCATGTGAAGCCGGCATCAAGTTTTATGTGTGTCTTAGTTGTTTTCTTGGCAAGAAGTCTAGTGTTAACATAAGAACATGGATAAAGAGTAGGCTGTATTTAATGTCTTTGAACTCATATTATTATCTTCCGCCATGTGAAGCCGGCATCAAATTTTATGTGTGTCTTACTTAGTTGTTTTCTTGGCAAGAAGTTTAGTGTTAAATCCAATCTTTACAGTGTGAGATCTTTGGTGTAGCTGTAAATGGTAGCAAATTTGTTGCACTAACCAATGTTGATTATCTGATTTCTTAATATCAAAATCTTAATATTATTTTTTAAATTGTAATGTAATGTTCAAGTGAATATATTTATATTACAACAATCATATTCAAATTTCATAAACTTCAACTTAATTACTGATATAAAAAATGGTTGACAATTTCGAAACTTGGACCTTTGATTGTGTCTAAGAAAGGTGTGAACCCATCAATCCCTACTCATTTAATCAATGAAAAATACTTCAACACCTAGATCGCAGGAAAAATAATCTAATTCAATTAACAGCAATTATAAGAGCTTATCTTAAAGATGTGTTTAATATAGATATATTTTTTTGGGGAGGAGGGTTTGATTGTTGCATGTTGCAAAGTCCTTTGAATATGGATTCCAAGGGAGATAATATTACATCTGTTGTGAAAACCACCTCACATAATCTCAACGTCATAATTGAGGTACAAAAAAAATGGGATTGTGTGTGGCAATGTAAGGATGACATCATAAGGACTAAGAATAGAGCTCATGTTTTGAAGATTAGCCAGCAACTGGCAGAATACTTGAGTCAGCTTGAATCAGTGAAGGTATTTTTTAATCAAATGTTGCTTATATTTTTCTCTACAGAACCTTCAGACTTCATTTAAATAAATTCTAATAACCCCATTATCTGTTGTGCAAAAAAATATGCAGGAGGTCAACTCTGGGTTGGCAGATTCAAGGAGGAACCTGGTGCAGGAAATAGCAAAGTTTCATAACTACATAAACGATGTACTATTAAAGAGAAAAAGCCTTCTCTTTGAGCAAGGAAGAAGGCCTTCTTGCGTTTCCCAAATTGCCCTCGATTTTGGAACAGATTGTTTGGAAGGCAGAGGGGATCACAGGGTATTCCTGGATTCCAAGGAATTAAAACCAGGTATAGTTATTTTTCAGAACATATTCAAATTCAAATAACAATCGTCAGCCTTGAATGACATCACCCTTATTTTATTTATCTAAATTGGTTTTTGATATATGCAGATATGCCGGATCCTGAGATAGTACAAGATTCAAAGGATAAATCGACCACGAAAAAGAAAAGGAAGAAAAGCTTTGTTAGGAGGCTATCCAATGCATTTGAAAGAATTGTTAGTTGTGATACAAATATTTAAATAACACAAAAATACACTAGAGTTTCATGAGGAGTTGTGGGCATGTCTGCATATTGATGTTTGTAACTCATTCATTATAATGATGTATTGATTGATATAGTTGGTGGATGTTTCATAATGGACATAAAGTGGTGGAGTATATTAGAATGAGTTATTTATTTGATTTTAAATTTTGGGTTCATTTAATTATTATAGTTAATTTTAAATTTAAATTTAACATTTATTTTATTGTTTTTTTTTTTTCTGGTTTGCAAAAATTAATTAAAGATTTGTAATAACTTAACTATATTATTAAGTTTGGAGTATGATTTTTTTTGCTTTTTTAAATCTAACATATTAATGTAAATAGATAGATGACATTTATCATCAATCATAAGAAAATAAAAGAAAAGATTTAAAAAAATTATTAATTGATATCATATGTATAAAATATAAGATTTGATCTCAACATATGTCAAACATATATATAAAATTTTGTATTATTTTAACATGTATGATAATTAAATTTACCAAATTTTATTTAATCATAATAAATTATTTTGGAAAAGGATCATTGATCAAATTGGTTAAGTATATTTTAATGTGAAGGGTTATTTTATTTTTAGAACAGTGTCATTGATTATTTTATTTTTAGAACAGTGTCATTGATCAAATTAATTAAATATATTTTTATGCGAAGTGTTATTTTATGTTAGACTAAAATCATTGATTATATTGGTTAAATATATTTTAATATGAAGGGTTATTTTATTTTTTTAAAAGATCATTGATCAAATTGATTAAGTGTATTTTAATATCAAAGATTATTTCATATACAACTTTTATGATAAATAAGTTGAATAAATTTTATTTTTAAATGAATAAAAATATTTAAAAATTAATTTTAATATTATTTAAATATTTATAATAAAATATATTTAATTATTATTGTGTATATAAAATTTTGAATAAATATATTAAATAATTTTAATTTTAATTTTAATTTTAATTTAATATTTTATTTTATAATAAAAATAGTCACTTATTAAACTCCACATTTATATTTTCATTTTAAAATTATTTTAAATATTATCTTTGATAATTAATAAGTAGAATTAATTTTTTTTTTTTTTAAATTTAAAATACTTAAGATTAAAGTATTAGATCCAAACAAATAGAATGAAAATTTGAGTTCATGATTAACATATAGCTCAAGTGAACTATATATGAGAAAACTTTATAATGCACAAGCTGTTATTTTTTTTAGAGTAAATAACATTTAAGGTATTTCTCTTCCATAAAATAAAAATTATAGTTGTGTATATTTGCTGGACACTTTAATAAATTATTTTGGAATATGATTATTGATCAAATTTGTTAAATGTATTTTAATATAAGGAATTATTTTATTTTGAAATAGATTTATTGATTAAATTAGTTAATGTATTTTAATATAAAAAGTTATTTTATTTTAAAAAAAGATCATTGATCATATTGATTAGATGTATTTTAATGTGGAAGGTTATTTTATTTTAGAATAAGATTATTGATCATATTGATTAAGTATATTTTAATATCAAGGATTAATTCATCTATAATCTTTATAATAAAATAAGTTGAATAAAATTTACTATTAAGTGAATAAATAAATTTTAATAACTAATATTATTTATAATAAAATATATTTATTTATTATTGTATATATAAAAAATTGAATAAATATATAGATTTATATATTAATTTAATATTTTAAAATAATTTTAATTTTTTATTTAATATTTTATTCTATGGTAAGAGAAATTATTCATTAAACTCCATGTCTATATTTTTATTTTAAAGTTATTTTAAATATTACTTTTAATAATTAATAAGAGTAATTATTATATTTTAATTAAAAATAATTAAGATTAAATTCTTACATCCATATAAAAATAGAGTGAAATATGAATTCATGAATAACATATAGTATTTATGATAAATAATCACTTGGAGATTTGGGCCTCCAATTATATTATGAAGCTACAATCAAAAACGAATATCTATTTAAAAAATAATAATCACTAATTAAATTAAACACCTAAATTTTTATTTAAAATATTAATTTTAATAATTAATAGATAGAATTATTTTTTTATTAAATATACTTAAAAGTGAAAATCTTAGATCAAAAATAAAATGAAAATATGAAAACATCAATAATATATAACTCATCTAAATCACATATGAGAACAAGTTATCATATACAATAATTATAAGATTAAGAACAAAATCTAAAGTGTTTCTATTACATAAAACAAAAATTATGATTATATACATTTTGTTCTAATGACATATTTTGCAACATGATTATTGATAAAATTTGTTAAGTGAATTTTAATGTAAAAAATTGTTTTATTTTTCAAAAGATCATTAATTAAATTGAATAGGTGTGTTTTAAAATAAAATATTATTTTATTTTAAAGCATGATTATTGATTATATTGATTAGATATATTTTAATGTCAAAAATTATTTTACATATAATATTTATAGTAAATAAGTTGAATAAATTTTTTAAGTGAATAAAAATATTTAAAAATAAATTTAATAATTAATATTATTTAAATATTTATAATAAATTATATTTATAAAAAAATGAATAAATATATAGATTTGTATATTAAATCAATTTAATTTTTTATTTAACATTCTATGATAAGAATAATCATTCATTAAACTTTGCATTTATATTTTTGTTTTAAAATTTATTTTTAAATATTACCATGGTTAATGAATTAGTGGAATTATTTTTTTATTAAAAATATTTAAGATTAGGGTTTTAAATCTGCATTAATAGTTTGAGTGGTGAGGATGGTGGTTATTTATATCCATCCACTAGGGTTTAAATATCTTTATGTTTTTGATATGGAGAGTCAAGCGAATAAGGCCAAGATCGTATCTTGGGTGACTTTGATGGTATGGATACCCCTTTCTTTTAATTGTTAGACAAAAGAACTCATTAATTTAGATGTATGCTTATTCATCATTGTAATCTATTATATATTTATTTCCTAAATATAGACTAATGTACCGATATTCTATGTAATTCAATGATTTCATTTCAATATTACCTATTAAAAATGCACCAAAAAATGAGTTCATGAATAATATATAATTCATCTTAATCACATATGAGAACAAATTATTATGCAAAAACCTTTTATTTTATTATTAAGACAACACCTAAGGTGTTTCTTTTGCATAAAATAGAATTTATAATAGTGTACAGTTTTATCAATATCATAAATTATTTTACAAAACTATTGATAAAATTAATTAAATGTATTTTAATGTAAAAATTGTTTTATTTTAAAAATATATATATTGATCAAATTGGTTAAATATATTTTAAAGTAAAAAATTATTTCATTTTTAAAACATAATCAAATTAATTAAATGTATCATAATATAAAGAGTTACTTTAGATTATTAATCATATAGATTAAGTATATTTTACTACAAATTTTTTATTTAATATTTTATTCTATGATGAGATTAATTATATATTAAACTAGATAACTATATTTTCATTTTAAAGTTTATTTTAAATATTACATTTAATAGTGAAAATTAATAAATAAAATAATTTTTTTAACTAAAAACATTTAAAAATAAAATATTAAATCCACACAAAAGCAAAGTGAAAATATAAGTTCATCAATAATATATAGTTCCCCTGAACCATATATGAAAACAAGTTATGATGCACAAGCCTTTTATTTTTAGATTGGGATATGTAAGATGTTTTTTTAATAAAATAAAATATAATTAAAATTATAAAAATTAAATAATAAAATAATAATTAAAAATTAAAAATAAAAATAAAAAATACAATAAAATGACTATTAAATTTTTAATTTTAAAAAAATCATAAAACATAATACAATGAAATTGTGTGTTATATGCAACACAATCAAGATGAAAAAGTGAAAGTATACTCTATATAATAGAAAGTCAATTAAAATTGTGTATTTTTCTGGGTCGGAATTCATTGGTAGTCATTTTTGTAGTACAAATAATCATATCTATAACTAAAGATGTGGTCCTCATGCTTTATTTACAACATCTACTCATAATCATTCCCATGTTAGAAAATTTGATTATAATAATGATATAATTATAATTTAAAATAAAGTCAAACTACAATATATATTAGTGGAAAATAATTAAAATTATAAAATTTATAAATTTAGTTTTTATTTTATGTTTAATTTTAAAATAAACTTTAAGTTGGGGTTATCTAAGATATGGAAGGAGTATATAGAAATAATAAATTAAAGTGATAATTAAATCTATAATAAATTAATTGGGTGTTAATTTAAATATAAATATACACTGAATTTATTATGTTGAGAATAGATTAAATATAGAAAAAAAAATTAAGATATATATGGAAATGTCAAAGAAGCGATATACTTAGCAAGTTCTGATACTAATAATCCTAATACAAATAATTCAAATATACATTTTTCCAATACAAAAGAATAAGAACCTACAAATGAAAATGTAGTTCACAAGGAACAACTCCATAAAGAACAATAAATACATCAAATGGATGATTCAAAACAAAAACACTAACTAATGCACCAATTAGAGCAAGAAACAATTCCAAAGGCAATGCTAAAAAAAGAGAAAGAACAAAAGTTACCAACTCAAAATCAATAAAATCAAACAAGCATTCTCAAAAGAGGGTTTTTAACAAAAGAAGTCAAAAAACAAGAGACAACTGAAAAATCTAATGTTCAAAATGTGATTATAAAGGAGGAAATCACAAGCCATTCCTCATATCAAGGCCCTTTACTATCACTCCTTAAGATGAGGGTAAGTAATTTACAAATATCAAGGTTACTGACTTTCAAGATACAACTTTTTGTTATATGTCATTTCTCAACTCTCTTGACAATAAGCTTCAACATGTTGATGAAACTAATGTAATCCTAACAAGTATAGGATCAATTCAGTTAAGAGTTTCATTTTCTTTTAAAAAAAACTATCTTAATTTTTAGGTTATTAATAATCCAAGCTCTCACAATGTTGTGCTTGTAAAATCATGGTTACACTCAGTAGGAGTAGTGGATGATAGAAACAACAGTCACATATCATTTGATTATCAAGGCAAACTTACATCCTTTTACAAAGAAGGAAGTATATCTTTAGCTATCAAACAAATAGATACAAATAATGGAAAACCAAAAAGGTCACAACCATAGTATGACACACATAATATAAGATTTCTACAAAGGTATCTCCTTGATGAGTACATTAGGTCTTGGTAGCACTCTTATTTATACATCTCTTCCTTGCACAAAAAAAAATAAAATATTCTGCCATATTCTAAAAATATCAATAGAAAAACAATAAAACTTTAAAAACAACATTTTTAGCATAAAACATGTTTCATTGACTCCTTGGCATCTATGTGTTAGTTTCATGTTGATGAATGACATATCATTTACTCCTACATACACATGTGTGTCACACTTCTACTTGAGTGTGATACAAGTATACACAAATACATGATCTATTAATATTTCGGATGTTGGGTCTTCCCTCTATTCATGTCATGTGCACTTTGGGGGCATCCACTTCTTTGATCTCAATACTCATAGGTTATATCATTCTGTGATCACTCTACATTATCATATTTTGAGCTCATATACATACTTACACATGCCTTTATCCATGATTATATCTTACACATGATACTTTATATCCTATGCACTTGACATTTTTTTCTAACACATTGGATCAATGGGTTACTATGGTATGTTTATGTTGGTTGCTTATGATTTTATTTATGTACTTCCTTGAGTGTCTTGTCTTGTTATTATCTTTCTTGTTTGAGCACTTGAATATTTTTTTTGTTTGTGTCCCCCATGCTTATGTGTGATTTTGACATTTGAATATGTCATTGTTTGTGATCTTGGACATTTGAATATGTCATTCTTTATTTTATGGACATTTTAATAAGTCATGTCCCTTCGATAGTGTAACATTTGAACGTGCCCCTTGTTTTTGGTCTCCTTGGACCATTGTCTTTTGACTTACTTTTGAGTGATCTTGTGTTTATTCTTGATTTGTTTGATGATCTTGTACTTTTACTACCTAGACATTTCCATGATCTTTGTCATTCATCTTGGGCCTTCATGTGATCACATTGTCCTATGCATTTAAATTATACATTTACCTATACATGTTCTTCTATCTGCTACATGGTTACATTCACAGATTATTCAATTATATTCTCCTTTTGAGGTGAGGTAACTACTTTTTATTATATTTTCTCACCTTAAAGGGGGGCATGACAGTGAGGGCATGTCATAGAGGCATGTTATCCATATATTCATTATTTTAAATTCATTTTGGGCATGCTTTGAAAGCATGTTCTCCACACTTATTCAGTATTTGGCATTTATATCAATTTTTAGATTCAGTGGGGGCATGTCATATAGGCATGGATTCTACACATTCACAATTTCAGATTTAGTGGAGGCATGTTTTGCAATCATATAAACCACACTTATTTAGTATTTGGCATACCCAAATTTAGTGGGAGCATGTTTTAGAAACATGTCCTTTATATTGAAACTTATTTAAATTTTCATATTTCTCCATATATAGTGAAGGCATGCTTTGGAAGCATGTTATCAACACTTACACAATTTATGAAGTGGCCACATCACATAGTTATATAATTTAGACTCACAGTTGTGGGAAAATTCTATACATTGGTACCATTATTATACATAGATTTAGCATGGGACATATATAAGGTGCATATGTTATGCTATGTGCACCTAATATTGCAAAATTTAAATTAGTTTCAGATTTAAAAACACTCTTAGGGACTATCACCACCCTCCATAATATACTTTTAAAGGATATATTAAGTCAATCTAATGCAGTAGTTAGTTCATTTTTGGTATGGTTGAAGTGATTAAATCACTCAATATTTCCAAGTTTTTAGGTTGGACTTGATTGTATCATCCAACCTTAACAATTTGATAGTATGAGTTGAATTTATTCACTCATGCTCACCAGGTTATTGGGTTGCATGGTTGAGTTAATCTTAATTTTCAGGTGGTAACTCACCTTTTCTCCAAGGTTGGGGACATATGCCTTTCAATATCTCTTTCTCTCTCTATCTCCTTAGATATATTCACTTTACAGATTTATATATTTGCCCGAATCTTAGTTTCAAAGCCTTATGATGATACATCTTTCAAATCAACTTGCCAATAGGTAAGATAGTTACATCGATCCACAAGTGTACTCCTAAACCTTGCTCTTTTGATTTTAATATTTTCAATACTTTCAAATTTAGATTTTATGCATTGATTATAGACTATAACATGCTCTTGGTTGCAGGTCAGTCACCAATAAATTAATCAAGTTGGACTCAATTAAAGATAAGGTGTGTTATCCACACCCAGGTACACATTCTTTTCCTTTAAACTATAGATTTCATTACTAGATTAAAGGTGGGGTAAATGTAGATGATATTTATGGATTGTATATCACCTCAATTTTTTACACTTGGAAACCTCAGACCTTGTATATTCTTTTTAGTTTTGAACCTTTCTCACTTTTACAAGTCTCGCATCTATTATATCTTGTGCCCCTTGGCCCATCTCTTGGTTCAACTAGTCTTATGGTGATGACCTAGACATGTTATCTTCCTTACAATGCTCAAAACCTACTCATATTCCACCTTTGTAAGTTCTAATTTTGTACGTACTTTCATGTTCCCTAGACACTAGCATCTTGGATAAACAATACTAGTATCCTATTCTGACGCAAGTGTCTAGTGCTCTAAAGTCAAATAATTTATAAATGAAACATATCCTTATGTTCTACCATAGTGATTTAATGTAAATTATTTCTCCAAAGGAATTGATATAAATAAAAGATCAACCCTCATTCATACCTCACCCAGAAACTTCTTACCTGCCCACTAGGCAACTTATAAAAGGCATTCAATCAAGCACTTAAGTGAGTAAAGATTCCCTATTTTTCCTATTTACTTATTAGTCGTAGGGACATCACATACATAGGTTTTAAGTATTGAAATATCATCCTAAGGGCTATATTTTCCAAGTTATAATCTAGGTCACTGTTATAATTTCTTTGCACATATTACATGATTCACACATAAGTGAACATGTAGAGGAGAACTACATCAGTTTGAAGCTCTCTTTAGAGTATTGGATATGTAAGTAGCATTCATTGATAGATGGGTATTTGGGGTTAGCTTGACACCATGTTCCCACTAACCTATTTTTTTCCAAGGTCACTATGAAGATGAAAAACTAGGGTTTTAGAATTTCATGAGGAGTGATAGTCCATGACCTGTTCTAAATGCACTAGAGCACAGTTGAAGACAACCCCAGAAGTATCTATGTGGTTACATCCTTTTATAGTAGGTATTCCATATAAGACACATGCATTAGGTTCAAATAATAAGATCGACACAACTACCTCAGGCTGATGCTAGTGTCTGTAGCTCTAGTGACACTCAATCTAGAATTTGATAATTGTTCTAGAATCATCTTACAGTCTTCTTCCTACATGTTCCAAATCCAAAATTATATTAGCATCACAACTAGATAATTACTTTTTTTTCTTTTTAATTTCCATATTTAACATAATATTAGTTATTATCTTGAGCTTATCTTAGTTTAGTAAATTTAGTATATATTATATCCGAGTTTAGCATCTAATTGGCCTAGTATAGAGATAGTTTATCACCCTTATAATTTAAGATATATTTATACCCTTTAACCTTATATAACCCTAATCTAGATCATTTTAGGGTTAAAAATGGTGGTGGTTTATTTCAACTCCAAATTACTAGGGTTTAACATAGTTAGATGAAAATGGGTAGGGCTTCTATAAGGTGTGCTTGGTTTTTGGGTTCACATTCAGACTAATCCTATTTGTAAATATTTTTAGAACATTGAATATATAGGGTATATTATACCTTTATGTCACTATTTCATCTTCAATGTTAATTACAAGTAGTTTCTTAAGACTAACCATGTACTGGTGCACCATAAGTAATAGATGGTTGAAGGCTTCCTAAACTAAGCTTCAAAAAAGACTATGGGGTCTTATGATATACCTAAAGATATGTGAAGGCTCAAGTTTATATACAATGATGTCTAATGACTTAGTTATTATATTATAACCCCTCACTTCAAGGATAACAACTAATACAGATAACCACTTAGCCTAAAATGATATATATTTTTAATTTTTAAAATTAATAGAATGTAATTTCTAAACTAAAAGGGAAAAAAATGCACGAGAGAAAAATTTTGATGTAATTGGGTAAAAGATCTTAGTACTACCACTTCTATTACCACTTTCTAATCACCAAGATCTTATTTGCATGAGGTGACAACATATAGTGGATAGTCTTAGAGATCCATAAACCATTAAAGCTAATACAAAACATGGCCCTAGAAAGAGTTTGGATACCATATTTTATGATCCTTCCTATAATAGATTAAACTAATATCAAAATATGCATAAATAATACTAAAAATGGAATGTAATATAATTATATTGCATTAAAAAGAGAGCATACTTGTATGACAATATCATTGGTTTATCTAAGAGGGCAACCTTCTTTTTGAATGATCAAAATAGTATAATTCATGGATGGATTTTCAATAGTTTAAACTCCTATTCAAACTAATTCTATGTTAGCCAATTACTACTCTCCATGCATGTGGGATTATTACAAATAACTCAAGGAATGACTTAAAAAGTATATGCATCCATAGTTTTTATTAATTTAACAATACTTAAAAAGAAAAGGGTTAGGAAAAAGAGGTCCTAATAGCACATGAATACTTTCTTGTGTATGCATGTTTTTACTTGATTGTGCATCCTTATTAATAGAGGATCATCTTGTTATCATGTCTTGCATGATTCAAATCTTAGCATGTCTTGTCTCTAACTTGGATGAAGTCACTAACATTATGTGGTCCTAAATTTAGTCTACTATCATTATATACTATGATTGTAAGTATGATGTTTATTATGAATATTGTAGTATATTTGTATGATACTTACATTTTCATGATTTCCACCATGTGTCTATGTGGGCATGCTACTTGTATATGTTCTCATTGATTTATCTAGCTTAGTTAGAGGCTCACTTATGAAATTTGGGGGCATAATATGTGTTTCCCTATTTTATTTTCCAAAGGGGTTATCATTCCTTAAATCTTTTTTATTGATATGATATTATCTCTCATGCACTAAATTGCACTTTACATAATTCTATGTGGCATAACTAGATGTAAAATTCAACTTCAAAATATGCAAAACTTTTCAAAACAATATGATTGTGAAAAATAACCAACTAAATATGTTTCTATGATTATAACACAATTTAGCTAATTTATTTTTCATAACATATGATCTATGTGAAACCATTACAATTTTGGTAGATATCAAGTTTTATATGTTTCTAGGATTGTAACACACTTGGCTTGTTTTTTTTTTGTTAACCGAGGTGTTTGAAACCCAAAGGACCCAACTTCTTAGAACACACTATAGGAACTCAAATTCATAAGGTGAGTTATGATCCAACTAATTCTCGAGGTCTAGATTTTCCCCTTAGCCTAGATGCATCCCATGTTACTTAGTCAGGTTTTGAATTGCGGTGTGGTCAATGGAAACCATCTAACCCACCTAATTGGTCTAGCCTGCGGGGCTAACACACTTGGCTTATTTTATTTTAACTAAAAAAGATGTATGTTTCATTTTATTTTGAGATGATTGACTATATCAAAAGTACCTCATCCCTCACCTCAAAATGGGGTCATATATCATGGCATTTTCAAAGCCAATTTTAAAAAAAATGTAAAGTGGTAGAGTGGAAAATTTATCTACTTCCTTGATCAAGAAGTGGATTATGCTTTTAAAGAATCTTAGAAAAGTTTTAGCTATGTGTCAACACCTATAGAAAGTGTTTTTGATGTGTAGTTTTGGATGATATAATGAAAATGTAATAAAAAGTTATGCTCTTTTTTCAAATTCAAGTTGATTTCTTTTGGAAAGAAAAACATATCATGAAAAATTGACTACCTAGAACATTTGGTGTTTGTTTCAAATACATCAACTATATGGTGTGGATGGAAGCTCAGCTCAAGTGTGTGTCAAAAACCCTCCATCCTTCCTTAGTTAAGTGAATATGTATACATATTTATAATTTTATGCACACATGAATTTTAGTCACATACCCATATCAAAGTGGGACATTATGTAGACACCTAAATTTGGCACAAGATCATTATTCCTAATGTCTTATTCTTAGTATATCTTAGTTGGAAAACCTTTACACTTTACCTTATTTATAGGACTACTCCAACGTCACAATAAGTCTATACTTAGTTCATTGAGCCTAAAATCACCTCAACACTTATCAAAAGGTATATGTTCATCATCCCATTGCTATGAATCTTGTGCCTTTAGTCTTGTTTTTCTCCATTACCATATTTGAAAAACATGCATAATTTATCCTAAGTCAGCCTATATACAATTTCTATCCAATCCATTTATTATCCAAGAGAAAGCATAAGGGACGTCTAAATATCAAAAGCCAAGTCACATATAAGGTCAAGCTTATGACAAAGCATCACTCCATCCACACAATCATAAAACTACATGGAGGCTTGACTATGTGTGTGTAGGATACATAATTTGTAACATTACTTTTAGGGTGGCCTAACTCCATAACTATTTGTTTTCTTTTATTTTGAAGTGTCAATCTAAGTCATAAATGGATCAACACATAAATGGGTTTATCACAGTGAAAGGGTTTGTCTTGGAGAATCGTACATTTTTCAAAATTTAAGAATAAGTTGCACATATTCTACACAATTCATGTAGAGTCTCACATTTATAGAATTAAATATAAGTGTGATCATTCTTTATCTCTTTGTCATTTACATTTCTTTGTCTGAGTTTAATTTTTAGCATTTGGACTTGTTTATCACCATAGCATGTTAGATAGATCTAAATTCTAAATTATAATCATGTATGCTTATATATATTTAATTAAAATTAATTTATTCCTTATTTTTTAAAATTTAAAATTAGGGTAAACATACTGATACTTATATCCAAGCTCTTTGGGTACACCAGACTCAAGTCACATTGTAGCTTGAGGGTCCTTGTTCACGGCATAGGTTTCTCCCATCATCTTCACACTAACACCCCATAGGGACATCATATTTTTCATAGTTGTTTTTTACACCATGAGATTGAGGACCATTTTGTTTTCGTATGCTCTCCTTAAAACAAAATAAGACGACAATCCTTTTCTCTTTAAAGGTTCATTTAACTCTCTCTAAACATTCATGGCTTATAAAGACTACAGACACTTATCCCTCTTTATTTAAAAGATGTTTGACCTTCACTAACGAATTTATAAACTCAAGTTCCATAGAGAGACCTACCACATGTTAATTACTTCCCACTACCAACCCTCTAATGCTATTAGTTGGAAGAGGTCTCGTAATCATTTTTCAAACTCATATAATAAACCACATATTAATCTTGCAAAACACTCTAAACATATTGATTTACATGTCCTCACACCCATCATACTTTTTTTTTTGAATTTAAATATTAAAAATGTTTTCCAAAATATCATAAGTCCCTCTCTTTTCCATGTTTGTCATTATAATAACGGATGCTCTCTTTTTCATTTTTTAAATTACATTTTCTTTTATATATTTATTCGGATGTACTCCTCCTCCCCTTATTTTTTAATATTATATCTCAAACAATCACATAAACCAATGTAAACATTTAGTGAACGCTTTTATATATACAAGGTTGATGGACTTTCACATAGCAATGGCCGACTCGATCGTTTAAGAGTTTTGATACCCATGATATTGTTTTAAAACATCATATAACTAAAGCAAAATGTT
The DNA here is from genome assembly GCA_037957365.1 of Torreya grandis. NCBI lineage: Eukaryota > Viridiplantae > Streptophyta > Pinopsida > Cupressales > Taxaceae > Torreya > Torreya grandis. Next base: position 7,348,524 of record JARHVA010000063.1, on the reverse strand, counting down.
AAAGTCCAAATGCAAAATTTTGCACACGGAAAGCATCTGTTGTTTTGACAAAAACAAATCGAGGCTTGAGAAACGCAAGGCATTGTAAAGCTCTTTACAGGTATTGCTAAACATTACTTCGCTTCCTCTCTTTTAATATTGTTTTCAAAATGCATTTATTGTTGCACCACAAGTTATCATGTCAGTTTTACTATTCAGCCATTCCATTAACAGCAGAATAATTTTAAAGATGTGTTTAATATATATATATATATATATATATATGGGAGCGTTTGATTGTTGCAGGTTCCAAAGTCCTTTAAATATGGATACGAAGGGAGATAATATTACATCTGTTGTGAAAACCACCTCATATAATCTGAACGTCATAATTGAGGTACAGCAAAAATGGGATTATGTGTGGCAATGTAAGGATAACATCATAAGGACTAAGAATAGAGGTTATGTTTTGAAGATTAGCCAGCAACTTGCAGAATACTTGAGTCAGCTTGAATCTGTGGAGGTATTTTTTTACCAAATATTTCTTATATTTTTCTCTACAGAACCTTCAGACTTCATTTAAATAAATTCTAATGACCCCATTATCTGTTGTGCAAAAAAATGTGCAGGAGGTCAACCCTGGGTTGGCGGATTTAAGGAGGAACTTGGTGCAGGAAATAGCCAAGTTTCATAATTATATAAACGACGTACTATTAAAGAGAAAAAGCCTTGTCTTTGAGCAACGAAGAAGGCCTTCTTGCGTTTCCCAAATTGCCCTCGATTTTGGAACAGATTGTTTGGAAGACAGAGGCGGTCACAGGGTATTCCTGGATTCCAAGGCATTGAAACCAGGTATAGTTATTTTTCAGAACATATTGAAATTCAAATAACAATCTTCAGCCTTGAATGACATTAACCTTATTTTATTTAATCTAAATTGGTTTTTGATATTTGCAGATATGCCTGACGCTGAGATATTACAAGATTCAAAGGATAAATCGACCACGAAAAAGAAAAAGAAGAAAAGCTTTGTTAGGAGACTGTCCAATGCATTTGAAAGAATTGTTAGTTGTGGTACTCAGATGTAAATATCACAAAAACACAAAAATTGCATATGAGGAGTTGTGGGCATGTCGGCATCTTGATGTTCGCAAGTAGTTCATTATAATTATGTATTGATATAGCTGGTAGACGTTTTATAATGGTAATTGAGGGGTGGAGTAAGTAAATGCACAAGCTGGTAGACATTAAATCCACACAAAAATATGCACAAGCTTTTTATTATCAGATTGGAACTACATTTGCATAAAACAAAAATATGGTCGTGTGTAAATGCTCGACACTATAATGATTTATTTTGGGATAGGGTCATTCATAAAATTTGTTAATTATATTTTAATGTAAAGAATTATTTTATTTTGTAAAAATAGTATTTATCAAATTAGTTAAGTGTATTTTAATTTGAAAGGTTATTTTATTTTTTAATAAGTTTATTAATCAAATTAGTTAAGTATATTTTAAAATAAAGGGTTATTTTATTTTAGAACATTATCATTGATCATATTGATTAGATGTATTTTAATGTGAATAGTTGTTTTATTTTAAAATATGATCATTAATTAAATTGATTGTATATTTTAATGTCAATAGTAAAAAATACTAGAGTTTCATATGAGGAGTTGTGGGCATGTGGGTATATTAATGTTTGTAAGAAAGATTGATATTGTTGGTAGATGTTTTATAATGATAATTGTGGGATGGAGTGTATGGAAGTGAATTATTCTTTGCTTAAAAAAATTAATAGAAAAAATTGTAATAACTTAATCATATTGTGGATTTTGGAGCATGAATTTTTTTTGTCATTTTTTTTAAAAAGAAAAAAATCTAATACAATGATGTAACTACATGGATGTCATTTGTCATCAATCATTAAGAAAATAGAAAAAAGATAAGAAATTTATTAATCAATATGATATGTACAAAATACAATATAAAACTTTGATTTCGACATATGTCAAACATATATTTAAAACCTTTGTATTATTTCGGGAAATAATTAAATATATTTTAATGTGAAGGGTTATTTTATTTTTAGAACATGTTCATTGAAAAAATTAGTTAAATGTATTTTAATGTGAAGTGTTATTTTATTACATCGATAGGTGTTCCCTACAGTGGCATTTGGATGTGGGATGAGAGGATGTAATGGCGTGAATGGGTTGACAATTAATTATTTAAAATCCGACATTATAAAATAATTTAACATAAAGAGATGTGAAAGAAGGTAATTAATAATTAATTAAAAGCTGATTTTTTTGTTTAAAAAAAATTAATTATAAAATATATATTAAATAAATTTTATTTGTAATTGTGGTAATTTTATTTAGAATTTATTTATCTATTTACTATGTTGAATGATAAGAATATATAATAAATGAATTATATTTATTATTATGGTAATTACATAGATATCTCACATTATAAAATAATTTAACATGAGTAATTAATAATTAACTAAAAACTATGTGGTAATTTTATTTATTTTAAAATGAAATGCTATTGTGTTAATTTTATTTACTTTAAAATAAAAGATTTTTTAATTTATTTACCATGTTGAAATATATGATATAGTAATTTACTTTAAAATAAAAGAATTTATTTATTTATTTATTTATTTATTTTATATTTGTTAATGTGATACTTTTTTTTACTTTAAAATAAAAGAATTTATTTTTCTATTTACCATGTTAAGGTGAATTATATTTGTTATTGTAATAGTTTTATTTACAAAAAATTATTTATTTATTATATTTGTTATTGTGGTAATTTTATTTAATATCAGAGAAAATGAAATGTTTGATTTTTTGGATATTAACAACTAAGAATTTTTTCCCAACTTTTCATATATTAATTTATGTCAATCTCTTCATTCAAGATATTATCCCTTTAAATTTTAAAAGGAAAAATATTTGACATTAAAAATGAGATGAAAATATAAAATTAATAATAATTTAAATTTTAAGATAAAAATATTTGACATTAAAAATGATACAATAGAATATAACTAGCATGCATATCCATATCTTAGATAAATATATTATATCTCATTCAATTGTGAGTGGCTCGAGAATGACATGAAAAATGATATCTATTGGTGTATTTTACATAGATTTATCTAAGATATGTATACTTGTTTTAGAACATCATTGATTATATTGGTTAGGTGTATTTTAATGTAAAGAGTTATTTTATTTTATAATATAATCATTGATCAAATTCATCACATATATTTTAATGTGAAGAATTATTTTATATATAACCTTTATGACAAATAAGTTGAATAAAATTTTATTTTGAAAATTTAAAATTAAATTTTAATAATTAATATTATAAAAAATTTAAAATATATTTATTATTATGTTTATAAAAATTTAAATAAATATATAAATTTATATATTAATTTAATATTTTAAATAATTTTAATTTTTGATTCTATAATGAGAATAATCACTCATTAAAATCAACGCTTATATTTTCATTTTAAATATTAATTTTGATAATCAATAAATGAAATTATTTTTAATAATTAAAAATACTTAAAGATGGTCTTAGATCACACAAAGATGAAATATGAGTTCATGAATAACATATAACTCATGTTCTTTTGTATGTATATATTTTATGGTTATGTATATTTTTCGAATTATTTTGGAATATGATTATTCATACAAAAAATGTTAAATATATTTTAATGTAAAGGATTATTTTATTTTAAAAAAACATTGATCAAATTAGTTAAGTGTATTTTAATGTGAAAGGTTATTTTATTTTTGAAATATGTTTATTGATCATATTGGTTAAGTGTATTTTAGTATGAAAAATTATTTTATTTTGGAATAAGATCATTTTTTTATTCGATATGGTAAATATTATAGGTTTTGAAGATCCCAAAAAATTAATACAAAGGAGAGAAAGACGTATCATTTATGTACAAAAAGAACGCCTCTACCAGTAGCAATGGGATAAACACAACAACAACATGCCAATATGATAAACAAGATAAAATAAATAGTGGTTCTGCCCAATCACTTTCAGTACATTAACTACAATCTTTCATATTCTTTCTATCTTCAGCAACTATCTTCTATGGTTTTGTTATGAGGCCCTTTTAGCCATTAGTTTTTGCCCAGATACCCCCTGAGTGGAGGGTCATACAAGAAGGCTGTAACACTACTTTAGAACATTTTTTGTTTTTTTGCACCTTTGTCTAGCCTTCCTTATCTTCTAAAATAGTATAGGGTTAGGATTCTGCTATTGGGTCCTCAGAAGTTTCTACTCTAGATAATTCCAAGTATGGGATTTTATCAGAGGAGGAGACTGGTGAGGAGGGGACTACCATGTTTATGGATTTATTTGGAGATATTAGGTCTTTCAATAGAATATATTCAGATTGAAGAGGACTTTTAAGGTCCTCATTCAGAGCAGAGGGTTCAAAATCTTCCAAAGGTGACTTGTTGTCAGAACCATCTAGATCTTTTTCAACATCAACATGTAGAAGGTCAATGTTGTAGTCTTTCTACCAAGAGGATTCCTTCCTTTTTTTCTTGAGGGAAATGTAGTTTTTGGTTAAGTGGCCTATATTGAAATAACTATGACAATGAAATAAAAGATCTTCATAGTCCAGGGGTTGGGACTAAAAGTGGTCCCCCACTTGTAGAGTGATATTTTTGGGCAAGTTCTTGGAGGTGTCAATATTCATAAAATTTTTAGCAAAAGTAGTGTGGTAAAAATGATCAGTATCAGGATGTATTTATAGATAATCACCCAATGAAATACCAATAGCCTTTAGACTAGATTCAGTCCAAAACTAGAGAGGAATATGGGGTAGATGAACCCAAATAGGTTTTTCATTAAGTGGTTTTGTGAGGGGGTTAAAGGCAGGGGACCATGGTTTGATGGCAAAGGGGTGGTGATTCAAACTCCAAAAATTATTTTGAATCTCTTCCTTGTCTTTAATATTGCGGAAGATAATAATAAATAAACTTTTTGCACAAGGGTAAATATCAAGAGTACTTGATAGGAGGGGTTGCCAATGCTTCAAGATCTAGGCATGTAACTCTTGAAGTTTTGGGTAGTAATCCATGAATCTATAGATGAGACCTTTGGCTAAGAAGAATTATTTTGATTTGATCACTTGTCTGATCTTCTCCTCATCAAAGATCACAACAGGGTCAAAAGATGCAAGTTTAAGAGGTATGAGATCTGATTTTAGAGTTGTCTTGCGAGATACTACCTCAATGAAGGATATATGCTTTTGAGGGTCTGTCACAGCTTCTATTTCCATGACATCTAAGACTTTATTGGTAGCAAGGGAGCTTCTATCATGAATAATAATAGGAGCAGTGTCGTTCTTCCACCCAATGATGACCTTTTGCCTAGAATCACCCAACACAAAAGGGCTTCTACCTTGAATATGAAAGGAAGCAATGTCGGTATTTCACATAATGATGACCCTCTGTGTAGAGTCACCAGACAAAATTTTGCCCTGAGCTTGAGGGGAAGCAATGGTGGTCTTTTATGCAGTAATGGTATTAAAAAAAAATTATGGTCGTTTATATTTGCTCAATACCGTAATGAATTATTTTGGAATAGGATCATTTATAAAATATGTTAAGTGTATTTTAATATAAAAGATTATTTTATTTTGTAAAAATATCGTTGATCTAATTGATCAAGTATATTTTAATGTAAAAAGTTATTTTATTTTTTCAATAGTTTATTAATCAAATTAGTATATTTTAATGTGAAAGGTTATTTTATTTTAAAACACTATCATTGATCATATTAGTTAGATATATTTTAATGTCAAAGGTCATTTCATATGTAATATTTTTGATAAATAAGTTAAATAAAATTTCTTTTTAAGTGAATAAAAATATTTAAAAATAAATTTTAATAATTAATATTAATTAAATATTTATAATAAATTATATTTATTTATTATTGTATTTATAAAAATTTGAATAAGTATATACATTTTTATATTAATTTAATATATTTTTATTTGATTGGGTAAAACGCTTTTGAAACTGGCATTATGAATCAGAGAGGTGAGGATTTTGACAATTGGACCCACATCCAGATACAACAAAGAGGATAAGAAAGAATCCCCCTAAAAACCAAGTACAATAAAGAGGGTTTGAAGGCTTCTCCAACCTTAAACAAGTGAAGTAAAGGTACCCACAACCTTGACGAAACTAGAGAACATGAAGGTTTTAAGGGTTCTCACAACTAAGAGTTTTAAGGATCCCATAACCTATAGTACATAAAGATGTTACTAGGTCATTATGTCAATAGGTGTCGATACTTCAAAGGTCTAGTTCAAAACCTTATTGACCAATGGGAATTATAGTTAAATACTCCTAATGTTCTTCCTAATCAATCCATAGACATATTTAGGCAACCATTCCCCAACCATCCCTCTACATCTAATTTTGTATAGGAAAACTCAGGATGCACCTCAGATCATGAGACCCATGTGATAAGTATGATCCATGATCAACTTCTACCTAAAAAAGTTGGTAGTACTTCTAAATCACCTTCCAAAAAAAATAAAATCCTAGATCTCCTTACAGGATATGCTTTCAAACCATCCAAATTAAGTAGATTTGTCCCTAATAATCATTCAAGTTTTCTGGATCTCATTATTTGGGATCCTCTTGAGGAAACATTACCTAAGCTTCTTCAAGTAAATCAAACAAAAGCAAAGGATGAAAAGGCTATCAAGGAGGATATTTGTTTGGATATCCTAGACAATACACATACCACTCATTTAGTCACTAAAACATATTTTCATAGAATACCCATCCCCTCTAGATTACTCCATCCTAAGACGACTACTATATTACCTTGATCAACTCCAAAACCATCTTCCCTTACAACTCAAGCAGAGCCAAATCTTGTAAACAGAGAAATTAGGGGAAATGTTTTAGGAAGTGGAAACATAAACCTTGGGGAAACATGAGGTAAATCCTTACAACATCCACCCATAAGAATTAAACTCTCTAAAGAGGATATCCCTTATACCTCTGATTAGATTCAAAAATGGAAAATGGTTCTACCATCGATTTGAACTAGAGCATCCATTTTGGGACCTCATCCTTTAGTGAGACCAAAACTTGCCATTATGGAATCCTCTTCTAAAAATAATATACCAGTACAAAGGGATCTTCCCATAGTAATAATGTCAATATATAACCCCTTAAATTCTTATTACCCTCATAATCTAGGTATAAAGTCTTATCCCAAACATAAAGTACCTTCTGTGGGAAATATTCAAACAATCAATGTAAAGAATCAAGACATGAATGTAACCTCCATGTCAATGCCTCAGAGAATCAAAAAATCCAACCAAGATCCATTATGGGGGTCTTAATCCAAGATTCTCGATCAACTCTTTCAAACTTCCCTTATCACAATACCACCCATAAAGCCTGTTAAACCCCATATTCAAAAAGTGGCATGGTATCGGGAAAGGAATAAATACACTTACCATTGAATAGTGAGACATGAAACTAAAATTTATAGCACATTAAAAGTTTTAGTTCTAAATTTATTAGAAGAAGATGATCTTTTACTAGAAAAATTTGGTCACGATTATCTTCATAGTCACACAACTAGAATCATGACTACTCTAGGAACTAGTATATTACCAAGAGGGTCAGAACAAGCTTCAAGGGAGAACATGACCTCTAATGAAAATTAGTATCAACCTTTCTTAAATCCTTTAGACTTGAATGATTTTGAAAACTTGGCAAACCCACCATTATTTTAGATAGATGCAATACATATAGCCACTCGATCCCATACCCAAGGTCATAAAACCTAAAATCCCAACAAAGCCAAGGTGACTATTGAAAAATCACCTACTTCTACCATAAAAATTCCTACACCACCCATCCCAAAACCTAAAATTTATATTCTAGGGAAAGCATAGAATAATAATGCTTTGGAGTTGATACAAATTTTGGTTCTAAAATAACTCCATCAACTCCTCGTCAAGATGTCTTTATATGAAATTATCCAAAACTCTTCACAACATCGTAAGGCTATGATAGAGGCCTTTCAGGCCACTCATATATAATCAGATGAACCTCAACCTTTATTCAATTTTATTGCATCTTTGCATAAGTCATCATCCATCACGTTTCATGATTTTGAAATATCCCCATTACAACCTGATGACCAAGATCCATCATTATTTATCATTGCCCAAGTTAATCAAACCCAAATCAAAAGAGTTATGATTGATAATGGATCCAATATAAATATTATCTCCTCACATGCTTTTATGCAAATCCAATAACCTAAAACTATTGTAGCTCAATCTCCAGTTGTCCTATGAGCATTTAATGATATTATTGCCCCCATGTTAGGTACCATCATCCTTCCCATCCAATTAGGTATACGTACCCTCCCCAAATTATTTTACATAATAGAAAGGGAAATCTAATATAACATCCTAATATGATGTCTTTGGATATGTGTTATGTGTTGCATTCCCTTCACTTTACATCGATGTCTTAAATTTGAACATGAAGGTAAAATCCATATTGTTTTGATAGCTCCACATCCATTCAAGATGTGCAAATTTGACTTATCTACCTAATTATGTCTTGGTCCTTCTAAATAACTTGAGTCTATTATATTTAGGTTAAATATATTCTATCTCTACTATACCTTTATCCCTTATCCCTGATGTAAACACTTTTGACTTGACATTTCAATAACTTTCTATAGGGGAATATCAATTGTTAACTCTTGGTGCTTTATCAACCCCTCAGGAATATGGGCATCATGATCAATAGTGTACCTACCAACACAATATAGGAGACATTATCCCCTTTGGACCTCCTCATCTCTAAGCACACTTAACCTATGGAGGAATTGACTAATTCCTTTTATATAGGGAAAGTCAAATGCATTCCTAACCATTCACATCTAACTTTTCCTTTCTTGACAAACCACGCTTCACACAAACCTATCTCCAAAGATGTGCTTATAAAGGTTTTGTCTTAGGAAGTTATGAATAAGGACCTCATAAGGTTACAATAAATGACATTAGAAAACCACATGAGAAACATGGCCTTGGTTTCAAGAAAAATCTTGAAGCTGATGATGATCATGATTTGATGTCCCACATCCCTATGGATATGGATGACCAAACTCCCTCATCCCCTCTAAGTTCCCCTATGGAAACTGATGACACCATTTCCATCCCACCTAACTATTTTTTTGATTAGTGACACTTGCCTAGAACTGCTCACTTATCGAAACAACACAAAAAATATATCTCTTCCCTTACTTTTCCTTAACCTGATAAATGAAAATTCTTCCTCAATACATGTAATAGAGTGTTGGTATGATGTCTCCATTTTAACATATTTAAGGGTAGGAGATTCATATTTAAATAATATCATGCCTTTTAAGTTTCTTAGTCTTTTAAATGAGGTCACAACTAATATTAACATAGGGACACTCAAAGCCCTGTGAAATATCAAAGTAATCCAATCCTTAGATTCTCAAGAACACCAAGATTTTACAACATTCCTATCTTATCATAACCAATATTTTTATTGGTCTTATAGTTATATGCTAGGAATTGGCCCATTTATAGTCATCCATAACATCATTACCATTCCTGAAGCAAAGCCAATGAAGCAAAAGCTTCATAAGATGCTTCTTCATATAACGCTTCTTGTTAAAGAATAATTGTAGTGGTTGTTATCTATCAAATTTATCCAACCCATAGATTAACCTCAATGGGTATCTAACATTTTACCCATCACAAAGTGTCCAGAGGGACTGTGCTTTTTTACTAACTTTCGTGACCTTAACCTTGCTTGTTTGAAAGATGATTTCCTCCTTCCTAATATCAACTAGCTTTTGGATCTCAAAGTAGGACATGAGATGTTATCAATCATGGATGGATTTTTTAGTTATAATCAAATCCTTATCACTCCATAATATCAGCATAAAACCTCTTTTATTACTTCACGAGGGATTTTTTATTATAGGGTCATGCCCTTTGGCTTAAATAATGCAGGAGAAACTTACCAGTGTGCCATCACCTAGATTTTCCATGATTTAATTCTCAAAATCATTGAATATTTTGTGGATGATCTCCTTGGTAAATCTAGGTATCATAAGGATCACTTATCTATACTTCAAAAAATCTTTTTTTGCTTGATCCAATATCAGGTTCATCTTAACCCCAAAATTATGTCTTTGGAGTTTTATCAGGTAATCTTTTGGGTTTTATCATTTCCCTTAGAGGAATCGAGGTTGATCCTACCAAGATCAAATCCATTATCGATATGTTGCCTCCTTCTAATCTCAACCAGCTTCATATTTTATAAGGGAAACTACAATCTATTTGTTATTTTATTTCATAATTGTCAGATCAATGTCAACCTTTCCATCACCTTATCAAGAAATACACCCAATTTATATGGGATTCGAATTATCAAGAATCATTTGATACTCTTAAGAATTATCTCTTATCCCCCTATCCTTATTCCACCAAGGGAGGATAAACCTTTTTACTTGTATTTCACTAAATGAGTGGAAACCACAGAGAGCAAGTAGTTTATTAAATAAGTCATACTTTGGTAGAGTATGAGACTTGTTACACACATGTTGAAAGACTAAGCTTGGCCTTAGTATTCATGGCTTCCAAGATTTCCACTATTTGCTTAATCACAATACTTATGTGATTACTAATACCGATCCTCTTAACTTCATGCCTTCAAAACCTATCAAAATCAATGAATGGAAAGATGGTTGATGCTACTCACAGAGTTTGATCTCAAGTTCTTTAAATCAAATTAAATTAATGGGAAGATCATCATCAATCAATTGGATAAATCACAACTTGTTGATAATCTATCATCTATCTATGAATTCCCTAATGAAGCTATATCCTCCACATCCTAAGAAGATATTGAATATCAAATGACATTATTATCTGATGGATCTAAATGTGAATAGGGAAGGGAAGTAGGGATTATTCTAATATCACCTTAAGGCATTTTTATCCCCTTATATTTTAAGCTTGAATTTGACTATACTAATAATATGGTAGAATATGAAGCTCTAATTATAGGTCTCCAAACATATTTGGATCTAGGAGTTAAATCACTTCATATTTTTGGGACTCCAAATTGGTATTCAATCAAATAAATAGTATATATTAGTGAAAGAAGATCATACTTTAAAGGTATAATATGTTATCTAAATAGTTTCTATCCACCCTTAACCATTATTTCATCCTAACCACTCCTTGGTCAACCAACAAGTTTGTTGATACCATGGCTTCCTTGGCCTCCTTTATCCCATCTTCCTCCCAAGAGTCTAAATTTTGTATCCTTATTCCCAGGGTCAATCAACCTTATTATACCAAGATTGATCTTCCTTATATCCATATTATAGAGGAAAACCATTTGGATATGTGGTACACAAAGATATTTGATTATTTATCTAAAGGTATAATTCCTTTAGAGTTATCCAAAAATGCTAAGCGTGCTTTTTAACAATAGAATTCCCAATATGTAATACTAAGGGGTGTGATTTATAAGTGGGGGTTTGATGTTATTATCCTCTGTTGTATCCAAAATTATGAAGTAAATCTTGTGATCAAATAAACTCATGATATAATCTATGGTGGCCATTTTAGTGGTTTAACTATTACCAAAAAGATTATGCGGTGAGGATACTATTGGCCCATGGTGAATCAAGAATTTTGTGAATATCTCAGGAAATGTGTGAAGTGTTAACAAAATTCCAACTTATCCCATATCCCTAATCATGTGTTATGAGTATCTAGGGATTTTTTGGCCTTTTTCCCAATGGGTTTTAGACCTTATAGGGCAAATTAATCCTAAATCTTCCCAACAACATAACTTTATCATTAATGCTATTGAGTATTTCACTAAATGAGTAGAAACCATTCCCTTAATTTTAACCAAGGTATATAAAATTATTGGTTTCATTAATCATCACATCATATGTCATTTTTGTGTCCTACATAAAATCATTACAGATAATGGGAAATCTTTTAAAAATAGGCAAGTCCAAAATTTATGTGATTCCTTTAGCATTAAGCTAAGCTTTTCATCGCCTTATTGTCCACAAGAAAATGGATAAGTTGAAGCATCAAAAAAAACCCTCATCAATATTTTAACCAAAATGGTTAATGAAGCTAGAAAGGATTAGCATCTTCTCATACCTTTTGCTTTGTGGGATTATCAAACTAGTATTTGAACCTCAACAAGGGATAACCCTTTTTCTTTGGTCTATGGTACTGAAGCAATTCTCCCCCTCGAAGTCCAAATTCCTTCCCTTCTAATATCTCTTAAAGATATCATTTCTAAATAGGATTATCATCAAAACCAATTAACATAACTAGAAATTTTAGATGAGCTTCGAGTTACAACCCTTGATAACCTTCATGTATATCAAGAATGAATAAAATGTGCATATGATCAATATTTAAAGGAATGAGAATTTAATATCGGTGACCTTATCCTTAAATAAAATTAACATGTCATAAATATGGAAAAAAGTAAAAGAGGAAAGTTCACTCTTAATTGGATTGGACCTTATATTATCACTCATAAATATGGATCTGGGGCATATCATTTAGCCTCCCTTGATGAAAAACTATAACATGAGCCTCTGAATTATTTGAATCTACATCATTTTTATTGTTAATAATCCTATTACAAACTTTAGTCAGCATAAGTTCCCCTAAATTACTATCTCCTATCTTTAACATACCTCATAATGATCAAGAATAATGTGGATTTTTGTTAGTATACCCATTTTTTCCTTAAATATGGACACCCCAGCTCTATTCATAGCATTTTATCAGGATTAGATATACTCAAAGTAGAGTGGATTTCCAAATCATTATTTTAATTAATATGTCACCTTAAAAGCTTATTCAAAAGGAATAATGTATGGCCTTATTTTGTGGCTTATGAAAACATCTTAGGTGGCATTAGGTCTAATCCATGGTAAAAAGGCTTGGGATGTCCAAATCAAGAAAAGAGTACAAAGGTAGACTAATCCCTTGAAGGATAGTTGTTATTAAAATAAAGAAAAAGCAAAACTATAGGCTAATCCCTTGAAGGACAATTGTTGAAACACACACACACACACACACACACACACACACACACATGTAGACCATTCCCTTTAAGGATGTATATGTGCCTATGATTAGGGAGACTTCATGCATTGATCAGTTTCCTATTAAAAATAAATCATGTAAAACTCTATGAATCAAAATTTAATCCCATAAAATATTCCTGCATTGATCAACTTTCATTAAATTTGTAGACTTCTCACATTAATCAATCTACATATATCCATGGATTGGCTTAAGGTTAAATAGCTCAGAAACATAAAGAAACATGTGTATTCTCAGAGAATTAATATTTTACCCCATTTTTATATAAGAATCCCCTTTTTAACCAAAGGTTTATGAATTTAGTTTACAAGAAATTATTAGGGATTTTCATTAAGCATTGGACAAAAGCAATAAGGGGCCTAGCATTGGTTAGGACCCCATCCAATTATGATTCATGCATCTTTGATCAGTTAATAAACATCTAAATAAATGTAAAATCATGTCATAATTTACATAATCCATAATCACCATGAAATAAAATCCCATCCATATAATCTAATGACTATAATAAAAAACATAGAGCCATATAAGCCCCATCCATGCAATACAACATCCATAGAAAAATATGTCATAAATCCATAATCCATCATAAATCCATTAAAAACACATACACATAAATCCATAATCAAGATAAAATCTACACCACATAATCTAAATATCATAATCCATTGATGCATAGGCATTAGGGATAAGTCCTCTCTAGCATTAACTTGTCTGATTCTCTATCCAACCTGCTTTCATACCCTTAATGAGTTGTCATTTAAAAATCCACATCTAGTTCTATCTTTCTATTTGATTATTAGGCTTAACGGTCTCCTTATCATATGTCCCTATTTCCTGTGATCTTCAAACACTTCTATAATGCCATAACCACTTCATTCATGTCTTCTGAAGTCCCTCTCTAACTCATCCATTATTTACCCTTAATAAACTTCTCTTATACTAAGAAATATCCCTTAGCATGCAAGCACCAATTATTGCTTGTAAACTTAAAAGTTAAATCCCAATATCTAAATAGTCTTAAAATATCATGGTATACTTGTATACATCTCTTAAAACTGTTGACTCACCTTCATTTGCTTCTTTCCACACATTTTCCTTCTAATAACCACACTAGGCTAATATCCATATTTTAGCCCTTTTACCTTTGTTAAAACACTATAGGATCTCTTCAATATTTCTAAATCCACCTACATGCTTCATTTATTCCATGTAAAGTGTGTATAAATTCTCTTGTCTCAATTCATCCTCTGTCTATCACTTTCACTAAGAAAATACACTCTTTTTAGGCCTAATTAGGTATAGGTCAATACATTTGTGCCCAAAAACACTTTCATCATAGTTTTCACCATAAATATAGTAGTAATATATATTTTTAGATTATTCTGATGGTTAAATCTCATGTTATGATCCAAACCCTAAATCTAGGGTTTCACTCATTCTACATAGGCTGAGATCAATAAAAATTAAATATATTTCATTATATGAGGTTAAAAATGCCAAATAAACCTTAATTAGGTCTTTTTTCACTCCTTTAAACTTTTCCAAGGGCCTAGAGACTTTATTTTATCCATTCCATGATTTAAATAGTGAAAAATCAATCAATCTGTATACTAAAAATGACTGTGATAGGGTCTGATAGTTCACTCTGTTCACATTAATTCTATAATAATGTCTATATTTTACATATAGGTTTGTAAATACCCATTATTTATACACCTTACCTTCTGTATTGATCAATCAATCACTTCCTTTGGATATGAACTTGCTCCTAGAACTCTGACTATGCATGACAATATTATTGGCAGTGTCTTATTAAATGTAATTATTCTCAGTCAATGATGTTCCCCAATGTTCAAAGACACTTGTCCTAATTTTTTTCCTCCTATTCCTTATCAACTTATTCTCAATCAAACATGCTTCCATTCTCACTTTCTCATTTCCAATAGACTATGTAAAATAGGGGTATAACTAAATGTGATTGTGTTGAGTTATAATAACTAGATGCTGCTCCAAAGTGATCTAAAAATATTAAGAGACATTGTCTAAATTTATTTCTCCTTGTCCCTATCACTCCCTTCCATAAAAATATTCATTCTTCCTTTCACACTATGACATCTTTCCTTATTACCCTGCACATAGGGTTTGGATTACATACTCATAGTTATTTTTCAAGATTACTACATGTAGTCTCTTTGTCAACCATTTGTTCTTTGTCCCTGAGTCCTAAATCCACTTCTACGTATTTATTATGATCATATAAAGGTTACAAAATAAAATTTAAACCACATTCAATCATTCAAATCTCTTCTTTGAAATGAATTGTGCACAACAGGGTGTTATGAAATAGAGCCTACTTCCTTTGTCTTGATTGAGCATTTTAAACACTATCTAGGGTAATTTTTTTTAACTAAACATTATCCTCTATCAAGTGATTACAACCATATCATCAGATCTAATATATCATATTCTTAATCTCAATAAAAAAATTACACTAACTTCCTTAATCTTACCAGGAGATAAATATGCTCAGAATCTTGAACAGGGTCTAAGACTAGTTGTCTTCTTATGTTGAGTCTTTCTTAATCTCATAAAGGAATTTTATATTCCAATAGATAAAATTGTATAAATATTTATACATTATTCTTTACAATCCTATAGATAACCACTTAAAACACATTCCTTTCACCTCTAAGTTCTATAGCCAATTTTTGGACTATCATCACCAATTAATCTAGCAACCTACAATCTACACAAAGTTGATCAAACATATGGCCTATAGGTCCTTCAAATACAATTAATATGATTCAAAATAAATAATAGTATACAAATAACATCAATAAACATAAGCTTATTCCTTATTTATTCCTTGAATAACTAAAAACATTACACATTTTGTCCTTAGGACTATATCAACTTCTTGAAGGGTTTTATACAAGATTTTCATTCTTAGACCCCTTCTCCCTCATTTTGGAGAGTTATCCCTTGTCTCTTCACATCATCCTATCTACATTCACACACAATATTCTCTTTTTAAAACTTTTATGTTTATTTTTCTTGGAAGTTACATCAACCTTTTTTTCTATAACCACCTCAACGTGAGGCTTATATGTCTAGACAAGAATATGACCAACAAGATGATGTTTTAGGCTTATGTCTCCTTCTAAAATATTTTTCATGACCTCATTATACTCTTGATCCCACTTGACCAATCTATTTAGTCTTCACATACACTTGACCCATCTATACTCACTTTGAATATTTGAATTTTCAAATTGTAGGTTTTGGAGGGAAAACTTCAAACCCCTTCAAAACTCAACTTATGGATATTAGGGACTCAATATGACCTTTTAAACATGAAATTGAACTTGAAATTTCTATTAACACACCCAAAATTTACCAACCTTTGATCCCTAATGGCCCAAACACAAAATCTAACAACTTTTGGTTGATGTTCCTGCATCATCCATGTAAACACTGCATAATCATCCATGATATAAATAAACTCAAATGGCATATGCATATAATCCACATAATCATATAACACAAACTCATGTAATAAACGTGTATAAAATATACTCATGAATATATATCCTTAAATCAAATGTACATCATAAAAGTGTCATAATGTGCAATATATAAATGCTAATTCATATAGTTAGCCATATATGTGACTACTTAGTGAACTGGATCTAACTTAGGAAGATATATATTTTTCCTCCTCCATTATCCCCTCCATCTCCTCCCCCATCCCTCATGTCTGAGTCACACTCCCTACACTAACTATAGTAGTATGTGCCCCCCATGGAGTCTGACCTTACATGTCTATATGGTTTGTATTTCTAAGATCCTCTGATAACCAATCTGTAATAATCTACTCATAATATCATAGCTCCACTACCACATCTTGATATTTATCCAAGCTCATAGTAATTGGAAGCCCCATCCTCTTACTTCCCCCCCTCCTATAGTAGATCTTGATACTACTCCCAATGCTACACCTGCTAATACTTGGAGCCTCTTACATTGATCATGATATCTATCCCATGCTCAACATGCCTCATCATAACTCTTTTATAATGTGTCATATCACCCCTATAACTCTATAAATTATGATTTTTGTTGGTCTCACTAAAAAACAACTTCATAATATTATGCCCAAGCTACATCCCTCTCCACCATAATCACATGTATATCTTTATACCCCTCCCCATCTCCTCCTATAACCTCTGCATATACCATCTCGATGTCCCCCATCTCTTGCCTATGGTACACCACCCTCTCCTCTACCCATTCATGCTGATCTACCCACCATAATAAATATTCCTTTGTCATTTCAACATCATCTATGTCCACTCTGTATGTCTCCTCTTATGATAACAACTCCATCCCTCTAACCTATAGCTCGAGTAGCTCCACCTTTGAGTCATATCTCCTATATACCTGAGGTAACTCAGATATATCCTATCATATCCAAAACTATTATTTTATGCATATAAACTAAAGAAACTCCACATTATTTGGGTATCTCCCCCACAACCACCTCACTCGATGTCTTACCACCAGCTCCATCTCCATCCCTGACCATGATGTAAATATGACATAGGGCCTCCATATCACCTCATTATCCTCTATCTCCTCCAACACCTATCTATAATAATCTAAATCCTACATTCTCTTATCTCATGTGGATGATCAAAGTCATCCCTCTATCATAGAAAACCAACATTGAAGGCAAACTGGCACCATCCCATCCATGGTATCCCTAGTAGTTTCACTACTCAAATATGCTTGTATGCCCAATATTTTAACACATGCGTAACATCTAAACCATAGTGTAATTACATCCTCCACCCCCACATCTCTTTATATATCTATGAAAGTAAGGTCAAACCCCACGCAAACACTATTTGGTGCTCTCACATGTCTACGAACACCCCTATCAAGCTCTAAGAGAACCTCCTTCCACCCAAGTCTAGAAAATAATAGTAGGAGATAGCCAACATCATCATAGTAATAACCAATCTCCCATCCTAGTATTGATCATATAAAACCTCAAAATTTAAGCCTCCTACTATAAAACCAATATTTATAGCATCATCTCCATATAAGTGTGTTAATGTAACTTCCCATCCTCTCTCATCACCAAGATGATTTATGCTCCCTAGACTATTAGCTAAAGTATCTTATAGATATATTCCAAATTCATAGTCATCTCCCCTATCGATAGATAAAATGTCCCTACATTTGGATCTCATTACTTGAATAGTGCCACTAGTAAACTTTGATCCTAATGTACTTGGTAATGGTGGCATAGTCCTCCTAAGCCTACCACCTTGAGATGCTCCTAATCTATATTTCCCATCACCTCTTGTAGTCACTCCAACAAAGGTAGAACTTAGTATAGCATGGTCAATAGTATATGTCCCTATAATCCCATGATTCGCTAGGTTTATTTAGTTTCTTTACCATTAATCTTATCCACTAAGTTTTTCTCACCCCTTAGGAATCAACATCGACCATTAAGAGATTGATACCAATTAGTCACTAATCATCATTGATTAGTCGATTAGCATCAATCCATCATCAATCAGTGGTTGATCACCAAAGAGTCAATATCGATCCCTTTAGGATTGATGTCAATCCTTGATAAACCCTAAACATCATATAACCCTAACCTAACCTAGCTAAAAATACAAAAAAAATCAAAAAATTTGCAAAAAACACCAAAAACATGTTACCCCTACATCATTGCAAGATCATCATCATCATAATCTACTCCCACCAACCTCTATCATGTATATATCACTCAAAAGTGTTGATAGGTGTCAAATTTTTAGCTCTAGCTCAACTTACATTATCTCATTTTTAAAATGAGCATATAAGATGTTTAATAGCCTATTTATATCCTTTTAGGGTTGACATCGATTATTCCATGATTGACATCTATTATTTCCTAATCGGTATCGATCCATTGAATTGATGTCTATTGGGTTAATTTTAGCCCCCTTACACTACTTGTAAATCTCTTGCATCCTTAAATCCTTATTCTAAGGCCACTTAAGTTATACTTTGTTAAAACTATCCTATATTTTGTTACATAACATTACTAGCTTGTGGACATAGACCTCTTGATGGTCCCCTAGCCTTTAAGAGGTCTACATTCATTTCAATGTCTATCACCGATGAATCTTGAAAATGTACCTCATCTTGAGCACAAGTATCCCTAGGTTTTGCACATGTACCAAACACACTAGATGTTTTGGTCAGCCCATCCTATCATTTTCCCTCTTGACTACCTTCGATAGATCTTGTACATTCCTAGTTGTGGCAATCCATTACTTGTTTACCTTAGGGCATTCCTATTCAAGATATCCTATATTTTATTAGTGAAACATTGTACTTCATGCTTATCTTTGTGTCTTTGATTCTCATTTATTATCTACCCTATCCATTACCATCTCATTTTCAAACCCATTTCCACCTCATTATCCTTCATTATCTCCTAGCTTGAGTAGGAATACATTCTCACATTAAACTTAGGTCATTAGATGCATCTTAGTTTTTATCTCACCGTAGGTTATCATAAATTGCTCAACAAAAAGGGGTAAATGTAGACACTATAAAATTACAACATTTTATTATGAATAAATTTGTTTTAACCCTTCCCCATATTTTTATGCTAGTTAATATAGTTTTACCATTTACCATCTTACGTTGTGTAAATAATCTAGTTAATTACCATTTTACTTAGGTAATTAGTTAACCATCCCTAAATCTAGTAAAATTTCCCCAAGATTATTAGGGGTAAGTTGTTTAAAACTCCCTAACAACTTCTTCATACTCAAACCCAATTAAAAACCAATTTGGATTAATTTTAATCTATAATATTGAGTTGTTGGAACCAACAAGTTAAACTTGGACCAAATCAATAACAATCCCCACGATCATCATCGATCTTATTAGAATCAATGTCAATTTATAGCCAATTCATCCTCTAGGTAAAGGATCTTAAATTTTCACACTAGAACACTGAATAAATTCCCATGGATCACTACATAGAAATTCCACCCCTATTTCAGTCTATCCACACTCTGTCCAAGGCCAAACACATCCCTGTCAATGAGATGTTCTCTATAGCACAAGAAGCATTTTCATAGGTATGTTGTCTATTTGAATGATTTATGATTACTATTGTTGGAAATTTGGCCTCTCAAGGATAAATTCCAACCCCTATAACCAAAAAATTTTCTATAACAATCATCTAAGCTTTCCTATGATGATCTCTTGCATGGTCATGCCCTTAGTGATCCTATTTTAAGTCATTAATAACACCATTAGAAGTACCATTATGTGTTCTAAAGATTGATTATGGATCCATTGTGTCATGGATGCCTTGATTTTCTTAGGTGATGTGACACTATTCATGGTGATGCTTAGGTGAAGAGGAGAGTGTCAAGATGTCTTATGAAGTTTTATTGATGTTTTTAATGTCATGTGTTCATGGTTTGTCCATTCAAGCAATTTTAAGCCTTCATGAACCCCTTAGAGTCATTAATCACCATCCAAATACCTCATGTTGGTCAAATACATTACCAAAACTTTGGAAAGGAGTGATATTTCAAGTGTCTCATTATTTATTAAAGGCCTCAAAAGAGTCTCCAAATCATCACTATGTGTTTCATATCCTTAGAGGCCATTTTAAAACTCATATTTAACTCCTTACTCAATAAGTGGACCCCACACATGCCAAAATGTGTCTCTCCCACTTCCCCCTACCATATATTCTATTTGAAAATGTTATTTAACTCATGTTTTACCTCTTTTCATCCTTCAATGGTGAGTCAAGGCTTAAAAAATGGAGAAAATGTAGAAAAATAAGGATTTTTAGGTCTTTTAGCAGGTCGTACAGACCTATATGGATAGTTATATATAGAGGGAGATTAAATATTTTAATTGGGGTGATGGTATGTGTTTTATAAAAGTTTCATGGTAAGAAGGTTCAAGACAAGCTCAAAACTGACTCTCTTACTCCATTGAGCTCCTTTGTTTCTTGGTAGAGCCCTTCAGGTTTGAAGATGGTACAGACATGAGATAGAATATAAAGATCTAAAATTTTGGTAAAAGTAAGGGGGCTTAGATATATTCCATCTTTCAGTATTGTTTCTCAGTTTGACTCTCTCCTTTATGAACAATCCTTAATGAGGTAGTGCACCCATAATGTCTTCTCCATTCAGCCAAGGCACTAGTTTTCTTTGTTTTCTCCTTTCCTAAGAATGGTTATAGAGAAATGAAAGATATGATATATTTTCAAGAGTTTTAATCACCTTAATATACCATTATCCAACCTCATCTCACACATGTGAAGGTTTGGAAGATAATAAATTATTTTGTTTTAATATAAGTAGGTTGCAGATAATACCCCCTTGAAACATAGCCTTCAAGGCATGATGGTGTAAGTGTATGATGTTATTTAATGTGTTTGGTACTCTCTCAAGCACATTTAAGTCATAAAAATACTAAGTAATCTCGTTATGGTCTTATCTCCAATGCAATGGTCATGTGTATAGTTATTATCTCATTTGTAAAAAGGAACAAGGTTGATGTGGATACATCATTAGCTAGTTTCACAATGTATGTATACCTCATCCCTAATTCATTTTTGTGATACCCCTAAAATATCATACTCATACTTAACCTATTATGTTATGTACCTACACATTCTAATCAACCCTCATCTAGGCACTCATAGACCTTTGCATAGGCTAAAATAGTAAAGCATTGATTGAAAAGTATACATGAAGCAGATATTTAAGACATCAAGAGGACATAAGGAGCCATTTAAGATTATGATGGAGAATGGAAATGATATAAATAGGGGAAAATAGAGTCCATCAATAATCACACACTAGACTCACTCAAAGACAAGGTAAGATTAGTCATCAGACCTCAAAGTGTATAAAAAGGGTTACAATGATGAAATGGGAGAAATAATAATGGTTAAGAGGTTTTAATAGAGCTTAAAGAGGTTAGATTATCAAAATGTTAATTTAGTATATTTATCCCTTTAAAATAGGAATTAAATCATTCCTCAAATTAGGTATACACAGTCAACAAAACTATAGTAGACCACCTACATCCCACTTGTAGTACTGTGTACTTGAAGAACAATGAGAGAAGTGGTAAAGAGTGTTGACAAAGGTTATTAAGGGTTTGAAATATATTTTAAGTTTTAACCAAGTTTAAGGAGTATTGAAGGGTCAAGAACCTAAAGGAGAAGGCTCAAAACCTCACATAGTTAGAGACCTAAATAATCATTACAGCTAGTTGTGTGCTTGAGATCATGACAAAGTTATGTAAATAAAGGGAAAAGACAATTATTTGAGGTTGTTATGAGCCTATTTGAAAGTAAAATTAAGTTAATTATAATATAAGAGGATCATTGGCTATATATGAGTTCCTAAATACATAAAAGAACATATTCCCTTATAGATCTATAGGCCTAACTGTAGAGGGAAGGACAAACTAAGTAAAGAGACTTATCATAAGGGATCTAAAGGAGTGTAAAGATCTCAAAAAGGCTGAGGAGATAATGGATTGTTCCTCACAATGTTAGAATCACTTCAAGGGCCAAGAGATAAGTCATTTACACTGACAACATAGTCATAATCTAAGATCACTACCTACAGTAAACATCTATAGGAAGGTCCTAAGAGGTAAAGTGAACATTAAAATTTGTAAATAAATGATTGTTATATGATTTAACATAGAGTTTTGATTTAATTATGAAGGATTCTTGGTCTTTTCACTAAACTAGTTTAACCCTAGAGATAAAAAAGGGCCTATTAGGTCTAAACAAGGCCTAATATATACCTAAACAGGCTTGTACCTATAGTTTAGAGTTGTATGCAAGTTTTGTGGTTATTGAGGGGTTGAGAAAACCTAATTAGAGAGTCTAGATGGTATGAAAAAATTACCCAAGGGATAGGATTCTTATAATAGTAAAGAGAACCTAATGGCATATTAGGCCATCAGGTCTAAGACTAGTATGGATAAGCCTATAGCATAATTGAGGTCACGTACATATTTTGGTACTTGTATATATTTTGGTGCTCAATTGAAGTGTAAAATCCCAAGAAAAAAATTAAAAATACCATTACATTACGAAGGACTAAGATTCTTAGATGAGTAGGAACATCACTAAACTTAGTCATCTAGAGTTATGTAAACTTGACTACCAAGAAACCCTAGGCAAGGGAGATGAGGTATGCAGAGAGATATTTAGTATAAACCCTATGGGAAGGGATATTTAAAAAAAATTAAAACATATTATATAAATCATAAATTCATTAACATTATGGAATAAACATCAAACTACTCAGGCCTTCATCGCTAGTTATCAACCACTCAAACTTAGCAGTCTAGGTAGTGATCTATAGGCAGTCATGAGATAGTGAAGGCAAAGTACAGTTTTGGTGATTGGAGGTAGTTATGTAAGGTTGGAGATAGGTGAGAAACAATATTTTATTATGATTTTAATCCTCTCAAGTAACCTATAGTCCATCTAGACCCCTAAAACTCAGTTTAGGCCTTTTAGGTATTTGGCTTAAAAGTTAGTCTTAAGCCTTGAGACCCATCATCACATTTAGAACACACTGAGAGCATCATGGGTAGATTGTACATCATGATGAGGTGTGATTTGATTATTTAGGTACTATGGATAATTTTTCAATCAAGGGAAATCAAAAAAGGTTAATTTGAGTCTTCGAGAACCTCCTCGAGTCACACAATCCAGACAGTCACTTCGAGCCATCATTTCAAGTGTTTAGATCTTGAATAGTATAAGGACTTGGGGAAAATGATTTTATTGGGAATTTAGGACCCATATATACTTGATATCCATGAAGTATTCAAATAGATTGAGGAGCTCAGGCTTATGAATAAAGGTTAGGACTATAAACATGTCCAGATTGCCTAGAGAAGACTACAAGCCTACCAAATTATGTTCATATCTAAATACAAATTTTGCATGGGAACTAAAAATTTTCAATAAATTTTAAGGGGTAAAATTAATTAAGATCCATAACAATTTTTGGTTTGGAGGTCCATACTTTATGAACCATCATTAAGATGGTGGACCTCGAAAACCCTACCTAAACACTACTATAGACCAAACATGATAAAAATGGATATTTTTAAAATAAGACACTCATAAATGACCCTCAAAAAACTTCAAAAATATATTACACTTATATGAGACACTACCCATAGTAAAAGTCTATACAGACACTATACAGAGTTGTCAAAAAAGTGTACTTTTTCAATGTTCTGAGATATTTTTAGGGTATAGAACTGTTTTGAAATATTATAATCATTGGAGGGGAATATTTGACACATTTTTTCTCCTCAAGTCATTATATGTCCAAGAATTTTCCTGGAAATGTCTCTGCAACTCTCCTCCAAATAACTAGTCTACAGATATGAGAGAGAAGGTGACCTAATCATCTAGTTTAGCAAGTTTTTAAGTGTGAGATTTTAAATAATGCCCATTACATGATGTAGGATGTTTATTTATACCTAATAATAAACTATTCATAGGTTCCTAAGGTCTCATATAGTATTTCATGGCAACTAAGCACTAGAAGTCAAGCTACTAGGCTTAATTAGCCTATTTGGCCAACTTGGTCAACAAGGAAAGTTAAAGAATGGTGTAGAAAGGTGATGAAGTGAGTTAATATAGATTAATTACATCATATAACTGATTATTTTAATTATGAAAGTTTACTTTTAGTATCCATTATGTAGGAATGGAGGCAATTTCTTGATTTGGTCAATATGCTCAAAAGGAGGATGAACTATTGTATGCTTTATGATGGCTTAATTCCATCTTATTAATGTTGTAACTACCAAGAGGAGGTGGTATTTGACCAAATAGGGTCATATCCATGCCTTGAGAGAGGATTAATAGTTCAATCACATCCTACACTACCCCACTTCAATGGCTAATTTAAGAGCATTAATGTATGGAGGGAGGTTGTTATGATTGTTTTAACTATTTTGTAATTGAAGTTTGAGTTAATTATGGTCATTGATGACCTTTTCCTCTCACCTCAACACTATTTTCCCCCTTTTTATCTTCCCTTTTCTGCTATTTATTTAGTCTTTAAGGCCTTGATTTGTATCCCTCAATCTAGTATAACAAAACTCTACTAAAATTGCATCTCATACCTTGATTTAATAAGAAAAGATTGTTGCAAATGTATTCATTGGTATTAATGTGTATCTTGATTTTTTAATTGAATAAAATTATGAGATTCATCTTCCTTTTTAGGACATCTCCTTCACCTAATGATACATTGTCATCCTCTATAGGTCATACAAAGTGTTAAGAGGTAAAAGTTGTGTTGAAGAGTGAGTTAGTTTAAAGTGTCTTATATAGACCTCAATTATTTTACCTTCAAGTTGTAGAATTTTATCTAACCTCTATATGAAATACTCATGTTTAGGACTATGTTAATAAATTCTAGCTGATAAACTATTTCCATTAGATTAATAATTATGCTTAAGGATAGGTTAAGAGAGGATCATTGAAGAATTGGTGCATGACTATCCCTAGTATAGATTTTCTTTTTAAGTTGTCATTCTATCTCTTTTCGCCCCCAAAGCAAATAGGTTATATAAAAATAATTCAAAGTTGATATATCAGGGGAGTTATCCCCATAAGCTATAGGTTTGGTCTAATTATAGGGAACCGATAAACTTTAGGCCAATCCCATGTTATTCTAGGTTTGAATCAAAATTGAACACTCTCCCTCAAAGGGTGAAACTTGGGTTGCTAATAGTTTGGCATGCTCGATGGGATAGGATTCAACCATTGGATCATTCACTTGCAACCATAAAATCATCTTAATTAGTTTTAAGCATCTTGGGAGAGGATTTATAGTTATATTTCGTACTAGAAGGCCTCATAAGGTCATCATCTCAAAGGTAAGATCAATTCTTGTTCATAGTTAAATATTATTCATTTGCATTGTGATGAGTTATGGTTGCATATGGGATGGATTCCTATCATTCACTTCCTTATAAACAACCCTATGATCCATGTCATTTTCATTATGATCCTTATCCATCTTATTCTGACCCCTATGATCCCTTCATTCACCCTTGTTAACAATATTAGATCCCCTATTAGACATATGATCCTTTTCAATACCTATATTAACAACCCCTTTGTGATCCTCATCCACCTCCTTGGTAGCTTACTTATCAACCTAATCAGTTATGTTAACTTTATGACATTCTTGATCAGCCCAACCATGTCCCAAAATAATCCATAACATGCCTCAAAAAGACCTTATTAGGCTATGAAAAGCACATGGTGAGCATTGAAACCTTGAGAATCTATGAACAATAAATCCTTAGGCATGAGATTGAGAACATGAGGAATTAATTACAACAAGCTAAATAAGGCTGGGCATCTTTCATGAGAGAGGGCCATTCAAGGGTCAGGAGTGACATGTTGGATATAGGGGGTTTAGTTTCAAAGATTGAGGATAGATTAGTAGTATATGAAGGGTAGAAAGTCCACCATAATTAATAGTATGTTCCCTCTTTCATTCCACATCATTCCTCTATTGAATTTCCCTTTTCCCCTTAAGAGTCTTAAATAAATGTGTATCACATCTCTCAAATTTCCTCACAAGCCTTGCCAAATTTTCCTACTTAGAGGTCTATCCAAGAGAGATTTCAAAGGGAGGGGAAAAAGTGTCTTGATAAGGTTGAGTCCCATGATTCATAATAGAATTCTCAATGCCATTCACCATCTAATAAACATGAAGAGACCTCCAATTTGATGGTGCTTGATTTTTAGGCTCACCTTGTTAAACAAATTGAACTTGTAAACCAATTATTATATCAGTCAATGACATCTATAAAAGTAACATAATCTCAATTTAAGACACCTCCATTCATGCCCCAAGTTATATCACATATAATGAAAGAAGCTCCTAAACCCAAGTTTCTAACTTGGAAATAAATGCAGTAATCAATGGGAAGAAAAGAGCAGTCAAGCATAAGCCCAAGTGTCAAAGTGGAAAGCAAGCATGAGATCATTCAATCCCCACCCATCCTTCCTCAACATTCCAAGACCTTCCCCTCATGTAATTATATTCAAGATAAAATTAAATAGAAATAAGTGATGGTTGTCAATAGTGATCATCCCAATGAGCATGATGAAACATCTACAACACCATTGGTTTTGACTCATCTTCTTAATCCCTTTCAAGGATCCACCATGGCATTCCTTGAGAAGGAGCCTATTTTTTGTGAGAAAATTGAATAAAAAATAGTTGTAGTGATAGAATACGAGAGTGACTTGAGTGAACAAGAAGATTAAATCACCATTGGGACACCCCTTACCAAGGATAGATGTGAATCCATTTTTCATAATGAAAAAGAAGGTGAGATACAAATTTTTTTTTAGATGTAAGATAAATTGAAAGAAGACACTTCAATTGAAAAAGAGGAGGATGATTTCCAAGACTTCCTTAGTTACATGTTAGTTACCCTTCATCATTATAGTCCTCAAGAACTTGCAGCAATTGCAATAAACAAGTGTAGGAAAGCCAATAAAGATGATGGACAAGGTGAATTTGAGAGCATGAAAAATCATCAAGTTATTGTTAAGGATGAAAGAAATTCAAATGACCAATAATAGATAGCATATAATGAATTTTATCCCCACGAGCATGATCAATAAGGTGACATTTTAAACTATGATGTCCCTACTCCTACACCTTCTACTATTCAACTTGAAGAGAGTCCAATCACACTTGAGCTAGGTGATGACCAATTAATGGACTTATTTGAGATCATAAACTTTGGATACTCTTTACTTGAAGGTGGTTCAATTTCGATTGAGATAATTAGTTCCATCAAGAAATAAGGAGTCATCCCTCCAAGCACACTATTCTAAAAATTTATCTTATTAGGAGATGACTTATTTGAGCTTTTAAAGTAAGGTTATCAAATCCTCAAACCATGTGCAAATTGTTGTCCCCCAAAAATATCACTCATTTTTGGGACAAAATTTGAACTATTTTGGTCCTACAGACCAAAATTGTCTCTTCCCTTTTCAAAATTTGTCTTGGGCATTCAAATTCCTCATTTTTCAAGCTTCTCAAAAATCTACAGACTCTACAGGTTTAAATCTATGGACTCTACAGGCTTAAATCTATGGAATCTATAGGCTTAAATCTACAGACTCTACAGGCTTAAATCTATGGACTCTATAGGCTTAAATCTACGGACTCTATAGGCTTAAATCTACAGACTCAGTAGGAAAAGAAAATTTAGACTTTGTAGGCCAAGTTCAAAGGGCATCATAGGTTGATTTTTACAGACTTGGTTTCTACGGACTCCGCAGGCAGGTTCATTTCTATAGGTTCAAAGGCTTCTATAGGTGGGTTCAACTAAAAGAATCAGTTTCTAACACTTGGTCATTTTCAGGGTTGGTTCAGTGCCTTGGTTTAATCAAAAATTTCCATCGACAAGCATCTAAACAAAGAAGACTTGAACCGTTGAACCATTGAACCGCTTTGGTTCAAAGGTTCAACAAGTTCAAAGTTCAAAAGGTTCAATGAGTTCAAAGTTCAAAAGGTTCAACGCTTTCGGTTCAATGGTGGGTTCAATCAAAGGAATTGTTCAATGGCTTGGTTCAACCAAGCGGTTCAACCCTTTGGTTCATCCTTTGGTTCAAAGGCTTGGTTCATTCAATTGGTTCATCAACTTGAACCATTTTGGTTCAAAGCTTGGTTCATCGGCTTGGTTCAATGTTTGGTTCAACCAAACGGTTCATTGCCTTGGTTCATCAAAGTGGTTCAACGGAGCGAGTCAACATTTGGTTCAATCAAATGGTTCAATGGCTTGGTTCAACCAAGTAGTTCACTCAGAAAGTTCAAATAAGCCTCTCAAAGGACAAGTGCCCTTGCAGAGGGCACTTGGTCGACAAAAACACCCTTTGAAAGGGTCATTTTCAAAGAAGGCCGCAAAGGTAATTCTTTCAGATTTTGTTTAATGAATTCAAAAAAGACTAAGGAAAGAAGCAATTCCTTCGGACAAAAAGTCTAAAAGAATTCAAGAAACAGGTTGTGGGAAGAAAACCCAAAGGATTTTTTGAAGGCAAAGTGATCAAAACATTTTCCATGAACTTTTTGTCTATGGGAAATTTCTACGAACTTTTTGTCTGCAAGAAATTTATGCAGACTTTTTATCCGCGAGAAATTATCCGTGGACTTTTTGTCCGTGGGAATTTGTCTGGGGAAAATGCCCAGGGAAAATGCCTGTGGAAATAGTCCACAAAAAATCCGTGAAAGGCCGCCGAAGGACCCCGAAGGGTAGGTGCCCTTGCGAGGGACTCTCAGCTGCCAAATAGAAGGACACTTCCCTGAAGCTGAAGGGTCACCTTCCCTTCGAGAAGATGTAAAAAAAGAAACCCGAAGGCCATTCAAAGACCACCCAAAGGGTAGATACCTTGTAGGGGGATCTTCTCGACCCAAAGTGGATCATTTCTTAAGGCCTAAAAGGGTAGGTTCTTTTCGGGAAAGTGCCAAATAAAAAAGCCAAAGAAGGACCAAGGGGTGATGCGCCCGAAGACGTCAAATTCAAAATAGTGAATTAGCCATTGAAAACATAGTGACAGGCATGCGAACGTCAATTTTAAAGCTCATAAAATAGCTGTTGATCCTTTAAATCTACAGACTTGAATGCATTCACAAGATTTAAGGCCAAGACTAGTAGAAAGCGAGGAAGGAACAGAACAACAAATTGAATCCAGGACCTGATTCAATTAACCAAAAAAAGAGGAACGATGAAGGTAAGATCAGATCGCCAGGTGGACATTGAAAGTTGCAAACTTTTAATAGCATGACTTGTTTCTCTGCATTAAGAAAAACAAATGGGTAGATGCCCCTAAATTCCATCATGTCTTCTTAACAGATTTCAATGAAACATGATGTGTTACGATTCCTGAGTCCTTCTTGAAGTGGCTATATAAGGGACTCTCTTTTATTGTAAATAGATCTCTTTTTGACAATCAAAACGAAACTCTGCCCAAATTGAAAGGCACTTCTGAGACTTTGAGCTCAGTTTGTTGATCATATTTTGTTATTGGAATAAGAAAGCAAGTGATTTTTCAGACTTTGTGCTGTGATATCTTTGTTGTTGGGGAAACTGTTCTTATGTCTTTTTCCTTAATATATCTTATGTTCCTTTAATTCAACAAGCAGAATTAGTGACAACAGTCAGGAAGGTGTCCTGAAGAGTCAAGTGTGGAGAGACTTTGTGCCCCCATAATTGCCTTTAGTGTGTTTTTTTTTCATTTCTGTGTAAAGGACCTTGGGATGACTTTGTGCCCTCATTGTCCTTCGTATCTTACTCTTGAGAAATTAAGGTGGAGACTTTGTGCTGCATCTCAATTTTCTGGTTATTACATCCTTTGCTAAATTTTACATTTACTACCAAGAGTATTTTTGTGGTTTGCTGAATAGTACTTTTGAAAGAAGAGGAGTGTTGTTTGTCATTTCCCTTGAGTTTTTCATTTTATTTACATGCATCATCTCTGAAGAAAGAGAGATGGATGGTTTGTCCTACCCTTGAGTATTAATTTTTGTTAATGTATATATATATAGCATACCTATAGGGAACCTCCCCTTGATGAGAGGAGAGATTAGTCTCCTTCTGATGTGGTAAACCTACACATTTGGATGACTAATCTTCTTACTTTGGCTAATCAGACCTATTTTATTTATCAGTACACTGATCAACAAAATATTCAAGCAATAGTTTTTGGCGACTCTGCTGGGGATATAATATCCATTATCCATTTATAATCTATCCATTCACCTCCACACTAACTAGGAAAGAATGCACAGTTTAAAGCCTCAAGATTTAACTGAAGCAAGGTCAATTCTTTTCTATTTTTGTTTCACAATCTGGCAGATTCAAGGTATACACGAAGCCAAAGGGCTAAAGGTATTGTTGACCCTATTTTTGAGTTGGTACAGAGAAGTGATTTTGATCTATTTCCTTCACCATCTCATCTCCAATGAACCAAGAGCTTTCCTCCTACTAAAGTCAGATCTCCATTGCCAGATGAAGTATTTACTTCTACTATTGATAAAGCTTTGCCAATAATTACCCCTCTGAGATTTGTTATCCCTCCTTTTCATAATCCTACAATGGCAGTTCAAGGCCCTTGGGGTAATGCTTTTGGTCCTCTCAATCTTAATCCACCTCTACATGAGCTTCCACATAGTTTAAGGAAGAATTTCCCCAAATTCTATGGTGATGGGAAAGTTCATCCTGATGAACACATTATAGCCTTCAGCATAGCTTGTGGAGTAATCAGAGTAGAATTTGAAGATGTAGCAGTCAGGCTTCTTGTAGAAACATTACAAGGTGCTGCTACAAATTGGTTTTATCATCTACAGGCTCAGTCAGTGACTGATTGGAATAATCTCAAAGATAAGTTTGAAGATAGATTCAAACCTATAGAAGATGCACATGCACTTCTGGCTCAACTTACATAGATGAAGAAAGAGCCTTACGAGCCTATGAGAGACTTCATAGCCAAATTTGACAAACTGAGAAATAGAATTCCTGTAATTGCTCGACCTACAACTAAAATTCTCAAATGCTTTTTCATTAATTCTCAGTTACCTGAAGTAAGTTTTCTCTTGAGACGTGCTGGTCAAATAGATCCTACTGTAGCTCAACATTTGGCCACTGAAGTAGAAGATGATCTCATCTTAGCAGGGAAGATAAGAGGAGATCCAAATAGAAATAGAGCTTCATCATCTTTTGAATATTCATCTACAAGCACCACAGATCCAATAGTACAGAAGTTGGCAAATGAGTTTCTTGCTCTCAAAAAGCAAATGGCTCAAGGAATGTCTTCTGCTCTTTCACATTCCCAAATCAGTCATATCAGGGCAATGCTGCTAGGAATCAAGGGCAATAGAATCACCTTCCTCCCCCAAAAGGGAAACTTTCTCTGGAAGCTCCTCCAACTAATTTAGCAATGGGATATCTTGAAGCAAAATCAAAATTCTCTTTCCAGCCTAGATTGAATCAAGAAAATGACACTAATCTCCTTGAAGACAATCAAGAAGAATCAGTTGGCGACTCCCACATTGGTTTCTTGAACTACCAGGATGAACCCAAAAGTAAAGGAGAAGCTTTTGATGGATCATATGCAATGTTTACCAGATTCAAGAACCAATCAGTCTAGCAAGCTGATAAAGGGAAGATAGAAGAGCAACCGTAGCCAGCAGTCATGATTGCTAAGTGTGGAACCATTCTGCCTTTTCAGTCAAAAGATCCGATAATCACCCAAAAGACAAATACATTAATTTTGCCTTCCCCTTCTACTTAAAACTCACAAACTAGCCCACCTCCCATCCCTCCTAAAACTTATAAGGTTGAAGTACCTTTCTCTGTACCTAGCTCAATTCAACCATTTGACATAATCGATCATGTCAAAAAGACAAAAATACAAATGTCTGAATTTGAATATTTACAGTCCAATCCTGATCAATTGAATAAGTTGGTCCAATATGTTAAGAACCAAACCATCCCTACAAGACAAAAAGCTAAAAAGGTAATTCTTGATTCTCCAAAGAACATGCCTATTCCAAATGATTTAGTCATTACTCCCCCAGCTGTTCCTAAAAAAATAGAACCTTTCTATGTTTCCCTATTAATTAATGGCCACAAGCTGAGTAACTGTATTATAGAATCAAGCACATCTGATAATGTCATGCCTACTAAAGTAGTTGAGTCTCTTGGTCTCACACTAACTAAGACATTTGGGAGATGTTTCTCCATGGAGAACAAGAACCATTTTTGGGGCAAATCAAAGACACCTAATTTGCATTTGTAGCCTTTCCAGACAAGAGAATCAAGATGACTGTCTTGGTGGTTGACATCCCAGCATCCTATGGCATTTTGCTTGGAAAAAAATTTTGCAAGGACATGGGAGGAGAACTAAACATGGACCTGTCTAAAGAAAGGATCCCTGTTCAAGGCATAATTAAGAGATTGCTCCTTAAAAAGGAGGCAAAATACGTGGTCACCCAAACATCATCTCCTATAGCACAAATTCTATTTGAGTCTTCAAGCAGGGGTAATTATTTATTTACCACAGAGGATGTTCATGTTTCTATAGATGAAAGTCCTGTAGCTAACAATCTAGGAATTGATCCAAACAAGACTTTAGGAGAATTGGTAGAGCACAGTACAAGTAAAGAAGGATCTTCCATCTCTAATGAAGAGAAATCTGATAGGAGATTAGCTTTTGATGATGCTTTGATCTTGAAATCCAATGGTAGAAATTTTTCCACCAATGATGGAGTTGGACTGTGTTGATATCTCCTCAAGGAGATATTCTTCCTTCATGCAAATTTCAAGTCAGCAACACCAACAACACAGCTGGATGTGAATCTCTATTGCTCATATTGAAGAGTTTTCAAGATGGAGAAGTCAAACTCCTACACATCAAAGGAGATGCTAAGCTGATAGTTTGTTAGGAGTGTGATGTGGACAATCCAATTATGTGCTAGACTAAACTAGAAGAATAACCAATTATGGTAATGGACCATGTTGCTACAAATTAAAATCAGGCAAAGGAACCCTTCACCAAGAGAGCAAGGAGTTATGGTCTCCAGTTTGAAGACCACCTCCTGCCATGGGACAAGAAGAAGAAAAAGCCAAGGGGAAGACGCAAAAAATTGGTTTCCTGGTGGAGAACTCCATTCACCTGTCACCGTTTCTGGGGGCAAAATGTCTTCTTACTGGTTTATCAAAATAGAGCACTATTTTCACTGTCTCCCAAGAAGCAGCATCTAAAATACTTCAATTCTTGAAGTATCAGATCATTCCATTTGTACATATGTATATTTGTATAGTTTTTTAATTCTATTTTGCTTTGTTTGTTTCCTATTTTGATGCCTTTTATTTCTGGGTAGCACGACTCCGTAGCCCAATGGTACACATGAAAAAACTGGAGATTCTAGATTCTACTCCCTTCAATTCTTTTTGCAATTGATAGAAGTTCCCCAACTGGAGCCAGCTGTTGTCCCCCAAAAATATCACTCATTTTTAGAACAACATTTGAACTATTTTGGTCCTACAGACCAAAATTGTCTCTTTCCTTTTCAAAATTTGTCCTGGGCATTCAAATTCCTCATTTTTCAAGCTTCTCAAAAATCTATAGACTCTACAGGCTTAAATCTATAGACTCTACAGGCTTAAATCTATGGACTCTATAGGCTTAAATCTATGGACTCTGTAGGCTTAAATCTACAAACTCTATAGGCTTAAGTCTATGGACTCTATAGGCTTAAATCTATGGACTCTGCAGGCTTAAATCTATGGACTCTACATGCTTGAATCTACGGACTCAGTAGGAAAATAAAATCTACAGACTCTACAAGCCAAGTTTAAAGGACTTCACAGGTTGATTTCTACAGACTTGGTTTCTACAGACTCTACAGGTATGTTCATTTCTACAGGTTCAAAGGCTTCTATAGGCGGGTTCAACCAAAAAAATCAGTTTCTAACACTTGGTCATTTTTGGGGTTGGTTTAGTGCCTTGGTTCAATCAAAAATCTCCATCGACAAGCATCTAAACAAAGAAGACTTGAACCGTTGAACCATTGAACCACTTTGGTTCAAAGTTTCAATGAGTTCAAAGTTTAAAAGGTTCAACAAGTTCAAATTTCAAAAGGTTCAACGCTTTTGGTTCAACGACGGGTTCAATCAAAGGAATTGTTTAATGGCTTGGTTCAACCAAGCAGTTCAATGCTTTGGTTCATCCTTTGGTTCAAATGCTTGGTTCATTCAATTGGTTCATCAACTTGAACCATTTTGGTTCAAAGTTTGGTTCATCAGCTTGGATCAACATTTGGTTCAACCAAATGGTTCATTGCCTTGGTTCATCGAAGTGGTTCAACATTTGGTTCAATCAAATGGTTCAACGGCTTGGTTTAACCAAGCGGTTCACTCAAAAAGTTCAAAGAAGCCTCCCGAAGGACAAGTGCCCTTGTGGAGGGCACCTGGTTGAAAAAAACACCCTTCAGAAGGGTCATTTTTTAAGAAGGCTGCAAAGGTAATTCTTTTGGATTTTGTTTAAGGAATTCAAAAAAGACTAAGGAAAGAAGTAATTCCATCAGACTTTTTGTCTGAAGGAATTCCTTTAGACAAAAAGTCTAAAAGAATTCAAGAATAGGTTGTAGGAAGAAAACTCGAAGTATTTTTCAAAGGCAAAGTGATTGAAACATTTTTTGTGGACTTTTTGTCTATGGGAAATTTCTGCAGACTTTTTGTCTACGGGAAATTATCCATAGAATTTTTGTCCATAGGAATTTGTCCAGGGAAAATGCCCGCAAAAATAGTCCATAGAAAATCCACAAAAGGCTGCCAAAGGACCCCGAAAGATAGGTGCCCTTGCGGGGGACTCTCAGCTACCAAATAGAAGGATACTTCCCCGAATCCGAAGGGTCACCTTCCCTTTAGGAAGATGTAAAACAAGAAGCCTGAAGGCCATTTGAACACCGCTCGAAGGGAAGATACCTTGCAGGGGGCTCTTCTCGACCCAAAGCAGATCATTTCTTAAGGCCTAAAAGGGTAGGTTCTTTCTAGGAAAGTGCCAAATAGAAAATTTGAAGAAGGACCAAGGGGTGACGCACCCAAAGATGTCAAATTCAAGACAGGGAACTAGCCATTGAAAACATAGTGACAGGTGCATAAACATCAATTTTAAAGCTCATAAAATAGCTGTTGATCCTTTGAATCTATAGACCCTAATGCATTCATAGGCTTTAAGGCCAAGACCAGAAAAAAGTGAGGAAGGAACAGAATAGCAAATTGAATCCAGGACTTGATTCAATTAACCAAAAAAGGAGGAATGATGAAGGTAAGATTAGATTTCCAAGTGGACATTGAAAGTTGCAAACTTTCAATAGTGTGACTTGTTTCTCTGCATTGAGAAAAACAAATGGGTAGATGCCCCTAAATTATAGCCTGTCTTCTTAACAGATTTCAATGCAACATGATGTGTTATTGTTCCCAAGTCCTTGAAGTGGCTATATAAGGGATTCTCTTTTATTGTAAATAGATCTCTTTTTGACAATCAGAACGAAACTCTACCCGAATTGAGAGGCACTTCTGAGACTTTGTTCTTAGTTTGTTGATCATATTTTGTTATTGGAATAAGAAAGCAAGTGATTTTTCAGACTTTGTGCTGTGATATCTTTGTTGTTGGGGAAATTGTTCTTATGTCTTTTTCCTTAATATATCTTTTATTCCTTTAATTCAACAAGCAGAATTAGTGATAGCAGTCAGGAAGGTGTCCTGAAGAGTCAAGTGTGGAGAGACTTTGTGCCCCCATAATTGCCTTTAGTGTGTTTTCTTTTCATTTTTGTGTAAAGGACCTTGGGACGACTTTGTGCCCTCATTGTCCTTCATATCTTACTCTTGAGCAATTCAGGTGGAGACTTTGTGTTACATCTTGATTTTCTAGTTATTACATCCTTTGCTACATTTTACATTTACTACCAGGAGTATTCTTGTGGTTTGTTGAATAGTACTTCTGAAAGAAGAGGAGTGTTGTTTGTCATTTCCCTTGAGTTTTTCCTTTGATTTTGGCTGATCAGAACTATTTTGTTTATCAGTACGCTGATCAACAAAATATTCAACCAACACAAATTCCCCAAGAGGCCATGAACATGCCAATGCCCCTAGTTACAAGTAGGATATCTCATACAGTGAGCAGTGTTTGGTTGGACTCAAATCAAGACATGGTAATTAGACTTCATGGTGCCATAATGATCAAACAAGTTTTCCATTTGATCTCAAAGGAAAGAATTTGATCTTAGGTTAGATTTTTTTATGTTTTTATCTTGTTTCAATAAGTGGTCAACACAAGTATAGTCTATTATCTTGTTGTTTTATTGTCTTATCTTTTTCTTTTCCTTAGGTTAGGTGTGTTTCTTAGGATTAGATGTTATTATTTTATTCATATGTTTTGTGTCTTGTTATCTTGTTGTAGTCATAAGAGGTGTCATAAAGAACTAATTATTTGGCAGTCCAATAGGGTAGTCATCAAAACCATGTTGTCATGTTTAAAGTCTATCATTGTCATGAAAAGTGAGTGGGTTCCATTGACCAACAAGCTGGTCAACCCTTGTGAGTCACCAAAAATGCTAAAAATTTGGCCTCCCAAGACCAAATTCCAACCCTTATAGCCAAAAATTTATATAAGACAATCATCTAAGCCTACTCATGGTGATCTCTTGCATGGTCATGTCTTCATTGATCCTATTTAGAGTTACTGGTAGCACTATTAGAAGTGTCATTATGTGTCTAGAGCTTGCTTGTGAATCCATTGTGTCATGGATGATTTGAGTTTATTAGGTGATGTGACACTAGTCATGGTGATGCTCAGGTGAAGAGGAGTGTGTCAATATGTCTTATGAAGGTTTATTGATGTTTTCAATGTCAGTTA
Organism: Torreya grandis; assembly: GCA_037957365.1. Lineage (NCBI taxonomy): Eukaryota > Viridiplantae > Streptophyta > Pinopsida > Cupressales > Taxaceae > Torreya > Torreya grandis. The sequence goes on along the minus strand of JARHVA010000063.1, from coordinate 7,310,731 downwards.
TTCATGGTTTACCCATTCAAGCAATTTTAAGCCTTCATAAACCCCTTAAAGTCATTAATCACCCTCCAAATACCTCATATTGGTCAAATAATTTACCAAACCTTTGAAAAATAGTGATACACAAACTATCTCAATGTTTATTAAAGGACTTTAAAAAGTCTCTAAATCATCACTATGTGTTTCATATTCTTGAGGCTATTTTGAAACTCATATTTCACTTCTTACTGAACAAGTGGACCCCAAATGTGCCAAAATGTGTCTCTCCCACTTCCCCCTACCGTATATCCTATTTGAAAAGGTTATTTAACTCATGTTTTACCTTTCTTCATCCTTGAATGGTAGGTTAAGGCTTTAAAAATGTAAAAAATGCAAAAAACGAAGGATTTTTAGGTCTTTTAGTAGGTTGTACGGACTTGTAAAAATAGTTTCATATAGAGGGAGATTAGAGATTGAAATTTGGGTCATGTAAGGTGTTTTAGAGAATATTCATGGTAATAAAGTTCAATACAAGCTCAAAACTGACCCTCTTACTCCATTGAGCTTCTTTGTAGCTTAGTAAAGCCTTTTAGGTTGTAGATGGTACAGACATGAGAGAGAATATCAAGATATAAAATTTTGGGAAAAGGAATGGACCTTATATATCTTCCATATTTTGGCATTTTTTATTATTTTGACTCTCTATCCTTTATGAAGAATCCTTACTAAGGTAGTGCATCCATAATGTCTTCTCCATTCAGCTAAGGCATTGGTTTTCTTTGTTGTCTCCTTTCCTAAGTATGGTGATAGAGAAATGAAAGATATGAGATATTTTTAGTAGTATAAATCACATTCCTATACCATTCTCCAACCTCATCTCACACGTGTGAAGGTGTGGGAAACAACTAATTCTCTTGTTTTTATATAATCAGGTTGTAGACAATGTTCCCCTTGTAACAGGGCCTTCAAGGCATAATGGTGTAAGTGTATGATGTTATTTTAGGTTTTTGGTACTCTATAAATCACATATAAGTCATAAAAATTCCAATTAACCTCCTTATAGTCATGTTTCTAATGTAATGGTTAGGTGTATGGTTGTTATCTCATTTGCAATAAGGAATAAGGTTGATGTGGATACATCATCAGTTTGTTTTAGAATGTATGTATACCTCATCCTTGAGTCATGTTGGTGACACTCATACAATATATTTATCATCCTTAACCTATTATTATATGCACCTACACAATCCAAGCAAGCCTCATTTAGGCACTCATAGACCTTTTCATAAGTTAAAATGGTGGAGTGTTAACTAAAAAATATACATGAGGTAGATATTTAAGACATCAAGAGGCCCTAAGGAATAATGTAATATTATGAAGGAGAATTTAAATTATAAAAATATGGGAAGATATTTCATCAAGAACCACACACTAGACTCACTCAAAGATAAGGTAAGATCAGTCTTCAGACCTCAAAGTGTATAAACAAGGTTATAGTGATGAAATGGGAGAAATACTAATGGTAAAGAGGTTTTAAAGGAGATTCAAGAGGTTATAATATCAAAACATTCCTTTAGTACATTAATCCTTTTCAAATAGGCATTAAATCACTCCTCAAATGAGGTATACACAATCAACAGACCTATAGTAGACCACCAACAACCCACCTACATTACTATGTACTTGAAGAGCATTGAGAGAGGTGGTAAAGAGTGTTGACAGAGGTTATTAATGGTTTTAAATATATTTAAAGTGTTAACCAAGTTCAATTAGTATTGATGGGCTAGGAACCTGAAGGAGAAGACTCAAAACCTCACACTATCAGAGATCTAAACTGTCACCTACAACTAGTTGTATGCTTGAGATCATGAGAAAGTTGTGTAAAGAAAGGGTAGAGACTGAGATTATTTGAAGGTTTTATGAGTCTATTTGAAAATATAATTAAGTTAATGATCATATAATATGATCATTTTTGGAGATTATATCCTAAATACATTAAAAAAAATGGTCCCTTATAGATCTACAGGCCTGACTGTAGAGGGAAGGACAAACTGAGTAAAAAAACTTATCATAAAGAATTTTAAGGAGTGTAAATATATAAAAAGTTCTAAGGAGATAATTTATTTTTATTCACAAGGTCAACATTGCTTCAAGGGTCTATAGACAATTCATTTGCACACACAACACAGTCATAATCCAAGATCACTACCCATAGTAGACACCTACAAGTAGGCCCTAAGAGGGAAAGTGAACGTTCAAATTTGAAAATAAATGAGTGTTGAATGATTTAATAGAGATGTGTGATTTATTTATGAAGGATTTTCAGTCTTTTCATTGAATTTTTTAACCTTAGAGACAGAAAAGGGCCTATTAGGTCTAAAGAAGACCTAATGTAGACCTAAACAAGCCTATACTTGTAGTTTGGAGTTGTATGCATGCTCTATGGCTATTGAGGGGTTGATAACACCTAAATAGAGAGGTTATATGGTATGAAAAATTACCTAAGGGATAAAATTCTTATAACAATAAAGAGAACCTAATGGCCTATTATGCCATTAGGCTTAAGACTAGTATGGATAAGCCTATACCAGAATTGAGGTCACCTACATATTTTGGTACTTGTCTATATTTCGGTGCTTAACTGAGGTGTAAAATACCATGTAATAAATTATAAATATCATTACATGTCCCAAAAATTTATAATAATCCTAGATGAGTAGGAAAATCACTAAACTCAATCGTGTAGGGTTATGTCGACTTGACTACTAAGAAACCCTAAGCAAGGGAGATGAGGTATGCAAAGAGAAATTTATGAGAAACCCTATGGTAATGGATATTTATAAACCTTTAAAAAATGTTATATTAATCATAAATTCATTAACATGGTGGAAGAAACATCAAACTACTTAGGCCTTCAACACTGGTTATCAACCACTCAAACTTAGTAGCCTAGGTAGTGATTTATAGGTAGTCATGAGATAGTGAAGTCAAAGAAAGGTTTTGGTGATTAGAGAAAGTTTTATAAGGTTGTATATAGGTTTTAAACAATGTTTTATGATTATATTAATCCTCTCAAGCAACCTATAGGCCATCTAGACCCCCAAAACTCAGTGTTAAGCCTTGAGACCCATCATCACATTTGGAACACACTCAGACCATGTTGGGAAGATTGAACATCATTATTAGGTGTGAGATGATTACTTAGGTCCTATGTAAAAATTTTCAATCAAGGGAAATAATAAAAGGTAAATTTGAGTCTTCAAGAACCTCCTCGAGTCACATAGTCCAAACAATCATTTCGAGCCATCATTTCAAGTGCTTGGATCTTGAATAACATAATGACTTGGGGAAAATTATATAAGTTGGAATTGAGGACCCATTTATACTTTAGATCCATGAAATATTGAACTGGATTGAGGAGCTCAGGTTTATTAACAAAGGTTAAGACTACATACTTATCTAGATTGCATGTAGAAGATTACAAGCCTACTAACTTATGTTCATATATTAACACACCTTTTTCATGGGAACTAAAGTTTTTCAAGAAATTTTAAATGGTCAATGGACTTAAGATCTATAACAATATGTTTTGGTTTGGAGTTTCATACTTTACGAACCATAATTAAGATGATGGACCTTCAAAACCCTACTACGAACCAAACTTGAGAAAAATGGAGATTTTAGAAACCAAAAACTCATGAATGACCCTAAAAAAACTTGAAAATATATTACACTTAGAGGATACCCTACCCATAGTACTGGTTTATACAGACACTATACAAAATTATCAAAAAAGTATACTTTTTCAATGTTTTGAGAGATTTATAGGTTACATAATTGTTTTGAAAGATGCCAATCATTGGAGGGGAATATTTTATACTTTTTAATCTCCTCAAGTCATTATATATCCATGAATATACCTATAAATGTCTCTGCAACTCTCCTCGAAACAACCAGTCTGTAGATATAAGAGATAAGGTGACCTAGTCATCTAGTTTGGAAAGTTTTAAATTTTGAGCTATTAAATAAGGCCCATGACATGATTTAGGATGTTTATTTTGACCTGAGAGTCACATATTCATACATTCTAAATGTCTAATATAGTCTTTCATGGAAACCAAGAACTAGCAGTCAAACTATTAGGCCTACTTGGTCAATAAGTAAAGTTAAAAAATGGCATAGAATGCTGATGAAGTGAGTTATTATAGAGTAATTAAATCATATAACTAATTATTTTAATGAGGCAAGTTTAATTTCAATATACATTATAGAGGAATGGAGGTAGCTTCTTGACTTAGTCAATATGCTCAAAAGGAGGTTGAACTGGTTTATGCTTTATTATGGCTTAATCCCATATTATTAATGTTATAACTACCAAGAAAAGGAGCTATTTAAAAAAATAGGGGTGTAGCCATGAATTTAGAGAATTTTAATAATTTAACCACATCCTACACTACCCCACTTCAATGCCTAAGAAGCTAATTACATAGCATCAACATATGGAGGGAGGCTATTATGATTATTGTAATTATTTTGTAACTAAAGTTTGAGTTGATTATGGTCATTAATGACCTTTTTCTCTCACCTCCATGACATTATCCCCCTATTTATCTTCCCTTTATGATATTTATTTAGGCCTTAAGGCCTTGCTTTGTATCCCTCAGGTTGGTATAACAAAAATCTCTTGAAATTGTATCTTGCACCTTAATTTAATAAGAAAGATTTTTGCAGACTTCTTCATTGGTATTAGTGTGTATCTTGATTATTGACTTGTGAAAATAATTATGAGATTCATCTTCCTTTTTAGGTCCTCTGCTTCACCTAATTTTATGTTATCATCCTCTACATGGCATATGAAGTGTTAAGAGGTAAAATTTGTGTTGAAGAGTGAGTTAACTTGCAGTATATTATATAGACCTCCATTATTTTAACTTCAATTTGAAATTTTTTATATAGCCTCCATATTAAATACTCATGTTTAGGATTGTGTTAATAAATCCTAGTTGATAAACTATTTCCATTAGATTCACACGTGTGATTAAGGATAGGTTAAGAGAGGATCATTGAAGAATTGGTGAATCACCATCCTTAGTATATATTTTCCTTTTAAGTTGTCATTCTATCTCTTTTCACCCCCAAAGCAAATAGGTTTTAGAAAAAGAATTCAAATTTGATATATCAAGGGATCTATCCCCATAAGTTATAAATTTTATATAACTATACGTAACCCACAACTTTTAGGCCAATCCCATGTTAGTCTAGGCTTGAAGCAAAATTAAACACTCTCCTTCATAGGGTACAACTTGGATTGCTAACAACTATATTGTCCATTTATATTTTTTTCACTATCGTAAGTCTATATAGATAAACCAATAATCAATCCCTAAGCCTTTTATATTCTGTTAGATCCCTCCTTAGGCCCCATTCTAATTTTTATATTATCCATTGTAAGGATTGACCATGATTATTTTTAGATCGACATCGATTACCTAATCGATACCAATTTTGAGACAATCCACATTTATCCCTTTGTTTTTATTTTGTCTACAATTCAAGATTATTTTAGTAGTATTAAGTGTTTTCAATTTTCTATTTTCAAGTCTTGAAATCATGCATTGTTGTCTATAGATGACCTTACCTCATGTTATACATGATGTGGTTTCAATTCATGACTTACCCATATCATCCATTGTTCACCAATTAGAGCGATATCTCATTTGAATTAGGAATTTGTGTGATTGTATCTTTCCTAACTCTAGAATCCATCACTGAGATGATGGAATTGTCCAAGATCTAACTGATAGAATTAAACACACAAATTGCAAATGTAAATAAAATAGAGGCAAAACTCTATTATTGAGACTGAAATTAAAATAGATTAGAATTATAATAATATTACATTTATAACTCATTCAAAATAGCCTAAATGAGAGGTGTATTTATAGGTAAAATGTAGGCATAGAGGTAAGACATTTGGCAATGTGAACACAAGACATTTTCCAAATGGTTTGTGTGCTCTATGTGAAATATGTCAATATTGGTGGGTAAATGTCAAGGGTATCCTTACCCACCAATTTGATTAAAATTTTCACATGTGCATGTACACATTAATTACCTCATTATGAAACCTACATGACCTAAATATTACATTTAATCAAGCTAAATACATGTGTAGGAATAATCCATAATAATAAATATAAGGAAAATAATATCCTACACTAACACCCCCCCTTGAGCATAGATTAGGTGGGTAAATAAAATTGGGTCCCAGCAACATGGCCAGATGAGGTACCCAAGTACAATTTAACTCTCACAAAGTGGAGGAAAAGGAGAAAACCCATAGGGAAAAACTCCCCCCCCACCAAAGAGAGAAAAGAAGAAGAGGAATACAAGGCCCCCTTGAAGATGATGCTGATGTAGTTTGTACCCCAAGAAGAGCATGCAAGTGAATATACTTACTCTTAGTGAAGGGTTTGGTGAAGATATTAGCTATTTTATCCATAGTTTGGAAAATTTTGAGATCAACGACCTGCCTATGAATGAGTTCCTAAATGAAGTGCATATGAATCTCAATGTGCTAATTCCATTGATGTTGGATTAGATTCCTAAAGATTTGGATGGTGCTTTGGTTATCATAAAAGATGATTGTGGGTCACTTGAATTGTAAACCAAAATTAGTAAGAATCCCTTGAATCCAAATAGCTTCAGTATCAACATTTACAACCCCTCTATATTCAGCCTCAGTAGATGATAAAGCAATAGCATTTTTCTTCTTGCTAGACCAACTAATTAGTCCTTAACCAAGTGAGAAACTATATCCTAAAGTAGACTTGTGATGTTGAATATTACCATCCTAGTATGAATCTGTATACCCAATCAAGTTAATATTAATGTTTTCTCCATAGTGAATCCCAAAATTGTGAGTACCTTGAATTTAGTGGAGAATCCATTTAAATGTTTTCTAGTGTAGCTCATGCAGTGTTTGCATAAACCTAGAGACCATGCCCACTACATATGAAATATTAGGTCTAGTGTGAGTTAAATAGATGAGGCTACCAACAAGTTATCGATACAATGTAGCATCAACTAATGGAGAAGAACACTTAGCTTTAAGTTTGACTCTAGAAAGAAAGGGAGTCAGAGTTGGCTTATAACCATCCATGTGAAACCATGCAAGCAAATCAAGAACATACTTAGATTGCATAATGTTAATCCTTGAGTTAGACTATGAAATCTCAATACCAAGGAAATAATGTAACAAACCCAATTTAGTCATGGAGAATTTGTCGTGCAAAGTAGTTTTCACTATTGTAATGTAGGATGAATAACTCCATGTGATCAATAGGTCATACACATATAGAACTAGAATCAAGAGTGAATTATTCTATAGAAAGATGTAGACATTCAGATCATAATTGCATTTAGTGAACCCAATTGTGAGAAGAAATGAATCCATCTTGGCATACCAAGCTTGAGGGTCCTGTTTGAGGCCATAGATGGATTTTTGAAGTTTACACACTAAGGAAGAATCTTCCACAAAACCTCGTGGCTGCTCCATATATATCTCCTCCTCAAGGTCACCATGAAGAAAGGCACACTTCACATCCATCTGATGAACATCCCAACAATAAGCTATAGTAATGGAAAGAGTGAATCAAATAAAATTCATTTTAGTGACTGGAGTAAATGTTTCAATATAATCTATGCCAAGAACTTATGAAAATCCTTTTGCTACTAATTGTGCTTTGAACTTATCCACTGACCCATCTACTACAAATTTTGTTTAATAGATCCACCTACATCGAATAAGTTTCCTTCCCTTAGGAAGGGGTACTTGGTCCCAAGTGTGGTTCCCAATTAATAAACTATAGTCTTCATGCATAGCTGCATCCCATTCAAGAATGCTAGATGCTTCACAAAATGATTGTGGATCAAAAGCACAAGAAATGAAAACATGTGAAACATCTTAAAACTGTGAATGAGTCTATTTGACATCTCATGGATCCCCAACCTAATCACTTGCACTCTGTAGAGTCTATTTATCCCAAAGAGGACCTAAATTTAGAGAATTAGGAGGAGATTCTTCAACTTTATAAATATGACTATGAATGGAATGAGGTGAATCTCTATCACTATCCTCATCATCTAAAATAAAATAATAATCTTCATCAATAAGTATCTAATCTAGATGATCTAAATCATCTAAATTGTCATCATATCCTAGAGATTCCAAAGAGGAGAGAGAAGTGTCAATTGTGGAGTCTGATAGACCCTTTTGAAATCATACACTCCTCTCAATGAATAATTCATGTGTGGTAAGATGAATAATCCTATATCAATTAACACCTTTTGCATACCCAAAAAATATGCAAGTCCTACTCTGACATTCTATTGCCTTACATTTCTTCTTAGGAATGTGAGCCATAACTTGAGATTCAAATACCCTAAATTTCTTAACTTTAGGCTTTTTATTTCTCTAAGCTTCAAAATGAGTGATACCTTTCAATTCTTTATGAGGAACACAATTTTGGATATAGCAAGCACGATTAATGGTTTCTACCCAATAGTATGGTGTAAGTGATTTGGAGTTTATCATACAATTTTCCATTTCCTTTAAATATTTGTTCTTATGTTTAGAAACACTATTTTGATAAGGACTATATAGAACTATTCATTATAAATCAATCCCTTTTGAAGTATATAATTTCTCAAATCGATGACTAACACACTCACCACCATTATGAGTGCATAAAATTCTAATGGTTTTCCCTGATTATTTCTCAACAAGAGCCTTAAATCCTTAAAATGGTCAAAGACCTTAGACTTTTGTTAAATAAAATACACCCAAGTATACCTAGATAAGTTATCTATTAAGGTAAGCATGTACCTAGCCCTATTAAATGAAGGTTTTGGAAATGGTCCAGAAACATCATTGTGAATTGGCTCCAAAATTTGAGTGGTTCTCCATGATTTGCCTTTGTCATATTTATCTTCAAGATGTTTACCAAGCATGTAACCTTCACAAACACCATCAAAAAAATAAACATGAGAGAACCCTATTACCATATTTTATCGACTATTTTTTTCTAAGTAGTGATAGTTTAGATATCCAAATCACTCATGCCATAATTTGCTCACTCCATCAAAATGAGTGAGTAATGTAGTAGAAGGGTAATCAAGAGAAAAATTTGAGAAGGTGTACAACCTTTATTGGTGATTTTCTTTCCCAATGTCCAATATAGTATTATTGTATAACTCCTTAATGATAATAGAATCTAGAGTAAACTCAACTTTCTTGCCTGATCCAATGTGGGTGGTTTGATAAATAGATAGGAGATTAGTTGATAGTGATAGAACACATAAGATATTTTCAAATATTCCATCATGATTTTAACATATCCTCTCCCATAAACTTTAATATAAGTGTCATCACCTCTTAGAATAGATGGCATAGAACATGGCTCTAAAGATGAGAACAAGTCTTGTGAAGAATCCATGTGATGTGAGGCACTAGAATTAATCACCCATGTGGATGGTTGATATGATACTACAACAAGGACCTTGCCCTTACCTTTGCCCTTAATAAGTTATTCTAACTTAAAAGACTCATATGCTGATGAGGTTGTTTTGATTGTATTAGGGACATTGATGTTATTTTTCTCAAGCATCTTTGTTAGTTGATCAATCTATTTCTTCATATATTTTGTTTCATCATGCCCAGTTCTATTACAATAGGCACATGTGATCCTCTCTTTCTTGGGTTTCTTTCCTAAAGAGGAGGACTCATATGATACTTTTGGATTAGTATCTAATTTTTGACCCCTTCATTGCTCTTGGTCCTTGTTTTGTTTCTTATCCTTATTAATTGAAGTCTTCAGTTTGTCATGACTCAACAAAGCATGTGATTTTGAGGACTTCAATGTTCCCATTTGGATGAGATTATCTTTCTCCTTAGTTATTTATTTATCAAAATCATCTAAGGATGGCATACTCCATGCAGTTCTTAGGGCACATTTTGTAGCATAAAAGGTAAAGACAAAAACTAAGTAGTCAGGACCTAACTTAGAAAGGATATGGAGGATCAATTGTTCATCTTTTTTCTCTATGACACACAATTTTAATTACAACCTAAGTGATTTAAGTCTGGTGAAAAAATATTCTATTATGTCAAAACTACCTAGACACAAACTAATGAGCTCATTCTCTAGCTCATGACCCCTCATTACATCTTGCTTCCCAAAGAGCTATTCCAAGGTGCTCCAAATTGCATGTGGTGATTGAGCAAATTTAATGTGAAAGAGTAAGTTAAGAGAAACAAATAAACATAAAATACAATATGCTTCATCACACCCATTATACCACTTAATTTTATTTATACCAAGTTTTGGTTCAGTTTCCATATTCATGGTTATCCTATGTAAACATTTGCTTCTTAGAAAAATATGCACTTTAGATTTCTAGTCGTGATAATTAAATGGAGTGAGAAGTGAAACCATATAATGATACATGATGCATTTCAAGTAGAAATTAAATGAGAAATAGAAAAGGCAAGGCACAAAATAACCCCCCTTAAAACTATCAAAAATAACCCCCCCCTAATTATAGAGGTTAGGCACTTTATGTTTTAGTGCATGTACAATCAACACTTTAGTTTTCACATAATCGGCACTTTATTTTCTAGTGCGTATAGAATAAAAACTTTAGTGCACATAAAATTGGCACTTTATGTTTTATTACGTATATAATTAGCACTTTATTACACATACAATTGACACTTTGTGTTTTAGTGCATATACAATCAACACTTTCGTGAGTATACAATGGGCACCAGATTTTTTTGCATAATTATCCCATCAAATCTTAAGATATCATGCAGGGCCAAAGACAACCATAAACATGAGTATAGAGTTAATTCTTGAAGCTTCAACTCATGTACCAAGGATAGATGATGCATACAATGCAAATAAGATACTACATAATAGATCTGCACTCAGATACAATGAATTTTAGGTATAGATCCACACAATAAACCACAAAGATATATTTTATTTTGTCAAATTACATGATTTGGTGTAGTATTCACCATCGTGCAATACACACAACAAAAAGATGACTATCCAGGGTTATTGAATGCATAGTATAGTGTAGTATTGACTATCATGCAATACACACAACAACAAAGTGATTGGCATATAAATGAGTGAAATCTTTGCATTAAAGACACAAATAACAATGCACGCTCATAAAAAATGGATGTTGAACTCAGTTGAGAATACATCCACAAATGAGCAATCTATGTAATGATTATATAAGTGGTAGTACAGGATCACAAAAATGGACGTCGGGCTCAACCAAAAATGTGTTCATGAGGAGAATAAGAGTGTTAAATTGTGAGTCAAGAAAAGGAGAGGAGAAATTTTGATTTGCATGTGAGGGGATTTGATCGCCTGCCAAAATTGGACCTCACCCTTTGTATTCATGAAATAGAAAGAATATTACAAAACAATGATAAATAAAACTATGATAACTTTCATAATTCTTAACAAAATTATAAATTTAAAAATGATCTAGAAAGATAAAACAAAGGTGCATAGAACCCATAAAAATACCAGTCATTTTTCTCAAAAAAATTGGATTTGCAAAAAAAACTTCTTGTAGATTTTGTCTCTTTATCAAAAAATGATTTAATATTCTATCTAACCATTTTGAATGTTCCTTCCATATATAAAAATATTATTTATATATTCAATATAATTTAAATACTTGTAAATAATGATGAAGATCACCAATTAGAGAAGAAAGGACTGTAGATGATACACACAGATCTACATGTTTCTCCTTTACAATCTCAGTTAGAATACAAACTCAAAAAAATACTAAATATTTCAATAAATTAACAAAAAAATGGTGTTCATTACCAAAAAATATTTGATACCATGATGTAATTGTCCAAGATCCAACTGATAGAATCGAACACACGAACTATAAATGTAAAGCAAATAAAAGTAGATTTCTGTTGTTGAGACTGAAATCAAAATAGAACAGAATTATAATAATATTGTATTCATAACTCATTAAAAATATTTTAGATGGGAGGCATATTTATAATGTACAATGGAATCATAGGGTCAAGACATTTTTCAATGTGAACACAAGATATTTTCTAAATGGTTGGTGTGCTATATGTGAAATATGTCAATATTGGTGGGTAAATGTCAAGGGTATCCTTACCCACCAATTTGACTACAATTTTCACATGTGCATGTGCACATTAATTACCTAATTATGACACCTATATGACCTTAATATTACACGTAAGCAAGCTAAATACATGTGTAAAAATAATCCATAATAATAAATACAAGGAAAATAATATCATACACTAACATGAGAAACAAGAAGTAATTCAATAATAAGAAGACTTAGCCATAACATATTGGAATGAACGCTTTGATAATATCTATGTAGTAGATTGATTTTTTTAATTTTAGTTTCATATCTTATCACATGATTTATTGTAATTTATCTCATTATATTATCTGCTTGATTATGTAAAAAAGTAGACTGACATACCTCTAAGTAAGTGCACCACTTCCTGGAACTAATTTTGTATCAGTCAATCCACCCATCTATCTTATTAATCAATCTTTTCCAAGTTGTCTCTTGTGTGTAGGTAGTCCTTCCTAGCCAAAAATAATCTTCCACCTCACTAGATCAATGGTGTGCATCCCCCATCATAGGTATTCCTCTTTAAACCGTATATCATTTATTATTTTAGTAAGTTAGTTTTATTTAATAAAAATGAACCAGAAAATACTAAAACACATATTTCCAAAACATGCCCCTACTAAATTTGAAATAGTGAATGATGTAGATGATATGCAATCATGTTGTACACATAATGAATCTAGAGAATGTGCAAACTGAAACAAAATATGAAGAAAATAATTGTATAACATGCCCCTATTGAGATACCCCCACTTATAGGAGCAAGGGAAATATTACCTAATAGTCACCTCATCTTGAAATGAAAAAGTGATAATCTCATGTATATAGTAACATATTTATATCTTGGTAGTGTTGGTATCAAAGAATGTAACTTTATTTTGGTGACAATTAGGATCTATAATAATAGTTATGTGTAAGCAAGAAAAGTAAGTGATTTTTGGTTATTATTGAAAGTGTTCAAAATTTGTATAATATGAAAGGACTCATTAAATGGATTCCAACTCAACTCACATTTTTTAAATTGATTAACTAGTACTCAATATCTACGTATTTGAAGTTCTTTTAGATGGTGTATATTAAGTACTTTGAATAGAAATTGAAACTCATATACACTTTGAACCTTTAAAAACAATTAGCTCTGAGTAGAATAAAATAATGTTGTGTGGTAGATCCCCTTGACCAATGTGATTTGATGTACTCTAGATAGCCTAGTTAGTCATGATTTTGATGAAATGGTAAGTAGGTTTAACTGTCAAATGACTAGTAATTTTGAATTTTTTTTTTCATTTTGAGCAATTTTTTTTTTATTGGATTGACAGACACTTTCATCGAAGGCCAAGACACTTGTGTTAGTATCTTGATGCGAATGTCTAGGTTCAGATGTAATCTTCTAACATTACTATCTTACATCAACACTAGTGTATGAAACTACTATATTTTTATTTTTTTTAATACTAACTATAACATATGCATTTTTGGGCTGAAATACGATCACTAATGACTATTTTTTTACTTTTATGGTTACATAAAGAAGGACATGTTTGGTAATTTTGGCATGGTAGACATTTTCTATTATGGTAGAGATAGGTCTAGATGTGATTGACTGAGCCATTATAAATCAAGTAGGGTTGGGTCATGTGGTCCAATTAAGATAGATTCCATATGATGTTTGCCTTATCATAACCTTAGCTAAGAGGTAGAACATAGATACCTACACATTTTAGCTCCCAACAAGGGAGTTGACAATCACATTGGAGGATTGTATCATATTTTATGCTTCCCATTAGAGGTGAAATACTATAATTTACTAGAGACGGTATCCCTAGTTATAGTCAACAATCTCACATATATTTCAATTGCCAGAGGGCTCAAGATGTAAAGCCAAGTAGGATGATTCATCTTGATAGCATTATTAAAGATGATGTTCTATAGTTGTAAAAATTTATCTATGTTTTATTGGCTTCATTCATAATAATATAAGATGGAATAACTGGGATTTCATATTGAATTTATCATATAGTTTAGCACAATGAGTTGGATCGTACCATATATTCCTCAAATCACACTATATTATCCCACTTATATAGATATCTATACAGATTTGTACTACAATGTCATGGTGGAGGCATTAGATTAGGGACTCTTTTACATGTTTGGGAATATAAGCACATTGTAGTGGTCTATTTGGTTGGTAGAACCCTAGTTAGGTGGGCCCATTTGTAGATGTTTATAGAGTCATGGGTATTTATCTATGGTAGACTATACACCATGATGGAGTACCATATTATTCTAGACATATTAATATTAGATCAGATTATATGGCATCCATATAAGACATTTTATAGATGGCCAAGGATGGGTATGATATTTAAAGGATCTAGATTAACATGTGGTTAGTTGACCAGACTCTCGATGTATATGAGTTTTTTAATACAACTTTGTTTTGTAGTAGTTAGATATATAGCAAGGAATGCCATTGGTACCCTACCCATGGCATCATATATTATAGAGTGAGAATAGACCCCATGATAGGCAAACACCCAAACCTATAGATCTATCTTTATGTCTTGGTGATAAGAGATATCTCATGATTCCCCTAGCTATAGGTGATGATGCAAGATGCACAAATGAGTATATAAAGTGGTGGGTGGGAGCCCAGTGTCCATTATTTTTCCTTTTTGTAGTTTCCCCTATGGGTGTCATTCTTGTAACATAAAGGGATGAAATAAAAGATATAGGTGGATATGTAGGTGACAATGCACCTTTAGGATTGACACTAGTAGATGAGGTGGCCATTAGAGACACATGTAAGTATCATGCTATAGTTTGTAATTTTATTTTTGTATAATTGTTAGATAAATTATTTGATTCTATAGATTTAGCTAACTAGTATTTTTTATCTTATATCTACAGGCAACCAAGAGTGGGTGATTATGGTACACCATGGGATAGAAGCCTTTACATAGAGTGTACCCTTGGATATAGATGGCATGGATTTTATTGAGATATTTTTTGATAATTCAAGGGCCCAAGCACCTTTATTTTATCCTTTACTAAGGTTTGTGGCCATGTATCATATTGATGCCACTGAGCGTGATGAGTTGCATTCCAAGTTAGATAGATGTGACATCTTATAGTGTAGTGACACATAAATCATGAATTTTATGGCTGATTGATATGACACTCTACAATGTGATCATGAGGAGAGGGTGTGGCTATTAGGATCCTATGAGGATAGAGTATGTGAGTTATCATATGCACACAAGTCTTATTTAGACCCTGGTGCCTCCACATTGAGAGGTGTGAGGGTAGCGGATATAGATATTGATGAGGAGTATAAACTTGGGGATATTCCCCCAACATATGACTATTTTTTTCATTTTTATAAAAAATTTATAATTTGATATATATTACATTATTCACATGGCTTATTTTGCATCAAATAAATGTGTAATATCTAGCTCTTTATATTTGATTTCCTGTATTTATTTTTGTAATGTGTGCTTGTATAAAAAATATTTAAATTTAATTAAATGATTAAATTATAGTGATAATATATTAATCATCATGTTAAATTAAACCAATTAGGAAATAATAAATCCCTACTATAATGATCATGTAGTAGTGGAACTTTTGATTTTACTTTTGTGGCTAACTCTATTGTACCTATAGAAGTAACCTAAGTCTATAAATACTAGTTTTGGCACCCAAATATATTATGTAGGTATATCCCATCCATGCATCCCTATATCAAATACATAATCAACCAATGGTTCCTTGGTAGGAATATTGTTGTTGGATTGATCAATCCTATTAAAGGGTACACTAGGAGAATAACTTCTACTAGTGGTCATCTTCTATGAAGCTCAATGGACCATTTGTTCCTCAAAAAGATTAACATGTGATGACTCAACCCTCTTATATGATCTTCTAGGATAAGTATGTGAAATAAGTCTAGATATGTCTTTCCAAAATGTAATAATTTCCTTATTGACTAACTCTATGAGATTTTACTCAAGAGCAAAACACTCATTATCTATGCGCTCGTTAATAACATGGTAAGTGAAACAATGTTATCCTTTTGGATTTTTAAATTGGTGTGGTAGATGATGTGAATTATGTGGAAGTGTTATCATTCATTTATCCAATAGTGTGCATAATATTTTATGTGGTATATCTCTATACCAATCAAACTAAAGAGGTTACCCTTTGGCAGAGGCATATGGTCTAATTATGGGAGGTACTTTGTATGCATGTTCCTTTCCTTTGTTCAACACCTTTATCACTTATTCTTTGACAAATACTATTGGTTCTAAATAAGGTATTTGAATTGGTTTATGAACCTTCTTAGGCTACTTATTTACCTTGAAAACATGATTTTAACTAGGTTTGGTTTTGGGTAGAGAAACATGCAACTCAGTTTATGTGTTCATTAGGCCACATGCATATTTATACACATACCAATATAAATTATTTAATAAATCAAAGGGATTATGCAATGCTCTTTTTATAAGTGGAAAACTAAGACACATACTAAATATAAATTTAACTTCCAAATTTGTTTGTGTATAGTTTAAGGAATATAACGTGTCCTTAAATCAAATAATATAATCTTACATAAATTCATTCTCATTTTGTGTCAATGCTTTAAATTGTTACAATGGTAACTTAGGTAAGGTATAGTGTTGAAATTTGATAGGAATACATATCCAAGTTTTTTTAAAGTTGATAAGGAACTATTTGGGAGGCTATACAACTAATTATGAACCCATTTGGTTAATTTTTTATGGAAAGCCTTTAATAACAATCTTCCATTTTGGGCCCAATGTCCAAAAGAGTGTATATATTATTGAAAATGAATACCAAGATCCACTTTACCATCAAAATAAGAAAACTTATGGATGATAAATTCCTAAGGATAAGTATGCTTAAATACATCTCTAGCAATAGGTTGCTCTACTAAAATATTCTCTTAAAAAATAGCCTCATGAAAATAAACTTCTAACTTAAGAGTGTTAAATTTTTATTGCAAATATCCCATGATAGTCGTGATAGATAATATATCACAAGAAGAGGTTGAATCTTTGGTTAGAGGTTGTAAATTACCATTGACACAAAACATGGGAATGATAAAATCTTTACCACTTTTGAGAGTATGATCATCACATGGTTTTGCAACATTTGGTAAAGGAGTACTCATGGTTAAAGAGGCAAGTATATAATATTAGATATCATGAAGGTTAATACCATTATCATGACAATGTGTGATGTTATTTGAAGCTTCATGTCTAAAAATAGGAGTAGAGTAAATCACTTCACTTGTAAGCATTTGTTCTTTTTAGTATAAAATGCAAAGGAGGGAGGAAAAGAAACATTTTCTACTTCATTTTCAACATTATGAGAGGGAATAATGAAAATTTCACTTTCGTTTGTACTTTTCAATGAAGGGAGAGAAGATGTAATGACACTTTTAATTTTATTTGATTTATATAACTTGAGATTTGAAAGAGATGAATCAAATGTACGTAGGACTATATTTATGTCCCCAAACAATGCATATTATAGAACTACTTTCTTATGACTTTCACATGCACTCTCATTTTTCCATTCAAGAATTAAAGGGGAAGAAGTAGTGCATGAAATTTTTTCATTGAAACTTAGAGAAAGAAAAGGAACTTAACTATTTTAATTTTAGTCATCCAAATATGGGATATAATTTCCAACATGAGTATCATTTTGAAAATAAGGCATGCAATTGATTTAATCAACATTTGCTACATATGAGATAGGAGATGAATATCAAATTTTATTGACATTGGCATCATTGGATGGGGAAGAATAACATTCAATTGTTTCAACATTTGTATCAAGGGAAGAAGAATAACAATAGTCAATTTTTTATGCAAATAAAGAATGTATGCATGTAAAATTTTGACTTCAAACATTATGAATACTTCCATTTTTCATATTTATGTTATCATCCTTTCACAAGGGCTTAAAAAATACATCATTATTGATTCCTAAAACCCTTTGTCATTGGAAATAAAATAAATAGGAGAACAAGGCTCCACATACCCAAGAGAAATATCATCACACTCATAACCATATGAAAAATGCCATGATCATTTCTTTGATCATTTATACTTGTATTTTCATCATTGGTTCTTTCATTATCATAGTTATAAGCTAAAAAAAGGGTTTGATCATGTTTTTGATATATCATAATATCTTCACATGTACATTGATCATCAGGCACATTAAACAAATAATCCAAAGGATACAAATTTTTTATATGACCTTTAATTAGTGATTCAATAAGGATTTTAACTTTGGATAAAATCATAAAGCACTCAACCACAAGAACCAAAGAATAGATATAACTAAACTCAGACAATGAAAGTAAATAATATCTAAAAAAAATAAATACATAAATTTGAAATGAATTTTTGAAGGAGAAAACCCTCCATGCAAACTAGGGTATTATCTCAAAAAACAAAGGTTGGGTTCACCAAATGTTTTTATGCTTTTTGGAGTTCATAAAAAATACACAATAAATAAAATATATTTGAATTAAATAAGATAATATTTAGAATTCAATAATATAAAATAGAATTAAATTAATTTACCCATTCACACATGCAATAAATACAACAAGTACAAAGCAACTAAGGGATATAGATATCATATCTTATTTTAAATTATAATCTATATTGTGAAAGTGATATGGGATCATTTAAGAATAGTATTTAGACCCTGAGATATAACCATTGTTTTTTCCCTCTAAATGCTTGCATCAACTAGGGACAGTTATGTCGATGTAGGCATCTATCTCTAATGTAGGTATTCAGTTTAAAATACACATAGGAATGGATCTAAATTTATATCAGGTCTACAGTGTCACATGTATAAATGTTTGGTACATCAAAATATATTATTTTGTGCATGAGATTTGACCATTAATAAAAACCCTAGTTATTTTTCCTTGAATCTCCTATAACTTTATAAAAAGTGTTAGCACATGATTTGAGATAACCATAATAACCTTGGATATTGTTAAGCACTACCTACATATCCACTACTCTAAAGAGGGCCTAAAAATCACATGTAGTTCTTCCTCCTAGGCATGTGTGTGGAATTATGACTATTCAACTATAAGTTATTTCTCCTATAATAACCATTGGTACAAATGATGCAAGAGTGGATTTACTTTTGAATGATTTAGACATTCAATTCAATACTATAATGCAATTTTATATCTTTAAATATAAAGTACTTGTTACTTTAGAGAAGTTCTTGATAAAATTTATTGGGGGTGTAATAAGACTATAACCTTTGTATATATAGAGATCTCTTGATTTTGAATTAGTACCTAGTAGCGTACGAAAAGACTACAATAAAATAAGCAAATGGGATAAAAATAGTCATAAAATGAAAGATACAAAAAAATAAAAAAGATAAGTTTATACACTTTTGTCATGTCTAAACACCTATGTCAACACAAGAGCCCAAAATAGATGTATATGTATAGAGGCTAAAAACATAGAGGATAGAAAATGCAGGTATGGATCCTTGAAATACATTGGATAAAAGATGATTTAATAAAATGCGAGCCCAAAGGGTAGATAAATTCATTGAAATAAGATGGAATCAAAGAGGTCCATATAAGACTACACCACTAGATATCTAACTTTTGGTCAAGAGTTCTATACATATAAAATTTATAATAACATATTATGAAACTAATTTTTTTCCAAATATGGGTATCTACACATGCATGCCTCAATGAAAATTTCAATTCTATAATGACACAATCCCCACATGTTGACATAATGCCATATGATCATATACTTATCACATGATATAGTTAAATCTTATTTTGAGTCAAGTTACTTACAGGCTACATCCCTCATCTCAAAATGGGGGCATCATAGTGGGATTGTATTAAATATCTAATCCTCCATGAGCAAATAAAAATCAGGTTTGGGAAAGATTATAAGTTTAAAGATACATAATATATGTTTCAAATCTATAGGACACAAGTTTTAAAAGATTCAAATTAATTCAAAATCAAACTCTATAACAGAGAACATGTTTTTAAAATACTCAAAATAATTTAGAAATCAAACATTGGTACATTAGGCATATTCACTCACTTTTAAAAGAATCAAAGCATATAATTATACACACTTTAAGGCATGTGTATGGGCGTATGAAAAAACTATTACAAAATCAAAGCTATAGGTTGTAGATATATTCAAATTTGATTATATAAGTGTATATCATTTTATATCATTGGATCAAATTTAAGGGCATGATATTCATTCAATTTCAAGCTTATTAATAATTTCAATGTTAAAAGTGGAAAAAATGGCATGATACTTTTTCATGTACATTTTCAAAGATCAAAGTTTAAAATTACAAATATTCATTTCAAAATCAAAGTCAATGAATAATGTTGTCATAATGGGGGAACAAATATTCTACACTCATTTTCGATCCTAAAAAATAGAATTTAGATATGCCTATAATGGTGTGATTTAAATCTATATAGGTGATGTACATTTGAGTCTAGTGACACTCAATGACCTTAGCATCACTTTTATTCAACCTAGCATGGATGCACCTTTTTTGGATTAGTATGTTATGTATTATTACCTATTCATGAGAGATGGAATAATGCATATTTACAACTCAATAACTTGATTAGTTATTAAATATCAAAATTGATCACTCTAAATTCACCATCGGTTCAAACTCTTCAATAAATTTAGTAAAGGTTCATAGTTATCTATATACAAGGGAAAGTAAAGATGATCTACAAATCAATCCTAGCTCATAGAAGATAAATCACACTAGCCCTTTCACTTGTTGGTACATTTAGATAATCAAGGTCGTGACCAATATGGATCCACTAGAACTAACTAAGGGGTTTATTACCACACAATATCACTAGAGGGGGTTCCAAATCCTCTATTCGATAAATATTACATAATAAACCTATATAACTCCTATGTTTTCTTATCAAAGTAAATGAAAAAGTAAAGTAAATATAATTTAGTGATTACCAAAGCATGTGGCACAAAATGAAGGTAATAAACATAAAATTAAACATGAAAAGAAGAACTCTACTCAAGTCAATGTATAGGTAATCCTTATGAATGGAGAGAGAAACATATTTATATAGTTATTTCTAACCCAAAAATCTTCCAAATTTTTTGCTAATATAGTTGGCCCAATCGACCCTATTCTGTAACAAATAAAGTAGTTAGGTCCTAGAATAGCTTATTTGGGGCGGACCTAATCCCATAACATGCTTATTTTTAAGAACAGGGTCAACCCAGGCTGACTTTGTTTGGTAAATGACAAAAATAGGTTTTGGCTTAGGTAAGGGTTGTTTGAGGTGGTGAATTGCTTGGATTGTTGTGTAAGGGAGGTGTCAAATCTTAGGTAAATGTATAGAAAGGTTTGTGTTGGTCTCAAGTGGTGGTATATGTTGGGGATCAACCAACAATAGATTACACTTGTGAAAGCAATAAATGCGGAAATAAATAAGATAAACAAGTAACTAGAATGATAAACAGCAAGAACAAGAGATACAAGAAACCACCCTAAAAACTTATATTAACAAACTCTTTACAAAAGGAATACAATTGAAGAAACTTCTTTCTTCCACACCTCTCCTAGATGTATAGATCTCTCACTAGATCTCTATTCCTCAAGAGCTCTCTCTCTCAAGAACAATCAACTCCAACAAACCTGGATTGATTCAATTCTGTACTATTCTTCAACATTCACATACAATGAACTACTACAATAATTCACACAAAGCTAAGAAGATCTAATTCTACATATAGAATTAGGAAACTTGAGCGTGCACTTACAACAAACAGTTAAGCCTCTTGAACAAGGGCTCTAAAAATAATATTACTAATAATAGAGACGCCAGCTTAAGACTACAACTTAAACTCATCATGCAAACACTCGCTTCTGTCCTCAAAAATAGCATTCTGGATGCACAAGTAACCGACGCCGGTTCCTGCTGCTTGCCTGTGACCGCTGTCGGCCGACCCACTGCCGACGCTGGTGCCTCTGCAACTGCACCTGGCCGACGTCGGTCACTTCTGACCGACGCCGGTGTCTGTGTAGACCCAAAACTGTCAAAGTGTGCTCCTTGGTGAAGCTTTTAGCTCCACACCCTAACAATCTCCCACTTGGAGATAAACAGCTGCACCAGTACCTATACAGCAACATCTTCTAGCTCCTCCATCTTCAACTCAATCATGAAGACCAACAGAAGTTGAATGAAGATTCAACTTCTCCTTTGTAATCAGCTTGGTTAACATATCAGCAGGATTCCTATCTGTATGGATCTTCTCCAGCTTCAACTCACCATCTTCCAATACCTGTCGTATGAAGTGATACCTTAGTTGTATGTGCTTTGTTCTTGAATGAAAGGCTGAATTCTTAGCCAAATGGATTGCACTCTGACTGTCACTATACAATCTGCAACTCTCATGCTCCCTACCAAGCTCATCCATGAACTGTGTCATCCATATCATCTCTTTGCTAGCCTCTGTGGCTGCAATATACTCTGCTTCTGTAGTTGACAAGGCAACAACCTTCTGCAACTTAGATATCCAGCTAACCGCTGTTCCACCTACAGTGAAAACATAACTTGTAGTGCTCCTCCTACCATCCAAATCACCTACCATATCTAAATCTACATAACCATGTAGAGAAGTATCTGAACCTCCATAGCACAAGTGCCTACTGTTGGTTCCTCTCAGATATCTAAGGATCCACTGAACTGCTTTCCAATGTTCCTTACCTGGATTGGCCATATACTTACTTACAACTCCCACTGCTTGGGCAATATCCAGTCTAGTACACACCATTGCATACATCAAACTCCCTACTGTGAAAGAATATGGAACCTTACTCATGTACTCTACCTCATCATATGAATTAGGACATTGTTCTTTACTCAACTTAAAATGTCCAGCCAAAGGTGTGCTTACCGGTTTAGCATCGTACATATTGAACCGTTTCAACACCTTGTCCACATAATCTTCTTGAGCCAATATCAACCTGTGATTTTTCTTGTCTCTCTTAATGCTCATGCCAAGGATTTTCTTTGCTGCTCCCAAATCCTTCATGGCAAACGTTTGAGCTAATTTCACTTTAAGCTCAGAGATATCCTGCATGTGTGATCCTGCAACCAGCATATCATCTACATACAACAATAGAATAATATATCTACCGTTATCAAATCTCTTGAAATACACACAATGGTCAGATTGACACCTACTGTAGCCATGCTCAGTCATAAATTTGTCAAATTTTAAATACCATTGCCTAGGAGCTTGCTTGAGGCCATACAAGCTTTTCTTCAATCTGCACACAAACTTCTCCTTACCTTTGACCTCAAATCCTTCCGGCTGTTCCATATAAATTTCCTCATCCAATTCTCCATGAAGAAACGTTGTCTTAACATCTAGCTGCTCAAGATGCAAATCCTCAAAAGCAACCAAAGACAATACAACCCTTATAGAGGTCATTTTAACAATAGGATAAAAAATCTCACCAAAGTCAATACTTGGCTTTTGTGCAAATCCTTTTACCACCAATCTGGCCTTATATCTCATCTGTCCATTCTCACCTTCTTTCAACCTGTAGGTCCATCTGCTCTTGAGTGTTCTCTTACCAGCTGGCAATTCAACCAAATCCCATGTTTGGTTCTCTCTTAAGGACTCCAACTCCTCAACCATGCCACGCTCCCACTGACTCTTGGACTCCACATATATTGCTTCTTTAAAACTCTCTGGTTTTCCACCATCAGTTAGCAATAGATAAAATAAAGAAGGAGAATATCTAATTGGAGGCTTACTCACCCTTTCTGACCTCCTAATGGGTGTCTGAGACTCGTTCACAACACGCTGTCCACCCAAATTCTCTAACAGTGACCGACCTTGGTCACCTCCAGACCTGTTACTGGCCGACGTTGATTCTGTCTAACCGATGCCGGTGCCTATCCTGTCGACATCAGTCTCTATATGGCCGACCTCAATTTTTGTTCTGCCGATGCCGGTTCCTAATCTACCGACGTCAGTCTATGTGTTTTCCTGCAAGTGATTATTTCTTTTTCCCGCAAGCTCATATTGGACCTTCACCTCATCCAATTCACCATTGCTCTGCTCAGATTGATTCAGCTTCCTTAGCTGATCACAATACATCACTCTTTTGTTGAAAATAACATCACGGCTCCTAATTACCTTGTTAGTTTCTAGATTCCACAATCTGTAACCAAAATCATCTGAGCCATAGCCAATAAACGTGCACCTCATAGACTTAGCATCAAGCTTCTTTCTATTTTCTTTATCTATGTGCACAAAGGCTTCACAACCAAAAACTTTGAGATATGAGAGATCTACCTTTTTACCTGTCCATGCCTCTTCTGGAATACCACCATCTAGAGCTGTAGAGGGTCCTCTGTTAATTAGGTATACTGCAGTGTCAACAGCTTGTGCCCAAAACTGTAATGGCAAACCAGCATGCAATCTCATACATCTTGCATGCTCCATTATTGTCCTGTTCATCCTTTCAGCAATTCCATTCTGCTGAGGTGTCCTTGGAACCATCCTTTGCCTACAGATTCCATGCATATAACAATAATCTCTGAACTTATAACTACAAAACTCACCACCATTGTCAGATCTCAGGCACTTCAATCTTTTACCTGTTTCATTCTCAACCATAGCTTTTCAGATCTTAAAAGTCTCAAATACATCAGATTTTCTTCTAATACAATAGATCCATACCTTCCTTGTAGTATCATCTATGAAAGATACATAGTACTGTGATCCTCTAATGGAAGCAACCTGAGCCGGTCCCCACACATCTGTGTGAACAAGCTGCAACTTATGCCTCTTCTTAGTAGACCCAGTCTTGAGAAAACTAACCCTTTTCTATTTTCCAAATACACAGTGCTCACAAAACTCTAAATCTATGCCTTTTAAATCTGAAAGCATACCTTTGGACTTAAGAATTGACATCCCCTTCTCACTCATGTGGCCAAGCCTTGAGTGCCACAGTTTAGCATCCACATCTGAAGTAGATAATACAGAAGGAGATTTGTTAGTAACACAATTACATAAATAGAGAGTACCTTCTCTCTTACCTCTGGCCATAACAAGTGCACCCTTGGTCACCTTCCAAGATTATGTTGTGAGAGTTACTGTACAACCCTCATCCCCTAACTTTCCTGCAGAAATCAAATTTCTCTTCAAGCTAGGAACATGCATCACATCTCTCAACACCCATGTGTTGCTATTCTGCATCTTCAGCTACACTTTACCTTTTCCAATTATTTTACAGGGCTCATCATCCCCTAGATACACTATTCCAAAATCTCCATGGATATAGTCACTAAAATATTCCCTGTTAGGGGTAGCATGAAAAGATGCACCAGAATCTAACACCCAAGATTCTATATTATTATGCAGAGAGAAAATTAAAGCATCTTGTGCAATACCTGCAACCTTGGCTTCTTCCTTTCCTTCATGTTGATTGTCCTCCTTAGGCTTTGACCAACAATCTCTGCTTATGTGCCCAATCTTTCCACAATTCCAGCATTGTGGCTTCCTGCCATTCCTGGATTTGGATCTTCCTCTCACCTTAGACTTTGATCTTGATCTCCTCTTGCTCTTATCTTTTTGCCTCCCCCTGCTCTCAAAAATTAAAGCATTCCCAGATGTCTCTTATGTTTTTTTCCTACATATTTCCTCATTCAAGATAACACTAACAACATCCTCTACTTTCAAAATATTTGATGCAGATGCAGTATTACTTACTGCCATTACTAAGCCATGCCAGCTTTTAGGCAAAGAACATAATATTAAAAGAGCTTTTATTTCATCATCAAACACTATATTGATTGAACTTAATTGATTCACAATTCCATTGAAATCATTCAGATGAGTAGAAACAGATCCACCTTCATTCATATGCAAATTAAATAACTGCTTCATAAGATATACCTTATTAGAAGCTGAGGGTTTTTCATACAAATTTGCTAACGTAGTCATCAACTCTATCGTAGACTTTGCCTGTGATAAATTAGATATCACAGTGGATGCTAGACTCAGTCTTATAGACCCCAGAGCCTTTCTATCAAGAACTTCCCATTCTTCATCCTCCATGTCTTTGGGCTTCTTTGTAACCCCACCTAATGGTAAGTAGAGATATTTCTGATACAGATAATCCTCTATCTGCATTCTCCAATGTTGGTAATTTTTGCCATTGAAATTTTCCATTCTCAGTTTACTTTCATCTACCATTGCTT
This sequence comes from Torreya grandis, assembly GCA_037957365.1. Lineage (NCBI taxonomy): Eukaryota > Viridiplantae > Streptophyta > Pinopsida > Cupressales > Taxaceae > Torreya > Torreya grandis. The sequence goes on along the minus strand of JARHVA010000063.1, from coordinate 7,284,186 downwards.
CTCCCACTCAAACAGAAACCCCTGTGAGAACTTGTAATCAATACACACTACACAGATCTGAACCACCTGTTAGTGAACCTGAGCTCTGATACCACTTGTTGGTATCAGTTCTTGAACCTGCAACCTGGCTCTGATACCACTTGTTGGGGATCAACCAACAATAGATTACACTTGTGAAAGCAATAAACGTGAAAATAAATAAGATAAACAAGTAACTAGAATGATAAACAGCAAGAACAAGAGATACAAGAAACCACCCTGAAAACTTGTATTAACAAACTCGTTACAAAAGGAATACAATTGAAGAAACTTCTTTCTTCCACACCTCTCCTAGATGTATAGATCTCTCACTAGATCTCTATTCCTCAAGAGCTCTCTCTCTCAAGAACAATCAACTCCAACAAACCTAGATTGATTCAATTATGTACTGTTCTTCAACATTCACATACAATGAACTACTACAATAATTCACACAAAGCTAAGAAGATTTAATTCTACATATAGAATTAGGAAACTTGAGCGTGCACTTACAACAAACAGTTAAGCCTCTTGAACAAGGGCTCTAAAAATAATATTACTAATAATAGAGATGCAAGCTTAAGACTACAACTTAAACTCATCATGCAAACACTCACTTCTGTCCTCAGAAATAGCATTATGGACGCACAGGTAACCGATGCCGGTTCCTGCTGCTTGCCTGTGACCATCGTCGGCCGACCCACTATCGACGCCGGCGCCTCTGCAACTACACCTGGCCGACGTCGGTCGCTTCTGACCAACGCCGGTGTCTCTGTAGACCCGAAACTGTCTAAGTGTGCTCTTTGGTGAAGCTTTTAGCTCCACACCCTAACAGTATAGTGAATAATATAATCTTGTGAATCACTAATGGTATACCCACCCCTTTCTCAATGTACTCTTTAAGGTGTACACTCAGAGAGATTAAGACTCAATGGGTTCCTACAAGAGAGAAAGCATTAGCAATTGATAAAGTTTAAAAATATTATGTGTATACATATGTGCTAATTGAAGCTCATCATGTGTTATACAATTGCAACATGAGATGGTTCTTTGAGAAAATAACACAACAACAGACAACACTGAGTTACGTAAGTTACAAGAAGAAGCAAATAAGATAAATGAAAAGACATAATTTGAAAAATACATACCTTTACTTACCTTAGTGTTGTAGAGTAAGAATAAAGTGAAAGAAATGTGAAGGTGTCCAATGTAAGAAGCATTATTAAAACCTATAAAATAAGTAAAAAATAAAAAAAATAAAATATACATGTAATATGTGGAAAAATTCTCTATGTTGTCAAGATTCTAGAACATCTTTCAGTTCAGAAAAAGAATTAGTAGAAATAAAGTTATGGGTAAAAATGGAATCTATTGGTAAATAATTGATAGGTAAATAATTTTGAATAATAAATATAAATAGGATTAAAATTAATTCATTCATTATTTTTATTATTCTGAGAAAATATTGATCCAAGAGACCTAGTTGAGTCCTGAGAGTGACCATGGTGAGGATATGAAAAAGTTGACATGGAGTACGCCTAACAGTTATAGCCAATAGAGTTTAGGTAAGTGATGCATTAATTTTGAAATTATGGTAATTTCATTTGAAATTAAGCTAGATATAGCAAAATATATATTGGGCAAAATTTAGATGGCAAAAATGACACTAGGAATTTTTTAGGTAAACTAAGGGTAAAATAAGATATTGGGTAAGAAAGAATCAGAACAATAAATGCCTAAGGCATTTATGGTAAATGGTTTGAAAGTTATCACAAATTAAGAATAGAGTCAACCATGTCGACTCAATTAGAAAGGGTGAGAGAAATCAAGGTGGCTGACTATGTAGCAGGGGGAAGCTTAGTATTATTAGGGGTGGCTGATAACATAGCAGAGGATTGATCTAGTTAGAAAAATAGATATGTCTAACATAATACCTTCTAGACTATATAATACATAGTATGTGGCCAATACTATCTATTAAAGTAGGCCAAATACATGGTAGAGGGATGATATAGTATGAAAAGGATATGAAAGGGCTGATTTAGTATCAAAAAGGATGATAGTGTCTACAAAAATTGGTTGAATGCATAGCGGAGGGCCTTCTTAGTATGGAAAAGAGGTGATAAGGCCAATTTAGTATTTAAAGGGCCAACTATGTAGGGAAAAAATAAGAAAAAAACTGGTTGATGAAGTAGTTAATTATTAGTTTTTAAGAATATTTAAGAATGTATTTTATTATTATTAAATAGAAATATAATACTTTCTCTATTGTTTGATATTTTTCAAATACGATGGATATTTTGGTGCCTGATTGATGCATCATGGCTACCAGATTTATTGGAGTGATTTTTAGATATGGATCAAGCTCAGTTAGTTTCCTTGGGATTTGGAGGCATCATGGATATGATGAAGATCCCACTTATTATTGATCTATTAATGATGATCCTAAGATCATGGGAGTGACTGACCAACACTTTTTGATGAGAGGTGTATGGGGATACCATAGAGGTGGGCATCACCTTGGAGGATGTCCATGCCTTTCTTGGACCTATCATTATCAAGACTCTATAATATGTGATCCACCAAAGATGGAGGATGAGAGGTGAGCCCTAACCCTTTAGGTGATAGGCTCAGATGGGATTTATCCTAGGTTGAGGGTTGGTTTATTTTATGTGTACATATTACCCATTATGCATATCTAGAAGGCCTTAATAGGACTTGTGAAAACATGTGTGTTATGGTTCAAATTTGATGGGAAGGTACCATTATACGTGGTAGCCTTATGTTAGTCCATCTTGGAGCAAGGTGCATTGTATGATTTAGGCTATGTCATTTGGGTACATCTTATGCATAATATGTATGGTATGTTGACTGAAGGAAGACGATGATGGGCCCCATTATTTTAATGAGTTCTTGGATTTATGAGAGATTCCCTATGTATTGGCCAATTAGGTTTCCTCATGCAGTTGATGATAGGTTACTTTGGGTGATATGATGGAGGTAGGATCATATAGTGCATGTCATGCCCCATGCCTCAAATTTACATATTATGACATGAGGAAAGATAGTGTAGTAGCTTTACAGTGATATTGATGTTATATGGCCAACTTGGGTGACTATTGTTACTAGTTTGGCAAGCATTTAGGTCATGAGCCATTATACTTCATGGGTTAAGCCACATATAATAGCTCATATACCTAGGTAGTTAAGCCTACCACATCTATTAGACCCTCTAGTAGTGCCTACTTATTTGGCATGACATGCTAGATATCTAAGAGTAAGAGGAGGCATAAGGGTGCCTATAGGGATACTTGTTATTAGGCCTCATCAAGTGAGACCATGGATAGGTCAAGTGTAGTAGTAGGAGGTGATGAGGCTTGGTGTAGAGGATGTTATAATTATGGATGATTAGGGTGATGATGTGTGAGCAGAGCCATATTAGGGGTGAAAACATCCACCTTAATCTCATAAGAGATAGAGGCACCATCTGTGAGAGGTGACACATGTATAGTAGTCACACATGGTGATCTTACAGAAGTGGAGGGACACATTTGGTCAATAGAGAGGCCACTAAGGAAGGTACTAAGATGGTCACAGGTGATGACTCTAGGTTTTGTGAGGTGGCTGATAGAGGATGTGCTTGATGGTTGAGTTGATGGGGAGAATGTGGTTGGTGATACCAAAACTAGTGAGAAATGATTTGATTTAATAATTTTTTGACATAGATCACTAGTTGCATTATTGTTTATGTATTTAGTGATAAATATAAGGTTTGAAATATATATACTTGATATCTAATGTATATTTGGTTTTTTTGTAGGTACTATAATAGAGATCAGATAGGGAGCCATGATTATGGCCATACACCATGATATTTTGGAAGGGGTGTTGTCATATTATGAACCATCCACCTTGGTATACCATATATTACCATCTACCCTAACATATGATAACTAGTTTAGATTAGTGGGGGAGACTACTCGATAATTGCAATTATAAGGAGATGGATCATAGCCACATGCAAGAGTAGGAGAGGGATAGGCTTCAGCATGGTAGGCATTGGTATAGGAGTAAGCTACCAATATAGTGACCATTGTAGAGATTGGATGTGTGCAGGCCTAGGTGGCCAATCTATAGGGATAGATTGATGTATTGATATCTTAGACTTCCTCATTATAATTTATTATTTAAATGGGTTAGTCACAGGCATCCATGAGTAGCGTGGCTCAACCATAAGATAGACATGATGGAGCATAGCCTTAGAATTTTAGCTATTGTATTTTTGTATTATATTTATATCAAACTCATATATATATATATATATATATATATATATATATATATATATATATATATATATATATATATATATAATAGACATTTCTTGGTCTATGGTTTGTATTTGTTTATGGATGGATATATATATATATATATATATATATATATATATACAGACATTTCTTGGTCTATGATTTGTATTTGTTTATGGATGGATGTATTGATGTATTTCCTATCTAGCACATGTTTTTTACTTTCGTTGTATATGCTATGGGAAATATGTGATGTATGTTTTCTTTTCTATCATTATATTACAATGGGAAATGTGTAAAAACAAAAGATGAATAAATATAAGAAGCCAAAATGGTAAAATAATAGGTAATAAGTGTTTTCTAACCATTTATAAGTAAAAATTACATAAAATTAAAACAAATATAATTCATACTATATCAAGTTGAGAAGTATGAAAATTAGTGAAAAACACGTGAAAACCAATGCTATATAAACAAATGAACAATAAAGTTAATCAATCATAATAGATCAAGATGGGAAGTATGGAAAGAGAAAAAAAATGTAATTATAAATCAAATTAATCATACTAAATCAAGATGGGAAGTATGATAAATTTAATAAACGAAATTTAAACACACGCAATCAGAAAATAAGAAGATAAAAGTGAAGTTTTTATGAAGTAAGCATAAAACAAATTAAATCAAGATGGGAAGTATGTAAATGACGTGTAAATCATAATGTAACACAAATTATATCAAATTTGAAGCATGTAATTTTATTCTAACTTGGTTATAGTATGAACTATTTATTGGAATATTTTGTGATGAGGGCTTCATCCTATCTAAGGTCTTACACTGCAACTCACAAAGGGAACACCAATGAGGTGGAGATAAAATTGGAAATAATATAAAGATGTTTTAGTGTGGTAATTTTTTGGGAAAGCCTGGCCCTATCCATGGTCTTAATCTACAACTCAAAAGGTGAACACCAATGAGGTGAATGGTAATAAGGGGGTAATAAGGAAATTTTTTATGAGGAATGTCTAGTCCTATCTAAGGTCTTAAAATGCAACTCACAAATGGAAAGCCTAGGGATTATGATTAGTTAACAAAACAATATTCATCAAGGAGAAAGATTAAGACTATTGTAATGAAAATAGGGAATGTAAAAAGCATGGCATAGGAATTTAATGAGAAAACCTTAATAAACATGAGGCATACTATGTAAGAAGGAAAGACACTAAGAGTCTAGTGACCATCAAAATACAAAGGATACCTACTCACAATAAGCACAAAGTTGTATAGGTAAATAGGTGGGATACTAAGATCAACTCATGAAGTTTATATGAAAAGGAAAGTAAAATAGCCATACCTTCCCACAACATGTTCCCCATTTCTCAGGCCCTATTACATAGCCATCAGTCTACTATGAAGATTAGGTACTTATGTGAAAAAGTAGGTATCATGTATAGATTTTTTGTTCTCCTATCCCATTCTACTAGCCTACCACACCCTAATAGACCTCAACTCTATCATGATACCAACTATGAATTTTGAGTTTTGATTAGAAATATGAGATGTGATAAAGATAATAAATCACATCTTTTGGTGTGATTAGACTTTTGGATTGGATGTTGCCTTTTGAATCATTCACTTTTGTTTAAATGATTTGGTTTTTAAATTTTTTTATGGATTTTTGTGATTCATTCTCCATACATATTTGGAATAAAAAATATGAGTGATAGAAGTGATACACATGAATTCACTTTAAAATTTGGCTAAAGGAGGCTAAGTGCCTAAAAATATGACTAACTAAATAACTTAGGCTTACCTATGAACTAGTATGTAATCTCAAGGTTTAACCATATGTATGCTTAGTATGTGAAATGTAAATAAGGGAAGAAAGGAGATCCAAGTAGATCAGTGTATAGAAGTGTTGAGCTATGTTCCTATTGTTGATGTTGTGACATAAATGTTATCACTGATGTCAAGGTCAAGATGGATGTCATTAATTTCAAGGTCAAAATTTGATGTCATGCATGGTGAAATGGTATGTGATAAGAAAGACTTATGATAATAGATAATTTTAAGGCAATCTATTGTATCTCTATTGAGAGATAATTTGAAGGCAACCTATTAATTATTTTGAGGTTGATGACATGTTAAGGTCAAGATAAAGACACAAGGTAAGAATAATTTTGAGAACTAGTATTAAGGATCATTGTCATATAATGAGAATGCATATGAAGTGTTGAAACACTTAGGAAAGTTTCAAGGTAAACCTTTAGGAGAAAATCTTAAGCCTAAGCCTGCAACTAGACTAGTCCTTGACCCTACCAGACCTAATGAGGAGCCTTGAGGTATTATCAAGATATACCAAAGATGAAAATAAGTGGTAGAGAATGTGAGAATATATTTTACACTATAAAAACATGTGTATAAGGTAGATAATATTTTAAAGGATATTTCAAGATCAGTTCATGGCTTATTCATCTGCATGAAGAGACCTAGTGAGAAGGCATAGGCCTGGAAGTATGATGAGGAGAACAATCTCAGGCTTGTGATAAGAATATTGGTAGTGTGGGATTATGGTATTAATGTGATGACATGATTATGAGGTGTTTATAATAGTGTAAGAGGTTTCAATGTGTGTTCAAGGTCTAAAGTGTGGCTTACAAGTATAGGCCTAATGTGCAAAGGGACATAGTATGGCCTTATGAGGGATCAAGTTTAGCATCCAATGTACTATATCTAATGAGATAATTATTAGAGGTGTTAGATTTTGTATCAAGTGTTTTGACCAAAGTATGAGGTCAAATTGAAAAGTGGGTCCTAAGGTCTCTCAAGTGTTAGAATGAGGCATTACAGACCTGAGAAGGATTTTATCATGCTTGTTGGAATGTGTGACCATTCCATGGGAAGCTAAGATCTTAGTTAAATATTTAAAAGGGTCTTAAAAATGACTTCCAAGCATTATGAGTTAGTTTTAGGGGTAGAGCTTTATAAACAAATGTTAAGAATGGAAACTGGTATAAAACCCTCCTAAAACCCTCATTACAACCCAATATGGAATATATTGTTGTAAATGGATTATAATTAATTTGATAACCTATTTTTATGATTTTATCATGTATAGGACTCTCCCAAGTACCTATAGGTGGCATTGGTCTATCAGATGAGTGATTGGACACTCCAAAAATTCCCTTGTTTCTCAAATTTTTGATATAACAAGTAGGGTTGACTTGATCAAAGCATGAAATTAGATGGAATTTTATGATTGAGACTTATAATTATGCCCATGTTGGTTTTTTATTAAGTTACAGACTTCAAATATGCTAAACCAGTCATGGAATTTGACCTATCACTAAAAAGGCCTAGTGAGAAAAATAGGCAGAACTGGGAATGAGATTAGGGATGTGTTGCCATAGATTAGGTATGGATAAAATTTAAATGGTTTATTTTTCAATAAATATATCACATTTCCCTAATAGATATAATTTTTGAAGAAGCTTTTTCATCGCATAAATTTGATCTCAAATGAACTTATCTAACACAATGAGGTCTGTGTATAGTGAAGCCATGAGATTGGTCTGTATGACCAATATTGTTATTTTAAATTATAATATATTTGTTTAAATATGTTTTAATTATTTTTAAGGATCACATAAACTAATTTTAAGTTCATGAAAGTTATTATACAGGTGTTCTAAGTCCTTATTTTCATGATTATGTTTTGAAGTCTTTGACTATTCTAAGTAGTCATCTAGCAGAGATGAGTATGAGGTGATTTATCCAAGAGTTTAAGAGTATAATTCATATGAATTTTATATATATATATATATATCATATTTTCATTTTATTTTATTTTTATTCATGATAAATTCCTATGAAGGTGTGAAAATTTAAAGGTTCTTGACTAGTTTTTGAGGTCTATTTACAGGTCTGAGTGAGCATATGGAAGTGAACAATTTGAGGTATTTTTCCCTATATGGTTAATTATAATGGACATGGTGATGAATTTTATGTCATGATATTTTTAAATAATTTATTTTTTATATGGTTATGTGTCAAGGTTGAGTGTATGCTTTAGATATTCAAAGCAGACTTTCTAGCAGTGAGAAGGCCTAATTATGAGTGGGCCTAATGGTGTGGTTCAAAGAGTGAAATGAAATGGTTTTGATTACCTAAGGTTATATTATTAGAGATATAATTTAATTAATTTTAAATCTTTTCATATATTTATGGAGGCTCAATATGTTCCAAGGTGTTCAAGGTAAAACTTGTGTTTTGAGAAGGCATAATTGAATTAGGTCTCTATTAGGCCTAATGGTGGTTTTGGTCCTTATGAGTGATGGAAAACCTATGTAGTGGTTATTTATCATATGAAACATGTTGTTTGATATATTCCAATGGTGATAAAATTATGGATAGGTTTGTTTCTGACCAAGGTATGTGAAATCAAGAGTCAAGTATAAGAAGAAGGTTTAATAGGCCTAATTTGACTAGTTTAAAAAATTAAGGGAATGAAATAGGTAGAGGGATTAAATACCATCATATAGGTGTGTTTAATATGTCATTAAGTTATAAAAATTATTCTAAAAATGATGATTAAGGTCAGATGACCTAAATCTATCAAAAAGAGGGCAAGTTGAGCGAAGAGGCCTAATAGGTTGTTTGAGAGAGATAGAAGAGTGTGAAGAGAAAAATAATGTGATATTAATAATTTTATTGATCAATATGTGTCTAAATTTATCAAATTTTCTATGTGGATGATTTTGTGCTGAGTCACATAGGGGGTTGGTTCCTCCTTGCAAGTTGGTGCTTGTTAAAGGCCTAGTTGAGTTGGTGCCTGACTAGTGAGGGGTTGGTGCTCCTTGTAGGGTTGGTGTCTCACTAAATATTTATTAATTACTTTAGGATGGTATTAAAATCTTTGTTTTATTTTTTTTATTCTCTATGAATTTTTCTCACATATCTCTTGTGTTTATATGTTATATGTTTATGTAGTTTCTTATTTATGCATTGGTTGATGTATGTATTTAAATGAATGCTTCATGAATGATATGTGAAATTAAATTATTGTTTTAAATGAATTTATTCACCCCCCCTTCTTATTATATATACTTAAAATAATTATTATTAGATCAGGTGAATCAAGCCTAACAGACTAAAGCATATCTTAAGCAAGTGAAGATGGCTAATCTAGCACACAGTGATTTATCTACAAGTAAGGATCTATTGTTAAATAGGTCTAATTATGATTTTTGGAGTGTCAGGATAAGAAAATATTTTATGTCTCAAGGTCATGATGTTTTTAAATTAGTTTTGGATGGATATATTGCACCCTCTATTCCCCCTATAGGTGTAGCAGGTAAAAGGTTAATGACAACAATTCAAAAGCAATGAATGGTATTATTTGTGGCCTATCAAAGATAGAGCTTATGAAGGTGATGAATTATATATATACCAAAGATGTTTGGAAAAAATTTAATACTATCTATGAGGGATACTCCAAATTCAAGTTGGCTAAAGTGTAAACACATAGAAGTTAATTTGAAATCCTAAGGATGAATGAAGATGAGACCATTGCAGCCTATGTGTTGAGAGTTGATGAAGTGGTAAACATCATAAGAGGCCTAGGTGAATAATTGAAAGAGTTTACTAATTTTCAAAATGTATTGAGATATCTAACTCCTAATTTTTATTCTAAAGTGTCTATTGTTGAAGAGATGCAAGCTTTAGACAAGATAGAGATGGATGGAATTCATGGCACCCTAAAAACCTATGAGATGAGGATAAGTGAAGGAAGACTTGAAAAGAAGGAATTTATATTCAAGGTAGAAAATAAGTCAAAATATAATAATACACAAAGTAATAAAGTCAAATATAATGATATTTTTTATATTTATGATGATGAGTTGATAGCTATGTTTTTAAGAAAGTTGAAAACTGGTTAGGGTAAATACAAGGGTAAGTTTCCCTTCAAGTGCTTTAATTATGGATAAATTGGACACTTTTATAAAAAGTGCCCTCATAATCATAATACAAAGGATAATGAAGAGCATGATGATGATAATAAGTCCTATAGGTCTGATAAGAGAAAGAAAAGCTTCATAAAGTATGATGACAAGAAGTCTTTCAAGAACAAAACAAGCTTTTACACCAAGGAAAACTATAGCTCATCTAATGAAAGTGATAGAAGTAATTATAAGAGTGACCATTAAGATTATTGTATTGATTTCAATGAAGTTCTCTTCATGGTTGAGGAATCAAGCTATTCAAATCAATAATATTCCATGCAGTTTGGCGATACTATCGGTGCTTTAAATGAATAAGAAGATGAGGTAAACTTTGAGGCTGAGTTGATGAATGCTCTAGAAGAAATGAATATGGTGAATAATAATTATAAGGTGATTAGGTTTATTATCAAATACTATGAGTAAAAAATCAATTTTTCTGAATAAAGATTGATCAACAATTCTAAGGAACAAGAAGAAATAGTCAAACAGGTGGAGACTCAAATTGAGATTGTGATTGCAAGCCTACAGGATAAAGAAGAAGAATGTGAAAGATATGTAACTGAAGTGGATTCCTTGAGATATAAGTTTTATTATGAATCAATTAAGGTGAATTAATTTGTGAATTTTGAAAATATTACTAATGATCTATACAACATCCTGAGTAGTCAAAAGACTGCTAATGATAAAAATAGGTCTTGGTTTTAATGAAAACCAAAAGAAGAATACTAATGTGATCAAGGAGAATTAAACCTTAAAGGTCAATGGTTAATAAAGGAATTTTGGTTTTTCTATAATGAATACTAATCCTATCAGGTAGCCTAATGATATAAGGTATATTAATCTTTTCAATGGTTATTGTTATTCATGTAACCAATTTGGTCATAGATTAATGAATTGTAGAAAACCCTCCAAGAATTAATATGCATGTAATTATGAGAAGAATCATTAGTAAAGAGGTATGGGTAATGGTGTGTTTCCATCAAGAGGAATATTGTGTTTCAATTTTCAAAATGTTGGTCATATTACAAATTTTTATAAGCATGGATTCTCAAGTCAAAACAAGAAGATTGAGGCCCCTAGAGTGCAAGAAAGAATAAAAGACAATGAATGGAGAATAAAGGTAACTAAGGTGAATGATGATCAGTATGAAAGTCCAAGTGAACTATTTTACATGGTGTATCATATTTTATATGTAGAGGAGTGCCAAAAAAATTTGTTGTCAGCTTAGATTATGAATGGAGTCAAGACAAATAGACCAAGTTAGAATGTTGTTTAAATGAAGATTGAAGAGGTCAAGCCTAAGAGGATCATGAAGAAATTTTAGTCTATTGAGGACATGGAGATCTATAAATATCTTTACTTTATGTTTTTTTAGTACCCTAGAGAAGAGGTGACTCCATTAGGATTCATGGAGGCACTTAGCTAGTGAATAGAAGCATGAAGGATGTTTGGTCTTAGGGGGAGATTTGTATTCTTTATTTCATATCCAAAGTTCAATAAATAGTCTATTGGAGGTGTGATTTCAAGAGATGGGTTAAAAATTATTTGTATGATGACTTGATCAAACCAAGTCACATTAATAATATTGTATGAATCTCTCATGGAGGTAAGGGGAACAAATCATGCTCCAAGAGTAGGTGTGTTGATCAAGAATATCTGTAGCAGTCATGAATAAATTTTAATTATGGATTGGTTTTTAATATTTATGTTTTCATTAATTTATTTGTTTTTTTATCTTGATCTATGTTGATTTTTTGTCAAAGAGATAGAATTATCTTATTTTGAGAGAAAAGGTATGTTATTCTAGGTCTAAAGATCACATAGTTGTCAAAAGATGACCCTTTATGATTAATGTCAAATGGGGAGAAAGTTATAGTGTGGGATAAAGGTCAATTTTAGGAAGATACATCTTGGGGAGATGAAAATTATTAGCTTTGTTTGAGTGATTTCCATCAATTCCAAAGGGGAATATTGTTAAGGTATGTTCCTATTGTTGGTGTTGTGGCATAAATGTTATCATTGATGTCAAAGTCAAGATGAATGTCAAAATTTGATGTCATGTATATTGAAATAGTATGTGACAAATAATTATTATGACAAGAGATAATTTTAAGGCAACCTATGTTCTCTTTGTTGAGAGAGAATTTGAAGGCAACCTGGTAATTTTTCTGAGGTTGATGAGATGTCAAGGTTACGATCAAGACATAAGGTAAGCATATTTTTTATCACTAGTCTTAAGGAGAATTTTCATATAATTATAATGAATATGAATTGTTGAAACGCTCATTAAATTTTCAAGTTAAACCTTTAGGAGTAAGGTCTTAAGCTTAAGCATGCAACCAGACTAGTCTTAGACCTTGTGTGACCTAACGAGGAGTCTTGAGGTATTATAAAGATATATGAAGGATTAAAATTAGTCGTAGATTATGTGAGAATATTTTTTACACTATGTAAACATTTTTATAAGGTATATAATTATTTATATGAGATTTCAAGACCATTTCATGGCTTATTCATCTGCATGAAGAGACCTAGTGAGAAGGCATAGGTCTGGTAGCATGATGAGGAGAATAATCTGAGGCTTGTGAGAATAATATTTGAAGTGTGTGATCATGGAATGAATGTGTATGACATTATTATGAGGTTTTAATAGTGTTTTAATAGGTTTTAAGGTATTTTTAAGGTCTAAAGTGTGGTTTACAGGTATAGGCATAATGTGCAAAGAGACCTAGTGTAGCCTTATGAGGGATCAAGTTTAGTATCCAATATAATAGATATCATGAGAGAATTATCATAGGTTTGAGAGGTTTATAAATTGTGTTGACAAAATTTTGAGTTAAAATTATGAACGAGAAATCATGAAAAGTGGGTCTTAAGGTTTCTCAAGTGCTAGAATGAGATGTTGCAGACCCAAAAAGGATTTTTTTCATGCTTGTGGGCATGTGTTACTATTGCATGTGAATATTAGCTATTATATATAGATTTAAAATGTTCAAAATAATTATTTACAAGAATTAAGAGTTGGTTTTAGGGGCAAAGCTTTATGAACAAATGTTAAGAATGGAAATTGGTCTAAAACCCTCCTAAAACCCTCAAGTGACCCGATATTGAATATCTTATTGGAAATGGCTCAAAATTAATTAGATGACCTATTTTTATGATTTTATCATGTATATGACTCTCCCAAGTACCTCTAGGTGGAATTTTTCTATCAGATGAGTGAGTGGAATCTACAAAAAATCCATTATTTATTGGATTTTTGATATAATAGGTAGGGTTGACTAGGTCAAATCATGGAAATGGATGGAAGTTGAAGATTTAGAATTATATATTATGACCATGGTAGTTTTTAATCAAATTATATAATTTAATTATGTTAAACTGGTCATGGAAGTTGACCTATCGCTAAAAAGACTTAGTGAGAAAGATAGTGAGAAAAATAGGTAAAAGTGGGAATGAGATTAGGGATGTTTTTCAATGGATTAGGGATGGATCCAATTTCAATAGGTTATTTTTCAAGACATATAACACATATCCCTAATGGATATAATTTTTTAATAATCTTTGTATATGGTATAAAATTGATCTCAAACTAACTTATCTAACATAGTGAGGTCTGTGTATAGTGAAACCATGAGATTGGTCTATAAGACCAATATTGCTATTGGACCTTTTAATATATTTATTTAAAGATATTATATGGATAATATAGGATCATATAAACCCATTTTAATTTAATTAAATTTATTCTACAAGTTTTTTAATTCCTTGTTTTCATGATTGTATTTTGAAGTCTTTGATTGTTCTAAGTAGTCATCTAGCAGAGATGAGTATGAGGTTATTTGTACAATATTTGAAGCTTCTAATGCATATGGAGTTGGTATATAGGTATCTAATTTAATTTTAATGTATTTTTATTCATTATAAATTCCTATGAATGTGTGAAAATTCAAAGGTTCTTAATTGGTTTTTAAAGTCTGTTTGCAGTTTTGAGTAAGCATATGGAAGTGATAAGTTTGAGGTATTTTCCCCTATATGGTGAAGTCTAATGGACATGTTGATGACTTTGAGGTCATGATATTTTTAAATAAGTTATTTTTTTATATGTTTATGTGGCAAGGTTTAGTGTATTCTTCATATATTCAAATCAAATTTTCTAGCAATGAGAAGGTCTAATTGTGAGTAGGCCTAATGGTGTGGTTCAAAGAGTGAAATGAGATAAATGGTGTTGCGGACATAATGTGATATTATCAGGGGATAATTAAAGTGTGAATTAAGTTTTTCATAATTTTATGTAGGCTCAATATGTTCCAAGATGGTCAAGGTGAAATGTGTGTTTTGAGAAGGCCTAATTGCATTAGGTCTCTATTAGGGCTAATGGTGGTTTTGGTCCTTATGAGTGATGGCCAACCTATTTAGTGGTTGTTTCTCATATAAATTTATTTTTTGATATATTCCAATGGTGATACAATTATGTATATTTTTATTTCTTACCAATGTATGTGAAAGCAAGAGTCAAGTATAAGAAGAAGGTCTAAATAGGGCCTAATTTGACTAGTTTAGAAAATTAAGGAAATGAATGAAGGAAATAGAAGTTTGGAAACTAGGTAGAGGGATTTAAGACCATAATATAAGTGTTATTAATATTTCATGAATTTATAAAAGTGATTATACACATGATGATCAAGGTCAAATGACCTAAATATGTCAAGAAGAGGGCAAGTTGAGTGAAGAGGCCTAATAGGTTGTTTGAGAGAGATAGAAGAGTGTGAAGAGTAAAATAAGGTGAAATTCATTAGTTGAGTGATAAATAGGTGTAAAAATTTGATAATAGGTTCCATTTGGATGATTTTTTGTTGGGTTACCAAAGGGTTTTATGCCTCTTTAAAATTTGGTGCTTTATAAAATCCTAATTGAGTTGTTGCTTGACTAGTGAGGGGTTGGTGCCTCACTAAATCTTGATTCACTATTTATAGGACTATATTCCAAGATTTTTTTAGTTGTTTTTATTCCCCATAAGGGTTTCCCACATATCTCTTGTGTTCTTATGTTATATGCTTATGTGGTTACTTGTTTATTCATTGGTTGATGTATGTATTTGAATGAATGCTTCATGAATGATAAGTGAAATTGAATGATTGTTTTAAGGGCACTAATTCACCCCCACTCTTAGTATTTTTGCTTCCAATAATAATTAGTATAGTGAGAATTATTTTTTTCTAATTTATCATATGGTAGAGATAAAATACTAAGGGAATCATGGTTTTATAACCAAGTCACAATAATAATTATCTTTATTTGAGTGTAAAAGATAGAAATCAATCATTATAGAGAAGATAAAGGAATCCATTAAAGAATTAAAATCATAAACATAAGTTTGAATTCATGAAAATAATGAGAATAATCCATAAGAAAAATTGAAATATAATGAAACCATGAAAACCACATAAATCATAATGTAATGGTTCATGCAAAAGAGATAAGTGAAATCATGTTTAACAAATAGTCAAAAGTATAAGATATAAATGGATCAAAAATCCAATCCAAATAATATAGTATAATAATGTGAGAGAAAATCATGTCATGTTCATAAATATTGATAGATCTAACCATATATGTTATCCATAACATTTGAAACATCCCTATGTAGTTGAATTCTAAAATTATCTAGAGTCTCATAAATCTTCATGAAAAGTTATGAAAAGACTTCCTTTCGTATCGTCTCAACTAAAAAGGTAAGTATAGAAGAAGAAAATTAATGTTCATTTGGTATCTCCTATTTGGGATACTAGATGAAAGGAATGTATATCTCTATGGGAATGGTGTTTATGGAGCTATGAGGAGGTACAACCAGCAGAGAAGGAAGAACCTTCATTCACAGATGACCTATAGGAGAAAGAATAACTAGTGTTGGTTTCAACTATGGGAAATCTTAGAGACTATGTTGGAGAACTTGGTATCAATCATTATGATGGGTAAAACACTAATGCCAAAGATAATATACTTCCCTATATTTAAGGATGTACTCTAGAATTAGCTTGGGAGGATTTATGGTCTTGTCTTTGGGCTGGGCAGTGATTGATCGTAATGTGTCGATGTAATACCTAAGTTTTTGGCATTGGGTAGAAGAACGGTTATTTATTCTATGGAAGCAAAAAATATGTCTATTATTAGACTATGGGGGTATAATAGTTGAAAGGGTATAATAATAATCTTGGGGATACTGATATAGATGGTAATCTTTGGTCTAGTGACCAACAACTTTATAAATATCATAATAAGTTTAATCTACCCATTATCTAGGTAAGGGATCAAACTAAGGTAAGTAAGAAGAACATCCCCAAGGAAGGGGTAAGTTGGAGTAGAAACTAGACTAGGATCATTTATAGGTAATTTTGGCTATGCATCAAGTTTAAGAATAGTGGATAACATCTAAAGAGGAAGTAGACTTGAAGGGTCATGATAGCTAGAAAAATGATAAGGTCTTGTCATGGCATGATCCATGAGCATACCCCTAAGAGGATCTATTGTGAAGATGTGTACCACATGAGTGTTCCATCTCTACCCTATGAATAGTAGTGTAAAAACTAATATTAGGTACTATAACATAAGGAATGCTAAAAGAAGAATGAAAAGTCTGAAATAAAAAAGAATGATATCTAATAGCCTCAACATTTTTACCTTGGATGAATCCATCCAAAAATGGGTTTCTAAAGTATAACCATCATCCTAATCATGTGTATATAAGTTAATGGTACATGTAGGAATTATTTTATCGATCAAAGAAGCATAGTGAATGGAATGTCTACTTTTGGTTAAGGTAACTGGTATGTCATCATCAGGTTCCTGATGGGATCGAGGTTGAAAAGGAGGAGGAAGTTGAGAAATGATGTGAGGGGAAAGATCAATTTTTTTTATATTTAGGCTTATCTCATCTAGCTCATCATCATTAGAATCTAAGAGGTTAGGTGAAATATTCCCAATTAATTTAGGGTGACCATTATAACCTTTAGTGGAGTTAAATAGATAGTTGAAGTGTTGGGATTATTGAAATGGAAATGTAAGGGTTCAAGGGTGGGTATTTTAAAGACATCACCTACTTGTAATTATTTGAATTTTTTTGGATTTGTGTCTCTTTGAATCTTGTATATAACAAAATTATGAGTAAATATGACACATTGGCATGAAAATGAAGTGACTATTTTCATGCAATGAGTCCAAGGTTGATCGAGTAAGATATTTTAAGAAAGTGGAAAGTTGAATATCATAAATTTCACATGGATGGTAATGGGAGGAATGGTAATGAAAATCCAAACACAACCTAGAGGAGGCATTTTCCTTCTATCATAGCCTTGGCATATACTACATGTGGAATTAAGGTGTGCCTAAACCTCCATCAATTAAAGCATACTTAACCTAGCTATCACTTATTTGGATGCTAATGAATAAAGGAGGATCATTCACATGAAGCAATATCTCATTGGGAATAATATAAGAAATAGGGAACTTAAGTGAGAGGGAAGTGTCCATTATTTTGTTAACATAGATGGACATCTCTTCACATTGTTGAGGCATTCTATCTTCAGATCTAGCTGAGGTAGATTCTTTCCTAATAGGTAGAGAATGAGTGATGTTCATTTTGAATAATAATTTCATTATGTGATTATAATGGTGGGTAGAATTTATCATTAGCTCTAATAATGGGATTTGAGATTTGAGATGGGAAAGTTCCACAATAGGATCCCATTCATAATAACCTATGAGAGGATTGTTAGATAAAGGTGCATGGTATTACGACTCTTGGGAAGGGGGGTTGGATATATAATTAAACTTGTGTTGATAAGGTATGTTTGGTTTAGGTTGGTTACAATTGGGTTGAGTGACTTTCTGTGATATGATGGTTAGTTGAGGTATTTCTTGTGGTTGAGTAGAATAAATATTATTGGAAGGTTGATGGATGTTTTCATGTGGTATGGAAGTTGGGGAAGGAGTAGAAGTTATATCAATGGTATGAGAGGTATCATCAATTTGTGTTGTTGTAAGTGGTGCTTGTATGAATATTGGTTCTTCTTACTCCAATTCTATGAGATGGGATGGGGAATTGTCTTGAATAATGTAGAATGTTGGAGAGGTGTGATGTGTAGGTATTGGATATGAGTCAATATAATCATTAACTCTTCTCATATTAGTCATATTAACCACATTTTCATCATTGGTGTTAAGTTCTATAAGACTTTAAATGTTGTTAGTATTATGGATAGCTTAGTCAATATTGTCTTTGTAGTTAGGAAGGGGATATTTTTAGATAGCTAAATGAGCATTGGCTTGATTTTTATTGTGAGTCTCATGAGATTTAAGTGTGATGTCACAATCTTGTTGAGGTTTTTTGATAAGATTCATGGTAAAAGTTAGGACAAAGAAGAAAATCCATAGCAATATTTCTTAATTATCTACAAGTCTCATGAGAATGGCCCCAACTTACATGAAACTAACAAAATTTATTTGGATCATACCATGATTTCATAGGATGATTGGGGTCAAGATCTCATGGTAGAGGTGTTGGGAGATGTTTTTGAATTTATTCTAGGGATAATGTTTTGTGCACATTAGTATGGTTATTTTGATAAAATGTGGGAGTATGACTAGAATTATTGTTAGGGGAGTAACATGCTTCATGGTGTTATTTGGATAAATAGTTTGGGTGGTGTGTATGGTTCCATAAGTGTCGATAATACCATCAATGGTTACTTGATTATTTTTATTTTTGATGATCATGTGAGTTCTTGTTGTAGGTTGAGGTGGTTAAAATTGACACATGAGGAAGTCTTGTCATTTGTCTTGCTCAAGAGTTTCTTCCAAAGTTTGTATAGAAAGGGTCCTGACATGATATTGTAATTTATGGTAGAGAGCATTGGTAAATAAGTGGAAGAGGTTTTCATCCACCCTATTATGCTCAAATTTGTTAGAAAGTTTTTTTCCATTATTTGATGAATACTTATGCCATTTCAATTTCAAGTTGTTTACAATTTATAAAATAAATTAAGTTATTTTTAGGAAGATCACTGGTTTGGAATTCTTGGACCAATGAGTTGACCAAGTATTCTAGGCTAGTAATAGAATGGGTTTTTAATTTATTATACCAATGTAAAGCATATCCTAAAAGTCTTTTAGCTAATTTTTTGGTGGAAATGAAAGTATTAAACTTAACCCAATCTTTATAAATATTTCTAAATGGTTTTAGATGTAAGGAAGGATCAATAGATCTATTAAAAGTGATGATGTGGGTGATA
This sequence comes from Torreya grandis, assembly GCA_037957365.1. Lineage (NCBI taxonomy): Eukaryota > Viridiplantae > Streptophyta > Pinopsida > Cupressales > Taxaceae > Torreya > Torreya grandis. The sequence goes on along the minus strand of JARHVA010000063.1, from coordinate 7,264,569 downwards.
CCTCCTATGTCAATGTTAGAAATTTAAGGTACTAGAGGTTTATTTGGTAAATATTTGATGGTTTTGTTGATAAGTGGAGGTTGTGGTATGAGGATACCATTAGAATCCCTAGGGGGGTGGGGGATTTAGGATTTTATGTTCCCCATGAAACATGGTGAGGTTGGTTTTGGAGATGTGTGAGATTATTTTGCATTTACATCATTTGATTTGCATTATTATTTTGAAAATTATGCATTTGGTTAAGAATTTATAATAGAAGTTTATTAGTTTGAGAATTATTTTAGCTAGTGGATGCAACATGTTACGCATTAGTATTATGTGAGTTATTAAGAGCTTGAGATGCATTATGAGAGTGGGATGAAGTAGTAGGATGTGTTGAGAAGTGTTTTCATTGATGACAAGGTTGATGCCATTGATGTCAAGGTTGATGTCATTGATGTCAAGGTACATCTAGTGAAGATGCATGGTGAGTGGTCTTTGAGGTATGAGCTTGTAAACTTGATATGACAAGGTGAGATTGTTGAGCATTGTCTTCTCTATTGATTAGTGATCAGGATTAATATCAAGGATCATAATATTAAGATTCATATTACATAAGGTGGATGTTAAATATGAATAGATAAAATTGGTAGAGTGAAGTTGGAAGTGACTGGGTATATGGAAGAGTTGTCATGAGTGAGGTCATTCATGAAAGAAAGAGTGTTGCCATGAGAGAGAAGTGTGTGGTCATGAGAGAAAAGAGTGTTTTTGGCATTCTAAAATGTGAAAAGGTGATCAATTACGTATTCATAGTATGTGATGTGACTAGGTTATTCTTGAAAGAGAAAATTTGAAGATAACTAATGTTTCGATTCATTGGTACAGGTCAAGCATGGTCATGTCATGAAGAGGCATGTACATGGTAAGCATGAAGAGGAATGTGAAAAGGTATGAAATTATTTAAGGATCATGTAAGTCATGTATCAAGGTGTAGAGGCATCAAGGAGAGTTTAAAGGTGAGCCTATAGGGGTAAGATCTTCAGTCCAAGTCTACACTTAGACCACTCCTAGACCATGCCTGGCCTAATGAGGTATCATGATCTATTGTCAAGTCATTTGAAGGATGTATGATATTGTTTAATCATGAGATATATTTATTGAGTGTGTGATTGAGATTGAGAGTGAATGGAAAGAGACATGAAGGTTAGTTTTAAGGTCTAATGTGGTTTGTTGGTCAAGGTCTAAGAGAATAAATAAAGAGAGTGTGGCCTATTGAGGGATCATGATTATATTTGAAGGTGTTTTAACTCATTTAATAATTTTTATAGGTTATTTATGTTGTTTCAAGTTTGTTCATGTAGTTTGAGGTCATAGTTTGAAGGACAAGGCATGAAAAGTTGTTTGGAAGTCTCTTGAGTGATTAAAATGAAGGGTTATCAACCTAAGAAAGATTTTATTGTGCTCATTATATTCATGTTAGATTGTAATGGGTCCTAGATCAAAATTCCAAGCACTATTTTTTTTATTGAGTGGCTATGATTTATGAATGATCATTAAGAGTGGAAACAAGTTTAAACACTCTTAAAACCCTAATAAAGATATGATGTTGATGATGTTGATAAAAACTGATTAGGATGGATTTTTAGTCATATGAAAGTGTTTTTATATTATATTTGACTCTCCCAGGTACCTCCATTTGGTGATGTTTAGAGACATTAGAGAGAAAATGTGAAAATATAGGCTTATTTCTGAAGAAATTGTTATAGAAGTCAAAAGTTGCATTGGAAATAGTAATAAAAAGGATGGAGGAAGAAGGTAGAGACTCATGTTTCATTTATATTAATGTTTATATATAGTTTATATCCATGAATTTATCTAATTTGGTGATCCAAGTAGGCCAGTCACTAACAGGCCTAATGATGCAGATAGTGTGAAACCAGGTAGAATTGAAGAGAGAAATTTGAAGGTCTGAGCATGGTAGTTTGATGAAAAAAATTACATGGAGTTTTTATTAAATATTTTTAAGTCATGATAATTCTTGGTATAAATTTTTTGGGGTTATTTTAAGTGAAGAAAATGTGTTCACAAAATGGCTTCTCTATTCAGGGTTAGACTGTGAGAATGTAAGTCAAGGAATCGGTTTGTAATACCAATATTCTCCATTAGATATTATGATTTTTTTATTTTATTATTATATAAATATGTCATGGGATAATTTTAATTCATAAATATTTAATAAAAGTATCTACATAGGTGGTTTAAGTCTAATTCCTTATGACTGCATTTTTAAGTATTTTGACAATTTTGAGTGAGCAAGTTGCAGAGTTGTTCTTGAGCCATTATTGTCTGAGTAAATTTATTGAAATTATTTTTGCATGTTCATGAGATAATTTAGGATATATATCTATGTTTTATTTTTCATGGGAGACCTGATAAATGAGTAATTGAACTTCATTCTTGTAAGATAGTTTTAGAGGTATACAGGCCTAATAGGGTAGTCTATCCTAAAGAGGGATTAAAGGTATGAACAAAGGATGAAGATATAACCAATCATGTAAGAGGTAAAAATAATTCACTTTAAATTTTTTTTTTTTTTAATTTATGGTTAGATAAGGCCATATGAATCCAATAATATCAAGTCTCTGCGTCAAGAGAGCAGACCTAATGAAGTAGGTCTCCATGAGACCTAAAGGGTGAGTAAGACCAATGTTGGTCATTGATTCAGAGTGTTAAAAGTGAATGAAGATGACCTTAAAGTCACACATAATCTATAAACATGTTTTTCATGTTCTATTTACATGACATGTAGGTGATCAATCATAAGAGAGATTAGATAGTGTTTGAGTACACACAAGCCTAATGAGATAGTGAGTTGCAATGAGTGTTTCATGAAGTAGTTGAATATATAATATGTTTCTCAGCTTATAAGATGTTTTTTGTGATATTATTAAAGTGTATATGAAATAATATTGGTACCTATAGAATTTTAAGGTGTTCTAATGGATCATGTTCTACATGTTACTAGATAGACCTAATGCAATTAGGTCTCCATGAGTCCTAAAGAGGATTAAGGCATAATTGAGCTCTAACAAACCAATGTGTGATAAAATAATGTTTTAAACATGTTCATAATAATTCCTACAACCTATTACATGGATTACCTAATTGGTTATGGGTATGTGGTTGACCAAGTGGTCTATGAAAGAGAGACTAGTATATATGCAAGGCAGTTTAGGCCTATTTAGGTTTGTTAGAGAGTTAGATGTGAAAGCAATTGAAATAAAAAAAAAAACTATTATGAGGTATTGTATACTATTAGATGATTTTATATTATATAATTAATATCTAATAGTGTGTCTTCATATGAAGATCAAGGTTGTATGACCTAATCAGTCTTGAAGAGACCTAATTAAGTGAAGAGGCCTAGAAGGCAGTTTGAGAGGGATAAGAGCATGAAGAGATGAAGAGGTGTTCATCACATGTTGGTTGAGAAAAATAGCATTATGAAGGTGATAAAATCAATTAGGTAATTGATTTATTTTTGAGTCATCTAGGGTTTTGGTGCCTCCTTACAAGTTGGTACTTGGCTAGTTGGGGTTGGTGCTCCATGTGGATTTGGTGCTTCACTAGATTTGGTTTTTGTATTATATTAATATATTCCATTTGAATATATCAGTGGGTTTTATTCCCCTTGAGGTTTTCCCACTCAAATAAGTGTTTTATGTGTTATGCTCTTATCTCATGATCATATGAATAGTTCTAGATGTGTTAATAGTTCACTATATTGCTTTGATGGTTCATGAATGATAAATTAAAGTTATAAAAAAAATTTAAGAGCGATTCACCCCCCCCACCATATAATTAATTCTAATTCTAATAATTGGTATCATAACAGGTCCTTTGAAGTAGGCCTAACAACCTAAAGGAGATCCTAGAATCACAAGCATGAATTGTCATGATGACAATGTTTATCATGATAGCAATGAAGATCAATTCATTTCACAAGCTAAGTATGTAAGAGAGATATTGAATAAGTTTGAATGAAATAATTCATCATAGGTAAGTGATAATAATGTTTATGATGATGATGACTATGTTGATCAAGTTGGCAATGGAGTTCTATTCTTGGCTAAATAAGCAAGTTTCTCCAAGGAAGAAGACAACATGTATGATGAAGAAGTATACTATGACAATGAAGAAGGATAAGATAAATAAGATATTAAAGATAAGTTCATAAGTACCCTAGATTATTTGAATCACTAAATGAAGAGCAAGAATGAACTGATACCTATGGTTAAGGGTCTTAAGGAATAGATATGTACCTTGAAGAGTGACTGGGTCAAAGATAATCAAGGATCTTAGGAATTAGTTAGAATGTGTCAATATAAAGTTAAAATAAAAAGAATTTAAGTGTGATCAATTGAAGACAGAGCTATATTCTTTGAAGGTTGAGCATGATTAGCTCATAAACAATATGATCAAGTTTGAGAAAAAGTGTGAGAAGCTAGAATAAGTTAAGAGAACCAACATGAAAGTCAACATGAAGAGACCAATATAACATCCCAATGCAATGAGGTATTCCAATTATTTAAATGGTTGTTGTTTTGATTGTCATATCTTTTGTCATAGATAAATTTCTTGTAGAATGGTGTCAAGGGATGAGTTGTCATGGGACCATGAGAGGAGTGATAAATCAAGAGGTAAGGACATAAGTTTTGTTTGCTATAGTTATCATAATATGGGACACATTTTAATATTCTTTCCTAATAGAGTTATAAGGATATCAAGACATAAAAAGGTATATAAAGCTCTTAGAGTGCATGATAAGGGTCAAACATTTGTATGGAAACTAAAGATACTCAAGGTCAATCATGATCCGTCTACTAGTCAAAATGGACTATTTGTTAAGGTAGAGCAAGGATCAGATGTGAAGGAATGTCAAGAGCATGTGTTATTTGAATATATTGACAAGATAGTCGAAGATAATAATAAGGATGACAAGGTGGATGCATTAAATGCTTCAATCAAGCCTAAGTGGATTTTAAAGAGGGACTATCAGTCTCATGATTGCAAGATGATTGAGAAGAATAGATTGGAAATATGGGAATCTCTTGAGTTCATGGTGTTTTAGTTCCTTATAAAAAGGGGTGACTCTATTAAGATTCATGGAGAAACTCATCTATCTCTAAAATCATGATGTTTCATTCAAATAAGGATTCATCTTGAGAGGATTCCATGTTGTCTATGTTACAAGGTTTGAAGTTAGTAGGAAACATGGTGAGAGAACTAAGGTTGACATCAGGCTTCTAAGGTCAAAAATTAGTAAATTGGTATATGAGAGGTATTTAAGGGTGGTCTGAGAGTCCTAATGACTCATGTGGTTATTTAAAGCTATGAAGACAAAGGAGGAGTCCCTAATTCTTTAGTTGATGTCAAGAATATGGTGGCCTAGTGTGTGATCAAAGGTTTGAGTCATATCAATCATGTCAAAGACAAGGTGAGTGGTCTTGTGATCTGAGTTCATTTGAAGGAGGTATGTATATATTAAAGGGGATAATATTCCTATAATTATTCATATTCTATGTGTTGAGCTTTTGTTACAAGAAGTTATGATTCTAGATAACAGTTTGTGGAATACCCTTTATCATTAATGTCAAAGGCGGAGAAAGACAATAATGGGGAGATGAGAATGATCAGGTTATAGTGTGTTTTCCATCAATGATAAAGGGGGATTTTTTTTAGAAGTTTCTTAATTTATTTCAAGGTTTATGTAATTAATGTCAAGGTACATCTGGTGAATATGCATGGTGAGTGGTATTTGAGGTATGAGCCTATGATCTTGATATGATAAGGTGAGATTATTGAGCATTATCTTCTCTATTGATTAGTGATCAAGATTGATATCAAGGATAATCTTATGAATATTCATCTTTCATAAGGTGGATGTTAAAGGTGAATAGATATAGTTGGCAATGACTAGGTGCATGGAAGAGTTGTCATGAGTGTAGCCATTCATGAAAGAAAGAGTGTTGCCATGAGAGAGAAGTGTGTGGTCATGAGAGAAAAGAGTGTTATTGGTAGTGTGAAATGTGATAAGTTGATCAATTACATATTGATAGTATGTGATGTGACCAATTTATTCTTGAAATAGAGAATTTAAAGACAACTAATGTCTTAGATCATTGGTACAGGTTAGGCATGGAAGGTACAATGCATAGCAAACATAGTCATATAATGAAGAGGCATGTGTATGGTGAGAATGAATAGGTATGTGTAGAGGTGTGGAATTATTTGAGGATAATTTAATGCATGTGAGAAAGGTGTAGAGGCATTAAGGATAGTTTCAAGGTTAGCCTATAGGGGTAAGACCTTCAGTCCAAGTCAACACCTAGACCACTACTAGACCCTACTTAGCCTAATGAGGTATCATGATCTATTATCAAGGCATGTGAAGGATGTATGAAAATGTTTAAGAATTATAGAGTTTTTTTTATTATGTGAATGAGATGGAGAGTACATTTAAAGAGACATGAAGGTTAGTTTTAAGGCCTAATGTGGTTTGTAGGTCATGTCTAAGAGAACAAAGAGAGAGAGTGTGCCCTATTGAGGGGTAATGATCATATTTAAAGGTGTTTTATCTCATGTAATAATTTTAATAGGTTTTTATTTCAATTTTTCCATGAATTTTTAGTTCATAGTTTGAAGGACAAGGCATGAAAAGTTGTTTGGAGGTCTCTCGAGTGCTCAGAATGAAGGGTTCTCAACTCGAGAAGGATTTTCTTATGATCATCAGCTCATAAAAAAAATTCATTGGAATTTAATAGATTCATGGTATATTGGGAAGGTTCATATCTCAAATTTATAGGCATTATTTTTTGTATTGAGGAGCTATGCTTTATGAATGATCGTAAAGAGTGGAAACAGGTTTAAACCCTCTTACAACCCTAATAAAGACTCAATGTTGAAGATGTTGCTCAAAAGTGATTAGGATGGATTTTTATGCCTATTTAAATGTTTTTGTATTGTATTGGACTCTCCCAAGTACTTCCAAGTGGTGGTGTTTAGAGAGATGAGAGAAAATATGTGAAAATATAGGTTTGTTTCTGAAGAAGTTGTAGAAGTCAAAAGTTTCTTTGGACATAGTAAGAAAAAAGATGGAGGAAGAATCTAGATACTCATGTTTCATGTCCATGAAGTTTTATGGATATGTTATAGTATTTAATTTATATAATTTGGTGTTCCAAGTAGGTCAGTCGCTAATAGGCCTAATGATGTAGACAGTGTGAAACCCAAACATAAGTGAAGAGAGAAATTTAAAGCTTTAAACATCATAGTTTGATGCAACAAAGTACATGGATTTTTTTTAAATAATTTTAAGTCATTATCATGATTGATATAAGTCTTTTAGGTCATTATAATTGAATAAAATGTGTTCATAAAATGGAATGTCTATTCAGGATTAGACTGTGAGACTGTAATTCAATGACTTGGTATGTAAGACCAATATTTTACATTATACATTATGATTTTTTTATTTGAGTATGATTTAAAAATTTCATAGGATAATTTTCATGCATAAAGATTCAAGAAAATTTTCAACACATGTGGTTGAATTCTAATTCCTTATGACTACATTATTTAGTATTTTGACAGTTTTGAGTGAGCAAGTTGTAGAGTTGTTCTTAAGCCATTATTGTCTGAGTGAAGTAGTTCCAAGTAGTTGGGGATGTTAATTAGGTAATTTATTATATTTATATATGTTTCATTTTTCATGGTATACCTACTAAAGGAGTTATTTAACTTCATTCTTTCAAGATAGTTTTTGAGGTGTACAAGCCTAATAGGGCAATCTATCTTAAAGAGGGATTCAAGGTATGAATAAAGGATGCAGATCTAACCAATCATGGAAGAGGTTAGAATAATTAATTAAAGTATTTTTTGATTTTTTTTATGGATGTATAATTCCATATAAATCCAATAAGATCAAGTCTTAGTGTTAAAAGAGAAGACCTAATGAAGTAGGTCTCCATGAGGCCTAAAGGGTGAGTACGACCAATACTAGTCATTGAGTCAGAGTGTTCCAAGTCAATGAATATGATATTAAGGTAATATATATTATATAAATGTGTTTTAAATGTTATATTTACATGAAATTTAGGTGATCAATCATAAGATAGATTAGATAGTGTTTGAGTACACACATACCTAATGAGATAGTGAGCTATAAGGAGTGTTTCATGAAATAGTTGAATCTATAATGTGTTAATCAGATTAGAAGAGGTTAGTTTGGATATAATTAAAGTTTATTTGAAATAATATTGGTATCTATATAAGTTTAAGGTGTTCTAAGGGATCATGTTCTACATGTTATAAGACAGACCTAATGCAATTAGGTCTCCATGAGTTATAAAGAGGAGTAAGGCATAATTGAGCTATGACTAACCAATGTGTGATAAAATTATGTTTTGAACATGTTAATAATAATTTATAAGACCTATTAAATGTATTACCTAAGATTTTAAGGGTGTTTGGCTGACCAAGTGGTGTATGAACAAGAGACTAGTATATATGCAAGGCAGTTTAGGCCTATTTGGGCTTGTTAGAGAGTTGGATGTGAAAGTGAATGAAATGGCAATTTTTTTAGAATAAGGAGGTATTTTATACCATAATATGAGTGTATAGGATCTATAATTAATATTTTATAGTGTTTATACATATTAATATCAATTTCATATGACCTAATCAGTCTTGAAGAGACCTAGTTGAGCGAAGAGGCCTAAAAGGCAATTTGAGAGGGATAAGAGTGTGAAGATATGAAGAGGTGGTCATAATACATTGGTTTAGAAACATATTTTTTTCAATTTTATTAAATAAACTATGTGTCTAAGTTTTTTATAAGTCATATAGGGGTTTGGTGCCTCCTTGCAAGTGGGTGCTTGCTAAAACCTAGTCAAGTGGGTGGTTGGCTAGTTGGGGTTGGTGCTCCATGTGGAGTTGCTGCTTAACTAAATTTTGTTTTTGTATTATAATATTATATTAAATTTTCATAAATAAGTGATTTTTCCTCCCCTTTAGGTTTTCCCACTCAAATAAGTTTTCTATTTCTTATGCTTGTGTCTCATACTCATATGAATGGTTGTTGATGTGTTGCTAGTTCACTATATTGCTTTGATGGTTCATGGATGATATAGTAAAGTTATAAAAGTTTTTGAAGATTGATTCATCCCCGATCATTCATTTTTATTCCAATAGGATGCATTTCACTAGTTTCATGAGTAACATTTCTATCAAAAGAAGCATTGGTATCATGGTTAGGGATGTGGGTATTTACAAGAGCCCCACTAGAAGTTAAACCTGCTAGGTTAGTAGAAATACTTGGCATGGAAGTTAAATAATACATAGAGGATGATGTCATGATGTGGTAAGGATAAATTATAGAGGGAAAATGTTTGGATTCAAATAAACCTCTTGCCCCAAGTCCTTGGGAAAAGGTAGGGGAAAGTGAATTAGGTTCTCCTATATGAGGTCCCATCATGAGATTATAGATGGTTGTAGGATTATTTCCTCTATGACGATGGTTTTCATTGATGAAAAAAATCATTTTTATATTAAATATAACATTCATCTTCTAAATAAAATAAAGGATTGAGTATCAAATAAACATGGGGAGGATTTTTATAGTTAGTTGTGTAGGTGGGTAACATGGACATTATTTTGATCCATAGTGGGTGCCACAAGATGTGTGTTAGGAACCCTATTGGGATTGGTAAAACTCATCATGTTTAATTTACTAAATTGTATATTATCCTCAAACAATAAATTAATGATGAATGAGGGAAACTAAAAACTTGGTAAAAAAAATGAAGGTCAACTGGTAGGATATTGGGTCAAACCAGTCAACACTATCTTGTAGGATAGTAGACAACATAGGCTGAAAAAGACAGTCAAACTAGCATACTATTTTTTTAGATGATGAAATTGATGGAGTCTAATATACACATTTAGATAGGTTGATTGTGTTTTTAAGGCAAACAAGACAAGTAGTTTGTAAGAGAATAGGTCAAATACAGCGACTATGTTCTGTGGCAAAATAGAAACTATAAGAAACATAGTCAAGCAGATCAGTTGTATTTTGAAATTAGAGATAGCTTTTGATAGTTATGAATATAGATGATATAGTTTTATTTTATATAATATTTCAAATAAAAACAAATAAAACTGTTTCAATCTATTTGATCTAGTTGTGTCACACAACACAAACCTTGCACCAACACTAGATGATATAAGTTTTACAATACAACATATAATTAGCAGAGAGCAATCAACAAAAATAAAAATGTTAGTCTATGTGGTAATTCCTGAATGTTTTAAATTATAAATTTATGAAATAAATGTGATAGAGAGTTGGCTATAATATGTAACTAGAAAGGCAATTTAAATATGGTTTCAGGTAGTTAAAGCTGAAAGAGATTTGTATTGGTGATGGTATAGGCTTGGTATTGGGGCCTATCCCATCACTTCATAATCTTGTAGCGATAAGGGTGTTAGGTGGTTGTATAATATATACCATCAACCATGTATTTATACTCAGCTATAAAATTGAGTTATTTCCCCCTTGGTGATGAAATCCAAGTAGGTAGACCTTGGGTATAATTTGTTTAATGATTTTTTATGTTATGTGGTTTATAAGTGTGTGAATAAAATAAAAAGTGTGTGATTACATCGATAAATTAAAATATTCCTATTTATTCTATGTTTCCTACTCTAATCAATTAAGAATTAAAATGAAAAATTAATTAATTACTAATATGAGTTAATTCATTTGCTTGAAGAGTACAGGGTTAGTTTAGATGACCAAGTATGCAAATAGTACTGAATAAAATTGATTGGGTCAATTCTATCTATTGAAGCAAGAGCCAAGAAAAACATAGTCAAAAAATTTGACTAAGCCTCTTTGGAAATAAATCAAGATACAAAACTATGTCAATTTATTCAACCTATTTTATTGTAGGGTTACATTTTTATAGACTGAAAACTATGAAAAATAGGATTATAATGAAGAAAATAAATGACTAAGATGGTGAGAATGAACCTGATGATTTTAAAGATGTTAAATTTTATATTTTTATATTGTATCATGAAAATGAATATTTTTATCCTATTAATATATTTGACTCAATTGATTGAGTTTGAAAACCTGTATGTAAATTAGTAAACTGAGTCGAGTAGATCAATCTAGTTACTTGTGGTTGAAGATGACCTGTCCAAAGAAATATGAATTTGATCAAAGTGATTTTATTAAACCTATGCATAGAATGTTAAATAAGTTTATAGATTTGATCTGGTGATATAAAAATGAAATATATAATTAATGATAATAAATAAAGGCATGAAATAAAACATGCAAAGATTAGTTCACATCGGGTTCACCAAAATTTATACAAGGGAAAGTGAAGCTAATCTAAAAATCAATCTTAGCTCAGAGAAGATAAATCACATTAGCCCTTCTGCTTATTGGTACATATAGACAATTACGGTAATGACCAATATAGATTTAGTAGACCTAACCAAGGGGTCTTTTACCACATAATATCACTAGAGAGGGTTCCAAAGACTCTAGTCAAGGAATATTACACAATAACCCTAGTTAGGTCCTATGTTTTATTATCATTGTAAATAAAAAATTAAATTAAATATAATCTATTGATCACCAAAGCATGTGTCACAAAATGGGGGTAATAAACATAAAAGTAAACATGCAAAAAATAACTCTACTCAAGTCAATGTAGAGGTAATCCTAATGTATGGAGAGAGAAACATATTCATAAGCTAAGACATGTAAATCTATCTGCTTAATAAAGAGGAGAAATATTTATGAATAATTACCTTGAAGGTGAACCCACCAAGCCTCAATCTCTCCCTTGGATAATGGTGTTTTACAAGAGGTTGTTGTGGTTTTTAAGGATAAAAAAGATAGGTTAGCTCTAGGCTACACGACTTCTCCTATGCATCCAAAAGACTTCTCTTACAAGACAAGATTATTTTATCCAATTGTAATACTAAACCCTAACCAATGGCTCTTGAATTAGAATGATGGATAAGCATATGTGCAAATAAATGATTATCTCTATCTCTCTCTAATGAAAATGGTGAAAAAGATGTATTTATATAGCCAGATCTAACCCTAAACTATTAAAAAAAATTAGTAGATAGAGTCAAACCAATTGACCCTATTATTTCATAAATAAAGTAGTTAGGTCTCAGATTAGGTCATCTATGGCCAAATTAATCCTATAACATGCTTATTTTTAAGAATAGGGTTGGCTCAAGCTGACTTTGTTTGGTAAACAATAAAAAGAGGTTTTGTCTTAGGTAGGGTTCTTTGAGGTAGTTAATTTCTTGGAGGAGTGTATAAGGGAGGTATCAAAGCTTAGGTAAATGTATAGGATAGTTTTGTGTTAGTTTCAAGTGGGGGATAGGGAACAACAATCTTATGAAGCACTAATGTTCTGCACACCCCTTTCCCAGTGCACTTTTTAAGGTGTGCACTTAGAGAGATTAAGACCTGATGGGTTCATGCAAGAGAAAAAGCATCAATAATTGATAAATTTTTAAAATATTGTGTGTATACATTATCCATTATCAATTATAGGTTATAGGGAAAATTCATTTCACCTATGTACAGGTGTAATCTTCCTTTCTATCTTTTTAATTTTGAAAGTTCAAAAGTTAAGCTTATTTTATTTTCAAAATGGATAAATGAATACTTCATGAATTATTTCAAGGTTTCCTAAAGTGAGCACCATTCAAAATTGAATTATTTGTTCAAAGATAATGTGTGTTTTATACACTCAATTTTAATTCTTTCTCATTTACTCTAACAATATCATTACAAAAATAAAGGATGGGGAAATGTAGACACATAAATATGGTCACAAGTACTTGACAATGATAATAATTGATGCATTACAGTCCACATGACTTTCACATAAATTTTAATGTACCTAGAGAGGGGTATAATAGTAGAATATTTAATAGAATAGTGAATAGTATTTTAGTACCACATGCATAAGAATGAGGAGTTGGGTAGATGAGAAATAGTATAAATAAAGGGGCATAGGATAGTGGAAGGTATACAAGAAGAAGCATTTGTAATTATAACATGATCTAATAGGAGGTTGCCTCTTTTAAGAGGTCTATGATATGGAGTTATTCCTTCCATATACCTAAAGAGGGGTATAATAGTAGTTTAGTATCACATGCATAAGAATGAAGAGTTGGGTATATGAGAACTAGTATAAATAAAGGGGCATAGGATATTGTAAGTCAACATAGAAGAAGTATTTTTAATTAGATATTTCTCTAATAGAAGTTTTCCTCCTCGAAGAGGCCAATGATACAGATTAATTCCTTTCATATAAGGAATTGTATGTGTAATCATCATGTTATAGTCAATCTATGAGTCATTTAGTGTTGTTAATTAGCTATTGTGAGAATGAGGTTCCTAACATCTAGAATCAAAGCACTTTCTAGATCCATTTTTTTCTATTACAGTAAAATTTGAGATTAGAGAGGGTTTTAGAAATTTTTAGTAATTTTTTTTACTGTGTATACAAGTGTGAATCTCTTTTGTTTCTCTACTTGCAAGTTTGGAAAAAAATTTCTGATAGCTTTAGTTTTCTGTGTACTACTTATTACCATTCAAAGGGTTTCCATTTTTACATGGAAGGCATTGGATGTCTAAGTTGAGTATTTTTTAGGTTACATTAAACTGCTTATCTTTCCATTGGTGGATCTCCGGTGAGATTTAGTTATATGAGTGGTTATTTTGTAGCTAAGCGTGATATTTTATACGAGTATCAAAACCAAAACAAAATATTACAATTGTATGTTTTGTTAGTCTATTATATTAGAGTTGTTAGAGTTATCATGTAGGATCTATAATATGGTGCCTAAAAGGCATCTTTATTAACTTGAATCTACCTTTGTTGATCCAATTTCACTTGGATATAGGGATCTATGCATCACCATTTAAATCATGTAGTGCATTAACTCTATGGTTTTGATCTTAGCTCATGAATCACTTAGACCTGTATTTACAAATTTTGGTGACTCTATTTGGCATCACCCTTAGCAAGATCATCTAGCTCATCCCTTTAATCTCCTCAGTCCTTGTGGATCTTCACTCAGCTTGGCTCGATGCACTAACCAACTTAGATCTCTATCAGTATCCCTAGATCTAAATCGATGGTTTTGTATTTGATTTACCTAGTCAAGATCTGACTTCAGATCTATCCATAGCCCATTCATATATTTGATAGGATTTTCATTGACTCTATGAGTTTCTTGGCATTCAGAAACATTAATACACCAAGTTTCATCTTCCATATCAACACCTTGATCTACCTCTATGACACCTCCTTACTCAGCCTTCACCCACATTTTCTTTGGGTTTCACCCTTGTAGATCTTATCTCACATCTACATTGGCATCCACCATGGTTATACATGTAAGATATCATTCTAATATGGTTTCATCACCTCTCATAGAATACCTATGTAGACCTACAGATCCACCATTTACATTGATGGTTCCACAGCTTGCCAAACTCTGCATTCAATTGCATATTCTAAGAAGTAATTGATATTATCACATTACGTAGCTCCAAATAAGTCTTATCTCTACCTCTTGATCTTTGGCCAACCTCCATTCTCAACCCTACCTTCTCAATTCTAAGGCACCATCGATTGGAATATTGAAATTTGATTTTCATCATAGCTTTAACATGACTATTACACTCTCAGCTCAACTTATCTGCATACACTACATCACTCTTAGAGTGCTTGGTTCATTAGGTACCTACTCCTCATCAATGCACCATATATATACCTTTTAAGACCACTTAAACCACTTGTTTTGATCATTTCTATTTTCTCTAAAGCTTTCATGGTTTATTTAAGTTACTACATGGTATTAGGTAATCTCAATAACATGTCTAGTTTTAACTTTGAGGTTTATCTTATTTTGTTCAGTGGTCTATCAATTTAGCTTATTATTTTATTTTTTATGTTTAGTTTGTTATGTATTGAGGTACAATTATTACTTTACTAAGCCTTTGTCTTAGTCTACCATCATGATATTTTAGGTTTATCAAAAATCACTTCATATGTTAAAATAGTGGAAAGTTAAATTATATTGTTGTTATATGTCTCTTAGGTGAATAACAAGTGTTATAAGTAGTGCAAGTCCCAAATTTTGAGTCCCTCTATGTGTATTTTTGTCCATGTTGGCATTATTCTCAAAATACTTTTCAATTATTTCATGATTATTTCATCATTAAGTTATTAATATGTTCTTAGTCGTAAATGATCTTATGTTAAATAGTGCTCATGTATTTTGTACTTATTTAGGTTTAATTATTTTATCCTATAGATCTCACAATTGTCTAGTCATCTTTATGTATTTTGTAGTTTTTTGGTCATATGTGGTCTTTGATAATTATAACTAGTCTTTTGTATATATTCATGTGTCAGTGTCAAAAAAATCAAAATATTGGTCGTATTGTAAAGGCATTTTCAATTGAAGTTGATGTCCTCTCTTGTCAATATATTTAACTTTTGGTCATCATGTGGTTTCCCATTTTCTATGGTGGTCATCTCATTGGTGCCTTGACTAATCTTCATCAAACCAGCATAATACAAGAATATCAAGCAACATTTTTGGAACTCACCAACCGGATTATAAGTTTGTCCTATGATTTCCACACAACTTGTTTCATCAATGAATTCTATGAGGAAATTTAAGAAGAGGTCAAAATGTGGCAACCTCAAACAATGATGGAAATTAGGGACTTAGATAAGCTCACATAAGACCACATCTTTTATGATCATGGTGAGGCACTTTTGTTTTTGGTCTTTCATCCCTGCACAACATCACATCTTCAGGCCATCAACAAACTAGACATTGATTTACTTTTGGATGCACCTCTATAGGTTCTATATGAGCCCATTCAAGAAATAACCATGTTTGAGTAGGCCTCTAATGATCCCAAGCTGAAAATCATAGTTCCCAAGTAGGGAATTGAATCTTAAAATCCCTTAGAGAATAATGCTAAAGGGGATGACATGTTGGCTCACCAAGCATCTTATTTTGTGCACCCTTGTTCTAAATTTGAGGTGATGATTGTCAAGATTCAACTTTTAGTGATCAACTCTAACCTCATGTTTCAAGCTAAGGTTACTCCATCCATTGATATATATGCACTCCACCCTCATGTTTTAGTGTTTGAGTTCGCATTTTTATTATACATGCTCACATCCTAGCCCTAGAGGAAGAAGTGAAAGCCTAAATGAATGCATGTCCAAGCCTCCATTTGGTCAAAATCCTATTTTGTTATGTAATTATTATCATGTTTTGAGGGTGAAACATTTTTAAGGGGGATGGAATGTAATGTACCTAGAGAGGGGTATAATAGTAGAATATATAGAAGAATAGTGAATAATAGTGTACCACATGTATAAGAATGAGGAGTTGGGTAGATGAGAACTAGTATAAATAAAGGGGCATATGATATTGTAAGTCAATGAAGAAGAAGTATCTATAATTAGAGCTTGCTCTAATAGGAGGTTACCCCTCAAAGAGGCCAATGATATAGAGTAATTCCTTTCATAAAAGGAATTTGAGTGTAATAAGCATGTTAGAGTCAATATATGAGTCATTTAGTGTTGTTAATCAGATATTGTGAGAGTAAGGTTCCTAACATATGGTATCAAAGCCTTCACCCAAGTTAAAGTCATAGAATGGATGGTTATGTCAGCATGGCAATGTTTGTTTAGGGCTTGTACATATGGGGGATCCTAGTGTATGGGCACAAATCCAACCCAAAGTCTAGGCTTCAGAAGTATGGTGGGATGTTATGATCCTGATGGGAATATTTCACTAACACCTTGAGATTTTGGTATAATGGTTTGTTACACTTATTATATTTAATACAAGATGTTATGAACTTCACTCTCATAATAGCTAAGTAACAATACTAAATGACCTATATATTGACTATAAGCACACAAATTACACACAATTCCTTTTATGAAAGGAATAACTCCATAGCATGGGCCTCTTTGAGGGGGATACCTCCTACTAGATCATGCTCTAATAAAAAATGCATCTTCTTGGATGCCTTCCACTATCATATGCCCCTTTATTTATACTAGTTATCATCTACCTAACTCCTCATTCTTATGCATGTGGTACTAAACTACTATTCACTATTCCACTAGCTTTTCTACTATTATACAATCTATCTAGGTACATTACATAAATACATGACTCTTATTTGCCATTCCTCTAAGCCATTTATATGAGATTAATTGTTTTTTTTTCATCACTATTATGTAAATAAATTAATGTTAAATGTTCAAGATATCTAAAATTTCCTTTAGATTATCTCCAATAGAGTACATGTGTCCTTTATTCTTTTAGATAGGTCCATGCTAGGTGGATTAGAGTGCATTGTACTCGTATCCAGTTAGGATAACTACACGCATAATAAGTAACACCTAGTTTATAAAATTCAAAACATATTTTTGATGAGTCCATAATATGGCTCATTATATCCAAGTAATAACCTCCTTTTTCCCATAACAACCTTCCTTTAATTGGATATGAATGCTCATAATAAGACTCATTATTAATGTAAAATAGATAATGAGTTATTTATCTCGATTATATTGTCTAATTTATTATTATATGTTTTGACCACTATGTCCTAATAATTACATGGAAAATACACTAGTTTTGTATGTACATGTTAGAATTAAGTATTATAATCAAGAGAAGATGTTTTCTAATAGCTAAATAAATATTAAATACCATTTTTTTAAGAACTTTGTAGATCCAAGTAGTCTGTAGGATAACTTATTATAATTTTTGTCTATCTCCAAAGATCTTGAATCTGTCTCTAGAAGTCATCAGTTTGGCTCTAAAAGTCAACATTCTGGCTCTGATGATCTCCAATCAGCCTACAAGATCACTAAATGGGTATACATGCTTACTATAGAGATGTGAAAATGATATCTAAGGAAGTTTAAGACATTTTTAGAAACACTTTGAATGTTTTATATATAATTTCCAAAAATAGTATATATACACATACAATAACTATATTTATGAAAGTTTCTAACATGGTGAATGAAAATATTATGTTTTAATTTGATAAATAAATGAGATTTATAGTTACAAAATAGACATAAACTATTTACCAGAAGTAGATACAAAATCATGCAAGATCTAGAATCTAGTACTTTCCACCTATTTTCCTAAGAAAGTGAAAGGGATGTTATTATAATGTTGTTATGAAATAAAATAAAAACTTAGTTGGGATATCATATTTTTAGTTGTTATTATATCTTTGAATAAGTTGTAAATGTTGTGATATATAAGCAACACCCTTTTGATTATAGAGATATTAGATAATCAAGGAGTCATTAGTTTTTATAATTACCATTTTCAGTATTGTAAGTACATTTTTATATTAATGAAAAACTAAGCTCATGAATTATCTCTAAGATTAAGAGTGTTTAATCTTATTATTAGGAGGAGATAGGGCCCCCAAATCCAAAGAAGAAGGATTTATTTGGTAATTATTAATTTATTTATTATGCATTGTTATGTGTTTTAAGTTTGTTAATTATTTTCATGCAAAGTACTATTTTCTATATTTAAACCTTTAGGGCTATTTGTGTGTGTGTGTGTGTTTTTACCTTCAAAAAATTACTTTCAAACATTTCCTTTTAAAGAACTTACTTTCCATGAAATTTAAATTTAGAAAATTAGATTAAATGATTTGATTTACATTCATACAATAATGATTCAACAAATTAGATTAAATTATATGCTTTACATTCATAAAATTTCAATTCCATCAAAGTATATTAGCAATGTGAAATTTCAATTCAACAAACTATGTGTTTCCCTCCATAAGTAATTAGATTAGAGTTGAATTTTATAAAAAATATATTTTAAGATCACTAGATAATATGATACCACTAATCACCCACAAAACAAGACTGTGAGTTATGAACCTTCGCATATCCTATTGTAAATAATTGTTGAACATTGCACATATTGACATGACACCTATCAACTAAATGAAGAGGACACAATGACCCTAATAATTTTTGGCACCGTTGTCAAGGAATTTATAAGTGTTAATAGGATATCAAACATTTTAACTAACATAATGAATAAATAATACTTCCCATAAGTTAAAATAAATTTATAAATAAAAAAAGAGATTTAAAGGGAAGACATATTCCTAAAAACTCCTATAAAAAAACCACAAGAACCAATAAATCACAAGAATAAAGTGGGCTATAATAAATCTTAGGTAAAATATTACTTGAGAAAATTCCCATCACCTAGACTTTTGGATAAATCCCCAGAAGTGAGTACATATTTTTCAAATAAAGTAGTCTAGTCTAAAATAAATTGTAAGACAAAGCTTTGATATGAAATCTCAATCAAGTATCCTTGTAGCCACTTTAGATAAGCCTACACCACCTAGGATAACTATTTATAATATCTAGTGAGAAGAAATGAGATACAATATAGGAAACATAGTAAATCCCCAAGCTAGGGCTAAAGTAAGTAGATATCCTCCAATAGGAATAACCCTTACCTATCCTATTATCCTATATCTGGATGAAAATTCTCCAATGAATAACATATCTTGTTCTATATTACTTAATTTCATGGGAATGTCAATAGAGGATCTCAACTAATTCTTGTTCGAGTTCAAGATATTATGTTAGACCTATGACTATAAAATTGATAATCAAAAGTTGAAATTATTTTCTTCAACATTCAAGGATTCAACTATTAGGTGGTTTATGGGATTACAACTAGACTCCATTCACACATGAGATGAAATGAAAAATGGGATTTTGGATAAATATCTAGATTACTATAGGGTGGGGGATAGAAATGATTATTTCTTATATATAAAACAGTAAGAATATGAAAATGTGGAAGACTCTCTTGACCATTTCCTTTATGTCCTTAGAAAGTGTGGATATGAATTGGATGAATAACTAAGATTTTTTTTTTGAAAGGATTGGTGATGAAGATTAAGAATCCTTAAACCTAATAGGGAAAGGAAATGTAAATAAACTTTATCTAAATGATATTGCTAAATTATGTAGGAATTAATCAAGGACAAAGATTGGTATTAAGAAATTAAAAATAGGAAAAAATAAGTAATGAGCTAATTTAACCCATGGAGGAGTTTTCAAATCTTAAAATAGACATCATAGTACACATAAACACCACATTAGATGGGATAAATGAAAAATATAATGCCACAACTAAACCTTTATCTATGTATTTCCTAAGATTTAGGTTGAAGTATGCCCTCCAAGACTATCCTCTTGAAAAAACATACATTTGTGGTCTTTGTGATGCAAATGACCATGATAAAATAAATTTTAGTCTCCTTCATGATATCAAAAATAAATGAAACAAAGTAACCAACCTAGAGAAGATCTCAATTTTATCTCATAAAGGTAAGGGAATAATTTCTCATACCATCGCAATCCAAATCATTTTGTTCCTAGAGCTCCTTCCAATCCATGGGTAATGACATGGGTTGGACCAACACCTCCACAACAATGAGGGACACTAGCTTGGTCTCCATATGAGTGGATACCACAATAGACATGGGTGCCAAAATAGAATCAACAACCATGTGTTCCTTAATAAAATCAGACATGGGTACCCCAACCAACATTTAACTAGTAAAGGCTATTCTCACCTCAACAATTTTTAATGCTTGATCCTAATAACCATCCCCAACAATTTGAACAAGTAAATCAACCATAATCACCTGCCTAACATATGGGAAAAACTAAAAATAGATAGACAACCCATGTCTATGGTATAAAATAAGAATAAATCATATGGGGTAAATGTCATAAAGTGTGATAATGTTCAATTGTGTCTAGGGATAAAATTAACCAATACTTCTCCACCAACTATCACAGAGATGCCCAATGACAAGAAAGAGCAAAACCTTCCCAATGAATGAATTAAGGAGAAATAGAACATACAATAGAAGGAAAAATCTCAGAAAAACACTTCTTCTTTTGATCCATCATTAATACCATTTCCATAAAAACTTAAGGAAACAACACACAAAGGTGAATATGATTTAGTTCAAGAATTTAAAAAATTAAGCATTGAGATACCACTGTTACAAACTATAAGAGACATTCAAGAAATTAATAGAATCACTAAAAGTATATGTGTCAAAACTTCAAGAATGAAAAGATAGTATCTCAAAACTATAAAAGGATATTATAAGCTTGTTGATATCTTAACAAGAAAGTTTCTATTACCAAAATATAGAGACCTTCGAAATCTAGTCATCAGAGTAACCATAGGGAAGAAGAAAATACCCAATGTATTAGTAATAGAAACTCTCCTATTAAGAGATCAACATACCTAATGTATTAGTGGATTTAGTTGTTGATATTAATGTAATGACATCAAACACATTAAACTCACTCTCCTAACTGGAGTACAACCCACTTCCATAGTTCTACAAATGGTTGACCAGTAAATTTCTAAAATAAAAATGGTTATGGATGATGTCTCAATTATGGTGGGACCTTGGGAGTATCATGTATATTTTATAATACTCTAGTTAAAGGGTCAAAATTTGGGTTATCCTATAATTTTAGGAAGAACATGGATGGAAACAATAGTAGCTCTTATATATTTTAGGTCAAGTGATATTATAATTTAAAATACACTAAAAGCAAAAAACAAATCTTTATATCCACATAGAAAACCATCCATATACTCTATAGATCACTTATAGATATAAAAACCTGATAAAAATGGGGAAAGTATATCTTATCTAGAGATGGTAGCAATTAAAAAAAAAAGTAAATAATCTAAAGGAATAATGAACATAATATATTGAGGTAAATGGTTTGTCTTTGAAAATCACCAATCTAGTTCTAGAAGTCGCCAGTATGGATCTAAAAGTCACCAAACTAGTTCCAAATTCTATCAAACCATGTTTGGAAGAGTGTAAAAGAAATTATGAAGACATCCATTATGAAAATTATGACCCACATCTCCCCAAAAGAGTGTTAGCTGAGCACATAATAGTCAAGAATTCTTCCTTTCAACTTTTCATTGCTCATTAGTAAAATTAATTTCAAATGGATATATTTATTTAAAAAATTAACCACATTACACATGTTTTAGCCTCATCATTTCCCTTTTAACTCATTAATTAGTGAATCATTAAAGTAAATTCAATCTATCTAGGAACAAAATAGATTACAACATAACTAGGCAAAATGTTGAACATAAATAGTTGGTTGACTGATGAACAAGAAACCTAGGTCTTTGACATATTGAAAACTCATAAAAAATATTTTAATTTATAATACAACAATATTAATGGTATCCATATAAGTTTATTCACCCACCACATATGTACTAAAAACATAATACCAATTAGACAACCCCAAAGAATGATAAACCCTGCACTAAGAAAAATGATCAAAACTAAGATTGAAAAACTATTATAGGTGGGATTGATATATCCAATCTCATATATTCAATGGGTTTCAACTCTATTAATAGTACCTAAAAAAAATTAAAATTAAGGATATGTGTAATCTATAGTGAACTTAACAAAACAACTATGAAGGACTATATCCCACTGCCCTTCATTGATCAAGTCTTAGATAATCTAGAAGGAAAAAGGTAATTTTCATTCTTAGATAGATTTAGTGGGTACAACCAAATAATAGTAACTCCTAACTACAGATATTAAACCACCTTAACATGTCTCTGGGGTACATTTACATACAAATTTTTACCCTTTGGGCTATGCAATACACTAACCACTTTTCAAAGAGTAGTCCTTTCCATATTTTCTAAACTAGCTAATAACTATGTTGAATTATATATGGATGATTTTAAATTACATGTGAAATCTTTTGATGAATCTTTTAAAAACTTATAAAAGGTATTAACTACGTGTGAACAACATCAGTTATCCCTAAGCAATGAAAAATGTCTAATTATCATAGATTAAGGAATTATCCTAGGCCATAATATCATAATTGAGGGAATAGAGGTTGATCCTAAGAATATTTAGGTTATCTCACAAATTACCTCACCCAAGAACCAAACATATATCAAAATATTTATAGGCCATGTAGGGTATTATAGGCACTTTAATGAAGATTTTAGTAAGATTGCAACACATAGATTTTCCTTGCTCACCAAAGATAGTGAATTTGTGTGGTTTGACAAATGCAAACAATTTTTTGAAGTAATAAAATAAAAACTAATTTATTGAGAGGACCCAATTGGGAATATTCCTTTCATATACACATTGATGTCTCTAATAATGTAATGGGAGTAGTCCTTGGTTATAAAGATGAAGAAGGTAAGATGTATGTTATTTATTGAAATAGTAAGAACTTAAATCATAATGAAATAAATTATACAACCACTAAAAAGGATATCCTTGTTGTCATTTATGATATAAAAAAATTCCATCACTAGATACAAATATTCATCTATAAAAATCATTTATCCATATGATATCTGATGAATAAATTGGTAGTAGGGGGTAGGATCATTATATGGTTACTACTTTTACAAAAAATTGATATAACAATCATTGATAATCTCGGTAAAGATAATGTAGTTGTTGAGTTTTCTATTTAAGGTATATACTTCATTTTTCTATGATTAAATTTAATTTTGATATGTAATTACCTTATTGTGTTGGCTTGAAATCAATTTCATTTCATTTCATGTAGGACCACCTTCTTTTATGTGTGTTTAACACTTGACATAGTTCATTTTATCATGTATTATGTCACTTGTTCCTTCTAGGGGTCCCCACATCGATATGTTACTTTTATCTAGTCTATCCATAGGACTGGATTGTGTTAATTTAAATAGTTTGTTGAAATGTCAAGTGGCCACATCAAGAAATGTTGGTCCCAATTATTTGATTATATCATCATGTTGTTTCTATAATAATTTTTATTTTGTTAAATGATTTAACAATGTTGTTTCATTTTTTTAATGAAGCCAGGTAAAATTTATTAATAAACATATATAAGTTTATAAATAATTGTATAAACATATATTAAAATAGTATTTTCATAAATAAGTAGATTAAATAAATAAATGTTTGTAATTATTCATATTTTTTAATAAACTCATTATATTTAGTTATTGATGTTTTCAAAGTATTAATTAATTTAATTAGTTAAAGATAAAAACAATGATTAAACCATTAATATATTGATGGATTTTTAAAGAAAGGGGAGTGAAACCCTAACCTAAAAATAAAATGATAAAATAATACATCTCTTTCTTTTAAAAGTCAACCAAAAGAGGTAAGGGTCATTTGGAAGATTGGTCAAGGAAGAAGACCAGGTTGAAGGAGAAAGAAGAAAGAAGGTGGAGGGAGAAAGGAGGATCGAGCTTCAATAAAGAGGCAAGAGATTGTTCCTTCCAAAATCTTTGAGTCTTTCTAAGTAATGAATAAATATGATCTTGAAAGTAGTTTTTTTACAAACAAAAATAAATAAATAAATACAAACCCTAATTTGTAATAGTTCTTTCCTTGGTTTTGGCTATCATACCTCCTAGAATCGATATAGTAAATTTCTTTTTTCCCTTACACACACACACACACACATAGACATTTATAAATAATCATGTTTTAGCGTCATGTTAAAAAAATGATATTTTTTATATTTTTTAAAAGAGAGAGAGAGAGAGAGAGAGAGAGAGAGAATAAAATAAAATATTTATGGGAGGGTGGCGGCTAAACCGTCCCAACCCCCCTCCCATAATAGGGAGGGAGGGGGATGGCCAACCAACTTCCCCCAACCCTGCTAGGTAAGGCCTTATCGACTGCCCATGGCCACAACTAGGACCTTAGGCCTGACTGTTGGCCAACCCTAGTTAGGGTTTATGTTTATATATATATATATATATATATATATATATATATATATATATATATATATATATATATATATATATATAACACATTTTTATATTTTTATAAATATATATATAATAACAAAAATAAAATATGTAAAAAAAATGATGGTTTATTATTGCATTAATGGTACGGTTAATATTAAGTATGGATATAATATTAATTTATATATTTTAATATTAAGGGTATAATATTAAACTATATATATATATATATATATAAGAATAAATAAGATAATATTTTATATGTTTCTGGTTGATTACTTATATAATATTATATGGATAAATACACATGTATATGTGTGTGTGTATATTCACAATTCCAAGACATATGTAAAGCTTATAAGTGTATTGTCAATTCCTTTTTATTAATGTTGTCAAAAATTAGATTTGAAAGTATTATTTTTTAAACATATAATTAAAGTAGCATAAGTCTTTTGTTGTGAATTGGAGTTTGAAATATGGGAATATGATATGTGGATAATTTTTTGATATAAGGCTTTAATATGGAATCAAATCACCCATTCACATTAGGTGAAGAATCAAGACTGGTTCTTCCTTTATTATTTTTGGGAGTAGGTTTAACCTGAGAAGAATTTAGAGGTTTTACTCTAATTGATAACTATATAATACATAAACTTTAGTAACAGTACTTTAGTTTGAAGTTGTGATGGCTTAATTATCTTCAATGAACCTTGATAATGATGTTAAGATTGGGTTTCACCCTAATCAATATATAAATAATTTTATATTATAATTTACAATCTGAAAAGTATTGCAAACAAAAATTGACTACATAATCATAGTATTATTCCTATTAACATCATTCATGATGGAGTTCATAAAATAAATAGTTATACCATGTATAGGATTGTCAGTTTTATTCATTTTGACTTGATAAGATTATGTATTAATATGTATGGGTAAGGTGTTATTATTAGTGTAATAATAACTACAGTTATTAGATGTTGGAGTAGATTTTGGGTGCTGGGAAGTTTTGTGTTGTGATGATGTTAATCATAATATTTATTTTTCTCTGAGTAGCTTACTAAATTTTCATATGTATGTTATTATTAATCACTAGTTTTGATATTTAAAAATGTTTATTAATTTATAAAAGTGAAGTGTTAGGGGAGTATAAATCTCTTGCTCAACTTAAGTTGACCCTTTATATTTGACTATTTTTTTAGTGTAGGTGGCAAGATTTTAGAGGTAGATAAAGTGTAGCAACATAATATTCCTATGTTGGTTCATTAGCATCTTGCGTGTGTTCATTTTGAGTTTTAGTTTGATTAGATGGTGTTTATATGTATGTTGTCCAATGGGTCAATTGTAAAGTTATGTTCCTAAAAATGGTATTTAACTTGGTGTGTCTTAGCCAAAAAAAACCATGTAAGAGATTATGTGCTTTATAGCTTTAATGGTTGTAATATTATTTAAAGATGTCAACGTATAATAATAGTCCTTAATCTAAATTTTCAACAATATGTATATAACATTTAATGCATTGATTTTAAATGTAAGCTAGCATGTGAATAATATAATTACTTCTAGTAGTGATTTGTAAATTATTTATCTTTCAGTTGAGAACTATGTTGAGGAGGAAAATTAATCATTAGTCAAGTGGAAGAAGTAATAATTTTGATAAACAAATATTGTGATTTTTAATATTCCTTATTTGATAATAGTGTTAGTGCTAAGAACACATTAATCAAATAGTAAAATAGCATTATGAATAGTATATGGCAAGAAAATATTGGTAATGTCAAACTTGAAATATAGTGGGTTTAACTACCTCGACATTGTGAAATTATTGATTAATCCTAATATTAAGTATTAGGCATACATATAGCGTTGGGTCAAATACTTACAGATGATATTAATGAGTAAAGCTAATTTAATCTAACTTAGATTATCTTTGATTGTCTTGATGTAAACATAATGACTCACATAGCTTAATTGTTGTAAGAACCCATTTTAGATAGGTTGACCATGGTGAGTTTTGAGGCATCCATAGAAATCTTGTTAATGGGGTACAATGAATTTAAGACTTAAATACTACCCTGAAAGGCACATGAATAGATATATTGTTTCCCATGGGATTATATGTTGTTGGTTAGATGCTTGCATACACCCTTATGAGATCTAGTTTAATTTTTTACTAAGATTTTCATGTTTGGAAATCATCCAAATTGGCTCAAAAATAGGACTCAATTAATAATATAATTTAAGTCATTTTTGAAAAAAAAAAATTAAGCTCTAAAGGTATCATTTTTTAATCAAGTTATATAATCATAAATTCTTTACCCCATTTTGATAATCTTTGATGGAACCATTTCCATGGATATTTGGTATGTTTTATACACATGTTTCCCTTTTCTCAACCTATGAAGTCAATTTCAAATTAAGTTGCCTAAAATAGTTAGAAGGGTATTAAGATAAACCAGAGTTTATTAGAGATTCTATTTACCTTTATATTTATATAGGAGCCTTTATTTTCAAATTTTATGTCCATTTTTTATTTTTAAAGACCCCATTCCAAATCAGATTTATTACAAAAAAATTTGGTTCATGTTTTTAGTCTACGAGGTCACTCCAGAAAGGGTGTCACATTAATAATTTGAATTAATGTTTATTAAATCTAAAATTTCAACTTCTTACCTTGATTTTCATATTCATGTTTAACCTTTCATTTTTTTCTATCAACTCTATTTGATATTTTTGGTGAGTCCTCCTTGTACCCCATTCGTTAGTAGTTTCCTAGAAGAATCAAATTTCTATTATTAATTCCAGTTCGGTTTAGACTTTTTATATCATGTTGTTAGTACACTAGGTCTATTTTATGACTCGTATGAGTGGTATTTAACTTAAATAAATGAATTAAAGCTTTGTTTTAGTTTTTAATATTTTTGAAATATTTTATACAAAGTCATTTTATGATCTCATTGTGTGTTTGTATTTTTGTAGTTTTTAGCTTTACAATCACATAATTATCCCTTCATTATTTTCATTATCATGATCTCATTTTGTGATGTTTTTCATGTTAATATATCCTAGATATGATAGTAGTTTGTTGTTTAATATTTGGGCTCATTAAGAACATAATCCAATTTCACCAAGTTTAAATAATCCTTCTTGTTATGGAGTTTGAGTTTTAGACCTTTGGTGTTGGCTTTTAGTTATCCAATCTATTTATATATGAGCCTTATCTTTAGTGTATTTCCTTTATCATAATAGGTTTAGGTATATCTCTAGTGTGTTGTAATTGAGAAGTGTTTTTGAAAATTTAACTCATTTACAGTAAGTGTTGTTTACCAATTATCATCCTTACTATAATTGCATGTGATTATTGATTCTTCTATTTTTGTTTGTGGTAGTGTGGTTGAGTGAAGTGTTTTTAAAAAAAATAGTGTGGTTTTGTATATGCCTAAGATGTAAATTTTGGGAATTATAGGCAAGGCCCAAATAATATAAGAATAAATTAGCCCTCTATCCCTAATGAAGAGGAATAGATGCAACAAGTAATGGCATTGCCTAAGCTAGAGGTAGCTATCAGATAACAAGAATAAGAGATTTTATTCCTCAATAAAATTCTCAAAGGAAAGGAAGAAGTTATTTCCTCTTTACAAAAATAATTACAAGATATTAAGAATCAAACTATTAATAAATACAATGAGATTGCTCATATGAAATACATGATACCAGAAACTCCCTTAGCATCTCTTATAACCCAAGTAGATTATGGTGTGAAAACCTATATACTAACATTATGTCTACTTGGGAGGAAACATGTCAAAATATAATGGAAGTTAAGATAGAAAATAAAAATCTAAAATAGCTTTAGGAAGATAAATTAAAAAAAGGGAAGGTTGAATCCATGTTATAGACAACCTATGAAATAGTAGAAAAACTCTTTCCATGTAGAAGACCTACCTCCAGGTATGGTCTCTTCTTACAAGAGCAATTTTATAGATATAAACTGTTGAGTATCTCATGTGTATTACCTCATGATTTTGAAGATGAAAAGATTTTTTTTAGACCTATTATTATAGTATCCTTGATTAATGTAATCTCTTGTGTGAATTTATATTGTAAAACTTCCTTTTAGGGCATATTTCATCCTTATTGATCAATTTATTTGTAGGATAAGTTTAAATTAGGGATTGCATCTATACTTTATAAAATTATATTAGTTGGAATGAGATAATAGAGAGATATTTTGAGCACATCAAAAATATTGGGATCCTTATGAGTCCTGAAATCCTCAATCTAGTAAAACATATTCCCTAAATCTTGTATATAATCAAAGGATTAGAGAAAATTATCCAAATAAAGTGTGTAAATAAATTTTTTATTTTTAATAATACACTCAAAATAATTTCACTAAATCCCTTTTGTCATGTGACAAGATATGGGATACATTGAGCATTCATTTGAAAATAAGAGAGGTCATTTCTCTTATTAATATTAGTTGGTGTTTTAGAAGGGCCAAAAATATTATAAAAATGATATAGGAAATTGGATGGACATATGGATAGGAATGTATTGGTATGAGTTACAAACCTCCAATGATACTTAATCTTATGTCTACATGGAGAAACAAACACCTCATGCATTGGATCAATTTGAGAGATCGAGGGCCCAAGTGAAATAATTTTAGGGCCATACTAATCTAGCATAATTAAGCTAGGATACATTCTATGACATCTATGATCTTAGTCATAAAATTGAAGAGATGGTCCTTGCTAGAGAGTAGAGGAGACCCTATCTTGAAATAGGGCTTGCAAGAAGTAAAGTTTGGGTGAAATGATGAGTCCATAATATGGCTCTTTATATCTAGGTAATTACCTTATTTTCCCCTTAATAAAATTCCATTAGGTGGATTTGGTTGCTCATAATATGAATCATTATTAATTTGAAATAGATAATTATTTATCTATCTTGATTATGCTATGCAAGTTATTGTTATATGTTTTGACCATTATGTTTTAATGATTACATGGAAAAGACACCATTTTTGTATGTACAAGTTAGAATTATGTACTATAGTCAAGAAAAAATGTATTTCATAGAAAATTAAATATAAATATCATTTTTTGAAAAGCTCTACAGCTATAAGGAAACTCTGGTATTATTTACCAAGCTTTTTGTCTAGCTATAGAGATCCCCAACCTAGCTTTGAAAGTCACCAATCTAGCTCGAGAGATCTCCAGTCAACCTTTATGATCACTATAAGGGTATGAATGATTGTTACATAGATATTCATATGAGATCTAAGGATGTTTAATAAATTTTTGGGAACATTTTGAATGCTAAATATAGAATTTCCAAAAATAGTATATTTATATATATTAACTATATTTATGGATGTTTCTCATAAAGTGACTAAAAATACTATGTTTTTATCTTCTAACTAAATGATAGTCCAATTGTTATAGATATTAATTAAATATAAAATATTCACTAGAAATAGAAAAGGAATCATGCAAGAACTAGAATCTAATGCTTTCCACTTGTCTTCCTAAAAAAGTGGAAAGGATGTTGTTACAAATAAAACAAAATATGAGCTAGGATATCATTTTGTTAGTTTTTAATTTATATTAAAACAAGTTGTTGTAAAAGTTTTGATATATAAAAAATGTCCTTTTGATGATAGAGGTAGTAGATAATTAAGGAGTTATTATTTTTGAAAATTACTATTTCCATTATTGTAAACACATTTCCATATTAATGAGAAGTTGAGTTCATGAATTCTCTCCAAGATGAGTGTTTAATCCTATTTTTAAAAGGAACAAGGGTCCACTCATCCAAAGAAGAAGGAATGATTTGGTATTTTTTTATTTATTATGCATTGTTATGTGTTTTAAGTTTGTTAATTATTTTCATACAAAGTACAATTTTTGTGTTTGAACCTGTAGGGTTGTTTGTGTTTGTATTTACCTTTAACAAATTACTTTAAAACATTTCCAATTCAAGCACTTAATTTCCATGAAATTTCAATTCAGCTAATTAGATTAAATAGTTTGATTTACATTCATGTAATTTCAATTTATAAAATTAGATTAGATAGAGTGATTTACATTCATGTAAATTCAATCCCAACAAACTGGATTAGTAGTGTGGAATTTCAATTTAGCAAATATTGTGTTTTCCTTCACATGTAATTATACTAGATTTGAATTTTAAGTAAAGTATATTTTAAGATAAGTATATGAGATGATCTACACATCACCCCAAAAAACAAGATTTTTACTTTTGAATCTTTTCATATCCTATTACAGATAACCATTGGACACTGCCCAAATTGACATGACCCATATTAACTAAATCAAGAGGACACAATGAAACTCTTCACCTTTTAGGTCTACCCACATGCTTTGCATGATAAAATAAATGAAATTATAAAAATATTCACCTAAAAATAAATATCAATAGCTATTTATTAGACCCACTTATTATTCACTTGGTTCAAGCTTATACAATTTTGCACATTGAGAAAATCTACCATGTTTTGTCCAAATTTTGAATCGTCACAAGGACCAACCATAATCCAAGTAAATAACCTTATAAATAAATTAAATATCTATCCTTTTCAAAAATATATGCCATGTTATAGATGTATACATATAGTCAGAGAAGCACAATTGTACATTCACTCTATGTGAGAGAACTATGTGGGCTTGATTTCCCTCCTTAGAGTATTGGATATATAAGTAGGGTCAATCATCAAGGGGATGATTGAGGTTAGATTAGCCCATTATACTCCCCTATTTTTGTGTACATTTTTCAAGAAATAAAAGTTCCCTAAGGGTTTAAAATACAAAATAATAAAATATTGACTTATGCATAATAAAACCTAGTTGTGATTTTTTAGACTATTTAACCTTTACAGGCATTGAAAGAAAAATGATATGTTTTTATGCACAGTCAATTAAGACAAGTCCTTGGTAATTTATAGGAACATATTCTACTTTTTCCTTTGATCTATCATTTTAATAATTCTACTTTTTTTTTGTATCTATTTGTCATATGCAAAAGTCAACTAACACAAGTTTGTAGTAAACATATTGGAACACATTTTTCCATTGTTGAAATTACAATGGACCTATCTAAATTCTATTTGTATTCTTTAATTTGATATTGAACCTATATAGTAATCTCTTCTTATTTTTATTCTCAAACATTCATGCCAATCAATAGGAATCTATGTGCAAACAAAGTATATCTCTTCTTATTACTCTAAAAAATAATAACTTTCTATATTTAGTATTTGTCAAATTTTGAATACTTGAATATTGTATATCTTTAGAATTTTAATATTCTAGTTTTATAATTATTATAACACATTAAAACTATATATGTTTTATAAAAAAAATAGGGTAAAATAATAATATAGTCATAAACATCAATCAAAAATTAAAAATGCTTAAAATATAATAAGAAATGATTGAACACAAAGAAAAATGGGAGAGTCAAATAAGACATAAATGAATACACCAAACTACTATTTTGGAATTACATAATCAAAAAAATATTTGAAATCAACACATGAGTTTTCGTATAGATATTACTATGTTGAGTTGTTGGCTTAAAATTGGTAGAGGGCTAATCATGTCCAAAAATAAAATGGTAGAGGACCCATTTTGACCTCTTTATTAATTTAGGCCTATAAGCATCTAGGTAGATGTGTTAATTTGTATTTGTTAATATTATGGATTATCTTCACTGATTTCATGGGAATAATGTGTTTTTTGCATCTACTTTTATTTTTGACCTAGTATTCACAATGAATGCATAAAAGAGTGTGTGCAAGTTAGTTCACTTGAGAAACCTCTTGAGTAATTTTAGCAACATTTATCATGCAAGCTTAAAATTAGGGATATATGTATTTTTAGTCCATCTGAGTGAATCCAAATGGAATGATAGAAATGACTTGACCTCCTCTCCTATAGATACTAATATTTGGTATTAAGTAGTTGAAAATGATAAGCTTGACATAAATTTACCACACATGACTTTCACAAAAAAATACGGTCCTAACCCACCATTATCTCACACCCACATTCTACCTTATGAGTTTAAACATCTTTGCCTATTGGAAAACATCTATAGGAACTTAACTATCTAATTTAAACATGTATAATATCCCACACAGACATGCCCATATGCTTGTTCAATCCTCCTATGCATGGGTCACTAATGTTAGACTATGTAAATATCACCAATTAATATTGACCTACATCTATTGATAGTCATATTATCTAATAAATAACTATTTTTTAAAATAAACCCATTCCTTAGGTTCAACCCATTTATCTAGTGTGTCGGGTGCATGATAAATTACCAAATAATACTCATATATGTGTGTGTATACACACACACACACACACACACACACACACACACACACACACACACATGTTTGTATGCATATACACACATGTATGTATGTATACATGTGTATATATACATACATACATATGTATATGGGTGTGAATATGTGTTTGTGTTTTAACCTTTTAGATTTTAGTTTATATAAATCCTATGTTTGACTAAAGGGATGAGTAAGCTAAATAAAGGAAATAATATGCATAAAATATTTGTTACAAATTTGACTAGCTTTAACCTTCCAAAAATAGTAATAAATATGTGCAAATAAAAAATTATCTAGAAAATACTTAATACGGACAATCTAAGTATTAAAAACTGAGATGGAAGTTGATTTGTGTGTTATCAACTAGATACCTATGTCATAACCCCTCCTAGATAGTAGTGCTTCATTTAGATAGTAGTGACATGTGGCTCTAGTGTCTTGATATTGGCGCTAGTGTCCTTTGTGTAGGATTATCCCAAAATTATGGGTACACCTATGTCTAGATTTTTGGGTTTATTTCCTATGCACACAAAGTCTAAAACCTTATATTTTTTTATAATGACTAATTTTTAATTCAAAACCTAGTCCTCCTTGCAAGTAAGGTATGAGATGAAAATCGTGTTCGTTAGCAAGATAGTCTAGACATCCTCAACACCCTGATATGAAGTGAGTTGCCTACATACCAATACTATGAGGGATTAATCCCAATGTATTTCTCCCCACCTAAATTCTAGTGTAAGTGTAAGTGATGCTAGTATTATAGTGGATTTAAGTGCCTTGAGTGTGTTTAATATTGGAAATCTAGAAATTTAAGCCTAGGGATAATGCAGATGGTAGTATGTATAAGTAAGGAACAATAAGGATTGATAACCTTAATTTTTCTCAACTTGTTTCTTTTTTGAATAGGTATTTTTCATATGATTTCCATATAATGAATAAAGGTATAAAATTCATGTATTTATATTATTTTTTTGCTTGTGCAAATAATGAAAGATGTCTAGGTCCACCTTAGGAGGCTCTTACTTTTGAAAATGTATTCATTCAGGAAAGTTAGGGTAAAGTACATAGGTGACATTTTGGGGACACTAGCACCACATGGATTCAATTTCTTTAATGTGGTGCTAATGTCCAATTGGCAGAAAACTAGGCATGAAGGGCCAAGATTGGGAAATGAGGTTCTAGGACTATGTTTGAACTGACTAGGGATGCTTGTAGCCCACACCAAGGCTAAATAAGTGTGATAATAGAATCTAAGATAGGTATAGGGCTAAGCTATGGATAATTAGTCTCAAGTATCACTCTTAGCACTCAAATACCACTTTTAGGTGATTACATTTGCCCCCACTTTATGTTATAAATGCAACAAATCGAAATGACTAGTATAAAGGAAAAAGAAGTGTACCTAGACTTATTTAAGAAGTAAAGCCTATGAGGTTGAGTCTGAGTATGTGAAGTTGGGTCTATGTATGTGAAGCATGATTCAATGCATTACTTACAAATGAAATGTGAATAAACCAGTCCTTACTTAAGAGATGTCAAAACCAAAAGACTATGTTGAGTAAAGAAGTAACTGAGTAAAATTAATTAAAGTGATGAGAAAGAAGAAAGGAATAAATATACCTCATTGGGTACACAAACCAAGGCATGAACCTAATGATAACCTATGTGTGTGTATATAGTAATAAATCAATGAACAACTTGGATTGAGTTGATATCTTGCTTAATCCTCATGTGTAGATGGCTCAAGAACTCAATCCAATTTTGACTCCATCATTACCCACATCTACTTGGTGGATCATGACCTATGAATAGCTTGGGTTGGATTGATAATGTGTCTAATTCTCTCATATAGGTGTATCAAGAACTCAAGTAGGATATGACTCCATTATTTCCTAACCATGTGTATTATATGTACATGAAACTAAGGTGTGTGAAGTAATAAAATTATCTAAGTATATCTAACTTGTATGTCAGCTCTATGGCCACTCAGGTATATTAGGTGGATTTGGGCCACTCAATAATGCCAACAGTATAGATGGAGTAAGGTATAAAACTGGTGATAACCTAGAATATGATTTCAAGTGTATATACAACATAGAGAATGATAGAATTTTTAATTCCATCTGATCAACTGGTGTGTAATTAAGCATATGAAAATAATATGTTGCACACATGAAAATAATGTGTTGAAAATAAGTGGATTTTCCAAGGAGGTTATTGATTATTTCATTATTTGAAATTAATTTACAATATCTACATCACCTAATGACATCATCTATGGGGTGGCATCCATAAGCCATAAATGCATAAAATATTTGAATTATGGGTATCCATTCCTAATTAAGGCCCCTTCCCCCCAAATCATTGTGAGGGCATTTATTTATTTTAGCCTCAAAAATTGAATGTATTCTTGACCACACATCTTGATCTCAATACGGACAGTCATAGCTCATTCTGATCAATTACAAAAATCTATAAATAGGAGGTCTTTCAAACCATTTCTTAAGCGTAATTGTGTAAACTTATAATGCTAAAATCTCTCCACAAGTCACTTGTGTTTTGATTATTGTGTTATTTACATTTGGGTAAGCTTCACTTAATAGGCTAGATTTGAGATTTCTTCTATTAAGTCTAGGTTATTAATAGAGTTATTGAGGCAATGGAGGGGTAAAAAAGCCATTGTTGACAAAGATAAGGAGCTCTAGATCACGGGGAGAACATTCTTGGAGCCACTTTTGAGTAATGGAGTCATTTGGGAAGGTAATGGTTGATTGTTTTCTTTCATTTATACCTTGTTATCATTAGCAACCCCTGAATGAATAGTTTAGCTTATATTTCAAATCTTATGCATTATTTTTTGAGTTTTCATGACTAATATTTGAATTGATCCTCTTTAAAATCCATGCTACATTTTGGCATGCTTGGTGGTACACGATTGCACACCCGACATATTTGAACGGTTGTTAAAATATCTCTTATTTTCATCTATTTAATATTTTTTCTAAATTTTTTAAAGATTTTTCTTGCTTTTTTCATCCTAATTCTCTCAAAATTTTATTAAAATGTAATTTTTAGTTTATAAGTTATGACTCTTTTAGTGACTATCACTTTTTATTTTCTATTTTTGGGTAAAAATAGATAGAACAGAGCTAATAAAAAAAATTATTCACTATTTTGACTTAAATATTTTCATATAGGTGTGTCTTGGACCTTTAAACAACCTTCAAAATTTTGTGACAAAATAATATATATTTTAAAAGTTATGATCAAAATACTATTTGCAAGTTTTTATTTTTTGCGTGTTTAGTTTTATTGTTTTTAGCCTTCTAACTTATTGTTTGCATGTTTTCATAAGTTTAATATTAATTATTTTATTTTATTGAGATAAAAATTATTTATGAGCATAATTTTTTTGCCTTCAGGTTCATAGGTCAAACATAAACTCAAGATCTTGTTTTCTAAAGTTACTTGTCTCAAACACAAAAGAGCTTCAAAGTTAAATAACATTGTAACAATTTTATTGCAGGAACTACTTGGAAAGTGATCAAATCATGATAAATTAAGTCTTCTTAAACCTCTTTTAGATGCTTAAAAAGAATTGGGAATTTTTATTTGGCACTTAAATAAAAATTTAGGGTGTTTAATTGAATCATTGTATAGTTGTTCTTTCAAAGCCTTGCAACTTAAGGCTAAGAGGCCAAAGAACACCACCAAATATTTCATTTTAGTGATTTATAATTTTTTCACTTATAAGTTTTTATTTTATGCAAGTCATTTATTATTTTCTTAGTTAGATTTTTTCGTACAAAAAGGAAGTTTTGCATGTATACTCTCCCCCCGTCCCCTATAATGAACTTGTGAGATCAAAAGAACCATCTTCATTGCAATTTGCCTTAGTCCAAAGGCATAAAAGAGATGTTGTGAAGGCTCTTCCCAAGACCCACATGGTTTTGATAATATAGAAACAACCATAAATCTCTTTTACTTATATTTTATTTTCATTGCATCTTAGCTTGTGAGGGGGATTTTATCAACTCCCATAAGTTCTATAGGGAAGCTTTGACTCAGGGTTTCATCTCCCAGAATCATCTTCAACCCCTCTCCACAAGGGGGGTATATAAATTGAGATCCCATCACTAAGATGATAGTTTAAGCAGTTAAACCATCTCTATTAGTATAGGCTAATCTCATGATGTTTGATCATATTGGACATTGCACTACATTGAGTAAGTGATGGATGTAGTGGTTATAAAAAGGGCAAGACATTTTTGTAACAAGCCATATGATGTAAACCCAAATGATGTGTTACTTCTCTTATTTACTGACATAAAAGTTGATAGACATGGGATCCATCTAGAAATGTGTGAAACTTATTATTTTTAGTCAACCCCACTTTACCACACCTTGTCAGTATAGGGTTTAGATTGATTACTTAGTTATATTTGTCTAATTTGGTCTTAGATTACTTGGTCTTGATTTGAGTTAAAACTTACTTGTGAACAAACATCAAAAACCAAACACATTATCCACCAATTTCTTGGACAAGGAGGTGTTACACTGTCTAAGTGAAAATCAATCTTTTCCTTGTTCAAAAATTGTCATCTAAAATATTGTGTCATATCATCCATTTTGGTGCAGTTATGCTACCCATTTGAGTCTAGATCATTTTCCAAATTTTCTTAAGTCCTTCATTGATAGTTTAAACTCATAATTGGACTTTTATGCATTTTAAAGGTTGATGTGTTAAATTGGGTTCACCATTTACACTTGACTTGTTTTAACTTGGGTTCAATTTCCCATTTGAATTGAGAGCCGTTTATAGACTCATTATCACATTATCATCTTTGGTGGACTTAAGTCATCTTGCATATTGCTCATGATTTGAGTCCTATAACACATTTTATACTACCATTCCTATTTGGTTTTAGCTTTATACTTAGGAATTATTGCATGTTTCCACATCATGAGTTTCTTAGTTCACATTATCTCCTTCCTAATCCAAAGGGCTTTCTTCTAGTTTTCTAGTGGTAACTCATCAAAGTTGAACTAGATTTTATAGTATTGACATATTTTAAAAGTGTACATTTTAGTGTACTAGTGACACTCTAATTCATACGATTTCAACTCTACCAGAGGTTGAGTAAATTCATGAACATCATTCTTCTAATTATTTATGGTTCCTTGCCACCCTCTGCCACCCTCCTTTTATAGTCTCTTTAGTGCCTTAGTCATTTGTTTGGGAGAAATATTAAAACACATACTTTGCTTAAAATGTTTACAAAACATAGTTCAAATCTTGAGAAACATAGAGAACAAAACTTTCTAAACATGACTCAAAGGTACACTTTTAGTAGGGTCTCTTATGGCCCTAGTTGCAATGTAGAGCATTATTATGATGGACATGAACACTCCATCTTGTTTGGGGATGTCACCCTCTTTAATCCTATTTATTGAATACCATTACAATCCATACCGATTATTGTGTGTCATCCTCATCCTTCCCCTTAAATTACCACACCACACTTGAAGGTTACAATTTTAGGATATCCTCCATTTATTTTCCTTCCATGCTTGAAGGTTACCATCTTAGGTTATCCCTCTTTGGCTTTTCAGAGTGATCAAGCTCCGTAATGTGCAAATGTTACCATTTTAGGGTATTCTCCTTTAGCTTGTGTGAATAATCTAGCTCCATAATGTGTGAAGGTTACCATTTTAGGACCTCCTCCTTTAGTTTGTGTAAGCAACCAAACTACATAGCATCCCATCATTGTCATTTTAGGCCCATCACCCATATTTATTGAGCCTATTATTGAAGAACGTCCATTTGATGAACCTAATTCTATTGATCCCTTATTTAATAGTATAATTTTTGGAGATCCCATTATTGAACCACAAACCATTATTCTCACTAAACCAAATGTTTCCCACTTCAAAAATTTTGTGCCGATCTTCAATCCATAACATGAACCATTACCTCTTCAAGATCCATCTTATGAGGATTAAAATGTGTTCAAGGTTGATTTTTTGCAACCAATTATTAACCAAGATCATGATGTTATTATTGAAGCACCCATTTATGACAAGTAAACTTGTGATGAATCACCTATTTATATGTTACCTATTTTTAAATATCCTTAGCTCCTTGAGAAGCCAATCTCTACCAAGCTATCTCTTGATCTTTTCCCACTCGTTGAGGAGTCTCCTTTTGATAGACAAGATTATGTTGAATTGTCCCTTGAGTGGTACCCTCTCTTTGAGGGGCTTCACTTAGATGAGCCAGTCTATGTGGAACCCTTCTTAGATGAATCACTTTTTTTAGAGCCTATTATGCCATCATAGGTCATTACTTATTAAATACCAAGCATTCAACAAAACATCATTATAGAAGTAACCATATCAGATGAGGAAACAACATTAGGTTCAAGTTAAATTTTTGAAATGACATCATATTTAGCATCAAAACCAAAATCAACATCAGTTATGACATTGGATTCAGAGTCCCTTGTATCAAAATCAAATTCAAAAATAGAATATAGTATTGGTTGTTAAAATATTGGTTACAATTTCCTTACAGATCAATTTTAATATATTTGTGATCCTTCTACAATTTTTGAGGATGATTACTTCAACATCGACATGGTTTATCCTAGTATCTTATAAGAGTATTGTGATACCATTCATCATTCCATTATTCATACCCAACATGACCATTATATTAGCATTCCACCTCCCACAAACCTCAATTGGGATCGACAAAATCACATAGCTTTGTTGAACTGCATTCATGGTGACATAAAAGGTGTAGAATATCAAGGGGATGAAGACCAAATTCATTCAGAAGGAGAACACTCTTTTAGTAAAATTGTTGGCCAAAAATTCACTCCTAAGTTTTAAGTTTTCATTATGGCCAAATACATCATTCAGAATGGTTTATCCCCACAACAAAGTGTCAAGTGTGGTTTCCTTTAGAGAATGATTTTGTTCAGTCTCCTTGCAAGGATTTTTTTTCTTTCAGTAGGGTTTTACTTCAAATTTTTTGCCCAAGTCTCAAAGGAATTGGCCACTTTATTCTCCTAAATAACTTGGTCCTTTTTACTTTGTCGAAGGGTCTCTTTCTTAATGAATTGCTACACTTCAATATTTTTGAAGGGAACTTCAACCTTTCCAAAGGGTAGTTGCTCTTTTTCAAAGGGTCACTTTCTCGAAGGATATTTATCTAACAAATTATCTATTTCAGGATTTTTGAAGGAATTATTTTGTACTTTTTATCCAAAAGAATCTTTTTAGAGGGTTTATTCTTTTAAAATATTTCTCCACTTCAAAGTTTCTGAAGGGACACTGTCCACCTTTTTAAAGGGCAGTTCCATTTTTCTGAAGGGCAATTCCACTTTTTAAAAGGGACACTTTAAACTTTTTTGAAGGGGAATTCCACCTTTCTGAAGGGTAGTTCCACTCTTTTGAAGGGAAATTTTGAGTTTTTTAAGGATTTCTTCC
The DNA here is from genome assembly GCA_037957365.1 of Torreya grandis. NCBI lineage: Eukaryota > Viridiplantae > Streptophyta > Pinopsida > Cupressales > Taxaceae > Torreya > Torreya grandis. Next base: position 7,223,672 of record JARHVA010000063.1, on the reverse strand, counting down.
TTTTTTTGGACATTTTGTTTCGGACAAAAAGTTTGAAAGAATTCTCCTTTACAAATTTTTTGAATGAATTCTCCTTTGTAACTCTCTAAATGAATTCTTTCAGACTTTTGTTTCGAATAAAAAGTTTGAAAGAATTCATCTTTGCAACTTTTTTGAAAGCATTATTTTGGAATTTTTGTCCAAAACAATCTTTTTGAAGGGTACATTACAAATTTTTGAAGGGTATTTTTCTTTAAAGTGTCCTTCAAAAAAATTCCAAAGGGACACTTTCAAAAATCCCAAAGGGCCTTATGAAGGGCATCTTCCAAGGAAGGGTATAATTTAAAGGTTTTTAAGGGTCACTCTTTCAAGACAGTGGTCACTTGCAAAAAGTCTGAAAGGGCAATTTCATTCTTCTGAAAGGCACTTCAAGTTTTGAGAGGATCTTTTCACTTGTAAAGTGCCCTACATAAAAGTTCTAAGGGTCTTTTGCCTTCAAAAGTGTCCTTGAGAAAAGTGTAATTAGTCCACTTCCAAAGTTATGAAGGGACACTTTGGAAAATTCTAAAGGGTATAATAGTCATGCAGAGTTTGTAGAATGGTTGCCAAAGGGCATGTTTGAGCAGTTCAAAGGGTATAGACACTTGTGGAGAGTCTGTAGAAAGATGGGTCCAAAGATAATAGAAGGCAATTTGTAGAAATATGGTTGCATGAACATCAAAATTCTACCTCACCAAATAATCATTGGTGTTCAAAAAAAGGACTCACAAGTAGATCCAAGGGCTCATATCATTTATCTATCAAAATAAATAGAGAACCCATATCACCATTGATCAATTAAGATCCAATTCATTCCTTAAGGAATAATCAAAGAAGAAGGATAAAGTCAAATATAATGAAATCAATAAATCTTCAATAGGTGGATAACTACTTTGATGCCATGACTTAGCCCAAGAATATCCTGATTCGAATAAGTGTGAATGTTGGAGGAGCATCTTTGAGAGAGTAGGCCAAGAGTGTAACCACTTGAGATGACATGGACCAATCATGTGGATAAAAAGAGTATCATTGGCAAAGATGGTTGCAACTAAAGATAATGACTCCTAACAAATTGATTCCTCTCTTTGGCACTCAAAGGTCTTTCCCTCTCTCACATCTCTTATGCTATATATATAGCCCTTGGGCTAAGTTAAAATCTCACACATAATGAATGGAAAAGCCCTAATGAAATGATATCACATTTTGCCTTTAATAATTAAGTACTAGTCTATTTCCTTTCAAGTTCTGAGCAATTATCTAAGTGTGTAAGAGATGTATAGTGATAATAAGTGATGGTTTTCATCCTTTTATCCTTTGTCCTTCATGCTTGAGCAAGAGTTTTGGATCTAACTTGTCATATAGAGTGTGTCTAAGTGTATTGAATTTTTGCATGTGTATTACTATTTTGAAATGTGCAAAGTCTACCTTTCAATTCATTTACCTTATGTCATTTTACACATCTCACCTCTATGTTGAAATACTTGTGTTAGAATCCTTAGAGCTTGGGAATGGTCTGTGTGTTTTTTTGTATTATGCATTAGAATATGATATTTATGTGAAAGATAATCTTGGTGTATCACCATTATTAGAGTAGGTTTTTGTTTTATACAATTTCTAACTCTTTTCCCTTGAAGAAAACTAGTTTAGACATAAATGGTTTTGTAGAGACACATTCAGGGAGCTATCCCTTTTAAATCTAGAAGTTTATTTCCTCTATAGGCATACCCACATGCCTAGAAATGTCACAACATTGCCCAAATATGGAAGAGGACTGAACACTCTCTTTTGAGGTGCAATATTTGGAGACAACAGTTTTGGCACACCTAGTGGGACCCCAGTTCCTAGTTATTTACATGTCAAGGTGAATGTTGGTCTTGACAAACCTGAGTTTGTACTCTTAATACAACATTTGGAAACTCCAAAAGGTGAGAATATTTGGTTTTAGATCAAGTTTCCCACGTTATACTTCATGGTCCTCACTAGATCATCTAGGACTTCTAATCAATCCCCTCTATTTGAAGCTCTTCTTGAAGAACAATGCCCTGAACCATTCCTAGTGCTTAGAGATCCTTGGCAAGGATGTTTTCGAGAAGAAGAAGAAGAAGTTGGAGAAATATAAGATCAAGAGGAAAGAATATGAATAGAGAAGCAGTAACCTTTCTTAGCCTTCAACACCCAAAATCTAATTGACCTTCTTGCATACGACCCTATTCCTCCCAATGCTACCAAGAGTCTCCCTGGTTTCAATGGGGAGGGTCCTATTACCCCATCTGAGCATATTAGGGACATTTCAAGTTTTTATAACTTCCATAATGTCATTTAATCCAACATAGCCATTAGATTTCTTGTTATGTCTCTAAAAGGAAAGGAACTTGACTGGTATAAGACTTTGGAAGGTGGTTACATTACAAGTCGGGATGGATTTGAAGATTTATTGGTAACAAGATTCGAAAATAAGAGTGACCATGCCTCACTGATCCATCAGTTGAAAGTAATAAAGAGAGGTTCCAAATGAATCTATGGGGGATTTCAATGAAAAATTTCAAAGGACATGGCATAGGTTGTTGCCTGTCATGAGACCTCCTTCTAGCTTTGTGTTCTCCACCTATCTCAAAGGTATTGGTACTGATTTAATAGAGATGTTACAATCTATGGGAGGATTCACTCTATCTGATGCATATGAAATAGAGTGATATAAGCTAGAAGACTCCCCCCAAGAGTTTCCATGTCATTTTTGTCTCATAGTTTAGTTGAAGCTCCAATCATAGCTCAAATTATTAATGCAAATGTCAAGACAAGAACATTCCCCAAGAAAGTGGATAGTGATGTGGATAAAGATGAGGGAATCTAATCATTATGCACTCATCTCAAGCAAGTTCAACTTTAGGCAAGTGTTCCTCTTAATCCATAATATTATCCTCAATAAGGATATAGATCTCCACCCCAATAAAATTATCAAGGGAGAGGACAAGGTTAGCAAGGTTTCAATAGGCATCCCAATGCCTATAATCCTAATCCCACTCCTTACATAAATGTTGTTGTTCTAATAAATTCTAATCTAGTCCAGGGAGAGAATCATTTGGACCAATGGGGACAACCTCAAGGTCAATTTGTGCATGATGGTGGAGAAGGTAGCCAAGATTTAGTGGCACAAGAAGAATCTACTCCTTACATGACATTAGAAGAAGTGAATCCTAGTCAATTTGATATTCATGGAGAAGGTAGCAGCTAGAGTGTAGGTATGATGAACTTTCAAGCTAAGGATGACTACGTGTTGAATCAAAGCATGTCAATTGCAGCCAACACAAGAGACAAGAATATATTTCTAGGAGATGTTCCAAGATTTTTAGTAACTCCAAGAGATGCCTCTCCAAGGCCACCAACTATGGATCCTAATATAGTTCCTACTATGAGTTATGCCCCTCAACGAAATCAGAATGTTAGTTGGGTTGTCAAGCCCACAATATAACAGGTTTAAAATCCTCCATTACCTTCAATAATTGAAAAAAAGTTGAATACTTCCCTTCTAAAAATTTTTTATTCTTTGAAGAATGCCAATACAATCATATCTCTTTAAGAAGTCTTGCATATGCCTGGTCAGAAGGAGCTATTACAAGAATAGCTTGCAAACATTCATGTAGCCCCTCAAACTTCAAAGAACAATGGTGTATCCCTTACCAATGATCCAATCCATGTCTTAGATTCCTCCACTAAGTCTAAAAAGCCTCCACCCTTCTATCTCACACTCATTGTGGGAGACAAGCTAGTCCATAATTGCATTGTGGATAGTGGAGCTAGTACCACTGTTATGCCTAAAGTGGTGGCTGATAATTTGGGATTAAAATATGAGCCACATAGAAATGGTTTATTTCATCTTAATGGGACTCCAACTAAGATAGTGGGACTGGTCAAAGTTATAAATGTCTTTCTACATGATTTCCCAAGTTTTCCAATTTTTTAAGATGTTATGGTGGTAGACCTTCCAACTCATTTTGATATCTGCTTATCAAGGGACTTCACAGCTTTGGTCTTTCCTAGATTTTAAAACAAGGTATGTAAAAAAATTAACCATAAGGACTTGGCCCTTATAAAGGTTTCATATTCAACCATGTATGGAGATAAACTCAAATTAGAATTATCTAATTAGCAAAGATCAAGAAGGTGTCATGGATGGTGAAGCATCCTTCCCCCTTAAAGGTATTTATGATCTCTTCCTTGATAAATAAAACACTGAAACACATGGAATTGATCCATATACTTTCATTGAAGAGACTAATTTGGGAGTTTATTGTATGTGTGAAGGGGATGTTCTAATCCCTTCACTCACTAATAAAGACCATAAACTTGATGGGATGTGGGAAATGTTAATTGATGGCTCAAGAAGCAAAGTAGGTGTAGGAGCTATCATTATGTTAGTTTCTCCATCAAAGAATCATTATTACTCCTCATATAGATTCTAATTTAGTTGCACTTGTAATGTGGTAAAATATGAAGGCCTAGTCCATGGTCTCTAATAGAAAAAAGAGAGGAATCAAGAGTTTAAAGGTTTATGGAGATAGTGAGTTGGTCATCTATCAAGTAAGAAATCAGGCTATAGCCAAGAATCCTTTCTTAAATCCTACAATAATAAGGTATGGGACCTACTTGAATACTTTTATGCCTTCAACATACAACCCATACCAAGGGATTCCAATAAACAAGCTACCAGATTGGTTGCCATAGGGGCATAGTTTGATATAGTTGCTGATGTGGGACAAGAGAAAGATCAATCTCATATCAAGATCATTGTGAGACCCTTCATTATAGATAATTAAGTGTCATGGTAGATGTTTTAAAGTGATGAGCACATTTCACACTTCTTTCAAAATGAGGTAGGTTTATCCTCAAGAAACCAAAAGAGACTACATGATCAATATGAAAAGCAAATCATTTAGCTAAAGACAAACAAGATACCTAAGGGGTTGATTACCTTAGAGAGTTTTTTCAAAGAGGATGATAAAATAAATAAATAAAGAGTGATCATGTCAACAAAGGAAGAGAACTATGAAAGAGTCCTAATTTTCAAGGAGAGACTTTTGAAAATTGGCAAGGTATGTTCTCAGCCCAAGAGGCAGGTTTTTATTGAATTGTGTAAATATTTTCATGACATATTTTCTTGGGAGTATAAATACTTGAAATGTTTTGATCCAAGTCTAGCTCATCATACCATCGAGTTAGAACCTAGAGCTAAACTAATTAGGTAAAAGCAAAGGGCTATCAATCCCAAGATAGAAGAATTCATGAAGAAAGAGCTAACTAAGTTGATAGAGTCTAAGATCATCTTTCCTATCAAACATTCAAATTGGGTGACCAATCTTATGCATGTCTGAAATAAGAATGGAGAAATCAAGGTGTGTGTGGATTTTTGAGACATTAATAGGGTGTCTCTCAAAGATAATTATCCACTACCCTCCATGGAGCAAATTTTGTAAGTTGTTTTAAGTTCCCAACGCTTCTCTCTTCTTGATGATTATTTAAGATACAACCAAATATTGGTAAATAAGGAGGATCATTTCAAGACAGCCTTCACTATGAAGTGGGTAACTTTTGCCTATAAGAAGATGCCTTTTGGTTTGTCCAATGTTGGAGCCACTTTTCAAAGAGCAATGGACATGGATTTTAAAGGTTTGATCAATAAGTTTTTGCTTGTGTACCTAGATGATGTAACTATTTTTTCAAAAGATGTTGATCATATGAAACATCTAAGGTAGGTGTTTGAGAAATGTAGGGAGTATGGCATATCCCTTAATCCAAAAAAGTGTATCTTTGTTGTTCATGAAGGTAAACTTTTAGGGCACATTATTTTAGAATGAGGCTTGTCTATTGACCATGAAAGGATTTATTCTTGCCTCAACACAAGAAGGGACTAAAAAGTTTCTTAGGGAAATAAACTTTGTTAGAAAGTTTATCTAGACTTTGCAGCTGTGGTAAATCCTATCATAACCATGCTAAAAAAATCAATTTTTTACTTGGACAAAGGAGGGAAAGAGGAATTTTGAGACAATCAAACAAGCAATTGAAAAATCCCCTACTCTCTTAAACCCAAACTTTTCCAGGGATTTCACACTCTATACCTTCGTTAACCTTGATACAATCTTAACCATGCTTATGTAAAATAATTATGAAGAGAGAGAACAACCAATTACATTCTTCAACTAAGGATTAGAGGATTTTGAGGTCAGATATACATTTTTTGAGAAGCAAGCTTTGATAATGATAAGGGGATTAAAAAAACTTAGGCACATGGTCTCAAATAATAAGATACATGTCATGGTTTCTCATCTGAACACCAAAGAGTTTCTCCTAAGCAAGGATCTCAATGGAAAGAGAGCTAGCTAGATCATAAAGGTGATGGAGTATGACGTGGAAATCAAGGTGAAAAACTTGGTGAGAGGACAAGGATTATTTAGGCATTTAGCTTCATATATAAAAGAGACAAAAGAAGAGGTCTTGATCAACCAAGTTCACCCCCAACTAGCTAATCACATACTAGTTCAGAGCTAGACACAAGACATCATCAGTTTTCTTCAAAATGGTGAGTGTCTCAATGATTTAAGCAAGTCTCAAAGGAGATACTTTAGATTTTAGACCATTTCTTATTGTTTTATTGCTAATGTTCTTTTTATAAAGGACACAAATGGTGTGTTATTAAGGTGTGTTGACAGTGGTCAATTTGACATGTTGCTGGAAAGTTTTCACAATGGTACAACTGGAGGTAGTTTCTCTCCTAGAACTATAGCTACAAAGATAATGAGGGTTGGTTACTATTGGCTTAGTCTTTTTAAATATTTTTATAGTTAGGATAAGGTGTGTCCTCAATGTGCCTTATTTGTAGGCAAATATAAACTTGTATCCCTTCAATTGAATTCTATCCAAGTGGACTAGTGTTTCATGCAATGGGGCCTTGATCTCATTGGTATGATCAACCATCCATCAAGTGTTGGACACAAATAGATATTGACTACTAATGACTACTTCACAAGGTGGGTAGAAGCTATTGCATTGAAGGATACAAATGAAAATGTTATCTTGGAGTTCTATGAGAGTATTATAACAAGGTTTGGAGTTCCTCATATCATCATTTTTGATAATGCACTTGATTTCAGAAGTGCCAAAACTTTTGATTGGGAAAGAAGGAAAGGAGTTCACTTGAGTACCTCATCGAATTATTACCCTGAAGATAATGGATTGGGTAAGCATACCAATAAGAACCTCATTAATATCATTAAGATAACATTAGAGAACAATCAAAGAGCTTGGTACAGCAAGTTGAAAATAGCTTTATGGACAAACAAGATTACTCGTAAGAAATCAATTGGTAACTCTCCCTTTGTACTTGTTTATGGGAGAGAACCCAAGTTATCCATATCCTAAGAACTCTCTACCTTAGAAATTGCATAGTAGTTGGAATTACTTGAAAATAGTCTAATGGAAGTCAGGTTGATAGAACTAATGCAGCTACAAAAGGTAAGGGATGATGCACACAAGGCTATAGAGCACCATCAAGTACTTAAGAATAAGTCCTTTGACAAAAGAGAAAGTAAAAGAGAGTTCAAAGAGGTTGACTTGGTCTTCAAATGAGATAAAGATATATCAAATTTAGGAAGACATACAAAGTTTGACTCTTTGTGGAGTGAACCTGAAATCATCATTAAGTACAAGCAAAGCAACTCCTTTTAGCTATTCAAGATGAATGGAGAAGAGTTTCCTATCCCTATGAATGGGATACACTTGAAATTTTGATATTAGTCCTTACTTATATTTTTATAAATACTAGTTTAGATGTGTGTTTCCTTTTGGTTGGTTTTTGTGTTCCCTAAGTACCTTGTATCATAGTGTGTTTCCTTCCTTGTGTTGGTGTGTGTCTTTACCCTCATGTGTATGAATCAATCAGCTTGTGTTTTGAGATAGGGGTCTGTTCAGGGTATTTTTTGAGTGCCTGTATGCATGACTCCATGCCCAATAGAAGGATTTAGGCAAATGATCTTTGGCATAGTAGGCATGCCACCCCTTGGAATCACCAAGAATGTTGTAAATTCCATTCTTTAGAAAGGCACTTCAAGTTTTGAGAGGATCTTTTCACTTTCAAAGTTCCCTACATAAAAGTTCTAAGGGTTTTTTGCCATCAAAAATTTCCTTCAGAAAATTGCAATTGGTCTTCTTCCAAAGGTCTAAAGGGACACTTGGCAAAATTTTAAAGGGTATAAAAGTCATGTAGAGTTTGTAGAAGAATTTTTGAAGGGCATATTTGAGAAAGCTAAAGGGTATAGACACTTGTGGAGAGTTCATAGAAAGATAGGTCCAAAGAGAATAGAAGGGAGTCCATAGAAAGATGATTGCATGAATTTCAAACTTCCACCTCAAAAAATAGTCATTGGTGTTCAAATAGGACTCACAATCAAATCCAAGGGCTCACATCCTTCATCTATCAATATTAAGAGAGAGCCCATATCACCATTGATCAATCAAGATCTAAGGCATTCCTCGAGGATAAATCAAAGAAGAAGGACAAATCCAAATAGAATGAAAGCAACAAATTTGCAATAGGTGTATAACTACTTTGATGTTATGACTCAACCCAAGAATATCCTAATTCTGAAAAACATGAACATTGGAGGAGCATCTTTGAGAGACCAAGCCAAGAGTGTAACCACTTGAGATGACATGGATTAATCATGTGGCTAAAATAACATTATTGGCAAAGATGGTTACAGTTGAAGACAATGACTCCTAATAGATTGATTACTCTCTTTGGTGCTCAAAGGTCTCTCCCTCTCTCACATCTTTTGTGCTATATATACATCCCTTGGGCTAAGCTAAAAACACTCACATAGTGTATGGTGAAGCCCTACTAGAATGATATCACATTTTACCTTTAAGCATTAAGTACTAGTATGTTTCCTTTCAAGTTTTCAGCAATTGTTTGAGTGTGTAAGAGACGTATAGTGACATCAAGTGATGGTTTTCATCCTTCTATCCTTTGTCCTTCATTCTTGAGCAAGAGTTTTGGAACTAACTTGTCATACAAAGTGTGTCTAAGTGTATTGAATTTTTGCATGTGTATTACTATTTTGAAATATGCAAAGTTTGCATTTTAGTTCATTTACCTTGTGTCATTTTACACATCTCACCTCTGTGTTGGAATCCTTAGAGCTTGGGAATGTTTTGTGTGTTTTTTTGTATTGTGCACTAGAATATGATATTCATTTGGAAGATAATCTTGGTGTATCATTCTTAGAGTATGTTTTCCATTTCTACAATTTCTAACTCTTTTCCCTTCAAAAAAACTAGTTTAGACATAAGTGGTTTTGTAGAGACACATTTAGAGAGCTGGATTTTTTAAATCTAGAGGTTCATTTCCTCTATAGGCATACCCACATGCCTAGAAATGTCCCAACTTTGCCAAAATTTGGAAGAGGACTGAACACTCTCTTCTAGGGTATAAGATTTGGAGACAACAAAAACCTTTTTGGAGATGCTAGGGGATGATCAAAGAAAAAAGTTAGAATATTTTAGTGAAACCTTTTCAAAGGTTCTAAAAGACAATCAAATTAAAATGTTAACATATCTTCATGAAACCTTCATGGAGGCACTATGAGATAATCAAAACAAATTCATTGGTGAAAACCTCATCGAGGCAACAACAACTGAGCATAAAAGTTATTCACTACTTGATGAAGATGTTATCAAATAAAAAATCAATATAGCTTCCAATCTATAGCATAATCAGAAGGTAGCTACTCTCAAGATCAAATAATTGAACAATTTGGTGGTTCTATCGAGAGCATCTTCAAAGTTATTCAGCCCTACCACAACCAAAATTATGCAAATCTAGCATCAGTAACATTATGTGTGACTAAAAGTCTTGATCTTCATTTGTTTCCCATTCATTATACATTTCATTATCATCCACCTATTCATTAACCACTTATATAATTTATCCTAACATTATTTACCATCACTGGCACCACTTTCCTTTGTAGAGGCTACAAGGATATCTTGTCTCGATGTTTGAAGGAATCAAAGTCAAGGACCCAAGAAGATCATGAACACATTATTAAGATCTAGATCAATAGCAAGTTCTTGATAGAGCATATTTTTTGAAAAGGTATTGGATAGAAAATTTATAATTGATCATTTCTATTGTCTCACATATTGACTAGGACATACATCTCCCTGTCAGCAAGAACAGTAGAAATTTTTTTTCACTTTTCCAATTACTTTTTCCCTTTACCATGCCTCGTATCTTGGGGGCAACCATATATACCCTTTTTAGGCATATTATACCATTGTAATCCATTTACCACATTGTTTGAACTACATTGACTTGAGTTCCTTTGGGATTATGTATTTAATGCTCAATTACTATTGAGGTCAGCTCGGTCACACCTTTTCCATGCTCTCATTGTTTTGTGAGCAATTGTTAAGTTTGAATGCTCTCACCATTTTGTGAGCAAACTAAGCAATTCTATCACTATTTTGTGAGCACACTAAGCAATCATCACTTGGGGTAAACTTTGTTGCCACTATATCCAATTATCCTTTGATCATTTTTCTTATACCATTTTTTATTATACCATGTATTTACTATTTATTAAGGCTTGTTTTAGCCATCCTGATTATACCATCTTGATCTTGGTTCCTTTGGTTCTTCCCACACTTTCCATGGGGGATTCCAATCTAGTTATAATAGTTTTAAAATGTCATGTTAAATGACATTCTATGGGAGTAGTGTGACATCTAATCTGGCAAGTTATCTCTCATCTATCATCTTAATTAGTATCATTGATTATAACTATCTATGGGAAAATCAATATTGTATTTGATACCCTTGATTATAACCACCTTTGGGAAAATTATAATTATGTCATTATTTCCTAATTATAACCACCTATGGGAAAATTAGGTATAATGCCTTTTTATCATGTATTATCACATCATTTGGTCATTACTATTATCATTTGGCTTGTCGTTTGCCTTTGTTTTTAAACTTGTTATGTCCTAGTTAATTTTTCATAGCCTTTATGTAGGTAGAATCACTGTGACTTGAGGTCTTAATGGGATTACGTAGGTTGTGATTGAATCATGTTGAGATCAACTCAGTCTCCCTTTCATTATGCTCTCACCATCTTGTGAGCATTTTAATTTGGTACACTCTCATCATTTCATGAGTTAGACCATTATGTATCTCTTAATTTTTAATCAAGTTGAGACACCTATAAAAATTTGAAAAACATTCATAAAATTTAAAAAAATCAAAAAACATTTTGTTTGTTTGATTTTTGTTGGTGTTTTTCAATTTTACTGTTTGGTCTTGATTTGTTTGTTTTCCAAGTACATCTTAATGGTCCACATAGATCTTGATTATTCATATCTTGATCTCATGTTGTTAAGATGTTCTTGATTTATTTTTATACATTCTTGTTCCTACTTAAATCTTGATTGTTCATATCTCAATTTTAAGTTCAATTCATTTATGTTTATCTTTTTCTTTGTCTTTGATTTTTTGTTTAAATGTAAATAGTTGTAACTCTAGTTTTAGTCATTATTTTACCATTATCCTTAGTTATAGATATTCACATTTGAACCAGCTCCACACATTTGAAATTCCATTTCATTATGAGTTATTCATACTTATGATGCCTAATCTCTTTGGCTATTGCAAACACTTTGTGCTCTATATTCAAGTCTTAATGTCAACATAGCCCTGACAAACATATCTCAAGAACACAATGCATAAACTAGGCTCAATAAGTTTAACACCTGACTCTATGCTTAGAAATACATATCTTTGTATACATCATGAGTCTAATCAATATCTTGGTTAGTTTTCATCATCCTTCATTCCATTCTCTCTCACTTATGGGTAAACTACATTGGCTTAAGGTCCCTTTGGATTATGTAGGCAGTGCTTGGATACATGATGTATTTAGGTTAGCTCATCCACCTTCACTTTTATTTTCATCTCTTTCATCACATTATGCATTCTCATATGCTTGGTTTTTTGTGCATTTTTCAAATTCATTACACCATCGTATCTATGTTTGAACCAACTCTCTTTAATATATGAAATAGGTTATATCCTTGAGCTAATTGCTTGCCAATTTGTCCATGTTGGGGCACAACATTTGAACCAATTTATAAATCTAAATCATCCCTACAAGGGCAAGACCATTAGTTATCTTTATCAATGATCAAAATTGGTCCTACTAGGGCACAACTATCTTATCATAATTAAATCTGCTCTAATGGGGCACTCCTTATTATCATCTCTTTTGGGGACTACATTCTCCTTTTCCTCTAATTCTAATCTCTCCACACTTTTTCCCATGATGGAAATGTTTTAGTGTGAAAATTATCTTAGGATTGATCAATGTCATAAGTGTGTAGCTTCCACTATCAAATTGGGTGCATAAAAAGTGTGTCGCTTATATGTTTGGATTGAATCCTTCTCATTCCCCCAATCTTTGGGGTCCATTATACCTCTAAATTATATTTTGATATTTGATGGTAACCACATGTGCAGGCATTATTTTGTATGTATATTATCTATTCCATGGGTTGATCTCTCATTTTCCCTCTCTTTTCAAGATTCCATTCTTCTCTTACATCCTAGTATGTCCTCTCCAGGAGGCATCATGGGTCATTTCTAATTTATTCTTCTCAAATATTTTATTTAAAAATACATTGCTTCACCTGAATGTCTTGCTACACTTTCCTAAACAAGATAAAAATGTAAACATTCAATTCCTAACACCCTTTATGTTGAAATTATCAATCTTACTCGAATTGCACTCAAATACACATTTTAGATCTAAATGACTAAAACGCGCTAAATAGTTCAAATTTATAATTTACAAGTGATGATTTAATCCAAAGTATCCCTAAATGGGGCAATGAATTTTATCTTATTCCTAACTTTGATCAATTCATTTCGAGTCAAAGTGATGATTTTACCTTTTTGTGCTCTAGATCACACTTTTCTTCTAATTCATTAGTACACATAATGTACCTTTTTTAATTTTGTGTTGGTAATGTCCTAAATGGAAATATGGTTCTAATTCATCTAAAATGACCTTAAAATTCTTATCAAGTCAAATTACTACCTAGTAATATGAGTTTTTGACCATTTTGATTAATTATACACCAATTTCCTAAGAATTGCACTAAAATTCATTAATCATGTTTAGAGCTAATTAATTCAAATCAAGAGCTTAAGTGGATTTTCCAAGGAAGTTATTGATTATTTAATTATTGGAAATTGATTTAAAATATCTACATCACCTAATGACATCATCTATGGAGTGGCATCCATAAGCCATAAATGCATAAAATATTTGAATTATGGGCACCCATGTCTAATTAATGCCCCTTCCCCCCAAATCATTATGACAAAATTTGTTAATTTTAGCCTCCAAAATTGAATGGATTATTGGCCACACATCTTGATCTCAAGATGGGTATCCACAGTTCATTCTGATCAATTTTAAAAATCTATAAATAGGAGGCCTCTCAAACCATTTCTTAAACTTAAATTGTGTAAACTTATAATGCTAAAATCTCTCCAAAATTAATTTATGTTTTGATTATTGTTTTATTTGCATTTTTATTAACTTCAATTGATAGGGAAAATAGATAGTTTACATCATGAGCCTAGGTTTTGCATATGGTTCTTAAGGCAAAGGAGGAGCAAAGAAGCAATTGTTGACAAAGACTAGAGCTCTAGATCAAGGGGATAACATGCTTGGAGACACTTTTGAGTAATGGAGTACTTTGGGAAGGTAATGGTTGATTGCTTTCTTTCATTTTTATCTTTTTATCATTAATAACCCCTGCATGCATAGTTTGGCTTAGATTGTCAATTCTTATGCATTATTTTGTGAGTTTTCATGACTAATGTTTGAATTGATCCTCTTTAAAATCCATGCTACAAACATAGCATATTATGAATGAAATATAGGATCCTGATCTTTGTGACAAACCCCTTTGAATTCCCCCTATTTTTAGGTTAGTTGTTGAACATGTGCAATAACTATCCTCAAAATAAAAATCTATGCAAAATGTGTGTTATTTATAGTATATATGATAACTACGTGATAATCCAATATAATGTGCATACATAACATCAAAATGTAACATAATCTGAATATCAATATGTAATGTCATATGCATGACATGTTTAACATTGAAAAAGGGTATCAAGATAGATGTATTCAATGTATGTAATAACAAATATAATTAGAATTGAGTATCAACCTATGGGGATGGGGCATGATGTCCATCACAACACCCAAGTAGGAAGGGTAGATGCATGAGGTCCCTCGTGGCATTGATAAGTGGTGTGTGTAACAAAGAAATACAAGTGTCATGGCTATGATGCATATAAGAAAGCATACATACAAAACATATGAAGTATGAAAATTAGGCCAAGGGGGCACAATACAAGGGACATAGGCACATGTCACTAAATCTAAGAAAATAAGACCTACAAGGACATGTTCAAATTTCTACATACGTAAGCAACAAGCAAGTTGGATTAGAGAGACATAGAAGGACATGTTTGAATGTCCACATAAATAATGATAAAATCACACACAATGGACATGGACACATGTCCAAGACATACATAATGTGAAAATAAGTGGCATAGAGCCAAAGATTAATGACATATTAAAATGCCCTCAAATAGAAGAAGCATAGAAATACAATCATGTTTAAACTAGGAATGATAGAAATGAAAGTATGCATGAATATCTAATACAAATCTATGTAAGAGATAAGATGTACATATGCTAAGTCTAAAGTAGTAATAGCTGGCAAAAATCTGAGTAAGAGTAGCAATGATAAATATCAAGATATAACAATGCTAAAGCTAAGATGTACAGTATAGAAGGATAAAACCTAGTAATTGAAATGATGTATAAGATGCCTCCAAGTGGGTTTATGTGTCAGGTGAATAATGATGTATTAGTGTATATGAACCCAGTGGGTAGATAATAAAAAGTCTAGATAAATGTAGTGGACTTGATTCCTATATGAAATCTACAAGTAATCACCAAGAACAAGTGAAGCATGTAGTATGATAAAATTGAGTATACTAAGATAGTTATCATATTTAGTATCTGGAAAATATAAGAAGTGTAAACAAATCAATGCATATAATCTATAATTTTTTTATTTTTGAAATATTATACTATTTTTGTATTTTCTAGATATAAGCTATGTACAAATAATGTGAAAATGAACTATCCTCAAGGAGCAAGGGAGAAAGAAAGTATGTACAATAAGAGAGAATCCATACTAACCAATGAGTCTCATAGACACTCACTATCACTATGACCTATGTCAAAAATAAGAATGGTAATATATCATGCATTGTGAATGCTATGTTGTAGTTGAATGTTGTTGCAGTAGGAATTTGAGTATTGTTCATCGTCAAAATCATAATATCTTTCACCATCAAAATCACAATAACTTGGAATTCTAGAGGGAATTGCCTCTTACTATGGAGATGACCTTTTTGAATTGTGCTTTGGAATATTGATTATGATTTTTCCCTTTAAAACTATGTGTATTATAGTCATATGGTGTTGTGGAGGCTCTTTTGCTATAAAGTCTCTTGTGAAAATATTTGTTGACATAGCATGCTTTTAACTTTGTAACTTAATATCTTTCTCTTTTTTTAACATTTGTTGTGTATCATATATTTTACATTTATAAATTATATATGTGAATGATTTTCCTTAGGATGTTTAATAAATCTCAAACCTTGTTGAACAACATTATCAACTACTAGGATAGGAGTAGTGATGCCTTGGGCTTGTTTTCCCCAACCTTGACCGTGATAATCAAACTATTATAGATATTTTTGTCCAAACCCAAAAGTTGTGAAAGTTGAGCCTCATTTGGAGAGGTAGGTTTTCTTGATTTACCTATGCTGCTTATACTATTTCTTGCTCTGATTATGCTTTTTGAACCTTTTGTTGCTCTGAGATATGATTTGGTAACCATTTTTGTATTGTTTTTTAATGACCCTTTTTGAATTTATACATGTGCCACTATTTGTTTTTTAGATGAAGTATCACTATGTGATTCATATATATCCATTATCTATTGTATTTTCCTTTTCAATGATAAACATGAATCAATGTGGTGTCCATGCATTCTATGATATGCACACTAATATCTATATCTCCTTACTGGGTGTAGATGGGGTAGATTGATCAACTTAACTTTAATCATTTTCATTAGTACCTCATTTAAACTCTTAATTAACCTTTGAATGCTTTTTGAATCACTAGTTGTAGATGTACTTTGTTATGATTTTATGTTTTTATATTTAACATTGTTTACCTCAAATTGACTAGGTGTAGATGCATATACGTGATTTAAACTAGTGTGTCTTAGAGGCCTTTGTCTTGTAAATCTATTTTATAATGTTATAATATTTTCATGTAATAGTTTATTCTAATTTTTTAACCCTACAATTATCTTTTTCATACTGATAATTTGATCACATAGAGTCTCACAAGTGCAAACCCTAGCTAATTTTGATTGAACATGTAGGCACACACCTTGTAGGGAAGAGGTTTGAATAGGTTGAGTATGGGTATTAGTGACATTGGTATAGGCTACTAAATTTCATGGAGGAGTGATATCATGTACCTGGTTAGAGGGAAAGTATCTATCACCCTCATGGGGATGAGGAGTAGAAGGAAATTTTGTAATGTGCATATGATATGACATTGAAACTTGAAACATGGGTGTTAGCTTAACCTACTAAATCCTCTATGTGTGTATGGGTTTTCTTGTTAATGAAATTCCATGTGGGACAAAGATAACATGCTATGAATTATGACATATATTGAAATTTCTATAAAGCATCATCCATACATGTGTTTATGTCTTTTTTGAGCTCATTCTAAATTAATGGGAACAAATAAGTAAATGAAAGTATTAAAATTTGAAATAAAAAGTGATTAATTTATTCTATCTGTAGACATCTAATTCGTAAAACCATTTGTGTTGAAATTATCAATTTTACTGGAATTACACTCAAATGCACATTTTAGGTCAAAATCCATAAAATGCCCTAAATAGTTTGAACTTATCACTTACAAGTGTCAATTTAGGTCAAAGTATCCATAAATATGGCAATGCATTTTATGTTCCAACTAACTTTGATCAAATCATTTCGAGTCAAAATGACCATTTTGCCATTTAGTGCTCTAGATCACTCTTTTCTTCCAATTCATCGGTACATATCATGTACCTTTGCTATTTGTTGTTTGAAACATCCTAAATGAGAATACGGTTCCAATGCATCTAGCATCACCTTCTAATTCTTCTCGAGAAAAATTACATCCCAGCAATATGAATTTTTGGCCATTTTGATTAATTGATGACCAATTTTCAAATATTTGCACAAATGTTGATTAACCTTGTTTAAGGCTAATTAATACAAATCAAGAGCTTAAGTGGATTTTCCATGAGAGTTGTTGAATATTTATTTCTGAAAATTGATTCTTATTATCTTCATCACCTAGTGATATCATCAATGGGGTGGCATCCATCAAGCCATAAGTGCATAAAATATCAGGATTATGGGTCACCCATGCCTAGTTAATGCCTCCCATGTATTTTCAATGCCCCTTATTCCAAGGTCATCTTGAGGATAATTATGGATTTAATTCCAAATATTAGAATTATCCTCAACCACACATCTCAATCTTGAGATGGATGGTTGAGGTTGATCCTGACCAATCTCAAAAATCTATAAATAGAGAGGCCATGGACACCATTTCTAATTTATTTTGGTGTAAGGTTATTATGCTCAAATATCTTCAAAGCTTGAACATTACAAAGTTCTAATGCTCAATTGTTTCTACAAAGCTTCATTGATAGGCTAGTATAGTTATTCCACATCAAGACCCTAGGTTTTGTAGAGTTTTTTTGAGGCATTGGAGGAGCTTACCACCATTGTTGACAAAGACAAGGATGCTTGATCAAGGGAGAACATCTTTTTTAGCCACTTGGGCATGGTGAATCCATTTGGGTTGGTAATATGGTGTTGTTTTCTTTCATTTGTTTCTTGATATCCTTTGTAATTCCCATATGAATATATCGGCTTGGTTACTTAGTTATTTATGCATGTTTCATGGTTTATGGACTAATACTTGACTAACTTGCTTTGTAATCCTCTCTACATCTTGGCACTCCTAGTGGGACAAGACACATCCTACACCTAAAGGAGATTATTTTGCAACCTTAGAAAACTTATTTAAGCTTTTAAAACTCTTGAAAATTGGTTTTCTAACTTTATTTTTCCATTTTTGGTTTCCACAATTTTTACACAAAAATTGACATCAGTAGAAATATCAACATCAGTTACTTGGCCTAACCAACGTCAATCAGCAGAACTAACATCGGTCGGATCTCGGTTGGCCGTAATTGACATTGGTGGTATTGATCAACATCGATCACTGTGTTTTTAAAAAAACATAGACCTAAGACCTACTTTTCCAAAGTTTCTTATTTCAAACTCAAAAGGGCTTCAAAGTTAAAGGACATGCTAACAATTTTGTTGTAGGATCAAGTTTAAAATTTTCTTAAAATGTGTTTAAATCATCTTTTCATGCTTAAAAATGGATTAGGAAACTTGTTTTGATGTTTAACAAAGAATTTGTGTTTTTGGTGAATGTTTTCAAAGTTTAAAACTAAGACCAAGGGGTCAAATGAACACCACCAAACATTTCATTTAGGTTTAAAATTGAACACACTTGTTAATTTTTTTTTCAATAGTTGATTAGATTAATCTTGTTTGGCAAAAAGAGGAATGTTGCATGTATGCTCTTCCATTTGTCCCCTATAGGGAACCCTTGGAATCAAAAGTGCCATTCCTATTTCAAATAGCCTAGTCCAAGGCTTAGAAAGAATGTCACTTAAAGCACTACCCAAAAACTCACTAAATTTTGGGTGATCTCGAAAATGATCCTAAAGTATTTCTATTTTCGTACTTTCTTTATTTTTATGCATCTTGGCTTGCGAGGGGGACTTCATCACCTCCTAAAAGTTTTTTAAGTAAGCTTTAACCTAGGGTTTCACCTCTTGGCATTTACTTCATTTGACTCCTTTGGATTTGTACATGGGACATAGTGGCACTTTGGACATCGCACTGCACTGAGTGAACAACATGATGTAGTGGTTGCATAAAGGACTAGACCTTTATGCAACAAGTTGAGTGATATGAACCCAAAATTCATGCTTTTACTTTGCATTGTTTGGTGTGAAAGTCATTATGCAATTGATTCCCCTAGAATGATCAAAACTTGAAAGTTTAGTAGACTCCACTTTGCCATACCTTATCAGTTTAGACTTAAGATATTTGTTTTTTATCATTAGCTTACTTGGTTTTGATTTGTGTCTAAACTACTTGTTAACCCAATGAACTTAACCAAAACACATTGTCCTCAATTTTTTGAGTAAGGGAGGCGTTACATTGTCCAAATGGAAAATTCATATTTTCGTTATTCAATTTGCTATCAAAGTCTTTGTGTAATGACATCCACATTGGCACAGTCATGTTGCCCAATTGAGTCTAGAACTTTTACCCAATTTTTTTAAATCTTTCATTTATAATCCACATTCAAAATTGAACCTTTTTGATATCTAAGGGTTGGTGCGTCAAAGTGGGTTCACCATTTGTGCACTAAGCTTTTTTTTTTTTTAATTTTCTATTTAGATTAAAGTTCATTTATTAAGACTCAAAATCACATTATAATCTTGGTGGACTCAATTTATCTTGTGTATCACTCATGCTTTTGGTCCTAGAACATATTTTATCCTACTAGAATCATGTGGTAATGTTGTGCTACCCATTTGGTCCTAGATTTATACTTAGTGATTCATGTATGTCTTTGCATCTTGAGTTGCTTATTTTATTTTGTCTTCTTCGTAATCCAAAGAGATTTCCTCTAAATTTATAGGGTCAACATTTTTGAAGTTGAAAGTAGCTTTTGTAGTGTGGATGTATCACAAAGATCTAGGCTTTGGTGTACTAGTTTTCACCTTAGGTCTTTGAGTTACCTTACTCTCTTCTAATTTATATGATTTCAACTTTAACAAAGGTTGAGTAATTTCATGAACCAAATCTTCTAAATTATGTGTGGTTTCAAACCACCCTCCCTTATAGTCTCATTGGTACCTTAGTTGTTTGTTTAAAAGTGAGCCAAAACATATTGTGATTGGTTATCAAACATTGGTCCAAAGTTAGTCAAACACATAGAACAACTCTTTTTAGACATGACTCAAAGGTTCAATCACAGTGGGGCCTCTTATGGCCTTAGTTATGAGGATGAGAAATTTTATGACAATCAATATAACCCCATTATTTTTGATGATATCCCCATAATAGTAGGATTTGAATATGATTACAATGAATATCAACCCCAAGAAGATCAAGATGAAGCCCTTCTTAGATTGATAAAATTAGGTGTTAGACTACCTTCTAAATTTCCTATGAAACAATTGCATACCTTGGTTAGAGAAGGAGAAAAACAATGTTAAGATCAAGATTTTGCACAAATAGACATATCTTCTTCTTCTAAAAAACAAAAGGAAATACAAACAGAGTCAAAACCCATAAATCCAGATCTTCTAGCTAAGATCAAGATAATAAGTCAATGATATGTAGATCAACTTGTCACAAACTTAACTAACTCCCTAGTTGCCACTTCAATTCACAATAAGGCTTTAGAAGAACACGAAGATATAGTGGATAGTATGCAATAAATATTGGATGAGAACATTACCATAGTGGATCAAGGTAATCTAAATGAATAGTTAAAGTCACAAGAGACCTTGCAAGATGTTCCATTTGATATAGAACATACATTCTTTAATCATCAAGAACCACTTGTTACTTTACAAACTCAGAAGCCCAAACATTCAGTTCAAATTGAGAAAATACCTCAAACAAACCAAAGATTGGTAAAAAACATAGACATTTCCAAAATCAACAAGATGCAAAACAACCAAATTTAGGGAATGTTTTACAATCCAAGAATCAACGGCCTATGTTATCAACTCAAGTATAAAATCAAAACCAAATCATAGATCGAAAGGTATACACTTCCTATAGATCCATACAAAATCAGGGGCACATTCCACCCCAACAGCTACAAACTAGGGGCACATTCCACCCAAAAAACAATAAAATTAGGAGTACATTCCACCCAAATAGAAATAAAACTAAGGGCACATTCCACCCCAATAGCAACAAAACCAAGGGCACATTCCACCCCAATATCATTAAAACTAGGGGCATGTTCTACCCCAATAGCATATTATCCAATGCACAAATGCACCAAACATGCAAGAATGGAATTCTATGAAGGAAATTGTCCAAATATCGGAGACAAATAATAAAGTCAAAAAGTAAAAATTCAATGAGATATGCCCATATCCATTTGACTTATCTTTTCTCCAAAACCCCTTCCCACCTCACTTTGAAGCACCTAAATTTGACAAACACAAAGGGAAAGGAGATCTACATAAACACATACAAGTATTCTTCATCTTGTGTCAAGATGTTGCTTATAGTAGCAAGTCCTTATTATGACTATTTTTGCAAAGTTTAATGAGACAAGCTCTTGATTAGCTACTTAAACTACCCAAAGGATCAATTGTGGATTGGAATGACTTATCAAAAAAATTCATTAACCATTTCTCATACAACATAAAACATGAATTGACCATTGTTGACTTCTGCAAAGCTAAATAATGTGATGGTGAAAGTTTTGCTACATATCTACAAAGGTGGAGAGCATTGGCAGGACACTTTCAACACAATTTAACAGACAAATAGTTGGTTGATATCTTTGCATAGAATTTACATCTTGAATTTATGCATAATCTATTATTAGCTTGTGCTAACTCATTTGAAGAAATTATTGACAATGGAGTGCAGATTGAGAAGGCTCTTATTGCTAGGGGCCTTTTTAAGATCTTTACATAAGGACAAACATCTAATCCAACTAAATCATTGGCTCCACAAATAGTTATGTAGGATAAGTCTAGGTGCTTTCACAAAAATAAGAATATAGTTGGAAATGGTGTGACTAAAATAAGACATGTATAAATGGTATAGACAATGCCTCCTCCAAATGTACAAATACTCCCTCAAATTTGTTACCTACTTTGTAAATACAACCTCCATGAAGGACATTTCATAACAATTTAAAAGTCTTTAGCAAGTTAGGAGAATCAATTGAAGTAGTATTACAAAAGCTCATTGTATCTAACTTAGTTATATGGCCGGTATCAAGGCCATTTCCTCAAGATTAGCCAAAACTAGACTGGTACAAAGAGAACAAATGGTGTAACTGTCATCATGTTACTAATCATGGTGTATATCATTATGTTCAATTGTGACATATTATTGAGGACTTTATTGAAAATGGTGAGCTGGAAATTAAGTTGGGTCCTAATTAGGACATAAATAAAGATATGGGAATCTACAAAGACCCCTTTCCTCGACATGATCCACCACCACCAAGAAACAATCAAAATGGTCACAATCAAGGATAGAGGTAGAATCAAAACCAACAATAGGGTTAGAATCATAATGAGCATAATTGATATCATGATCCCCACACTAATAATGTGGCTTATAACAATATGCCTTATAACTACAATAACATTGTGGGATGCATTTTTATAACCCACATTGCCATTGTTACTATTATGTCACATGGCCAATCTTGTGTTCCTTGTAACATGAGACCCATCATTATAGGTTCAACACCCTCTCCCCCTACTAATACCATGTCAAGTTCACATCATCATGTTACTACTCCATTTCCATAGGTTACTAATCCCAAATAATAGTACCATTCTTTTAGAGGCTCCTCATTGACCCAAAATTATAGTAATGTCATTAATCACCCATGAATCACCATCTAAGGCCCTTTACCTCATCCTTTTGATTATAATGACTCCTTTCCACCTTTAGGTTATGCAGTTACAACTAGATACCTATGAGTTACCATCTAGGGCCCTTTGCCCACTTCTTTCCATAAACCCAATGAGAACATTGTGCCAATGGTTCCAAAGATGAATATTGTCCCAACAAAGACCAAACTAGTTCAATCCACAATTCAAAGGCCTTATAGTCTAATGGACCAATTAGATAAAACCCCTACAAAAATTTCCATATTAGAACTCTTACGAACATCTGATGTCCATAGAACCATCTTCAATAAAATTTTACAAGAGTCTATTGTGCCTAATGATATAAACCTTGATCAGTTCCAAAACCTAATTGGATATTTGTCTTCATTTTATCAAATCATGTTTGATCAAAAGGACATGTCCACCCTTGGTCCAAACCACAACAACCCACTATACATTGAGATAATTATTGTGGATCACAAGATCAAGTAAGTTCTTATAGATAATGGTTTAGGGTTGAACATCATATCTCTTAAATTGGTGTAATGATTGGGTTACATGGACAAAAACATTCAACTAGAGATTATTATAATCAAGGCTTATGACAATGTCGAGAGGGAGACATTCGGTATGATTTGGTTGCCAGTCATGGTTGGGGTTATTTCTCATCACACATTATTCCATATTGTGGATATTGAGCTTCCTTATAACATATTTCTTGGTCATCCTTCGATCCATGAAGTACAGGTAGTTCCATTTACGCTTCACCAATGCCTTAAGTTTCCCCATGATGGAATCAAGGTTACTATTCCCACTTATCAGTATCCATACTAATATTGCAATCATCTCGAAGCAAAGTTTTGAAATTATAACTATTGCCCAAGTTCTAAATTCATTGCAAAGAAGAACAAAGCCATCATTTCTCATCCATCTCCATCTAATTATATAGACCCTAGTGCTCTAGCATCCACTTCAATTGATCCATTTCCTATAGCTCTAGCCAAATAGGTGATTAGTCAAGATTCTAAAATTTCCACATATCATTTGAAGGATGTCATCCATATTGAAAAGTTACCAAAATCCCCTAAAACATTTGGTAAGCCTAAAACTTCCTAGACTCCTAACAGACTTGATCAGATTTGGCAACCAAAGAAGAAGCAACCAAAACCTCCTATGGTTTTTATACCTGTAATTGCACCAAATAAAAATCAAGAGGATTTTACCAAGGGAGATTGGATATATTCTGAGGGCCTTTTGGATTGTTTTTAGAATCCAAATTATCCTATCCCTAACAGGATAATGGATCATCTTAAATATATAGGGAAAGGCCTTGGCCCCCAGGCACAAGGAATGTTAGAGCCCTTATTAGATGGATTTGTTAATGGGAATCATGGTCTCAAATTTAAACCACCATAGGATGACCTTATAACATTTGGTAGTGATTCTTTTAGAGTGACTGGTAATGAGACTCCTAGTATTGACACAACATCCTATTATAGCCTTTTTGATGAGCTTGTTGATTTAGATTTGTTTGATTCAAATGCCATATTAACCATAACACCTATTGGAGATTCCCATCCTAAAGAAAAAACCTATCCTATTGGTGCTTCCCTTCCTAAAGTAGGACATTATATCTTTACCATTAGTGCTTCTGATCCTGAAGCAAACCCTCACTATAACCTATGCCTTTACAATCTTGAACTCATAGATTGGGATCAATAGAATTTGGTCATATGCCTCGATGAGTTTCAAAATGAAGAATAAATTGCAGAATGCATGGGCATATGAGATGCATTCCCCATTAGGGATCATAAGCAGGGCTTTAATTTTTCATTGAATCTTTCTACCTAATTTAGAGAGTAGGAAAAATTTCTTGGACATAATAAAGAAAAAACATTGAGATCTTCAGATGAAAACCTCTTTGAGGCACTCATTAATCAGGGAAAAAGTAAAGAAAAAGACAAGACTTTGAGTGAAAACCTATTTCAAGTTTTCCCAGGTGGGAAAGTTTGCTCGTCCCCTCAGGACGTATAAAGTCCATCTAGCCCAAGTTCCATAGCTAGTAAAAGCAGCTCTTCAGAATAATATCAAATATTTGAGCATCTTGCTCTTGAGTTTCTAGAGGTCTTTACCAATTGGCCTTTACCTAGAAAGGTAGATTCTAATTCTTCATATTATCTAGATCTTTGGGAGGAATAAAAAGAAGATATAGTAGAACAAGATGATCACAACCACATATTGCCTACAATTCTATAAGATGAATCCACACTCCTTATGGAGAGCACAACAGAAGTGAATTTGAGAACCCATAAGGATCCCAAAAATGTTTATCTTAGAGCTTCCCTTACTAAAGCAGAATGGGAACATATTATATCCATTCTTAAGGATTATATAGACATCTTTGCATGGGCATATTCTGACATGCCAAGCCTAGATCTAGATTTAGTTGTGCATCATCTATTTGTTCACCCTAATGCTAACCAGTCAAGAAAAAGTTAATAAAGATGCATCTGTGCATCACCCTATTGGTTAAGGCTGAGTTGGAGAAGTTGCAATGAGCCAATTTTATCAGACCACTAGACTACTTTGAATGGATTTCTAACATAGTGCCAGTAAGTAAAAAGAGCCCAAGTATACGTGTTTATACTATTTTTTGTGATATCAATAAGGCATATCCCAAAGATGATTTTCCTCTGCCCAACAATGGCATGATTATCGACTCAACTATTGAGTACAAGATGTTATCCTTAATAGATGGATTTTTTGGTTACAATTAGATCAAGGTAGCCCTTGAAGATAAACATAAGATCATGGTCACCACTTCGTGGGGAACATTTTGTTACCAAGTCATGCCATTTAGTTTGAAGAATGTTGGAACCACATATCAGTGTGCAATGATTGTCATCTTCAATGACATGATGCATGACATTATTGAGGACTGTATTGATGATATACTAGCAAAATCAAGAATAAGATCTAGACACCCTAACATTTTATGAAGAATATTTGAGAGGCTTTGTACATATAAATTCCACTTGAATCCAAAGAAATGTGTCTTTAGAGTCACATCAGGAAAATTTCTAGGGTTCATTGTATCATAATGAGGGATTGAAGTTGACCCTGCAAAGGTCACCACTATTATGGAAATTCCTCCCACCAACAATCTTAAATAGTTGTGAGGTCTACAAGACAAGATCCAGTCTATACATAAGTTCATTTCTCAACTGACAGATAAGTGCCACCCATTTACCCATCACTTAAAGAAAAGGGTGACATTTCAGTGGGATGAAGATTGTTAGATAGCATTTTCAAAGCTTAAAACATACTTGGCAAATCCACTGGTCTTATGCCCTCCAACATAAGGAAAACCACTGCTTCTTTACATATCAACCACATAATATGCACGAGGGGCACTTTTGGCTCAGCATGATTATCATGGTAAGGAACACATGATTTATTATTTAAGCTATACATTGGTATCATATGAACATAATTATATGCCTATTGAGAAGGCATGTTTAGTTATGGTGTTCACCACTCAAAAATTATGTCATTATATGCTCAATAACAAAACTTTTGTTATTGCCAAGGTAGATCCTCTCAAGTTCCTCTTATCTAAAGTAGCTCTCCAAAGACACATGCTAAATGGATTATGCTCCTCAGTGAGTTTGATATTGAATATTAGAATTAGAAGGGAATCAAAGGGCAGATTTTTATGGATCAACTTGTAGAATCTCCTATTACAACCACTCTACCTCTCAACTTTGACCTTCTAGATGATTTTATCATGATGATAGAATAAGCATCACAAGAGTCTAAATAGTGGACAATCTATTTTGATAGATCCTTCACATCTCAAGGATCTAGAGCTGGCATATTGTTGATAATGCCATAAGGGTATTTGATCCCCAAATCCTTTCATATATAATTTTAGTGTACAAAAAATATGGCTGAATACGAGGAATTGATTATAGGGCTCCATCTTGCCATAAAATGGGATATTCAAAGCTTAAAGGTCTATGGAGATTCACATCTAATTATAAATTAGACAACTGATCAATATCAAACAAGAGATGATAAGCTTGTCCCATACAAGTAAATTGTTGATAACCTTAAAAGACATTTTAAATATCTATAGTTTGAGAAAGTTCCGTAAGTCAACAATAGGTTTGTCGATGCCATGGCAACAATTAGTTCCATGATTCAAATGCATGATAGTGTTAAAGAGTATCAGTTCCTGATTGGAAATCTTCTTCAGCCAGCACATATTTTATCAAATTTAGAGAGGATATGAACCATTGTTGATCCTAATCTCTCACCTGAGCTACCATGGTACCAAGATTTTTATAACTATTTCCATATCCATGTCTTTCCTACCAACCTTTCCAATAACCAATAAAAAAATTCCTTCATCACCTAACACATTATATACTTCTTGGAAAAATGCTTTATCGAAAAGGCTATGATGGAACATTTCTTCATTATTTATCTTTGGGAGAATCCAAGCTGGAACTAAAGGAGGTTCATGAAGGAATGCATGGAGCCCATACCAATGGTGTATTCCTAGAAAAGAAACTTCTTAGAATAGGATATTATTAGCCCAAAATTGGAGATGGATGCTTGTAATTATTTAAAAAAGTGTGTTCCTTGTTAGTAGCATGGAAACTTGATACATGCACCTTCCTTACCATTGTAGCCAATTACAACACCATGGTCATTCTCAATGTGGGGTCTTGATCTCATTAGGAAAATTAACCCAAAATATTCAAATGGCCATAAGCAAATTTTGAATGTGATCAAGTACTTTACCAAGTGGATTGAGGCCATTCCTCTCACTTATGTTATCAAAAAATAAATAACTAAATTCATTCATTACCATAGCATTTGTCGATATGGCATCCTAGCTCAAAGTATATCTGATAATGGCATATCCTTTGTAAACCAAGATGTGAAATCTCTTTATGCAAAATTCAAGATCAAGCACAAGATATCAACTCCCTATAACCTAAAAGGTAATGGATAAGCTGAGGCATCAAATAAAAACATTGTAGCCATCTTTAAAAAAAAATTCAATGATGTTGGCCATAATTGGCACTTGCAACTCTTTCCTACCCTCTGGGCTTATAGGATCAATCATCGCACCCCAACTGGAGCTACTCTATACTCCCTTGTTTTTGACACTAAAGCTATCATCTCAATCGAGATTGAGATCATGTCATTAATAATATCATTGGATCACATTGAAGATGATGAAGACTATAGAGCCTCATAACTGATGGTAAGCATTTGGCCACCCTAAAAAACTTGTAGGCCTATCAAAATAGATTGCAAAGGAGATACAAAAAATGCATTCTCCCTTGAGAATTTGAGATTGGTGACTTAGTTTTGAAAGAGAACCAGAAGAACATGAATGTTTAACCCAAAAATAAATTAAAGTTTCAACCTAATTGGTTAGGACTATACATTGTCATGACAAACTATGGATCATGAGTATATTGATTGGCTAAACTAAATGGTGAATAACTTTCAGAGCCCATGAAAAGCATACACCTTAAGAGATTCTATGCATGAATAGCTTTGAACCATTATCTATAAGACCCCTTACTTGGGGGTAACTTGTATTGTCATAATTTTATCCCACCCTTTTATCTTATCTTGAGCACATTTTATACTACCCTGATCCACTTTTCATAAATCCTGATGGTAAAGGATATGAACTCTACACATTCTTCATCCCATTTTGGATTTCTCTCTTTGAGAGGCATATTTTTTGTTTTGTCTAGGACATGTTATAATCTTGAACACTTTTTGTCCCTTGACCAATTATGATCTCAATTATGTCTCATAAGCATTATTAGCATCTTCAGTAGTAGTTCAACGAGCATGGGTCATTGCAGCCAACTTAGCTATTTTATTGGAACCTCTACTCTTAGGATGTGCATCTCCTCGACTAGATGGTCTCACCTTGTGCATATTTTATCCAAAAAACACCAAAAACATTAGAAATACTTTAAAATAACCAAAAACATCAAAACATGATCCACAAAAGAACAAAAACATTGTCTCACACTTTTGTACATTTGTACATTCCCATTCTACCATCCAATGCTCTCACCATTTTGTGAGCAATTGTTAAGTTTGAATGTTCTTGCCATTTTATGAGCAACTATTAAGAAAGAATGTTTTCACCATTTTTCAAGTAACTATTAAGAAAGAATGCTCTCACCATTTTGTGAGCAACTATTAAGTTTGAACTCTCTCACCATTTTGTGAGTAACTGATAAGTTTGAACACTCTCACCATTTATTGAGAAATTATTAATTTTGAACTCTCTCACCATTTTGCAAGCAACTGTTAAGTTTGAATGCTCTTGATATTTTACAAGCATAGGCACACCAGTTCATTTCATCTTATCCCACACACTTGTCATTTTGCAAGATCATTCTTTCTCATCTCATTAGATTTTTGTTTACCAGGCCATTCTCATTTGTTTGTCATATCTTCCATTTCTTCTATAACATTAATCATGCTATCCTGATCATCATTTTCCTTCTATACCATTTCTTAGGAGAACTATATTTGGCCTAAATTTCATGTCAGACCATGCATCCATAAAACTATGTAGGCAACATCCACTTGTCTTATACATCTAGAGTCAGCTTGACCAATCCCTTCCTTTTCTTCTCTTCCCCCATTTCTTCTGTCATTATTCTTTGTAATGATGTGGTGGAAAGTAACGCCTCTACTGTACATGCATGAACATTTGTCTTTAAACCATACTAACTTGGTTTTTTGTTTGTGTGTTTATTTGAGTTTTCTTGGTGTTTTGTTGTGCTTTTGCACCTCTCCTTTTATTTCTTCTCCTTTTCTCTCTTTATTCCTTTTTGTCTCATTCTTGGTCTTGTTTTTTTGTTTGTTTTTTCTTATCTCTTTTGTGTTTCAGAACATCTTGATGATTCATGTGGATCTTGATTATTTATATCTTGATCTTATGTTATTACGTTGTTCTTGGACCATTTTATTTATTTGATTGTTGTTGGTGTCTTATTTTTTCTGTTTGATCTTGTTTTGCTTTTTTGTGTTCAAGAATGCCTTGATGGTCCACATGGATCTTGATTATTCATATCTTGGTCCCATGTCATTAAGATGTCTCACCTTTTTTTTAAACATTTTTGTTCCTACTTAAGTATTGATAGATCATATCTTGATTTCAAGTTAGGTTCATTTATTTTTTTCTTTGTTTTTGATTTTTTTGTTTATATGTAAATCACTATAACTTTAGTTTTGGTCATTGTTTTACCATTATCCTTAGTTACAGATCTTCACATTTGAACTGGCTCAGTGCAATTAGAATCTTATGTCATTCTAATTTATTCATACTTATGATGCCTAATTTCTTTTGCTATAGCAAGCACTTTATGCTCAGGTATCAATGTCTTAACGTCAACATTAGCTCTAATGAACGATTCTCAAGAACACTCTATAAAACCTAGGCTCATGATATGGAATTAGGATTCTAGGTAGCATGCATTTCATGATTCTTTGTCTATGCTTAGACGTGCATCTCTTTGCATAAATTTTAATCATAATCAATTCTTGGTTATTTTTCATCATTTTTCATTCCATTCTCTCCCAAACTTGGGTGAACTACATTGGCCTAAAGTTCATGTTGGAACATGAGTCCATGGAACTATGTAGGCAGTGCTCAATTTCTATTAAGGTTAGCTTGACTATCTCCATTCTTCTTTTCATCTCTCTCATCACTTTTTGCATTCTCATATGCTTGGTTTTATATGGCTTTCTAAATCCATTACACCATCGCATGTTTGTTTGTGCTTGCTCGCTTTAACCTATCTTTTTAGTTATATCCTTGAGATATTTTGCTTTCCAATTTCCCATGCTGGGGCCCATAATTTGAACCAGGTCCAAATCAAATCAGCTCTACTGGGGAAAAATCATTATTTATTCTTTATCATTGACTAATATTTTCCCTACTAGGGCACAACTATTTCATCACTCTCACATTTGCTCTACTGAGGAACTTCTTATTATCTTCTCTTTGGAGACCCCATTCTAGTGGTTCCTCCCTTCCTAAAGTAGAACATTATCCCTTTTCCTCTAATTCCAAGCTCTCCACATTAAATCTCATGATGGTAATGTTTTAGTGTGTAACTTGTCTCAAGATTGATCAATGTCATAAGCGTGCAACTTGTACTCTCAGATTGGGTACATTTAAAGTGTGTCCCTTACATTTATGGATTGTATCTTTCCCATTCCCCCCATCTCTAGGGCCTTTTATACCTCTCATTATATTTTGATCATTGATGGTAGTCATGTGTGTAAGCATTAGCTCATTTGGATGTGATATATTCCCTGGGTTAATATCTCACTTTCTCTCTCTTTTTGAGAGTTCATCATTCTCTTTCATCCTAGTATGCCCTCTTGAGGGGGCATCATGGGTATGTTCTAATTTCTTCTTTACAACTCTTTTCTTTGAAAAGATGTTGCTTTGCCTGGATATCTCGTTATGCCTTATCAAACAGGGGTAAAATGTAGACATCCAATTCCTAACCTCATTTGTGTTGAAATTGTCAATCTTACTCAAATTACACTCAAATGTACATTTTAGGTCAAAATATATAAAATGCCCTAAATGGTTTAAACTTATCACTTACAAGTGCCAATTTAGGTCAAAGTATCCCTAGATAGGGCAATGCATTTTATGGGCTAGCTAACTTTGATTGAATCATTTTGAGTCAAAATGACCATTTGGCCATTTAGTGCTCTTGATCACTTTTTTATTCTAATTCATTGGTACACATCATGTACCTTTGTTATTTGTTTTTGAAAACATCCTAAATGGAAATGTGGTTCCAACACATCTAGTGTCACCTTCTAATTCTTCACGAGTCAAATTATGACCTAGTAATATGACTTTCTAACCATTTTGATTAATTGAAGATGAATTTTCAAATATCCACACAAACGTTGATTAACCTCTTTTAAGGCTAATTAATCCAAATCAAGAACTTAAGTGGATTTTCCATGAGAGTTGTTAAATATTTATTTTTGAAAATTGATTCTTATTATCTGCAGCACCTAGTGATATCATCTATGGGGTGGCATCCATCAAGCCATAAGTGCATAAAATATCAAGATTATGGGTCACCCATGCCTAGTCAATGCCTCTTCAATGCCCCTTCTTCCAAGGTCATCTTGAGGATAATTATGGATTTAATTCCAAATATTAGGATTATCCTCAACCACACATCTCAATCTTGAGATGGATGGTTGAGGTTGATCCTGACCAATCTAAAAAATCTATAAATAGAGAGGCCATAGACATCATTTCTAAGCTATTTTGGTGCAAGGTTATTATGCTCAAATATCTTCAAAGCTTGAACATTTCAAAGTTATAATGCTAAATTGTTTCTACAAATATTCATTGATAGGATAGTTTAGTGATTCCACATCAAGAGCCTAGGTTTTGTAGAGTGTTCTTGAGTCATTGGAGGAGCTTACCACCATTTTTGACAAATACAAGGATGCTTGATCAAGGGAGAACATGTTTTTGAGCCACATGGACATAGTGAATCCATTTGGGAAGGTAATACGGTGTTGCTTTCTTTCATTTATTTCTTTTTATCCTTTTTAATTCCCATAGGAATAGATAGGCTTGGTTAGTTAGTTCTTTATGAATGTTTCATGGTTTATAGACTAATGCTTGACTAACTTGCTTTGTAATCCTCTCTACACTATCATTATGATCATGATTATATGAAATGCAAATTAAAAGATATATGGATCTGAAATCTAATTTATAGAAATGTAAACCCTAAGTTAATTTAGGGTTAGGGTTTGTGAAATATTTGAAGTAAGTCAGGTTCACCAAATGTTTTAACATTTTAGGGTTTAGCTTATGTGAATCCTATGTTTGATTAAAGGGTTGAGTAGACTAAATTAGAGAAATGATATGCATAAAATAACCACTAATTTGTTACATATTTGATTAGATTTGACTTTCCAAAAATAGTAATAAATATGTGTAAATAAAGACTTATCTAGAAAATACCTGATATAGATTATCTAAGTGATAAAAATTGAGATGGAAGCTAGTCTGAGTGTCTCTAACTAGATCCCTATGTTAGAATTCCTCCTGGATAGTAGCACCACATTTGGACAATACTGCCATGTGGCTCCAGTGTCTTGATATTGGTGTTAATATCCTTTGTGTAGGATTATCTTAAACTTTTGGGTGTACCTATGTCTAGATTTTTGGGTTATGTTCCTATGTAAATGAAGTCTAAAACTTTGTATTGTGCCTATAATGACTGATTTGTGATGTAAAACCTAGTCCTCCTTACAAGTAAGATATGAGATAAAAATATGTTCATTAGTAGGATAGGCTAGACATCCTCAACATCCCAATGTGAAGAGATTTGCCTACATACCAATACTCTGAGGAATGATCAAGCCTGATGTAGTTATCCCCACCTAAGTGCTAGTGCAAGTGAAAGTGATGTTATTATGATAGTGGCCTTGAGTTCCTTGGGTGTGCTTGAGATTGGAAATCTATAAAATATGATCATGGGGCTATTGTAGATGGTATTATGCATAAGTAGGTAAAAATAGGAATTGATAACCTTGATTTTGCTCAACTTGTTTCATTTTTGAATAGGTAATTTTAATATAATATCCATCTAATCGAGAAATGGATAAAAATCATGTATTTATGGTGTTTTGTTGCTTATATATATAATGAAAGATGTTTAGGATGACCTTTGGAGGATCTTAATTTTGAAAATGTATTTTTTAGAAAGATAGGGTAAAGTACTTAGGTGCCATTTTGGGGACACTAACACCATGTGGCTCTAGTATCATTAATGTGGCGTTAATGTCTAACTAGTAGAACACTAGGCATGAAGGGCCAAGATCAGGAAATGAGGGTTTAGGACTCTATTTGAACTAACTAGGGATGTTTGTGGCCTACATGAAGGCTAGATAAGTGTGATAATAGGCTCTAGGATAGGTCTAGGGCTAATTTAGGGATAGTTAGTCTCAAGTATCACTCTTAGCACTTAAATATAACTTTTAGGTGATTATTATATATATATACACACACTCATATATGTGTGTGTGTGTGTACGTGTGTGTGTATACATATATTTATATATACACATATACATACATACATACATATACACACACACACACATATATATGTCTATATATGTACACACACATATGTATATATATTCACATGTGTATATATACATACATATATATACACATGAGTATGCACATGCATGTGCGTGCACGCGCGTGCACACACACACACACACACACACACACACACACACACACACACACACACACACACACACACACACACATGCATATCAAGTTCTCACTTGATATAGGACTTTGTACTTATTGGGTACACATTTATACAATATTGCACATTAATAAAATATGTCCTATTCCTCCTGATTTAAAAATCAATCACTAGGAACATTCACTAGTCAATTTTGAATCATAATTAAGCAAAGTCAAAGCAAGTATTTTCAAGTATCAAATCCATTATACTAATTTCATTCATATATCAAAGGATCACAATTAAAAATTATAGTAATTGGGATAAATACACATGGCTTGATTTCTCTCCTTCAAGTATCAAATGTGTAGGCAATGGTAAATCATCAAGGAGGTTGATTGGGGTCAGCTCAACCCACTACACTTTCTTAGTTTTACATGTTTGTACACCCTACAAGCACACTTATTATTTTGAGGTGAATTCTGATTTCTTGAGTTGTGCACACCATTAGGGTTTGGCATCACACATATAGAGATTTCATAGATAAGTGAAGGTGATCATATTATCACAAACTTTATTTTCTAAAAAGGTCACAATTAATCCCTATTATCTAGTATTGATAGTCAATACTCACCCAAAGTTAGCCAAATTGATCCTTTATAAATGGAAACACATTTTTAGATCTACATGAATCACAATCCTTTTTAAAAAAATTTCTACTATTAAAATTCAATCACAATCAGATAGTTAATTATAAAATCTAAATACTTATCCCTTTGTTGCAATTAATAAAATTTTCATTACCACTTATCAAATCATTGCAATCTGTTTCAAGCTTTTACACTCAGTTTCATGATTAAATCTCATATTAAGTAATCTAAATTCACATACTAATTTATATCCTATTAGGGGTTCTAAAACTAAATTAGGGTAAAACATATTGGTCAACCTATGCATTTATTGATATGTGTCAAACCTTACATCTTACTTAGGGATTCATCCTTCTAACGTTTTATATTTTAGCCTTAGGGTTTTATTTTCATACATGATTTTTTATTTTCCCTAATATACACATTATCCATGACTATAATGAATGAATATTGTGTTTATTTGTTAATTCATGTCATGAAGGTAATATTTTCATATTTTTCCACTTATATATGTTACATTTTATCAATCATATAATCATATGGATCAAATCTAAGAACAACAATAAGACTAATATTAATAATGAACAATCACAATCCCTCCTAAAATCATATTGTTGAAGCATCTAATTTGAGCTACCTATTGTTACCATAAGATGGCAAAGTGAATGTGTGACCTCATTCATTTATTATACCCCCACTATGGATTATACAGTACATAATACCCACCCTATTGATGGAATTATCATGAATGTTGAGACTGATAATGATCATGAACTACTCTATATCAACATGATTCTATTGATGATCATGAATTCACTAAATATATTAACTTAAATCCACACTAGATTGGTGCATTGTTATATATATCAAGATATGAACATAAAATTTTGGATTAAGCCACTACATTTTGTGGAAAATATGACCCCTTCTATTATATTTTAAATACATCCTTTTGAGCTAGTAATTCCACTTTAACTATTCAATCCTCTAGTATTGTTATTATTCCTAAATCAACACCTCTAGTAACACATGTAACATATAACCAAGGTGCATATGAAAGAAAATTATTATAATATATTTTCATTATTGTTATTACATAGGTATTATTTAAACCTCATATGATGACTACATAGGTTACATCACCAACCTTTCCAATTGCACATTACCTTGAGCAAATTGTTACAACTCTTCATGCTAAGTTGTTGGTGTTAGATCAAGGTGCATCTAGAGATAGTCATTCAATGGACTTGCATGTTTTCCTTCATAACCCATTATCACTTGAGACATAAACTTACACTTTACCTATAGGTTTACAATTCCAAATATTACACTATATTAAGGTAAATGTGATCCATAACAACACCTTCCATCATTCTGTGTAGCAT
Source organism: Torreya grandis (assembly GCA_037957365.1). Lineage (NCBI taxonomy): Eukaryota > Viridiplantae > Streptophyta > Pinopsida > Cupressales > Taxaceae > Torreya > Torreya grandis. Next base: position 7,187,316 of record JARHVA010000063.1, on the reverse strand, counting down.
GCTTGGATTACGCATATAATTAAAAATTATTAATCAATCTATTAATAATAAATCTCAAGGAATACAATTTATGATGTTTCTATGGCCTTCACCTTAAATAAGTTAGAGAATTCAACCCTTTGTTAAATTAGTTTATAGCACATTTCATTATCAACATTGATGATAAACTATCTTATGTATAAATTTTTAAACTCAAGAAAGGGTCCAACAAACCAATCAATGATTATGTAATTCATTATAATATTATGATATATAATGTGAATAATGTTATGGATGATAAATATTTACAATACATATTCAATAAAAGATTACTTTAACCACTCCATGAGTCAATAATCTTTAAGAGATGCAAGTCTTTCAATGACCTACACTAACAAATAAACATAATGTTCATTTAGACATTTATGGTTTCTCTCCCCATTTGTCACATTCTACACTTTGGGAGATGTAGCTTTCCCTTTATTAAATAGTTATCACCACCATTCCTACATCATTCAATGTAGGGATAGCTAGTGGTAGCCTCAGAAGCAATGGTACCAAAACAAGCATAGAAATTTGTTTAAAAGGTCTACCATGATGTATTGGTTTTGACTTGAACACTCCTATGATTTATGTTCTATTATATTTACTATAGTTTGATAAAGCCTATCATTATTTTGAAAAATTTACCCTGATTACTTATTTTGTGCGTGAAGTCCCCTCAGAGGTCTTGTTAAATTAGTGGGTTCATAACCATTGACAAGGCCATGGTGTGAAACTGGAAGGGTTATAAAACATTACCAAGGGTTTATTCCTATTTTGTTTCACTAACCTTGAGCATAGTAAAGCTATTTTTAATCATGTCCACTAGTTTATTTGCAACACTTTTGTTATTTTCTCACATTAGACCTAAGACTTTCAAGTCTGCGAACAAGCCAAAATTAAAATCATAGTTTGGATATAATTTATGGGCTTACCTCTTCCTCTTTGGAATTTCTTTTACTAGATTATTAAGCCTTTAGGGTAGTTTATCTTCCATGAACTACAAATTTTTTATGCAACATGACCTTAAAGAAGGGTTTGTGTGGAAATATACCTAGCCAAAGACCTTAAGAAGTCCATTGAAATACAAGTGGTCAATAATCACTTCATATAGTGTGTATTATATATTAACCTCTAAAAAAAATTTGGTACCAAGATTCAAATCATATGATTAGATAGTTCCCTTTAATGGTCCCCACTACTTATGTTCCTCTAAAAAAAGTGGGTTTGACTCAAATCCTAAAAATAGGAATTTTGATGGGTGGATGACAATCACTAATAGTAAAAATAATTCAACCCATGGTAATGCCAAACCCTAATTAGCTAATTAGAAACCCATAGGGGGTTTGAGATCATTGATATCCATTATTAAGGAATATATTCCTTCACAAGTTAAACCCCCACCTCTTATCTCCTATTTACCTCAAATAGTTTCCCGTCTTGTCTCCTCTTTGTTTCCTACTCCTATGGCTACATTTTCATAACCCCGTCAGGGTTGAATGTTTCATACTTTGAGTTTAATCTTGTGACTCTCAACCATAAGGGTATTTTACAGTGCTCTCATAACCCTTTACCTTTTTTGGATGAGGAATATATGCTAAACAAGAGGTAACCCTTCAAATATAGAGACTTTACCCTTCCTAGCTTAACTTTCAGTTGGTTTGTAGCCCTCTTAGACATCACAGAGGGAAATGATATGAATCTTGATGGTTTTAAATTATTGTTTATTCATGGAATGTTAGAAGACTCACTAATTTGGCACATAACTATATAGTCATAAATAGTTAGAATTTCTCCAATTTTTTTTTCTTTTAGGAAGTCAAAATCTCTAACTTTATCCTTCAGTTTGTTGCTCGCTCTAGCTACCCTAGGGCCCTTTATCAGAGCACTTGTCATGAGCCTAGTCAGAGTGGTGTTGTCACTCTTTTATCAACTGAGCTTTCTCAATTTATTATATATTAGGGTTTCAATCCCACCCATCAAGTGGTTTGGATTTTTTTTTACTTTGATACTTGCATCATTGGCCTTGTCAACCTATATACATCTAATGATGTTGTGGAATGTTTTTTGATCTAGAGATGCTGAGTAGATTCCCTTATGGATGCCCATCAAATTATCTGTATGGATTTCAACATGGTTGAGTCCACTAGAGATAAATAAGGATGAATTCATATGAGGTGGTGTGTATGGGAGCATGAGGCATGGTTTTAAATGTGTAACAAATTGGTTTTTTTAAATCCCAATCACCATCAGAGGAGTGAGTCAAATTCTCCCTAGTTCACCTGGTCCAATTTTCACCAGGGAGAAGACAATGATTAAGTATATTGACCATGTTTTGATATCATAAAATGACCATTTTTTATTTTCTCCTATTCATAATTGACATGTATATGTGATCCTAGACACCTTATTGTCTGGTCATCACCTTATTTGCTTCTATTTTGAATGGACCACCCCCAAGTTAAAGCTTGTAATTCTTAATTTTACCTCAATACTACCCATCTCAAGCATGAGTGGACTATTGGGAATATCATTTTAAATTGGAACCTAGATCCCAAACCCATTGGGGATATTAGTTGGATTGATTGGTAGGTTGATTCCATAGCTTGCACCACAAATTTTCTTCGGATATATGGTAAGAAAGCTTCAATATTTTGACATCATATACATCATGCTACAAATCATGAATATCTTAGGGTTTCATAGAATTTGGAATCCTCACCTTTTATCCCTATTATCTAGGCTCAATAATCCATGTGAAAACATAAAATTTAAATGGTTGAGGCTTAGAAGGATAAAGGAGCACAAATTAGAGTGTAGATGCATTGACTAAAAGTTGGAGATAAAGAGACAAAATAATTCTTTGCTCTCTACTAATCCAGACAAGTTGTAGATAAAATCAAATCCATTATATCTAATTCAAACAAATTTACCAAATTACATAATATCTTTCATGTTTTTGTGCATCACTATCATGGTGTGTTTATTGTTTAGCCCACCCCTCCTTCTTGTGAAGCTTTTTCTCTCAGTGCCTAGGAATTGTTCCATGTAATCTCTCTAAAACCCAGATAATTACCTATGATAAACCTATAAACTTGAGTAATCTTAAGGAAACTATTTTTTATATGGTTAATTATAAATCCCTAAGATTTTATGGTTTTAATAGTGAGTTATTCCAAACTCTTTGGGATACTATTGGACCTGATCTCCATAAATTCTATTTTGAAGAATTTTTGTCCAACTCTTTGGGCCCTATCATTAATAAAGGAAATATCAAATTCATTCCTAAATATGGAAACTCTGAGGTTATCACCAACTAGAGGCCTATCAATCTTCTTAATTTATCCTATAAAATTATAGCTAAAGATCTTGCCCTTAGAATTAAACACCTTCTCCCCTTAATTTTTAGAAGTGAGCAAATTGGGTTTATTCAACACAAATAAATATTAGACAATGTCATTATTGTCTAGAAATGTATGGAATGGGCTAAGTTGTCCAAATAGAAGGTTTTATTGATCAATATTTATTTTGACAAAGTTTATGATCAAATTGAATGGCCTTTCATTATAGTTATGTTTTAGGCACTTGGTTTTGGCCCTAGGTTTGTGCAAAAGTTTAATGTGATTTTTTAGGATGTTGGTGCTTGCATGACTATTAATGGTTCTCAATCTCATCATTTCGAGATTCATATATCTATCAAATAAGGATACCCTCTAGCTCATTCTCTTTATGTTTTAGCTACTAAGGGTTTCAGTTATCCTCTACATAATTATGTTTATATGGGTTTGGTAAAGGTTATTTCTCTTCTTAATTAAAACCTTCACTTTATTAATGGGTGCTTTATTGATGACTCATTACTCAATCTTTAGGAGGAAGAGAGATCTATCAAACATGACATGGATTTCTTGGACATTGTCTACCTCACTTTTGGGTATTTCATCTAATGGCAAAATTCTCAGCTTTATCACCAATCCCTCTCTCCCAAACTTACTTATTTATAGGGATACAATGGAAATGGATTTTCCCTAGAGTGAAATTTAAGTTCTTGGGAATTCCATTTACTTTTAGATCCTTTCCCACTAAGTTTTAGTCTTATGTGGTTCAAAGGAATAAGAATAAAATTTCTTTCTAGATCACCAAACCCTTGACTCTAACTGGTAAGTTTAAAATTTGTCTAGATGTGCTCACTACTACTCATGTTTACTACTCATCCTGTTAGGATCCTTCCAATGCTTCTTATGTTAATCTTGAGAAAATCCTAAGAGACTTTATATGGGAAAATTATAAGGGCCACCATGGTTTTCATAGAGTCTCCTAGGCCATTTTTGGTCAACCTAAATAAGCTGGTGGTCTTGGGCTCATTGACATTGAACTCCAAGGGCTCACTTTTAGTGTCAAATGGATTATTAGAAACCTAGGAGGTGATGAATCTTGGAAAATTATATTGCAACACTATATATATCAAGTTTTCCCTCTTGATTGAAAGGCTTGATAAGGGATTAGTTTGTAAAACATCCTTATTAACCCTATTTCTATTAAAATAGGGGGCACTTTTATTACTCAAAGCATCTAGAGGGCTTGGGAGAAGCTCAAAACCACACCTTATTTGGGTGGGAAAATGGTTTTGAATTAGTCTCTAATTTAATGATCAATCTCTTTGGTGGTCTCCCACACTAAATTTCCATAATATTCCCTTTACCATGGTCCCATGGATCAGATGTTTTAAGGTTGTTTAAGAAATGTATCTACACAATTTGGGATATTTTCTATAAGACCATTCAGGACTAGCTTCCATGGAATGTTGTGATGTCTAAGTTTAAGCTCAATAATGAAGATGTAGAATCCATTTTTGAGTTGTGAAGTTCCATACATGATGAATATCTGCATAAAATTGGTGTTACCTCTCTCACACCATGGTGTAAATACTAGTCTTGGACTATGTCTACATCATTTTGTTGTTAATCTCCTTGACTTGGGTATAATCTTTTAGCCCCTCAACATATTGACAATGAAACCCTAAATCATCATTACAATCTTATATCCCTTCACCATTTATGGGATAAAATGTTTGAGAACATATGGGCACCTTTAATTGAGTCCAAAAAAACCCATTTCCTTTATTGTATTATTTACCAAGGTTTGTCTATGGCTGATTAACTCAAGCACGTGGGGGTCTCAAATCCCTCCTGCCCCACCTATCACCACCAAAATCCCTTAAACACCTCTTTTGTTTTTTCCCTCATGTTGAGTGTACCTAGAGATGGATACATACTCTCTTTAATTTAGTCCTAAAATGTTCATGTGGAAGATGGCTATCTTGGGGGACTCTGCATTACTCCCTATAATATACAATAGATTTTATAAAATTTTATGTATTGATACTCTTTTTTGGATTTGGAAATATATAAATAAAGTATGTTTCAATCATGAAGTTATGGAAAAAATTTATTTAACTAACAAATTTATTGTAATATCTAATGTTACCCTCTAAATCTAAATTTGTATGGATAAAGTTTAGCTTGAGATACACCATATGTAGAATCTTCTAGCCAATTAGGGGAATACTCCTTGTGTGGTCAGCCATGAGCCTATAACCACTCCACCCTGGGCCATGGGTGTGAGGATAGATGTTAACATTATCGTATCCAATAGTTTATGAGTTTTAGGATTTCCTCTCCTTTCCCTCACTAGTCATTTCCATGTTGTAGATATGATAGTGATAATGGTGGTGGGTGGGATAGGGTCCTCCTCCACAAGACAAGTTCCCATGGCTGGCTCTCACCATTTTCCCCTCCAGGTAGGATCTTATAATTAAGCGTTAATATTTTACTAAAGGTAATTAGCACACTAACAGTTGGCATCTTGTGTCAATTGATGAAGACACCCCTCACCCCAACCCCCTACTCAATGGGGTGAGGAGAAAACCCTCAAGATCCATTGCCTCCTCCACCTCTACCTATCACCATGTTTGTTGTTTTTACTTGATATGTTCTTTGTTGTTAGTTATTTTGTTTATAATTTTTTTTTTTTTATGTGCACTTGAGTTAGTTTAAACTTGGTTGTGATTGTTGTGTGGTGGACTTTTTCGAAATTTGGTTTTCTCTCAATGCTTGTTTTAGCTCCATTTGATTATGCTTTTGGGTTGTAACTTTTACACCCATATTTTAGTATGGTCAACAATGTAATATATATTGTTTTATTAATGAAAATGTGTTTTTTAATCAAAAATAAAACAAAGATTAAATATTAAACCAACTGGCAAAAAGAATGAGGCAACATAATCTAAAAATTGATTTTTATTGCTAGCTTCATTGAGGAGGAAATTGTATAGATTAACATCACCTCCTTATATATTGTTATATATGTTAATTGAGTGAAACATTATCACTCTACATCCAATAAAATATTTTGATCAAAACAATCCTACACTAGAGAACTATGATATCATTATGTATTATGACTATTATCAAATTATAAGACATTCTTTGAACAAATGCTTCAAATTAAGTCATATGAAACAAGACTTTATTGATGAAAAAATGATTGAGTTTAACATACCTACAAAGGAATATGGACCATAAAAATTTGAAATATTAAGTTGAAAATATTTAGTGATCCATTTCCAAAGCATGATATATGGGGACTAAAGATAATTTAGAAGTACACTTTGATATAATATGCATTCTACACTTGTGACATGATCACCCAATATATGCGATCATTAGTACACTTATAACTGCCTCACCAAAAATACTATGATCATATTTTATGATAGTGACATTTTTAATGATTATTCAAATTTTCACACACTATTCATATTATCTTATATCATTGAAAAACCCATCCATAGTGTCATGATCGACAATGGATCAAGTGAGAATGTCTACATAATGATATTTATTTACTCCCTTGTATACATAAAATATGATATACAAGATACAATAATAAAAATTTAGGGATTATACGGATATAAACATAATATACTCAAACACATAATGTTACCTATTCTAGTGCACTTTTCCATATTATCCACTCCATTATTAGTTCTACAGAGTAACAACATATTTGCATGTCATTAAGACTCCCTTGGATGCAATATATTCATGAAGTAATATAACATCAAGACCAAAAATTATTTTCATTAGTATAAATAAAAACAAATTGAAATGCTACCTAATCAATACAATTGTCTTTAGATTGAGCTAAGAGGAATGAAAGCGAAGTTAAAAAATTGATATACCTTCACTTAACCTCTTTTTGATATGATTTTGTTATAGATGTGATTGGGATTTAGCTTCAAGCTATATAGAAAATGTGTGGATGAACAAGAAGTATAATACCATTAAAAATGGATGATTTTCTTGGATAATTGATGGCTTGATGTAATATTAGCTCACCAAAAAGGTATAACTTCATTGTGTTATCAAGACTTGCTAATAATGGAGGAAGAACCCTATATTTGTATATTTGGTTGATTGATGTGAGATATTAATATTGGTTGGAGATAAATGGTGGAGGATTGGTTATCCTCTTCATAAATTATGAGAATTAAGAGTGTAATAAAAATGTTTGAGTGTGTAAGAGGATGAAATGATGAAGGCATGGACTTATGACATTCCTTTAAAGAAAAGGGATTGTATAGGGATTTTGATAGGTCGAGTAATGTGAGGCTTTGTGGGATTTGGGGTTGTGATGGAGGACATTTGGCTTTTTAATATTTTAAAAAATAATAATATTTAAAATCCATGAAATTTACCATTTGGATGAGATTAGATAATTAATAGAGGTTAATTAACTAATGTGATGTGATATGATGTTTGGATGTTTTGATATGGTTATGGAAAAAGGGATTAATTAACTAGGGGGATCAACAATGATCCAGCTAGGGATCTTAGGGTGGATAGACTACTAATTAGATGATTCTAGGATGATGTTATTGAATATGAAGACATAGTTAAAATTGACACCAAAGTGTTTAATTTTAGGAGTATAGATTTTCCCCTCTTTGAAAATTTGTTGCAAGACATGATGGGTGAAGTAATGAATATTAAAATAAATAATAAGATTTAAAAAAAGTGGATGAAAATTATATGATGATGGATGATGTCTCATTGAGATGGATATGGGGATAAAAGATGTGTATGGGCTCTCAAAAAATAGGGGAAGGTCTAGCAATATAAAGGAAAATGATCAAAGGGTGGATGATGAGGAAAAAGGGGTTGGGATGTAGTATTTGATGATGAATGGAGAGCATGATGATGATGAAAAATATGAGACTAACCCATGGACAATATTAAGCCACTTGAGATAATGTTTGCATGCTTTGATTTCTAATGATGATGGATTAATTTGCCCCAAGTAGGATAAATTTAGGAAAGATACATCATGAGATAAGCTACATAGTTTGATTTTCCCTAAGTAGTGCAGATTTAGGAATGAAATATCCTAAAAGTTGTGGGCTTTTATTTGGGAATTTTATATCTCGATGATGATTTGCATGCTTTAATTACCCCAAGTAGGGTAGAAGGTGAGAGATTATATTAGATGCATGGTTTATTGACTAATTGATTTATTTTAAAGCATATATCAAGGACATAGCCCATTTCATGGATTAAGGATGAGATGATCATAGTGTTTGATGGTTGATGGATGAAAAGAAGTTTATAAGTTGATGTAGAAGTACTTGATGTGATATAAAAAAAATTCAAATAATGAAAAATCAAAAAAAAATGGGCACATGAGGATGCTCCATGTGATGTAATAATGATTGAAGAATGATGTGATTAGAAATGGAAAACTAGTTAGAAGAAATGATGGAAAAATAATAAGAATGGGAATAAAAATAGACATTAAAAAAAAATGGTCGAGATGACCTTAGAAACTCCATGTAATGAAACCCCTCCTACATTTTCCAAATGGACCTCAAACTAATGTATTTCTCCCAATAAGGGAGGAATGTGATGAGAGATGATGGATATAAATAGATAATTTGATCTTGACCTAGTTGAAGATGGATAAGATTATTGGGTTTGGATTTTTCAAGGGGATATGATACCATTTTAATGCGGTCTCCACATAATTTTCAACTTGATTTTTTTTTCAAATAACAATATTCACCTTGACATAAAATATCATGATTACCTGGCCATGGTGTGCATAAGGAATTACCCCCTATCCAATAGAAAAATGACAAAAATGCACAATGATATGGAACAATCATGATGCACTATTTTCATATGTCGACGAATGGATGGATGTTACTATTTCCATATGTAAAATAAAGAATAAAGATTTATTTTATTAGTATAAATTAAAATAAATTGAAATGATACCTAATTAATATTAGTATCCTCATGTTTGAGATAAAAGGAATGAAAGAAAAGATAATATATTAATATACCTTTACTTACCCTATTGTTGATATGATTTTGCTATTGATGTGATTCAATATGTAGTTGAAAGCTATGTGGACAAACTGGTAGTGTAAACCCCTTGAAAATGGATGATTTATCTTGGCCAATTGATGGCCTAATTTAAGATTGGTTCTCTAAAATGGCATAAATTCATTGTGTTATTAAGTCTTTCTAATAATGGAGGATCCCTCTATTTATAACTTTGGTTTATTTGTGAGATCCATTGATCTTGGTTGGAGATCAACGATGGAGGATTGGTCCTCTTCCTTATAAATGTAGAGGATTGAGTGTGTAAGAATAAGGTCATAGTGTGTAAGAGGAAGAAATGATGAAATCATGGTATTATGACTTGCCTTCAAAGAAAGGGGATTTCATAGGGATTTGGAGAGGTTGAGTGATTGGTTATCAAAAATGGCATAACTTCATTGTGTTATTAAGACTTACTAAGAATGGAGGATCCCTCTATTTATATATTTGGTTGATTGATGAGAGCCATTAATCTTTGTTGGATATCAATGATGGAGTATTGGTCCTCTTCCTCATAAATGTATAGGATTGAGTTCAGAGGATGTAATGATGAAGGCATAGTATTATGGCATGCCTTGGAAGAAATGGGATTGCATAAGGATTTGGAGACGTTGAGTGATGTGAGGTTTTTTGGGATTTGGGGATGTGATGGAGGATATTTTAACTCTTTCTATATTATAAAATAAGAATTTAAAAAATCCATGGATTTTTCCATTAGGATGAGATTAGCTATTTGACAAAGGTTAAAAAAACTAATGTCATATGGTATGATTTCTTGATGTTTTTGATATGGTTGTGGAAAAATAGATTAATTAGTTAGGGGTATGAATAGTGATTTGGATAGGGATGTTAGGGTGGATAGAATATGAATTAGAATATTATAGGATTATGTTAGTGAAAATGAAGGGATAATTAAAATTTAGGTAAAATGTTCAATTCTAGATGTCTACAAGTACAATCTACATTACATCTATGTCTAAAGTAAATAAACTACAAGGTATTAATCGTTGTAGGTCTAAGATATGTGTGCCCTTTCTAAATAGGGGGATCTATTCCTCCTCCCCACCACCACCATAGTTGGTTGATATACCCATACACAATAAATATATTGATCTACTAGTTTCACATATGCAAGATATTTATATACACCAAATTTAAAAGATAGAAGTTCAGTATATTATATAACGAACTATTTAGTGCCCATCATATTAGAGAGTTATTTATGGATCATAGAGGCCATAATATTTTTAAACACATACTTAGTTGGTACCATATACATTTCAGTGTGTTCCATAGCAAACATGATAGTGAGATATTTTCCTACTATACAAAAAACCCCACAGAGTCCTGAGCCTTCTATAGTTAACCAACATATACATGATTCTATGAACAATGTTCATTATAGTTATTATCATATACATCTAGTACCTTTCTCTCATGATAGGTGACCCTTACACTATGTGATATGGGAACTCCCCTTGATCCTTCCATTTAATGGGATCATCGGTTAACATTTTTCAAATTTCAAATGATTCAAAAATACAAAAAAAAATTAAATAATTCAAAAATATAAAAACACTTAAAATATTCAAAAAATCAAAATCGTGAACTAAGAATGACATGATTACTATAATTCACTATTTACATATGTTATTTATCACATGTTTAATTTATTGAATATTATTTTTATACACACATGCATTTCATAATATATGATTATGATGTAAGACATATAAGTTACACATAGACATGTAGACATTGGGCTTTCCTCTACCCATTGGTTGTGCCAATACTGGGGGAATATTATTACACAAGTTTCACTATTAAAGGTTATATATTTATATTATGTCTCTAACATTTTTATCTTTTTAGAGTGATTACACATTTCTTGTTAGTTACTCATATCTTATATAGTGCTACATAGATATGCTACTTAACTAGGATGTGACATTGATACATAACGATGGTGTAGACTAGTCTTTAGTTATTCTATCTTTCACTAATGTTGTTACTCTCTTTCATTATAGGATATTTGTACTTGTATATTTTTTTGGTCATTTCCCTTGCTTGATATGACATATTTATGTCCATGATATGTGACTCATGGCCTTATTTGTTGCAACATCTTCATGTCCATTGTATTCCAACTTTGACTCATGTCTAACACCAATTATTCATCTTGTTAAGATTTTTGTGCTTATTGATATTGATGACATTGAGTGGTTCCATGATACATTATTATGCACTTTTACCATGTATCATTATTTAGATATATTTTTAGTGGTGGTTACTACTACATGTTTTATTAATACATCTATCCAGACATGACATTGTATGCCCTACATTACACATGTTACATGCATGCATTGATTGACATATACATTAATATGATGTCATAATATCCACATTTTCACTTAATGATACATGATGCTATATTTATACATGGCATGATACAATTAAAATTTCATTTGAGATGAGTGACTTACAACACACATCGCCTATCTCAAAGTGGGGGGTGGCATTATAGTGGGATTTTAATAGATACATAAGCCTCTATGAACATAAAATGAGTGTATGAATTTTAGCTATTTAAAATGATTTAGATATCAGATGATTTCAGTTACATGACCTATATTAGAGCATCAATACAAATTATGTGGCCATATGCCATGTATATGCACTTAATTTTCATAGATTTGGGTACAGATTCATACACACTTGAGTAAATATGCCTGGATGCATGTATACATTTTATAGTAATATGTATTATATATTTTCTCTTATTCATACATTTGAGATATAGACTAATAGATTCAACATATAGATGAATATAATTATATATCATTTGGTATACATTCGAGAGCCATGATATTGGTGTATGCATATATACACATGTTTAGATTCATGAGGCATGATACTAGTTCATGCACATACATACTATGAAAATTTATAATTAGATGAGTTATAAATAAGAATGATACTAATTCATGCATATTTACACATTTTGTAGTGAGTATTATTACAATTGTTTATTTATAAAACATTTTTTTGATCTACATTTAGTAGTGATAAACCTTTAATATATAAATATTTTTGGGGTGATTGAGTCATGTTTTTACAGAAAATGTATGGTTGAGGTTCAGCCATGCTCAATGTCCATGTCATTAGTTTTAGAAGTAATTCATCATCTAATTCCATCTTTATCAAATATGAGTAGTTATTTAGGTTAGTATATCATGTAGTTCTCCCCACATATATGAGAGTTGGAGCATGTTATCTTCCCAACCCAAGGGATTGCATAGCTACACAAAACTTGGGTTTGATCAACATAAATTTATGCATATAAAAATAAAATGAACCAATATCCATACATGATTTGACATAAATAATCACTCTCTCATGCTTCATTAAGGAGGCATCATCTCAAACAAAGTTTCAAAGGAAACATTGTTTTCAAAAACACATAAGTGTACTCCTTCCTTGTTCTTTAATGTTAAAGTTTCAAGTTCAAATTTAAATTTTCAATCTATGGGCATTGACTACAATATGTTATTTTCAAGTTATTATTTTGAGTGACCTTCATAATTAGAGCTTCCTAATAATGGTAAAGTGTATTATACACACTTAGGTATACCTTTTTATTTTACTCTATACATTTCATTACTAGAATAAAAGGTGATAATTTTTTGATACAATAATCTAATATTAAGTAATTAAAAATAAAAATATTAATACAAATTTAACACATGACTTGTGTCCACAAATGTGGCTTACCCCACCTTTCTCTTTACCTACATGCTACATTTTTAATTTAACCCTCTTCATTTGATGTTGAACATATATAAGAACCTCATTGTTTATTTCAAACATGCATACTATAATTCACATATATGCCAAGATGCTTAGTTAAATCATGTTGTGCATGAGTCATAAATGTTAGACTGGGTCAGTATCTCTAGTTGATACTAACCTACCCTTGTTGATAGTGAACCTCTCCCAAAAATGGCTACGTTTTAAAATTAAACCCTTCTTTAGGGTTTCCCATCTACCTAGCATGTCAGTTGCATGATAAATTATGCAATTGGACTCATATATATATATATATATATATATATATATATATATATATATATATATATATATAGGTGTCACATGATAGATTACTTGTAACTTATCTAGTACACATCTATATGTTATTTTACATTGATAGGAATTTCTATATTGCTCTATATTTGAGATTTAATCTCTAGGATAAGTTGCAATCCAGGTCTAAATCATACCAATGCAAAGCCAAATCAAGCATTATATACTATCAAATACAAATCAATAATACACTCATATAATGAAGGAGCATAATTTCACAATCATATTAATTATGAGAACTATGTGTGTATTTATTTCCATCCTTGTAGTATTGGATACATAGGAAATAGTCAATCATCAACTGGGGTGGTGGGGGTTAGCTCTACCCACTACACTTTCCCATTTTTTATGTGTTTCTATCCCTCATAAGAACACTTGGGGTTATAAAAAAAAGGATCCATATTTATGAATTTATGTGCACTATAAGGGTTCAACATCACACATACATAGATTTTAGAGATAGGTGAAGGTGGCCATATGGTCACAACCTTCTTTTACATAAATTACTATCAACCACTATAGGTTAGTATCAACATTCAATACTAAACCAAAATTTTATGGAATTGACCCTTTGAAAATAGAAATACAGCTATGATCTTAGCAAATGATAGACCTAATTCAATCTATTTTCCACTATCAAAATTCAGTCAAATTCAACTAATTGATCAAAAAAGATAAGTACTTATCCCTTATTTGTACTTACTATATTTAGCATATCCACCTTGTCAAATCATTACAATAAATTCCAATATTTTACATTCAAATTTATGCTTAAATGTTCTATTAAGTAATATAAATTCACATACTTGTTTATAACGTATTTGGGTTTTTAAAACAAAATTATTGTAAAATGTATCCCTATATAGTCAAATTAAACTATATTCTTTGTTATTTGGTGCATTGCTTAGAATTTGGTATAGATGCAATGCCTGATCAATGTGGAGGCTCTTTAAAAAGTGTGGTGTGTATTTTATCACTATGTGAATCAATAATTTTGAGCTAGTAACTTGTTTACCACTTTTTCAAATGAATATCAATATATTTATTTATAAATATCTCAATTACACTTCGTAGATAGATTAACCCTAGAAAATAGTGGTAGGTAAAAATTATCAAACATGGAATCATACCAAGGAAGAATGCACCCAAAAAAGGTTGAGTTTTGAGTTGGTAGATGGAGAATTTGACCATGAAAAATTTGATAGAATATTGATTCTAATAGAAAGAGAAAAAAATCTTTAAAAATATACAACTATGAATAGAGGATAATTAAATGTGATGCTAATGATGGAAATGATATATTTAAGGTGTTCTTGAAGAAATTTTAATGATTCAAATAAGGAAAGACTCTAATGATGGATAAATGTGTTTGTAAATATCCAAATGTACACAAATAGACCAAGTATGGAAAGTCATGATAAATATGAAATAGAAAGGGACTTTTAAAATTTCTAGGTATCTACATAGTTCCCATTTTGATGTGTGTATGTGAATGCATGTATGAATAGAAATTAAAATAAAATTTAAGAACATGCCTTCACTCACTTCAGAGATGAGAGGATGAATAATATGGATGATTGGGCTCAGCTTCACTCACATCATGGTAAATTTGGTGGATTGAAATGTACTTACAAGAAATCATGAATGCATGTAAATAGTCAATATCTTTATAAATCAATGCACGCATATATAAATGAAATATAAAGATAAAATAATAGTATGAATGAATACATCTAATGTTATACAAACCATATTTTCACTCTTGGGAATCTCCTGAGCATTGAAATTTGAAATCTAGAATTTGAGTACTAATGAGTTTTAAAATAGAACTTTGAAACCAATATTATTTTAAAGTAACTCTTAAAAAATTAAGTCTAGTTCTTGATCATGAAATTATATACGTGATTATTCTCAATATCTCTTGGTATTTCTTTATATTTAGATACATTCATAAATTGTGAGTTGAGGTATTTAATATATATTACTAAAAAACACTATTATCAAAATGAAGATCATGTGAATTACATGTTATCATGTAATATAGTCAAAACTAAGAGAACCTTTGAATTTTTATTTGTATGATGTAACACATGCATATAGCTTTATAAAAATAGTATGATGTAAATATCGATCATAAGATACAACATATATGAGGATGAGATAGTGAAGTAGAATGAATTTATAACCCAATGTAGTAGTTTATAGAAGTACCATATACATACAAACATACATATATATACATGTGCATGTGTGTGTGTGTGTGTGTGTGTGTGTGTGTGTGTGTGTGTGTGTGTGTGTGTGTGTGTGTGCGCACACACACACACACACACACACACACATATATGTATGTATATGTATATATAAATATACACAAACACATATACACACACATAAATATATATATGGATAGTATATTATCCTAATTATGCCTAGTAACCCTATGTGACTAGGCATACTTAGGATAATATATTATCTGTCTAGATGTATATGTATACATATACATACATACAAATAATATATTATCCTAATTATTCCAAGTCATAAGGGGTTATTAGGCATAATTATAATAATATATTTTCCATATATATATGTACACACACACATATGTATATATACATACACATAAATACATATATATATAAACATAGTACCCCCATGTGACTAGGCATAATGAAGATAATATATTGCCCTAATATATATAGAATATACTATATAATATTAATCTATGTTTTCATAATATATGTATGATAAGATCCAATAGAGTGTTTAGGTATGATGCCCCTTAATGGAAAATTGAGATAAGGATAAATGATATGCCCGAATATAGCAATGTTCACCTTGGTGACCTAGATATAATGATTAAGAACACATAATATAGTAGTAGTGTGCCCCAATAGATTTAATGTGGAGACCATGGAAAAATAAGAATCCATTATAGTATACCAAAATTAGTAATGTGCATGATATCGACTATGGCACAAAGTATAGGATATCACATAGTATATGAAAGAAATCACACATAGTCATATTGTCACACATAGAATAAGAAACCATTGAGAAGTAAATATGATAGATAAATAATAGATGACCTAACTTGATTATTAGAGGATCCTCTAGGGACAAACTATATGAAACATTGATAGCAAACATGTGTATGCACACACATGCATGAAATCAAGCAATCATAGGGCTTGCAAGAAAACACTCAATGTATCCATGTAACATGTGAGATATAAGAAAGGGTTAAAAATATGTTATATATAAGTATCTATATATGAGAAATGGAAATTATGAAAGATATCACCCAAGTATTGTTGAAAATAAATTTCACCAATATTAAGAATATCACCATTATGAGAATGGCCCAAATTTCTATGAGTATAAATGTAGTTGCATAAAATTTATAAGTTTATGATCATATGTAACCTATTTTAGTCTTAAAATCTGCTTTAGACACTTGGAAATGTCAATCTTAACCTAAATTAGCCTTGTATGACTTATGCATACACAAATGACACTTATTTGTCCTTCTCTCACATCTGCATTCTTTTCATGAGTTCAACATCCTTGATTTTTTATCAATCACCTAAAATAAATCCCTAGGATGTGTCTAACATGTTCAAAATTATATTTAGACTATCTCAAAATCATCAAATCAATATTCATATCTCTTAGAAGAATTTATAAAAATTAGATTTTTTTAGAATCTCAGATTTTTCCAAACCTAGAAAACCTATCCTACATCAAGTAATGATCACTTTTCAAATTCAAAATATGTATTATGGGTCATCTCGCACATTCAAAATTTTAGTGGCATGAGAAAATACAAAATATTTCCATATAAATTAAAAAATAATTCAAATATTATTCCCTATCTAGTATTTTTAATAAATCATATTCTAACACTTGCACATTCAAATAAACTACCCTATTTTATACAATTCAACAATCAAAAACATGAAATAGGTTCTAACCCATTCATAAACACCTCAAAGCCAAGTCAAAGTTTTCATTTGTTAAGTGTCAAAATATAGATCATAGGTTGCATTCATTTAAGAATCACTGCATACATACACCTAATAGGGATAACTAAATTTAGTTTTAATTCCATCTTCAGAGTATTGGATATGTAGGCAACGCTCAACACTTCATGAAGGATTGGTTTGGGTCACCTTAACTGATATTTTCCCCCATTTCTCGCGCCTAAGCCTAATTTCTAAAGTGTACTTAGGGTTTCAAATGGAAGGAAAAAATGTTTTATGAATTATGTGTATATATATCTCCTAAATATCGCACACATACATGGTTTATAAGTAAGTGAATTTTCTTGTATTGAAATAAAGAGGTGGAATATACTCAATGGAATTCATTGAGGTATATATACTAGCATCATCCAGTACTATCTAAAAGCTAAAAATTATGTCTGAGAATAACTAGAGACCTTGTTCTAGATCTTAAAGACTCTTGATCCATTTTATCACATATTCTACCTCATGTATTTAGTCTTAGACCCATACAATAAATTAAAATAGTATCATGTTCCCTTTGTTATTTTCTATTTATTATAAGTACAATTGGTGAAATAAGATTTCACATTTTAAATTTATATTCTTGTTTATTTATAAATTCCATATAATTTAAATTAGTTCAAAATTATATCTTAATAATTCCACATAATAAAAAATAAGGTAAAAAATATTGGTGAAACCATTCCTTTAATTAGCATGGAAAACCAATGTTTCCCTATAATAGACCCACTGGGATCAACTAGAAAATACGTGAATTTTTTTATTTAATTAATTAACACATATACTATAAATAGATTTCACCATGAGAATATAAGCAATGATCATACAACATACTCTAAGAGAGAAAACTATAAAATAAGTATACCAAGTCATACATCTAAGATCACTATCAACATAATAAAACACCTCATGATAAAAAAAAATAGAAAGTAATTACAAATAGCTAGCCATTGTTGCTTCAATACACAATCACTATTGTCAATCCTTAGTAAATAGTTAATTACAACTCATCATGATAATGTTTTCAAAAATAAACATAATGTACATAAATAATATGCATGGATCTCAAGAGCATGAGTTCCCCAGACTATCCAGTATCTATGGTAATCTCAAGTTTCATCTCCAAGTAAGTACTATTGTGGGGAGGGAGAGCATCATCCGAGCACTTTTCCACACCAATTATAGACCAATGATCCCCTGCACTAATCCCATCATAAAATTACCCTCCCTTAATGGATGAGTAGATAGTGATGACATAGGAATCCAGAGAGATAAGCAAGTACACATGTGTTGTATGATTCTAAAACTAAACATGCATTGTATCAAATAAAACCATTATATTACAAGATATCACACAAACATGTAAATCATACTCATGAAATGATAATGTCTCATTAAACATAATTTGTCCTAAAGTTTTATGAATAATAAATAATTATTATCTATAGATCAATCAAATTCATACACACCACTTGATCAGACTACTTTCATCTGGAATTGTGGTGCTAGTAATACAGTGAAGTCTATCTCAATCCTTAGTATTAGTAATATATATTGGTCAAACATAATTTAACCACAATATTCATATAATTTACATCCTACTAACAACACATCACATAACATGTCATACATAAGAGTAACCAAATCCTACATTTATTTCATGAAATGTATAAATGAATCTCACTCACATTATTTTTTATCTCATACTATAAATAATGACTACAATTTATACCACCCAGGTAAAATACATATTTAACTATAGATTATAACTAACACATTTAGTTTCTAAACATAATACACCTTATGATAACCCATATTATCATAGTCTAGTATCTTATTATATAACTACTAGTTTTCCATGATCGATCATATAAAGTAGTCTTAAATACATGGAAACATAAGCTTTTATTCAAGTAACTAGATATAATGAAGCAAGTCATAGTTCCCATGGAACATAATAATATACTATCATAGAATTAATTAAACTCTCAATAGTTGTATGCATGCATACATAAAGTCATATTAACTATCACAAAACATATAATTCATAGAAATAACCAACACACATACATTTAATTAGTCAAACATAGGTGTGAGTCTAGACATAACATTTATAGTATATACCATCTAGGTGTAACATACATTTATACTGTAGCATTCTATGATATCTCATACTATCATAGTTCACAACTACATAAATAATCATAACCAAACTTATGATTTCAATAATCAAACAATCCACATACATAATAACAATCGAACAAGTATGAGAGTATACCACCTGAGTATACCCTAAGTTTAAACTGCATGCTACCATTCAAAAAAAATAACTTATAAGCATGCATCATGATGCACCATTATATGTTAAATATAACCAAACATTTATACATATTAACACTCTCATAATATGTATCGCACACAAGTATTCAATATTAAATACATATAACTGACAGTCAATCAATCATTTGTAGATAAACATAGAACTCATAAACTTGTTATAACTTTCATTTAAACATCTTGTTTTATTTTTAAAAAGACTATTTTAATATGATTATAATTTTGGTCTCTTGAACACTTGATGATTATATAAAATCATACTTATAGCTATGATCTTAAGCTTATGACCCAACACAACCATTTTTATTATGTACTTATATTGCATACTTAAATCTATGTGTAGATATAGCAAAATAAGAATCAACACACATAAAACATAAGATAATTTAAACTAGCATTTGCTATACATTTTAGGGGTTTGAATGCACACATTTGTTATGTAATTATTTAAAATAGTTCATGATCCACACATAAAATTATAACCATAAAAATACTCCCCTATATATATATATATATATATATTTCTTATTAAGCATACAGTAATTTGGTTGAATATTATATTCACATCCCATGTTTTGATTCACAAAATATATGATAAGAAACTCTTCATATTATAATGAGGACTACTTTGGGTTCTTTATTTATCCTACGCTTCATTAAATCTTTGAAGGATAAATTAACCACACATAACACATATAGTTGTTAGTATTCTCAAAGAGGTTTTCATGATATTTATTCAATCATTTAATATTGAAAAGGTTGACTATGTTTTATAATTTGTTGGATGGTGAAGCCTAATCTTATTTTAATGCCTAGTTCTCGACAAGGGGTGTGAGGGCGAAATTTCACCCCACTAAGGTCACCATGGGGGTCCACTATTAGGTCACAAATCTAATGGTAGAAATTATGTTTGTGCATTTTTGCCTTAATATGTAACCCTTCTTTAATATGAGGGCATTGTAATCATGATGACATACTCTGTGTGTGTGAAGAGGGTATTGTAGTGATTATATTATAGGTTTTTCCTTTAATTTGTTAGACTGAATAATAATGACTAGTTGTTTTTATGTGAACATAGCCCACATTGGGTGAACCACATTAAATCGGTGTCTCTATTATGTTATGTTTTTTGCATTTTATTTCCATATTTAATTCATTAATATTGTTTTGTGTTCTATATTCCTAATAATTAGTATCAAATCCAAAGGTTTATTTGATAGATAAACTCATAAGAAAATACGGGTCCTAGTTCGAGTGGGAGGAATAGTAGAAGAAGGAAAGTTTAAGGTTGAGAATTTGAACAGCCAAAACTACTAGCTATGAAAGATGCAAATGGAGGACTATCTATATTAGAAAGACATTTTCCTACCATTAGGTAGAATAACAAAGAAGCTGGTAACTATGAAGGATGAAGATTTGGAAGTTCTTGATATAAAATCATTAGAAATAATACAGTTGTGCCTGGTAGCATCAGTGGCCTTCAATATTTCAAAATAAAAGATAACAATAGATGTGATAAAGGCATTAGATAGAGTGTATGAAAAACCATCAATCTCTAATAAGGTATTTTTTATGAAGTTTTTATTTAATCTAAAAATATCAGAAGGTAGGTCTGTTGTTGATCATTTAATTGAATTTAACATGGTCACAAATCAATTGAGCTCTATAAGAGTAAATTGTTATGAGGAGGTTGGGCGTCTTTTGATTATATGCTTATTGCCAGAAAGCTAGAATGGCTTGGTCATGGATGTGAGTAATTATGTCTCTAGTTTAAACACTTTAAAGTTTTATATTGTTATTAGTATTATACTTAGCAAGGAAATGTGATGGAAAATCATAGGTGATACATCAAGTAATGCTTTGACTATGGAGAATAGGGGAAGATAAATGGATAGAGGAAAGGGCCCAAAAAATCATGGTAAGGTTAAGAAGGGTAGATCCAAATCCATAAGAACATTGGTGTGTTAGATTTGTGAGAAGAAAGGACACGTGAAGAAATATTATTGGTTTTGAAAAAAAAACAAGGATATGGAGAACAAGATAAAAATTAGGAAACAAATGTAGCAGGTGATGTGTTACAAGATAATTTAATCCTTTCTTTAGATAACATTAATTAATCTTAGGTTTTAGATTCAGGGACTTCATTTCATGCTACACCTTATAAGAAATAATTTCAAGACTATATTCAATGTGATTTTGGACAGGTTTATTTAGGTGATGGTGAACCCTATAATATTGTAGGAAATGGTAAGATACAGATAACATTACATAATGGAAACAAATGGTTTTTAAAATAAGTGAGGCATGTTCTTGAGTCGAGAATAAATCTAATTTCAGTAGGGCACCTAAGAAGTGAGGGTTACACAGTTACATTTGTATAAAATTCATGGAAGGTCACTAGAAGATCATATGTAATAGTAAAAGGAGATAAGGTAGGTACATTATATTTATCTAATGGTAATGTTGACTCTTCTATTGCTTTAGCTTATATATATGTGGATATAAAATTATGGCACCGCAAACTTAGGCACATGAGTGAGAAGGGGATGCAAGTTCTCCACTCAAAGAATTTGTTTCTAGATTTGAAGAAGGTGGATTTGGATTTATATAAGCACTATGTATGAAAAATAAAATAGAGTCATATTTCTAAAAGTTGGGAAGACAAAGAAGGATGAAAAGTTAGAGCTTGTGCATACATATGTATGGGCACTATCTCAA
The DNA here is from genome assembly GCA_037957365.1 of Torreya grandis. NCBI lineage: Eukaryota > Viridiplantae > Streptophyta > Pinopsida > Cupressales > Taxaceae > Torreya > Torreya grandis. Next base: position 7,164,629 of record JARHVA010000063.1, on the reverse strand, counting down.
GTATCATCCTTTGGTGGATCTTCTTGTTATGTTACTTTTATTTATGATGCAACTAGAAAAAATTGGGTTTATTGCATATGAAAAAATCTAATGTTTTTGATACTTTTTAGAAATGGAAATCTTTATTTGATAATGAGATAAGAAATAAGTTGAAGTGTGTCATATCAGACAATGGAGGTGAATACTATAGTAAGGAATTTGATAACTATTATTCATCTCATGGGATTCATAGAGAGAAGATGGTTCCAAGAACACCACAATAAAATGGTGTTCAGAAAGGATGAACATAACAATCATGGATCTTGCAAGGAGCATGACATTACATGCAGGGTTACCCTTACAGTTTTGGGTAGATGTTATGGATATTATTATTTACTTAATAAATAGAGGGCCTTTAAATCCTTTGGATGGTGGAATTTTAGAAGAAGCATGAATAGGTAAAAAGGTAGATTATTCCTTTTTAAATACTTTTGGTTGTGAAGCATTTATCCATATTGATAAATAAAATAGAACCAAGCTTGAAACAAAATCCAAGAAATGTACTTTTATTGGATATGAAGTTAATGATTTTGGTTACTGTTTATGGAATTTTGAAAATCGTATTATCATTAGGAGTAAAGATGTGATCTTCAATGAGGTCATGTACATAGATTAGTTTCAAGGAAAGAAATAATAAAAGCCAAATATTGAATATGTGCATTTGATGAAATTATTGGAAATAGAATTCCAAAAGTGCTAGAAAACTAGAATGTGCAACAAATACAACAAGTACCTCAAACTCTTAGAAGTGTAGTTAGAAAATATACCAGAGTAAGTAGACTCCATGAATGATACTCTCCTTTACTTTATTATTTATTATTGACTGATGGTGATGAGATAGAAAGCTATGAAGAAGCAATGCAGGTAAAAAATAGAAAGAAGTGGAAGCAAGGCATGAAAGAGGAGATGGACTCCTTGGTACATGACCAAACTTGGGATCCAATTCAGTTGCTTGTAGGTAAAAGAGAATTGTAGAATAAATGGGTTTATAGGTTGAAGAAAGAAGATGGAGGAAAAAAGAGGTACAAGGCAAGACTTGTTATAAAGGGGTTTGTAAAAAAGAAAGGTATAAATTTTGATGAAATAGTTTTTCTAGTAGTTAAAATGAATTATATAAGAACTGTTTTAAATTTGGTATCAGTAGAAGATTTGCATCTTGAACAGTTATATGTGAATATGAAATTCCTTCATGGTGACTTGGAGGAGTAAATATATATGGAGTAGCCATGGGGATACGAAGTCAAAGGTAAGAAAAAAATGGTGTAGGCTAAAAAAGAGTTTGTACGGCCTAAAGTAAGCTCCAAGATAGTGGTGTTTAAAATTTGACACATTTATAATAGAACAAGGTTATATTAAATTTCATTCTGACCACTATTTTTACTTTAAAATATTAGATAATGGAAGCTATATTATATTTTTATTGTATGTACATGACATGTTTGTTGTAGGGTCTATCACGCATGATATAAATGACCTCAAAATAAAACTAACAGATTAATTTGCAATGAAGGATTTGGGTGTTGCAACATAAATACTTGGTATGAGAATAAAAAGAGAGAAAAAATAGAAAATTGACATTATATCAATAATAATACATTAAAAAAGTGTTAGTCAAATTCAACATGCAAGATGCAAAACCAGTAAGTACACCTTTGGGAGGTCACTTTAAATTAAGCAAGAAACATTGTCCTAAAACACATAAAAAAATCAATTGCATGTCCAAAGTGCCCTATGCTTTAGCAGTTGGAAGTTTAATGTATGTTATGGTGTGCACTAAACTAGACATTGTTCATGCAATCGAAATTGTCAATGTGTTTATGAATAATCCAAGAAAAGATCATTGGGATGCAATCAAGTGGATTCTTAGGTAATTAAGAGGGACCACTAATAAATAATTATGATATGAAGGGTCAAATGTTACCTTACAAGGATATGTTTATGCAGACATGGTTGGAGATTTAGATGGTAGGAGGAGCACCACAGGTTATGTATTCACTATAAATGACATAGTAGTTAGTTGGATTTCAAAATTGCATAAGATAGTTGCTTTGTCAACTACAGAGTCAGAATATGTTGTAGCTATAGAAACAAGTAAGAATATGATATGAATGCAATGGTTTATGGAAGAGTTGAAGAAGTAGGAAGATTGCATTTTATATAGTGATAACCAGAGTACTATTCATTTAGCAAATAACTTAGCATTCCATTCAAGATCCAAACATATACAACTCAAGTATCACTTCATTCGTTTAGTTTTAGAGGATGGTCAACTGAAGTTGGAAAACATCCACTCAAGTCAAAATCATGTAGATATGATAACAAAGGTAGTCACAAAAGAGAAGCTGGAGAGTTTTTTATCTTTAATAGGTCTTCAAGGATAACAAGGAAGATAAAAAAACATGCTAGGGTCAAAATTCAAAGAAAAATTTAGCGTATTGATGGAGTTGAAACAATCAGTCTCCAAGTGGGAGATTATTGGATGGTGGAGCCTAATATTATTTTAATGCCTAGTTTCTGATAGGGGGTGTGGGGGGCAATGTCCCCCCACTAGGTTCACCATGGGTAACACCCCCCCCACTAGGATTGTTGTAGTAAATCTGGACTATTCACTATTATGTCATAGATCTAATGGTAGAAATTATGTTTGTGCATTTTTCTCCTAATATGTAACCCTCTTTTGATATGAAGGTATTTCAATCATAGTGACATATTGTGTATGTGTGAAAAGGATATTTTAGTGGTTGTATTACAGGTTTTTCCCTTTATTTGTTGGACTGAATAGTAAGGACTGGTTATTTTTGTGTGGATGTAACCCATATTAGGTGAACCACATTAAATATGTGTCTCTATTGTGTTGTGTTTTTTGCATTTTATTTCCATAATATTGCTTTATGTTCTATATTCCTAACATAATCTAGCTAACATGCCTAATCAAATATAAGACTTCTATAAAAGTCCATAAATATGAAAGTTAAAATCTTCCTAATATGGCCCCTCAAATACAAGTTATCTTGATTACTCATATATAGATAATACTTATAAAAGTTAAACTCAAGATAATAAGTTCACTATCTTCAACATGTGGTAAAACTCGTGATTGATAATATATTATTATTATATATATACTTGTATTATTAATAATTTTTATAGTGATATTAAAAACCATCAGTGCTAACCACATCTAATAATTTAGCATATTAAATATATGTAACATATTTTTTTAGAATAAATTAAAATATAGTTAAAACATAGTTAGCTTTAAATCCTAAGTCTCCTCAATGTAACAACTCAATAGTTAGCTTTGCATGTAACAACTCATGTTACATGACATTAAATCATACTTCAATGTAACATATTAAATCATATGTTTTAAAAGCTAACATATTCAATAAAAATCATACAAAATATGTAATTTATTTAAACCACAGACCACACTTAGCTTGAGGAATTGCCCTATATGTGGGAACAGTAAAAATCCCAAACAAAATCTTACTTTTTATTTAATTTCAATGTTTAGACACTCACGCTGCATCCAACTAGCATTATTAATCATAATGTTCATTTGGGTCTCATCCTATTGGCCTACATTCTATTGAATCACTAATAAATTTTAATTAGATATCATGTGTAGTCTCCTACATAACTAGCACTACTAATCATAAGCTCAATGGAGGAATTAGAATAAATATATCTCCTTAAAAAAAAATTCCATGAGGTTTTTCTTGAGTGAGTCAAAAAAATATCAAGAATTTCCAATGTAAGACAAACCTCACCAGATAGTCAGGCATTCATGGCATCAAAAAATGATATTACAAGCAAGAATTTTCTACATATATCAAAACATATATGCAGTTCTTCCAGACTGAAACATGAAAAGATCTCAAATAAATTATTTCAACTATGTTAGAAATTGTTTTTTTCCTTGTTCAAGTATGCTAGTTCACCCACTAATCAGATAGTTTTATAAATCCTTTTAAATACCTATTTCATATTTTCTCTTAATGAGTCTGAAAAAATTTGCGTAGTCATAACATGGAAAATAGATAATATGAAGGAAAAGATTTTTATTAGATGTACCCATTTCATTTTATAAAATGTCATAACTAGAAAACAAGCAAGTCTATATGGCAAAGTTAAGGAAGAAAGGATAATCACATCCTTGATCGTACAGACAATATGAAGATGTCTATTATCTTATGTTCTAAGTTGAATAGTTATGATAAGGTTGATTAGCTATATATAGAATAGGAATATTATAACCAATCTTTATAGGGTTATTTTCTATTCTAAGTTTGAGTATTTAAATAGTATAAAAACTAGTGATTGACTCCCTAAGGTGACTCAATATGTCATTATGATTTACAAATTTATTCCAAAACAATCACACACCAAAATTAAAAATGCTAATCCCATAAACATACAAATGAAATCATATTTTTTAATGACATGGCCTACTGGGTGGCTTGTACAGGTCTTAATCTCACTTTTCCTCTTTCCAATGCCCCTTCTATATCTTCTTATGGTTATTCTCCCTATTTTCTCCTTATTAATTATTTTCATTCTAAAACACTTATAATATTCCTTTCCACAACCACATAGGTTAAAAAGGGCATAGTCCTCTTGATTCAAAGATTTTTCTTGTTTTCTTTTAAAACTCTATTTTGTTCTTTTAAAACTCTTCCTAAATATATAATTTTCTTTATTTTTGCTTTAATCATTTTATAATATTTTTCATATTTTAATTATTTAATAATAAATACTTATAATAATTAATTCATCATAATGATTTAATAATAATGCTAATATTATAACCCACTGATATTTTAAACTAGTAATTAAGCAATAAATCATATGAGATTTATTCTACACATGAGATTAATTTACACTAGGCATAACTTTGGACTAACACACACATAAATAATTACCTAAATATAGATAACATAAAGAAGATGATAGTACTAACCATTCAGATTATGCATATAATATAAATTACTTATGTGATATGTGTAGGGTTCTATCTAGTTTTTCTATCATCCTCTGACATCTTCATCTATGTCACCATCTATGATGATACTCTCTCTTCATCACACTCTAAGGGATGGGTTCTCCTGCATCAACCTCACAACAAAGCAAGTAGTTAGACTATAACAGTCATGATATACATATATCATAAAATACAGCTGAAATAAAAAATTAACATGATCATAAAGTAAACATATACTTACAACTAACTTATAGCAGTGTGATCATGTAATCAAATAAATATCTTATTATCCCATAATAACATAGATCAAAGCTTAGTTAAAAATATCCAAATCCAAATTTTTCAACTATAGATATCCACAGATAATCTAGTAACTTTTTTTGGTGAGGAATTGAGATGTAACATCCTTCCCCCCTAAAATTAGTCATCATCTTGAATGACTCTTATTCAAACATAAATCTTGAATTAAAAAAATCATTCAGTAAATAAATAACATAGTATAAAGTATCAAATCAAATAAATAAATACAAAATTCACCTATAGATCTCATCATAGTTCTCCCAAGTAGCAATATTCTTAGAGTATTGGTCCCACAAGACTCTACTCTATGACATCTACCTATTATACAAACATGGTTTACTAGTATTACTTACTCTGATTTATTATGTCATGACCACCTCAAAGTTCATAACTGACAAGACAAGCCTATACATAACCTGATGAAAGTTTCACTGACTTCCCAAACACATATGAGATCATCATAAAAGCCAAAACAAATGACTAGAGAGAGTTACACAAAAAAATCATCCCTTCTACACATCTCTCTTAATCTTAGAGAGTGTTTTTCTCATTCTGGAGAAAAATATTTAGGGAACCTAGAAAGAATAATGTGCATAAGTTAATACTATAACTACCTCATGTAGCTCCTGATAAGTATAACATGTCAATATTGTCACTACTCCATGGATATCCTGACAAGTATGATGATGAATAGAAATTAGAAATACTACATTTATAATGTATACAAAATTAAAGAATAAATATTCCATTGTATGCATATGTATGGCCATGTGATTTAATTTGACAAGTCTATCTATCAAGCCTAAATTTGACATGTTCATCTGTCAGATCCAAACTCAGTAACTACCAAGTTAATGTGAGACTAAGTAAGATCCACTCTTATATCTTAGTACTCACGTTCCTAGTTTATCACTCTTCCCTTAGGTCTCCATGACCTGATGATCTCCAAAAAGTGCACAATGTTTAATGAATCATAATTCTATACGAATAGATCATAGAAATAAATATTATATGCTAAATAATTTTAGATGTATCAACATACATACAAGATAAATCCTACAAATAGTTTGTAATTGCATTAAGTTGTCACTAGCCAAACATAATTAGTATCATATTTTCTAGTTTAACTTATAGTGTTATATTCATAATTAAGAGGAAATAATGTTAAAATTAACATACCATACAAAGTCCAAGGATCACTCTGTGCTTATAATCTTATAAAGGTAACAAGTGATACATTTTCTTCCTACTTGCTCAACTAGCACACAATAAGTTAAAGTTATCTCAACCCCTAGATTGACAAGATGTTTCATACATCCTATACCCTACTCGCTCTCGGTGAAAGGTGCCAAAAATATATTTTCAAAGCAACATTATTTAATCATAAGATATTAATATCAATCTAATCAAGGGTATATAATATCATAATAATTATAATCAACTTATAATTCTTTATATAGAATTAATATAAATTTAAGGTTTTCCACTCCACATGGTATAAGTTCACAAGTTATATAAAGTAGTGACCCTAAGAAATCATAATTGAAAGTAGATAACTATTATCTCAAAAAAAAACTCCTACATACCCTCACAAGGTAAAAGGAAAACACCACAACTCAATGTTTCCAAATCATTACCTACTTACCAAATCTATAAGTATAGTATCACAATTTATTTCAACAACTAGGAGAAAAAAAATACTAACCAAAAGATTATCAATACATCCAATCTAATAACTTCTCTCTCAATAAGAATTGGAAGACATTTATCCCATGAACTCTAAGGATTATGGTTAAAACAACATTTCAAAAGCAAGTTCTTGTTTAAAAGAACACTAAATCAACATCATTAAAATATGAATCCTCTCAGTAGCTTATAATGATGTCAAAAGAGAATGAGATAATAATAAATCACCTCTAAGCTAACTAAAAGAGATGACACTTCTTTTAAATCCACATAACTTAAGGGTTTCAATCCATAAACAAATTCCTAACACATAAGAATTCTCAACCAAAACATCCACGCTCTTATATAAGAGAATTCCCACCACCCTAAGTGGTACTGACTAAAAATGGTCTAATAATATTTTCCATTACTAGGATTAGTGAATATAAGACACAAAAACTAAATCACATATATTTAAGTGAGAATCATCATATGCTTATTAAATACTCACAACATAAAACATAAATGGTGAAGGTGACTTGATTACCAAAAAATATGTAATCATACTCAAGGTGTTCAATCTAAATGATCAAATTATGATAGAAATCTCTTGTTCATAACTCATGAACTATGTTATGTACTCACCTACCTAAACCTCGTATATCACCATTGGGACACTTGATAAACTAACCCCTTAAAAAATTAAAGGGTATGAGTGTTCTTAAGGGTACACACTCAATGTTTCCCACACACATTTCATGAATGTTTCATACTTACAATAGTCACCAAGCCATATAGAAAAATCTACCAAGTCTCAAAACTTCAATCATAGTGTAACATGGTCCCATACTGAGGCACTATAAATCTAAAATACCAGTGCAATACTTCATGTCACTAGGTTCAAAATGGTGAATAAAAGACATTAAAATGCTAATGGACTCATTAGGTCCTAGAGTTTGAGCCATAGCTCTAATACCACATGTAATAGCCCCATTGGGGTCAACTAGAAAATATCTAAATTTTTTTCTTTAATTAATTAACACATACTATAAATATATTTCACCATGAGAATATAAGCAGTGATCATACAACATACTCTAAGAGAGATAACTGTAAAAGAAGTATACCAGGTCATACATCTCAATCATTATCAACATAATAAAACACCTCATGATACAAATATAAAAATTAATTATAAATAGCCAACCATTATTGCTTCAATACATAGTCACCACTGTCAATCCTCTATAAATATTTGATTACAACTCATCATGATAATATTTTCAAAAATAAATACAATATAATACAATGTACATAAATGAGATGCATGGCTCTTGTTGTCACCAAATATTTCACCATAAATGAGGTTGTTTAAGCCTACTCTAATATTTGGGCAATATTGGAATACTTCTAGGTATGTGGGTTTATCTATAGTTGAAGTAGACCTCTAGTTTTAAGGGCTAGCTCCTTGAATGTACCTTGAAATCCTTATCACCTATGTTAATTGATTATTTGTGGGAAAAGGGATAGAAGTATGCATTAAATAAATCTAATCTAAGGGGTGATATACCATAAGTATTTCCATAATGCTATCATACTTCATTCACTAATAAACAAGACCTAAAAACTAGCTTCAAAGTCTTAAGATGTTCTAACATAAGTGTTTCAATATAGAGGTGGTATGCATGAGACGACTCAAGGTAAGTAGATTAGAGATAATATTTTTGAATCTAAGGGCACTTTTAAACTTTAATGGAGCCTAATACACTAGATACACTCTTAATGACCTATTAGAATGAGAACTTCTTGCACAAGACATGAAAGGATAAGGAAAAGCAAGTATAGAATCACTAGATTTCACCATACATCACTTTGCACACTTATAAAAAATGTTCATGAACTCAAAACTAGATTTTATTTATTATTCAAAGGAAAATTACAACATCAAACTAGTAGGGCTTCACCATATATGGAGTGGAATTATTAAACAAGATCCAAAATGGCTAGTACTTATAGAATGTGAGAGAGGACAGAGAAGAATGAATTCCAAGAGTCATAAAAAACACTTATCAAGATGAGAGAAGGAGTTATGTCTATAGGAGAAAGGAATATGGAATAGACCATGCAAGGTCTACTTGGACAAATGTCCCTCAAATCATTAAATTCCTTCAGGTCTAGCATAGGACTCTTTAATTATTTGCTTAGAAACTACCTTCATCATTTGACCTTCCATAAGCATTCCATAGTAGACTAGGGATATATGAGATCATTTCACTATGACAAAGGGGTTAAAAACATGATCCAACATGAATTGGATGTGTCCCTAATCATCAATATTCTTCTATCCAAGTATTCTCACTACCTGTAGTCAATCACCCTCCTTTCACTCAACTTTCACACTTGGCACTAAAGAGGTCTTCAATTTTCCAATCCAATCCATAAAAAATGTGATGTGACACCTATCAAGAATCCTCAAGTCTCTAGATCCATTAGGTAGACCTTAAAAGGCCTCCCAATTAAAGTTATGACATTCTCACTTGGTTATCACTCTTTGTCTACCATGCCAATTTAGACTAGCTGAGATGGAGGTGTTAGCATAGGCACTTGTGAAATCTCTTGAAGTAATAAATGGACATGGGGAGTTATATTAGGTCCCATTCCTCCTCCCAAAGTGATTTTCATTATTTTAAACCTTTATGTACTTTAAAAACACCTAAAATTATAAATAAAACTAGTTTTACACCTTGTTTGTATAAGTAGGGTAGGAACCAACTTGATGGGAAAGAGACATTTGGAGTTGTATACAAGTCTTCTTGATCAAACTAGTCCATCTGGATGCCTCTCCTTCTTCAGCTTTCTCATCAGGTCATTATCCAGGCTTTTAGAGGGTTTTAAGATGTTTTGGATCTTAAGGATTGTTCATACAATCCTAACATTCAATCTTTTGAAAAAATCCACTATAACCTTGTTTTTGACCCTATCCAACATACCATATCTCCTTGACCTCCCATGATAAGCCTATGTATAGGTGTGAGTCTCCAAACTTGGCCTTTTGAGTCCTTTCCTTCATTTTGTGTTGGTTGTCATGCTTCTAAGTCAAGAAATGGATTATCTATGGCCTCCTATGCAAAATAATAGTTTTAAATCACTTCAAATCACCCTATGAACATGTTCTAATGCATTATAATGCTCATCTAGTGTTATAAGTGCGATTATACCTCTTTTAGGCATTAGGCCTAGTTAAGACCTAATAGGTTTATCTGCATCTATGTAGATTTAGGCCACCCTATTTGGTTTCTATCATATATGAATCCTTATACACGTTCTTCCATATTGAAATCAACTTTATACACCCTTATACAATTATCTAACGTTTCCAAACACACCTCTTGCCTTTTATCTTGCTAAAACTACATGGTTTTCTCTCTTGGGAGTGCCCCCTATCTAAGATAGAATAGAGGGCACTTCCCCTATTTCCTCAAAAAAAATGTGTAAGAGGCATGGGTAGGTGATGTAGATACTCTATGTAAAATTTTAGGTTTTAACCATTCCTCTAGCACTTCCAAACCTCACAAAACTCAAAATAGACTTGTGGAGTACTTACTATGTGTAGTATTTTATGATTTCACTGTAGTTTCTCTTGAAAACACATTCTTGCCCTGTTTCCATGATATGTGACTATATTGATATGTTTAATACCAATATATAGGTTCCATTCAAACATATTCATCAAGACCTTTTCTAAATTTCTCAATGTAAACCCTTAATTTGGATAAGCTCAGCTGACAGTCAACTATGACTATGTTTTCTTGCTTAAGAAGTGATACTTGTAAGTGTGTACTACATGGTTAAACCCTATGTAATTGGTTTAAGACCTAATTGGAGTCCCTTAGGCTCATGTCACTATTGAACCTATTCACACTATGCCTTATGTTAGACCAACATCAAGACCGGTTATGCTTTAGATCACTATCATGTCACAATCAACTGTAGTTAACTATTCTTGGAGCAAAAAGGGTCATGTAGGTGTATATGAATGATTTTAAATATGTGTACACATTCTATAATCCCCTTGAGGTATTTTAACTAAATTCAATCATCAATTGTTCATATTTGTAGGGTCTTCACCTCTAGAATCATCTCATGAGATTGTAGGTAACAGTCAAACTGTAAGTGAGCTTTCTTGGAAGCAATAATGCACCTATAGGTGGTGGCTAAGACAAATATCCTATATTACATACCTTTTAAATGTTATTTAAATTACTGGGTGTACCTCTCATCTCAATAAGGGCATTTTCCATGAGTATACACTCTTGTCATACTACCTTGGACTATGAGATTGTTTGAAGCTTTAGATACTGCAAAGAACATTGAAAACCTACAGGGAAGAATTATCTAAAATAGAGGCTCCCTTTTCATTAAATCCTTTGGTTAAACCACTCCCTTGATAGAGATATATAGTCTTATCTAGACCTCCTATTATACTATTCCATGATAGTCTTAAAAGTAGATAGGGCTCTATTTCAGAGCTTTTAAGGTTATTTATATCAAAACTCAGTTTATTGAATCATGAGTCATGACTCAAGTCTGCCTAAAACTCTATAACCTAAAACATTATTATTATTACATTCCCCTACCTCTCAAACTCTATGAAGACTCAAAACATGTTCCAACTCTCTATGCAATACTTTTAGATCTCTGTGAGAGCCACTTGTAGGCATACATTAATGTTGCGGGCCTATTTATATATGAGAACTAGTTGCCACATGTTATCTTATGTCATTTGAGAAGCTTATATTATTTTTTAATTCTCCAATAAGGTGTCCAAACTCTTGAAAAACTTCATTATATCTCCATGAACATTCTCCACATTCCAAAACATCTCATTCAATTAATTGTGTATGACAATCATGCAGGAAGTTGACTGTGGGTCCTTTTTTACTGCAACTCCATGGATGATCTCCTTTGAGGATAATATTTTAAGTATATGGGATTTATATGACTTTAAAAAAATGAAATATATCATGTCACATTGATTTTAAACCATTTTAGGGAAGGAAACCTTCTGCAATTGGTAAAACCTAATTACAAGTCCACTAGTGATATCAACCTATAACTTGAACTGTTTGCCTCATGAATTCACCTCCAAACATGAAAAAAAAAATATTATATCCATGAGATAAGGATCTCTACCTATTATATAATCATTTTAATTAACTGATTTGTATGAACTAGTTCAAACATAAGTAAAACCTATAAGGTGTGAGGATTAACAAGCAAAATGAGACAGTCAGCTTCTTAAGAATGTTCATAAAGTCTAGGAAACCATTATCTAAAATCCTAACATGAAAATTAATTATAAAAAGTGTTATTTATAATAAAAATAGCATTTGACCTAAAACCTCTCATATTGGTCATACCATAAGAAGACCTATTGACCAGTTTTACATGTCTAGTGGAGTAATGGAAGAGAAGAAGAGTTTTCAACAATTTTTGAGCATTTAAAAGTAGATAAATAGATAAAGTTATTAAGGGTAACTTTAGGATCTTTCCACATGTTCCACACTCCTATATAGGTCACACAACTTCCAAAACCTCCTTCTTTTCACTTGTTTTCTTGATTTTAGTTAGGAACCTATAAGTTTTAGATAAGACTGATATTCCTGACAAGGAATATAACATATTGAATATTGAAAGAGATTTTATAACACTTTTACATCAATTAAAACTATACCACCTTCATAAATGGCCCAAATAAGACCCTTAAATGAGATATAATGACTGAGGATTATATTTAACTATGACTAAGGATAAAAACTCATTAAATGACATAAAATTGATCATGACACACCCTATAATATTATAATAGACCCTTATATCAAGTTTTGGACTATATGGAGTTGAGATATTTTTACTATAGTCAAAATAGTCAACAATTCCCCAGAGCATGAGTTCCCTAGACTCTCTAATATTTATGGAAATCTTAAGTGTCATCTCTAAGTAAGTACTATTATGGGGAGGGAGAGCATCATCTAAATGTTTTTCTACACCAACCACAAACCAACAACACTTTACACTAATCCCATTAGGAATGCCCCTCCCTTCATGGATGAGTATATAGTGATGGTGTGGGAACCCAGAGAGACAAGTAAGTACATGTGTGATGTATGATTTATAAAACTAAACATGTATTGTATCATATAAAACTATTCTATTATAAGATATCACACAAACATGTAAATCATAGTCATGAAATTATAATGTCTCACTAAACATACTTTGGCCCAAAGTTTTATGAATATATTTAAATAATAATGATCTTTAGATCAATCAAATTTATACACACCACTTGATCAGATTGCCTTAATCTGGCATTATGATGCTAGTAAGCCAGTGAAATCCATCTCACTCCTTACTCAGTATCAGTAATGTAGATTAGTCAAACATAAATTAACCACAAGAATCATATAATTTACATCCTACTAATAACACATCACATAACACATTGTACATAGGAGTAACCAAATCTTACATTTATTTTGTCAAACATATGAATAAATCTCACATTATTTTCTATCTCATACTAGAAATAAAGACTACAGTTTATACCACCTAGGTAAAATACATATTTAATTATAGATTCTAACTACCACATTGAGTTTTAAAACATACTATACCCTATGATAATCCAAATTACCATAGTCTAGTATCCTAAGATATAACTACTAGTTTTACACAGTCAGTCATATAAAGTAGTCTTAAATACATGGAAACATAAGCTTCTATTCAATTAACTAGATATAATGAAGCAAGTCATAGTTCCCATAGAACATAATAATATACTATCATAGCATTCATTAAAATCTTAAAGGTTGTATGCACACATACATAAATTCTTACTAACTATCACAAAATATACTATTCATATAAATAACTAGCACATATATATTTAATCAATCAAATGTAGGTGTAAAGCTAGACATAACAATTATAGTATGTACCATCTAGGTGTAACATACATTTATACTGTAGTATTTTATGATATCCCATACTATCATAGTTTACAACTACATAAATACTCATAGCCAAACTTATTATTTTAAAAATCAAATGACCGACATACATAATAACAATTGCCCAAGTATAGGATTATACCACCTGAGTATACCTTAAGTTTAAACTGCAAACTAACATTCAAATAAATATAACCTATAAGCATGCATCACGAGTACCATTATATGATAAATATAACCAAAAATTTATACATATTAACACTCTCATAATATGTATCACACACAAGTATTCAATATTGAATACATATAATTGATAGGCAATCAATCATTTGTAGAGAAACAGAGAACTCATAAACCTATTATAAGATTCATTTAAACATCTCATTATATTTTCTAAAAGATTGTTGTAATATAGTTATAGTTTCAGTCCCTCAAACACCTGATGATTAGATAAAATCATACTTGTAGCTATGAGCTTAGGCTTATGATCTAACACAACTATTTTTATTATGTGCTTTTATTGCAAACTTAAATCCATGTGTAGATATATAAAAACAAGACTCAACACACATAAAACATAGAATAATTCAAACTAGCATTTGTTATATGTTTTAGAGGTTTGAATTCATGCATTTGTTATGTAATTATTTGACATAGTTCATAATCCATCCATGAAATTATAACTAAAAGAATACTCCCCTACACACACACACACACACACACACACACACACACACACACACACACACTTATATTTCTTATTAAGCATACCGTAATTTGGCATAATATTACATTCACATCCCATCTTTTGATTCATAAAATATATGATAAGCAGATCTTCATATTATAATAAGGATTACTTTGGGTTATTTATTTATCCCATGCTTCATTAAACCCTCAAAGGATAAATTAACCACACATAACACCTACAATTATTGGTATTCCTAAATACATTTTCATGATATTTATTCAACCATTTAATATCGAAAAGGTTGACTATGTATTATAATATAGCTAACACACCGAATCAAATCTAAGGCTTTTATAAAAGTTGATAAATATGTAAATTAAAAGCTTCCTGATATGGCCCCTCAAATATAAGTTATCTTGATTACTCATATGTAGATAATTCTTATAAAAGTTAAACTCGAGATAATAAGTTCACTATCTTCAACATGTGGTAAAACTTGAGATTGATAATATACTAGTATTATTTATTTATATTGGCATTATTAATAAATTTTATAGTGCTATTACAAACCATTAGTGCTAACTACATGTAAAAATTTAGCATATGAAATCGTATGTAACATATTTTTTCAGAATAAATTAAATCATAGTTAAAACATAGGTAGCTTTAAATCATAAGTCTCCTCAATGTAATAAATCAATGGTTAGCTTTACATGTAACAACTCATGTTACATGGTTTTAAATCATACCTCAATGTAACATATTAAATCATATGTTTTAAAAGCTAACATATCTAGGAGAAATCATACAAAATATTCAATTTATTTAACCCACAGACCACATTTAGCTGGAGGAATTGCCCTAGCCATGAGAATAGTAAAAATCATAAACAAAATCTTACTTTTTTATTAATTTATAAGTTTAGACACTCATGTTGCCTCCAACTAGAATAACTAGAATTGTTAATCATAATGTTCATTTGGGTCTCATCCTATTGGCATGTGTTCTATTGAATCACTAATAAATTTTTGTTAGATATCATATGTAGTCTCTTGCATAACTAGCACTGCTAATCAAATGACCAATGAAGGTGTCAGAACAAATATATCTTCTAGTGTAAGCAAACCTCACAAGATAGTCAGGCATTTTTGGCATCAAAAAATTATATTACAAGCAAGAATTTTCTACATATATGAAAATGCAAATGCAGTTCTTCTAGACCAAAACATGAAAAGATCTTAAAGAAATTATTTCAAGTATGTTAGAAATTGTTATTTTTCCTTGTTCAAGTATGCTAGTTCCCCCATTTAATCATCCAATTTTATAAATCCTTTTAAATACATCAATGGCCTTAATATTTCATATTTTCTCTTAATAACTCTTGATTCAGAGGAAAAAACAACTTTCTCACACTTTCTCTTGCTTCAAGATTCTCTTCTTTGATAATGGTTTAATAGTTAACAATTTACTCATAGGTCTTGGGATGTTTGGAATTGTCTTGTACTTATTTTTAAACTTTTCATACTCCTTAATATCTCTTTATACCCTTAAATACACTTACAAACTCCTCAACCCTTCTTACTTTAACACTGGCAACTTCTCATCTTACTCTAGACATGCTTTGTAGCCTTTTTTTTATCAAAATCACCTAGTAAGGAAGTGTACAGAGGTACTTGGAAAATATAAACCTAGATTATAATACCATTTATCAAGATTAAATTTTTAATGAAATTTCAACTTCATATTCTACCTTCAAGTCACTAATCTAGCCTTTTTTGGTCTCTGCCTAGGCCTAATTAGGCCTTCATTACCCTATTTAATCTCAATCCTTTGTATTTGTACTTTATTATATAGAATAAAATTTAAACCTCCAAAATGTGTTAACTTGACTTTAAATCTATCAAATTAGAAATTTCTAGACAGTTTCCATAGTTAGAACGTCCTAGGAATGGATTTTGGTAGTCAAACCCTAGTTCAGGGTTAGTAGAGAGCTACAGGACCTGAGAGGAGGAAAAAAATGTTTTAATGATTCACAATCCCTTAAAAGATACTGTGAAGGTTACTTTAGGTTTTTTATACCATCACTTACCCTTCTCAATTAATAAATGTTTAAACTTAAGCCTCTATTCCACTTTTGCAAGTTGATCTTGATCTCAATGTATACTTAGTGTTTATAGGGTCTGCAAGTTCTTTTTTGAGGGTCTTTAATCCATAACAAGGGTTTTAAAATTTTCACAAGGTTGATATAGGTTTATAAAAATTAAACTAACATTTTTCATAAATAACGATACTCATAACACCTCTCTTACATCAAATACTCAATACCTGGTCTAATTTTCTGAGTGCAACTATAGTCTGCAAGCTTATACAAGGGTTATCTTAGGATAAAAATTATCCATAGATATTATAACACTATGAATGACTAAATGACTCTTCACAACACCATACACTATATAATCTCCAACCAAACACCTTAACACCTCTGTTATAATGCTTTATAACATTGTGTTTGATGATAGTTTGTGCAAGCATGTATTCAACAGGGCTATATGGAGTTTCTTGTAAAATTATGTGAATAAAATAAAATTAATTGAAAAAAAACATTTAAAAAGTATAATATAAACTCACCAACTCAAAAAAACTCCAAAAACATAGCATTATCACCCTTCATTGAGATTTTGAAAACACTGTCAATTTCTTATGTATGCACAAAAAAATAGGGTTATAAGACTTTTCATCAATATTTAAGGATATATATTCATTTTTTATTGGGTATAACTCCCCTATTCCTTCAAATACATTATTAAAACTAAATTATAAACCAAATTTACATGTTTTATAGCAAAACTAACTACTTTTCGATGGTCATTTATAAGTGAGTTTGCAACTTGAAGCAAGCATTAAGGTTGCTTGTCTGTACAAGGTGACCTTTTTATCCCATGGTATGATCCATGGTGTCTTATTAATGTTTTATAACTACTTTCCACTTTCAAAAAATCCTATAACACCTATTCTATACCAAATTATTCAAATTTTTAAACTTGACAAAATGGTAAGAAAATCTCAATTTGAAATTCTAGACTATCCTAGCACTCCTAAGTACTTGAAAAGGCTTCCAAGATGCTTAATAATATCATAACACATTTTAAAAATCCTAAACATTCCAATTGATTAAAAAATATTCTACAATCAAAAATTAATTTAACAAAACATCAAAATGATTCATCCATATAAGATGCTCCCACATCATACTCCTGGGGTGTGAAAGAAACTTTCCATGAAAGTTTGTCAACTTGTTTTGATCTCCCTAGAATTTATATCTCTATTTAACTCCATTTATTAAATGGTACACCTCCTAAATCCCAAGGTATATGAGTATCACATATACCTCTTTGTGCATTTTCCAACTCCAACCTGCTTACTCCTTTGAGGTTGATGTGTTGCATAGTGATTTGCCCCCTGGTCATATTCAGCACCTGATTCTTATCCTAGAACCATCCTACACATGGAACACACAAGTCAAAGAAAATAAACTCTTGGTTATCTTCTTTGAAATTAAACTCTTTCTTTTTCATGCTTCTCTTTTCCATTCTTGGGTTTATTGCCTTTAGAATTATTGTTGATGGTTCCTTCTTCTCTCCTACAAGACTCTCAACCTCTACAACCTCACTATCCACTTCTTTTTACTATCCACTCTCCACTTGATCATTGAATTCTCCTACCATATCCGAATCTCTCAAAATACCTATTTTCTCAACAAATCCTTCTATAAACTCCTTGTTTTGTATAAGAGACAAATGAGAGGACAAGTTTGCAAACAACATTTATAATTGTTCATTGGACAAAAACTCACCTTGTTGGTTTATTTGTAATAGCTCCTTGTTTCTTACCTTCAACTCCTCAAAATTCCCTTCAATTATTATATTATCTTCTTCCAATGGCTTGACAACTTGTACTAGTTTGTCTCCTTCTTGGCACTTGCTACCAAATATCATGATTTTTTCCTCCTTGATATGATTGATTTCTATTGGTAAGTACTATTTCTCTCCACACAACATGACACTACCTGGTGTCTCTCTCCATGAATTGCCCTTCAATGGTTTTAAAGTATGGTTCCATCCATCCTTCTCAAAGGTATAGGTGTTGGATCTCCCATCATGTAATGATTTCCTATCATACTACCATGGTCTCCCAATAATAATGTGTCAAACATCAATGGTAATGACATCATCCAATACCATATCTTTATATCCACTTATATACAAGTCTACATAACATTGTTCATTCACTAGGACTTGGTGACTATTATGAATCCAAGAAACCTTGTATTGGCTTGGATTCTTGCTTATTTATAAGCCTATTTTAGACACCATCAAGGAAAATACTAAGTTATTTGTACTACCATTGTTAACTATAACTTTGTATCACTTATCGTTACTCTTGCACATGGTTTGAAACAATGTATTTCATTCTAGTGGTTCTTTCTCCTCTTGGTTGTTCTTCAAGAGAACTCTCTTCATCAACAATAATTCACCTATTTCAATCTCCTCCACATAATTAGGAAATGTATCTACATTTTCTTATTCTTTTTGCACCACCTGGTTTCTACTCTCACTCCAAGATTTACCACTTTTCACATCTTCTATGCATTCATATGGCCTAATCCTTACAAACTTCTTGCACTTGAAGCACTTGCCTAAAAATCAACCATTTCCTCTTCTTCTACCATAGGATCTACCTCCTCTATTGTTATAACCACCTCTATTTGATGAAATTACAGCCTTTGAATTGTTACTCACTTATTTTTTTTAACCTTGCCATTGGCCTCTATTGCTTGGTTATCCTCTTCATTTTTGTTGGCCTCTACTTCTATATCTTCTTTCACCTCTACCTCTATTCAACTAACTTTGTCTTCTTGAAAACTTCTCATCTAAACTCAAGAATTCTTCATAGGCCTCCTCAAAAATCTTAGGTTTTAAAATATTCAACTCATCTTGAATGGAAAACTTCAAGCCATTCATGTATCTATCAACCTTCTTGACATCATCTTCTATATATTCTACTCGAATGGTCAACTTGTATAACTCCTCCATGTAAAATTTCACTTTCATATATTTTTGCCTCAAGTTTTTCAACCTCCTAATCAAGTGGGTCTAATAATCCTTAGGCATGAACTTGACCTTCATCTTGGCCACCATTCTATCCCATGACCTTATCTTATCCTTGCCTCTTTTTCCTTTCTCTTCCTAAATGCCATCCCACCACAAGGATGCATGATCCTTCAACATTTTTACTACAAACTTTACCTTCTTATTCTCTTTCACTTGTTTGTAATCAAATTATTTTTACATGGTTGTGATCCAATCCACTAACTCTTCTACATTAAGACTACCCTCATACATGGGCACCTCCATCTTTGGATTTGAAGTCACCCCAAGAACTGATCTTATGAATCTCTCTTAAAATATTCATTCATCACCTTCCTTTTCTACTTCTTCATGATTAATTTCATCCTCACCATCACTAACATCACCTTTATTTATCTCTCTTCATTGTGCCAAATCCATGGCTTGAAATCTTGCCTGCATGTTCCTCATTTTAACCACCGAAGCATCTACTGCTTGCAACCTCCTTTGGGCTGATATTTATACTCCTCATCCTATACCTTCTATGATTTTTTCCTTCCCAATATATCCTATTCTCTGATACTAAATTATGTAGAGGAAAAAACAACTTTCTCACACTTTCTCTTGCTTCAAGATGTTCTTCTTTGATAATGATTCAATAGTTCATAATTCACTCATAGGTCTTAGGATGTTTGGAATTGTATTTTAATTATTGTTATAATTTTCATACTATTTAATATATATTGATACCCCTCAATTCAATTACAAACTCCTCAATCCTACTTACTTTAACACTGACAACTTCTCACCTTACACTAGACAGGCCTTGTAGCCTTTTTTTGAGTAAAATCACCTAATACAGCAGTGTATGGAGGTACTTGGAGAATATAACACAAAATTATAATACCCTTTATCAAGATTCAAATTCTCATGAGTTATTTACTTCAAATTCTGCCTTCAAGTCACTTTTATAGCCTTTTTTTAGTCTCTACCTAGGCCTAATTAAGCTTTTATTACCCTATTTTCTCTTAGTCCTCTGTATTTGTACTTTTTTGTATAGAATAAAAATAAAACCTCAAAAAAAATTGACTTTAAATCTATCAAATTAAAAATTTATAGACATTTTCCATAGTTAGAACGTCCTAGGAATGGATTTTGGTACTCAAACCCTAGTTTAGGCTTAGTAGAGGTTTGTAGGACCTGAGAGGAGGAAAAAATTGTTTTAATGATTCAAAATCCCTTAAAATATAGTTTTAAGGTTCCTTTAGGTTATTTATACCATCAATTACCCTTCAAAATCAATAAATGTTCAAAATTAAACCTTTGTTCCACTTTTCCAAGTTGATCTTGATCTCACTGTATGCTCAGATAGTGTCTACAGGGTCTGCAATTTATTTTTTAAGGGTATTTAATCCATAACAGTGGTTTCAAACATCTTACAGGTTTGATACAAGTTTATAAAAATTCAAATCACCTTTTTTCATAAAGAAATACACTCATAACACCTCTATTACATCAAATACTCAACACGTAGTCTAATTTTCTGAGTGCAACTATAGTTTGCAAGCTTATACAAGTGTTGTCTTGGGATAAGACTTATATATAGATATTATAACACTATGAATGACTAAATTACTCTTCACAACACCATACACTATATAATCTCCAACAAAACACCTTAACACCTATGTTATAACTCTTTACAATGTTGTGTTTGATGATAGTTTGTGCAAGCCTATATTCAATAGGGCTATATGGAGTTTCTTGTAAAATGATGTGAAATAAATAAAAATAATTGAATAAACACATTTAAAAAGAATAATATGAACTCAAAAACTCAAAAAAAATTCCAAAAGTGTAGCACTATCACCCTTCCTTCATTGAGCTTTTGAAAACATTGTCAATTTCTTATGTATGTGCAGAAAAATAGGGTTACAAGACTTTTCATCAATATTTGAGAATATTTATTCATTTTTTCTTGGGTTTAATTCCAATTTTCATTTGAATACATTTTGATAAATAAATTAGAAACCAAATTTATATATTTTATATCAAAACTAAATACTTTCCAATGGTCATTTGCAAGTGAGTTTACAACTTGACACAAGCATCAAGGTTGTTTATCCATACAAAGTGACCTTTTTGGCCCATGGTATGATCCATGGTGTCTTTATTCATGTTTTATAACTACTTACCACTTTCAAAAATTCTTGATAATTCTCCTACAACACCTGTTCTAGACCAAATTATTCAAATTTTTAAACTTGACAAAATGGCAGGAAAATCTAAATTTGAAATTCGAGACTATCCTAGCACTCCTAATTACTTGGAAAGCATTCCAAGATGCCTAATAAAACTCATAACACCATTTCAACATACTAAACATGCCAATTGATTAAAAAAAATAGCCAATCCAAAATTTCTTGAATAAAACATCAAAATGAGTCATCCATATAAGATGCTCCTACATCAAGTCTTAAAAAGTTCATGTAGACATAACATGGAAAATAGATAATTCTGAAGGAAAATATTTTTATTAGATGTACCCATTTCATTCTAGAAAATTTCATAACTAGAAAACAAACAAGTATAGATGGTGAAGTTAAGGAAGAAAGGATACTCACATCCTTGATCGTATAGATAATATGAAGATGTCTAGTCCCTTATGTTCTAAATTGAATAGTTATGGCAAGGTCGAGCTGCTAGATATAGAGTTGGAATACTATAACCAATCTATATAGGGTTATTTTCTATTCTAAGTTCAATTATTTAGATAGTATAAATAGCAGTGATTCACTTCCTAATGTAACTCAAAATGTTGTTATGATTTATAAATTTAATCCAAAATAATCACACACCAAAATCAAAAATGATAATCCTACAAACATAAAGATGAAATCATAATTTTAATGGCATGGCCTACCTAGTGGCTTATATGGGTCTTAATCTCACTTTTCCTCTTTCCAAAGCCCCTTCAGTATCATCTTCTGGTTATGCTCCCTCTTTTCTCCTTGTTAATTCTTTTCATTCCAAAACACTTATAATATTCCTTTCTACAACCACATAGGTTAAAAAGGGCGCATTCCTCTTGTTTTAAATATTTTTCTTGTTTTTATTTTAAAATTATCTTTTTTTTTCTTAGTTGTATTCCTTTGTTTTATTTTTTAAAAATACCTTCTCTTTTTCTATTTTTATGTTTTTATTTTACGTGACTCTTCCTAAATATATAATTTTCTTTATTTTTGATTGAAATTTTTAATTGATTGGGTAAAACCAAGTTTTAAAGGGACCTAGAACCATGAAATTAAAGTACAGTAGAGTAAACATGCCAATAATAGGGCTGAGAAGCCAAAAGATAAGAGACTACAAAGTCAAACTAGGAACAAAAAATGGTAAATCAGAACCAAGAAGTAACTAGAAGATAAAGCTCAAAGGGTGATCCCCCTTCATCATGTCGTCATGAATGTCACCCAAGAGAGCCACCTAAAATAGAGGTCTTCCACCATTAGAGTCATCCTTATAGCCATCAAATGATAGAGTTATAATAAGAGGGTTTATCTTTCCTCTAATAAGCATAGTCTAGCATAATTCCACAAGAAGCAAAGACTAGATCATTTTAGACCTTGGAATAAGGGGGCCAAGATCCCTAGACAAAAACATAAATTGGTAGAGGACCCCCACGGGGATATAAATAATAAAATAGATGTTAAATCAACATCCTAAATCATCAAAAAAGGGATAAGAGGTTCCCAAGCACTCATACCTAGCAAGGTCCCTAAGTTAAATGAAAATAAATATAGGTAAAAATCTCTAAGTTTTGAAATATGACCGTCTACATCCAATGAGGTTGAAATGATAGCAGACAGCCCAAAAAACATAACTAGGATTAAAATTTGAATTTCTTTCTTGTTGAGACCACCAAACATATTGTAAGACCGTGATCATTCCCAACATCTAGCATTCTGAAATTGATGGCCTGCATCCATCAAGGTGGATTTGATAGTATTCAATCCCAAAAAAGGAGATGTAATTGGAATTTGAATTCTTGGGGTTGAAGCCCAATAGATAGAGCATGATTTTCCAATAGCAATACGACCAAGCATTAATGAAGTCAATGGTCTAAAGGTAATAGCTAAACAAAGTTAGATTCCATGTGTCCATGTTAACCATCTACTATGGCTTCTAGCTTGAAGAATACAAGATCAAGCTTGGCGCCATCCTAGGAATCGATAATTAGATGGAGACTTTAGAAAGTTGAGCCGAGGGAGGGAAATTTTGCCAATCTCCCAGAATATAAATGAGACCCATCCAAACCTAGTAAAATAAAGGAGCAATAATGAGTGAACAACACCTAAGTATACTAACCAAAAAGGCCTATATCGACACTTGACCTCCTATTTTTAAAACTATAGGATAAACATCTGAGCAAACAATTCAAATGCATAAATCTTCATGAAACTATTTTGTATTCTAATCTTTAGAAAACTTTCAAAAAAGTGTCAGAATAGAGTTGAAAGTCAAAAAGAAATGAGCGTACACCAATATTTCAGGACTGGCGAAGACAAAATAAGGTCCATCCAGCTAAGGACCTGAGGAGAAATCATTTGAAAAAGTATTCACTCCAACAAAAGCCCATGGACCAGGATGTTATGATGCCTGGGTCCCAATTAAATATTCTCATCGAATATAAGGAGTGGTAAAAGGCTTATAGCAAGTAGAACATCATAGCCAACTAATCCACCATAAGTTTAAATCCCTTAATAAAGGATGTTACTACTCAAAAGAGTCTAAGTTCTTTCAGGTCCACCTTTGAATAACTTGACCTGAAACAGGCCCCAATGCCAACAACCTTTAGCCCCCAAACTGAAGAGTGGCTAGATTTTTGAAGCTTTTCAATTGGCTCTGATTCATCATCATTAACAAGCCTAGCCTTGATTCCCAGCTCTACCACAAGCTCACATGAAGAGGAGTTGCTCAAGGGTGAGCAATAATCTTCAGACTACAGGGCCTAAGAGGAGGAAGATAGTTCTAGTCTTAGAACCTTCACCACCCACACCTTGCACCAAGGAACTACCTCTACTTTTAGAATGTTGTTATTATGTATAACCAAAGCAATATTCTTTCTAAAGTCCATCCATAGTTTAGGGTGTTCTCTAGGTTTTAATTCTACTCCTATTTGATCCCTAATCTTTTTTAGCAAATCCTCTATTGCTTCCTTCATTAACACCTCATATTACTCCTCCTTCGTCAGCTAAAACTCTAGCTCTCCATTGAAATCCACTTTCTCATCATCTTTCAAAACCTCCAAACTTATCAAATCTAGTAGATTCACCCCAAATTCCTTTTCCTCATCATCTTCTAGGACCTCCAAGCCCTTCAAAACCAGTAGATCCTCCTCAAAAACTAGCATATCATCTTCCAAAACCTACAGATCTTTCTCCAAACCTAGCAGGTCCTCCCCTAGGTCCACAATCTCCTCATTAATATGTATGTATTTTTTATTTAATCATTTTATAAGTTTTTACACATTCTAATTTTCTAATTATTAAATAATAAATAATTATTTAGCACAATTAATTCATCATAATGATTTAATAATAATGATACTATTGTAAGCCACTAATATTTTACACTAGTAATTAACCAATAAATTACATGAGATCTATTCTACACATGAGATTAATTCCACACTAGGCATTAATCTAGACTAATACGCACACAAATAATTACCCAAATACAAATAACATAAGGAAGATGCTAATGCTAACCATTTAGATTATGCATCTAATATTAATTACTTATGTGGTGTGTGTAGGGTTCTAGCTAGTTTTTCTATCATCCTCCAACATCTCCATGTATGTCACCCTCTCCAATGATGTTCTCCCTCCATCACACTTAGAGGGATGGGTTCTCCTACGTCAACCTCACAACAAAGTAGGTAGTTAGACCATAACAGTCATGATATACATATATCATAAATTATAGCTAAAACAATAAATCAACATGATCATAAATTAAATGTATACTTATAGCTAGCTCATAGCAGTATGATCATGTAACCAAAATAATATTGTATTGTCTCATAACAACATATATCAAATCCTAACCCTCGCAGAAGATTCCTTGTCCGACGTTGACCAGATCTCGGCCTGGGTATGGCGGGATCTTGGTGCTGGAGCGCTGTGCATTCTTGGTGTTGATGCACCATGCTGAAAGCCCTATTTTTTTGTGTGGTTTTGTTTTTCCTCAAATTTTTGCTTTGTGGCTACTGTGCTAACCACCTTCTTATTCTGAAGCAGATCGAAGTTGTTTTTTGGAGTGATTTAGTAGGCCATGGCGGTGTTTCCTCTGGGATTAGAGGATGATCTTTGCATATTTCAGGGAGGCTGGGTTGGGTGGCAGCGGTGACAGGTCCAGAGGTAGGTTTTGGGGGGGGGAGGGGTAACCCCTAAGGGAGAGCCACACAAAGTGGTATTTTGTGGCCGGTGTTTTGATCCAAGCCCTTACCTATGTGGCCACTTTACTCACTGTCATATCCTATCTACTAGGGTCGGTGCTCATCTAGAGGTGCTTCCAGACATTGGGGTTTTCCTTGATGATTCAATAGCCATGTCGGCATTACCTCTGTAGAGGGGGAGTATGGGTTGATGATCAGGTAGACAAATTGGGCATTGGTGGCGCTAGTTTCGGGGTTTGGTTCATTGTTTTTGTTGCTATATTTGTGGGCAGCGCATTTTTACGGGTTGATGGATCGATCCCGGGCTTGGCCGTCCTTATTGTTGAATTTGACGGCGTCTTTTTTCTTGGTGATAGAGAATCCTATGGTATTCTGGGGTTTTTTGTCAAGGTTTATGCTTGTTGCTAATGATATATTTTTTAGCATGATTTTAGGGTGTTTATCCTGGTTTTGTTGAGGTTTCAGGTCCTTATAAAACCTAGTTTTTGATACTGTTTTTCAGTGAGTTGGCCTTCCCTGGCGGTTTGTATTGTTATATCTTTCTTGATTTGTATAGGGTTTCGGGATCCTTCAAATCCTATTTTTACCTCAATCTAAAACATATATCAAAGCCTAGTTAAAAATAGCCAAATCTGAATTTGTTAACTATAAATATCCATGGATAATCTAGTAAGTTTACTTGGCAAGGAATTGAAGTGTAACATTCCCTTAGGGTTTATTTCCTTCTTTATAGAGTTTCTAATTTCTTAGAGTTTTATTTTCATATCTGATATCTAGTTTTTCCATTTTGATAACTTTAAATATAATGTTTTTTCTACTTTTCCCTTAAGTTTCATTTTTATTTTCCTTTTAGGGGTTCTTCTATTATATTTAATCCTCCTTAGGTTAGTATATAACTCAAAATGAATCTACTATATAAACTCTTAGAGTTTTTTATAGTCATATTACTTGGATAAAAAACATGATTTTTCTTTCCATCATTATACAAGAATGTTTTAGAATTAGCATTTTACTTTTTTTAAGTAAATTTGGTCTAATGGGCAAAAGTTGAATATATTTTCAAAATAATTTATAGTTGCATTTATATTTTAATCTTTGAGCAAAAATATCTTATTTTACATTAAAAAAATATTGTTATTTTATTTTTATGGTCAGTTCTTTAATTGACCCTTGTCACGCCATTTTTTTTTTGCTTACATATACTTTTAGGATTTATTTTTTATTTAATATTTTTAGATTTATTTTACAGTGGGGTTCATATCTTAGTTTTTATTATCCATAATCAAATTCATGTTTATAATGGCTACCATTCCTCTTTTATGGAGGTCCATGCTATTATTATCTTGAGAGGTACGGTGTATCCTCCTATTGAATATTGTATGAGCACCAAATATACCTGACATATGAGCAATAGTGTGTCTAATGAGGCTATTCTAGAGTAGATATTTATTATGAAAGAGTCCATATAGGAATTACAAAAGTAAGTGTTTCTAAAGACTACATCACTTGAGAATAAGATCATATACATCAAAAATATTAATATGTAAGTGTTAATTGCATTTCTACCTCTCCATTATTTTTTTATGACTTATAAGATTTCATCTCATATATAGATTTTGAAACATAATACATATAAAAGTAATGGTTCAAATATTTTTTCTAAGGTTAACAAGAAACCAAGTAACACTCTAAGTGATATGTTTTAAAATAAATTGATCAAATTACTTTCTATACATCCTCCACATAAATCTAAATTCTATTATGCCTATCATATAATGAATGGACATCATAAGAATACTTTTTTAATATTGAAGATAAAAATACAAAATATTATTGGTAGTGTTAATCCTAAATTTGACACATCAATTAAAGTATCACTAAACTCAATCACACCTTATATAATCGAGACACCTTCTCAAATTGTGGTTACATTTTCTAGGGAATAATTAGAAAAATAAAAGTTACATAATAAAAATTTAGAAAAAGAAAAGTTACAAAATGAACAATTGAAAAACCAAAAGTTACATAAGGAACAATTGGAAAAAGAAAATTTACACAAAGAAAAAGTTGAAAATGAAAGGTTACATCATGAACAACTACTAAAATGAATGGTTAGATATTTCTCATAAAAACTTTTTTCTATTCATATAATCATGATATATAAATAGCATAATATTCCTCCACAACTTAGGAGTCATGTCTTATCACTATAAGTGAGGAATATCACCTAATTTATATTCTATATATGAGTTATACCAACTCATGTATAATTATACACACTGCACTAAACATATCTATAGTGATGGGTTGTCTTTAACAACTCATTCATACGCATATAAAAAATATTAATGACCCATTAATATATATATATATATATATATATATATATATATATATATATATATATATATATATATATATATATATATATATATAACATCTAACATTCTTTCCATTAGTGCAAACACGAGGAGAGGAACCACACCACATAAACTAGGAACATAAATGTGATTCAACACATACAAGTATGCACTTTTATACTCATAATAATGGATACTTGTGATCACCTACATATGTGGACACAAGTGTTCATACTTTCACTTCTAGTGAATTTTAGTATTCTCACTGAAAAACCATATTTTTTTATGATAGCCTGCATATTTTTACGATTTCAATTCTAGTGAGTGATAATGACAATGATGATTGACACACATATGTTATAATTATACTAAAACTAAAAAATATACCATAAACATATAATGTTGATACCTAAAATAAATTAATAAACATAGATTTTTATTACTTATTAGACTATATAATTTTTATGTTTATTTATAATATATTTAAACGTTACAGTTATAAATTAAACTGATAATTCTAAAATTAACATACTATTATAAAAATATTTTGATATAATATCTTAATGACTATATAACACTGAATATTAACAAATGATACAAAATTGAAATAACAAAAATGTTATAGAATTATACACCAAAAAAATAAACATTAAAACAACTATGAACTCATTATATATTTTAAAAGGGGATTATTATAATACCCATTAGATAATTCTAAAGAAATGAGGTACATATTAAAGATAAATCCCCAAAACTAAAAACACACCAAAAAAAAAACATAAAATAAACTAATACCACTTTGATGTCATGAATGGATATTAAAGGTCTGGCAGAAATATGTTTCAAGTTAGCTTTGCATGGCAGTTTTGGATGGTGGGAAGTCTGTAGCATATGAACTATAGTTGAAATAATCATGGTCTATGCTTAATGGGTTGATTATTTGTAAGGAACTTGAAGCATGATATAATACCTCGTCATGATGAGATCAACCCCAGTGTATGTGATAAAGTATGTATCTCTTGAGAACAAACTAAAGACCATTGTAATTCAAATTAATGCTAATTTGGTTAAATATAGTGTTATATTAGGAAAACCATGTGTCACATCAATGGTTGAAACATTTTAAAATAATAATGGATACCTCACATTTACTGTTGGAGGGGATAATTTTTCTATCTCAAATAATGGAACATCTAAAAATTAATAATAAAAAGAGGGAGAAATTCCTTCACCTATTACAGAAGAATTTATATCTACTTCCTCTACAGTTTTAAAAAAGATACAAAAGTGTAAGGATTAGGAACACATTGAAAAGATATAATGATTGGAAAAATCAATTCCACAAGTGATTGGTTTTACTATCTAGAAGACTAGACTGACATCTCCATGTCATACTATGATTATGGAAAAATAATTTATGACTATGACACATATGGTATAAAGGATGACACAATATAGACTCAAAAATTATCAACATGAATGGTTGTTGAGTGACTCATGACCTATCTAGATGAGCATCACATTGATTTCCTCCTTTGTTATATAAAACATAATCTATTGCATATAGCTTCTTGATGTCTTCTTGATCACTTATTTCCTATACACTTTTATTTTTCACAAACTATTTTCATATGATTGTGCATTGACTATTCTTCTATCCATTTCTTTATTTCCAATTGGATCGTTGCCTTTTATTTTCTATCTTGATTCATATGTCTGTGACATATATTTTATGATTATGCATCCTTCTTCACAATAGCATTCTAGTGCACATACTTTTGTAGCATGCTACTTTCTCATTCCTACATATATATATATATATATATATATATATATATATATATATATATATATATATATATATATATATATATATATATATATATATTATGATTATGCATCCTTCTTCACAATAGCATTCTAGTGCACATACTTTTGTAGCATGCTACTTATGATTATGCATCCTTCTTCACAATAGCATTCTAGTGCACATACTTTTGTAGCATGCTACTTATGATTATGCATCCTTCTTCACAATAGCATTCTAGTGCACATACTTTTGTAGCATGCTACTTTCTCATTCATATATATATATATATATATATATATATATATATATATATATATATATATATATATATATATATATATATATATATATATATATATATATATATATATATATATATCTGTGTGTGTGTGTGTTGGATTACATGGATCTTACAAGATCAAATACATTTATGATCATATACCTAGATTCATCCTCATCCACCTCCACCTCTAACATAATTTTTTATATTACAAGGTTATAGTTAACATTAATAATGGGGTCATGTTACTTTCTTTTACTTGCCCCACATCACCATGATATCTCACCTTTGGTGAAAATTATGATTTAACATATGTTATGGTTTGTTTGAACCACTGTCATTATTTTATTTTTGAAGCCTTGATAATTTGTATTGCTATCCTATATCAATGTATGCCCAAATTTTAAATACAAAAAATAAAACTATTTGAAAAATCAAAAATCGTGACCTAAGGATGAAACATTTTCTATTTTTCATTATTAATATATGTTATATATCACATGTATGGTAGATTACATATAATTTTCATACACACATGATTTTCAAGTTATATGTGAATTTGATACATGGCATATAGGCTATACATGATACATGTGTTGGCACAGTGTTGTCATTGATGTTAATATGATGTCATTAATGTCAAAATGTGTTGTCATTATTATCTAAATACTTCTGGTGAAGATGCATGGTGAGTGTTCTCTGATTAATGAGCTTGTGATCCTGATGTGGCAAGGTGTAAAAGCATCATGACACTAGTCATAACATGAAGAGACCTTGTAAGAAGGTATGATCTTGGTGTCCTGGTGAGATGGATGTATAGAAGCATAAGAGGTTGTATAAGGTTGCATGATCATGCATATGAGTCATTAGACAACTTAGGAGAGCTTCAAGGTGAGCCTATAGGGGTAAGACCTTAAGTCCAAGTCTATAACTAGACCACTTCCAGACTATGCTTAGCCTAATGAGGCATCATGATCTATTGTCAAGTCATATGAAGGATTTTTGACATTGTTTTAGCATGTGATATTTTGTGTGAACATGTAAGTGAGGTGGAGAGCACATGGAAAGAGGCATGAAGATCATTTTCAAGGCCTAATGTGTTTTGTAGGTTAAGGTCTAGAGAGCAAAGAGAGAGATGGTGGCCAAATAAGGTATGAGATTCAAATTTCAAGATAAGAATGATCATGTCAGAATTGTCAATGGTGTTATATATTATCTTAGGTGTGTTAACCAAGTTTTAGGTCATGGTTTATAAGATAAGGCTTGAAAAAGTGTTTTAATGTTTCTCGAGTGCATAGAATGAAGGGTGCTCAACTTGAGAAGGACTTTTAGGTGTTCATTGACACATGTAACCTCTGCATGAGAATATAATCTTTTCATGGTAGATATGGAAGGATCCTAGCTCAAAATTCTAGGTATTATTTTCTAGATTAAGGGGTTATGCTTTATGAATGATCGTTAATAGTGGAAGATGGTTTAAACCCTCAAAGAACCCTAATAATGAACCAATATGAAAGAAGTTATTATAAAGTTCTTATAATGGACTGGTATGACTGTTTAAGTGATTGAAGGTTATATTCAACTCTCTCAGGCACCTCCAAGTGTGATTGGTTTGTAAGGTGACTGAGCAAACCCTATAGGAAAGAGCATATTTTTTAAAGATTTATTGTAGAAGATAGCATTGACCAATTCAAAGTATGAAAATCATTAAATTTATAAGGTTTATAATTTTATTTTATTTCCATGGTGTTTTATGATTAGTTTATATCTTTCACATGTGTTAAACTGATCATCCAAGACAACTTAATTCTAATAGACCTAAAGATGCAAACAGTGAGAAACCTAGGTAGAAGTGAGAAGGTGATTAGGGATGTGTTATCATGTAATAGGGATGAATACAAGTGCATGGATATGTTATTAAATACTTTTAATACATGTTAATGTTGGATATAATTTTTTTATTTCAGTGGATATGATGAAAATGTTGCTCATAAGTTGACCTGTCTGGTTTAGATGAGATAGTGAGGTATAAGATCATGAGATTGGTCTGAAAGACAAATATTTATATTTGAAAATACTATAATTACATATTAAAATGGTATAATTATATCATAATATCATCCACATATATTATTATTCTCTTTAAATGGTCATACATGTGATTGAAGGTCATTATCACCATGACTAGTCTTCAAGGCAAACTGGCAGTTCTGGGTAAGCAAGTTGCAAAGATGAGTTTGAGACTCTATGCCATCATTTAATGTATCTAATGAACATGTTGTTTTTATTTGTTAATTTTATGTCATATAAATTATTTTTATAATCTTGGAATTTAGTGTAAGAGGTTGAAACATTGAATCCAAAATGGCTTATCTAGATGAGTAAGGTTTGAGAGAGAGAAGGTCAACAAATTAGTCT
Source organism: Torreya grandis (assembly GCA_037957365.1). Lineage (NCBI taxonomy): Eukaryota > Viridiplantae > Streptophyta > Pinopsida > Cupressales > Taxaceae > Torreya > Torreya grandis. The sequence continues at coordinate 7,131,486 of JARHVA010000063.1, read as the reverse complement.
GCAAGACCAATAATTTCCATTAGATACTATGATATTTTTATTGGAGATTATTTTTAATATTTCTTAGGAGCATGATAATACATTTAAAATCCTTTATTATCTCCTTTCAATTGTTATAAGTTTAAGTTTCCATGATTGTGTTTTGAGGTTAGTTAGCAGTTCTGAGTGGGTTGTTTGCAGAGAAAGGTTTCAGTCCTTTTGCCCTAAGTTTTGAAGTATAAATAATATTTTGATGACCCTAAGGTCATGTAGATTCTATATATGTTATTTTTTTCCATGGTTTTTTGTAAAAAGTGTGTTTATGCTTTAGTTGTTCAAGATAGACTTTTTGGGTATGCACAGGCCTATTGTGAACAATGTTTTGAGAAGGGTTTCAAGTGGTGGTTGGACCTAAAATATGTTGTGGACCTAAAGTTAATTTTTATAATGTATATTTTAGTTATATATTAATTTACTCTATTACGTGTGTATCTTTAAAATTTTCTAAGAGAGACAAAGTGTAACATGCTCTAATGAAAGCTTAATTGAATTAGGTCTCCTTAAGGCCTAAACGAAAATTTGGTCTGATAAGTTGTGGCCAACCTAATGTATTGGTTGATTAATGTTTTAAATGTGTTATAAGACCTATTTTAATGGTAATAAAAGTGTACAAGTGTGTATGGATAACCAAGGTGTGTGAGATCAAGTGACTTGTATAAGAACAAGACTAATTAGGCCTATTTGACTGAGTTAAACCAATGAGTGTGCAAGTGAATAAAAGAGAAAATTGAAGAATAACATGAGGTAATTTATACCATAATATGGGTGTATAGATAAATTCATTAATATATAATATGATTTCTGAGTATGGAGATCAAGGTCATATGACCTAATCAATCTTGAAGAGACCTAGTAGAGTGAAGAAGCCTAGAGGCAGTTTTTAAGAGGGATAGAAATGTGTGAAGAGCTTAAGAAGAGGAACATCATCTATTTAAGATTGAAAAAATTATAAATATGTAAGGTTAAATTCTAATTTGTTGAGTTTGTACTTGGTCAAGAGTTGGTTGAGTTGGTGTTGAGTCACTAAGGGAGTTGGTACTTTCTTGTAAGTGGGTGTTTGCTAAAGACTCTATCAAGTAGGTGCTCAAATTTGAGTGGGTGCTCAACTGAATTTGATTAATTAATTTATAGGAATATTTTCCAAAGATATTTTTAGTGTGTTTTATTCCCCATGAGTGTTTCCCATATATATTATGTGTTCATACCAGCTATGTGTATATTCTCATTACCATGTTGCTAGACTAGTTGATATAGCTCATATGATGATGTTGCCTAATGAATGATTAGAAGATATATTTAAATGAAATTAAAGTTTATAATTACATTAATTAACCTTCCCCCATCTTATTTATTATATCTCCAATAATTAAAATCAGATCAAGTCCTTTGAGATAGGCCTAACAGCCTAAAGGTTATCCTAAGAAGCACAAGCATGGATTATGATGATGATAGTGTTTACCATGATATCAATGAAGGTATATTCATAGAAATGGATAATGGATTTTGTGAAAAAATGAAGAGTCTTATGAAATAATAATTTAAGCTTACAATATAACTAGAATCCTCAAAGGTAGAGTTGGAGCATAAGTCAGATTTGAAAGAATGTCAAGAGTATTCTTTATCAACTTAAAAGGATGATACAGAGGCCAAGTAAAAGATCAAGCCTAAGTTGATAGTAAATCCTAGAAGGATGTTGAATAATATTAAATATTATGATAATATGGAGATATAGGAATCCCCTAAATTTGTGACTCAATTAGGCTTCATGGAGACACTCATCAGTAAGTGGAATCATGGTGGATGCTTATTGAGATTTGACAGGTATTGTATGTCAAAAAGGTATGAATAAATGTTAAATATTGTTGATTATAAGCTCTAAGTGTGGTTTATTGGCATGTTGAGAGGTAAGTTTTTGGTATTAACACCAAGGTGCTTGATCTATGTTGGAGATGGTTTGTGTGTACTATTGATTCATATGGTGAGTAAGTTATGAATACAAAAGGGGAACATGGTTATGTAGTTTTGTATGATCTTTCTTTGTTGATTTGTTTCATTTATTGATATATGGTCTAAGGGGGAGTTTGGTAGCTCTATGTTTTTTGTCAAGAGATTGGTTTTCTTTGTTATATAAATAGAAGTAAGCATGGAGTTAGGGGGAGCATGATTATAGATATGTTTTATGTTCATGGGAATTGAGTGTGATTACTCTAGGCATTTGAAGATGACCTTTGAGTCATGTATCACAGGTATCTATGCTTGGTATGCCCTGCTTGTGTGAGTTAAAGGTGATCAAGCAATATATAATTCTCATAGATAGTGAACTAGGTGTTTTATAAACCTAATGAGCAGTGAACTAATACAAGAAGGGATGTCATGATGGATCAAAAATGTCTTATGCAACTAAGAGGATGATAGCAAGATTCTTTATGGTATGAAAAAAGGTTGAAGGTCCAATCAAGCATGAAGGATGTCATAAAAAGATTGTTATTCATTATGTGACTCAAAAGGAAAGTATGGACATAAGGGAGCTTGTTATCTCTATGATTTAAAAGATCAAGGCAGATATGTGAAAGTTCAAGTCATTATGTAGGCAAATTTGAGGTTGATGCCAGATATCTAAGGATATTATGAATTTTCAAAATTTGAGATGGAATTATGTATGTAGTTAAAATGTAGATGACATAAGAGGCATGATTTATTGAGTATCAACTAAGTGTTCTAGAAGTTGTCTACAAACAACTAGTATGAGTCTAAGATGAGTATTTGGTCAACATTTCATTGTGAAATTTCTTGAAGTTTAGGTCCAAGGATTAGAGAGTTGTTTATGGAATACCCTTGGTCATTAATGTCAAAGGGGGAGAAATACCAATTTGGTGGAGAATATTTTGATCAAAATGTAGTGTTTTTTTATCAATGATAAAGGCTGAGTTTGTTGGCATAGTGTTGTCATTCTTGTCAATCTGATGTCATTAATGTCAAAGTGTGTTATTGATATCTAGATGCATTTAGTCAATTTGCATGGTGAGTGGTATTTGATGTATGAGCTTGTGATCTTGATGTGGTGAGGATTATGAGCATATAATAATGTTTTAAGATCATTTTCAAGCTTCAAGTTGTTGAGAGGTCTGGTCATGAAACTAGTCATAGCATGATGAGACCTTGTAAGAAGGTATGAGCTTGGTAACCTAGTAAGATGGATGCATAGAGGCATAAGAGGTTGTATAAGGTTGATCGAGCATGCATATTAGGCATTGAAGCACTCAAGGGAGTTTTAAGGTGATTATACAAGGTTAAGACCTTAAGTCCAAGTCTGCAACTAGACCACTTCTAAACTCTGTTTGGCCTAATGATGCAGGAGCATCTTATATGGATGACAAGTTTTATGTTGTTTGAAAAACATTGGCTTAGATCAAGTGAATAGGGGTCAATAATCATGTTTATGATGATTGTAAAGGTGTTATGATTTTAAACATGCACCTTGTAATTCTTTCCAAGTGTTTAGGAATGTCTAGGAAGGTTAGAAATTCAAATTGGAGTTTTCTCACCATTTTGGCAAACTTGAATTTTTGAATATTTTAGCATAGAATGGGTGTTTTAGGAGGTTTTAAAGAAGTTATAAAAGTGTAAAATGAATAGGTAATTATAATAAATGTACCATAATTCATATTATGGACCATGGGTCACCTTTGTACAGAAAACTCTACCTTGATCTTTGTGCAAGGTGCAAACTTACTTATTATTGATCGTTGGAAGGTCAAGAAGTGGTTATGGTAGTTATGATTGATACAAATGTCATGTGTTTTGGTGTTTTTAAATAATTTTTAAGGATTTACTCAAATAGTAAATGGTTCAAGAGCCAACATACAATGCAATTAGTTTCTCAAGATTGAAGGGAAATGACTGAACCCTATTTTTCATACACATTTCCATGTACATTGACTATGTCAAGTTTGTTTCATGAATAAATATATAATAATGATATGATTTTTAAGTTTAAAATGAATTTATAGGTATTATATCATATTTATTATAGTGTTTGTGAATTTCATTTGATCATTTTCACATTACTTTGTTTTGAAGTTCCCATTGTCCTGTTGAGAGTATGCCTGCACAGTCAATTAGAACATAGAATATTCTAAAAAGGTGTTGCAAAGATGTTTTTAGATGTAAATATTTATTATAATAGGTTATTTAAGGTTTTATTAACCTTAATAAACACTATTTATATTTTTTAAACCCATACTATAAGTCTATATCTAAATAACTTGTTCCTTAAACCCTATAGACCATGACTAAGTACTCAGATGAACCTAAAATGTGATCAAAATCTTGAACATAGGAATGATAGTAGAGAATAATTGATTGGGGAAGGTTTAATTTATAAATATAGGTCCAACACAACTCTCAATACCTTTTGAAACCAAATATAAAACATTAAAACTCAAAATAATGGCTCTTGAATTCATACAGAGCCTGGTAACTTGAGCTAAGGTTTCAAGAAAGAAATCTCATTTTATGATGTTTCCACTAGTGGAATTCCAAAAAAAATTGTCATTTACTATAATTAAAAGTTTTTCAAGATATTTTTATGTTGGTTGTGTGATTTTTTATGTGTTCATAGTGCTATAAAGCATTAAGAGCATAGGGTTTGGAAAGGCCTAATAGTAACCTGGAAGAGGTTTGTAAAGGAACTTCCCAGTAGATTTGGAGGTTGAAAATTCATAAAAATATGTAGAAGGATATATGGTACTAGGATCAGGTTTTATTTTTTTCCATATGCCTTTATACAGGATCGTACAAAGTGAGTTAGTCCAAAAAAAGGCTACTATCATGTCTACCAAGGTATGTAGAGTTGTGTAAGGAGTGAGTTGATGCTTTGAGAAGTTTGTGATTTGAGTGAGGAGTTATAAATGGATATAATTAGCATGGATAATGTTTTTATATCCATTAAAACAAAAATTAAATTTAGGAACCACTAATGTATAAGTGAATCCATAACTTTGGTGCTAAAAGTGAATAGTGAAACAAAGAGAAGGAGATAGTTTGTCTTGTTATCCTCTACATCATTTGGTATCAAAGATTAGGAGATATTGGGAAGGAATAAATAAATAATATTAGGTATAATATAAGGAGTATCAATATCCCAAATTAGGTTGCAAGTAGTGGATGCTTTGGTAGTGGAAGTGAGGAACCTGTAGGCAAGATTGCAAGCCATAGAGTTGGTTCAGCAAAGAGAGATGAACAAAGGTAATGTTAGAGAGGGAGAGGATGAGATTATTCATGAATAATTATAAGAGTTAGTAAATGAATTAATATCTAAATAGAGGTTCATTATATTATTTTTTGGAATTACTTTGAATCCCAAGATGGAGGTGCATATGTATGAAGGTAGTCTTAATGTGGAAGAATTGGTTGATTAGATCATAGCCATGGACAAATACTTTGATTAAAAATACTTGAATGAGACAAATAATGTAAATTTTTTAGTGACAAGGATAAATTATCATGCATCCTTGTGGTGGTATGGCATACAGGAAGAGAGAAGAAGAGGAAAAGACAAGATAAGGTCATGGGATAGAAGGGTGGCCAAGATGAAAGGAAAGTTCATGCCTAAGGAATATCAGACCCACTTATTTAGGAGGTTGAAAAAATTGAGGAAAAATTATCTAAAATTTAAAGATTACATGAGGAATTATAAAATTTGACCATTCAATTAGGATACATAGAAGAGGATGTCGATAAAGTTGTTAGATACATGAATGGCTTGAAGTTTGTTATTCAAGATGAGATAAGCATATTGACACTAGGATAGTTAAGGAGGCCTATCAATCTGAATTGAGGGAAGAAGAGAAGTTTTTAAGGAGGAAAATTTAATTAAACAAAGGTAGAGGTGGTAAAAGCTACAAAGGTAGAGGCCAACAAGAAGGAAGAGGGTAGCCAAGCAATAGAAGTCAATGGCAATGTCAAAGCAAAGAGGTTGGCAGAAATTTAGAGAGTTCAAGTACATCAGATAGAGGTGGTTATGGATATAGAGGTGGTAGATCATATGGTAGAGGAAGAGGCAATGGTTAATTTGTATTCAAGTGCTTTAAATGCAATAAATTTGTAGGACATAGGTCATATGAGTGTCCAAATGATTTCCAAATAGGCAGCTCTTAGAGTGAGAGTAGAAACCAAGTGGTACAGCAAGAAGATGAGAGTGTAGATGCATCACCTAACTATTTATAAGAACCTAAAATAGGTTAAATCTTGTTTATGAATAGATTACTTTTGAATATCATCCATGAGGAGAGATAACCACCAGAAAGGAAAATGTTGTCCAGGACCATGTGCAAGAGTAAAAGTAAGTGCTACAAATTTATAGTTGATAATGGTAGTATAGATAACTTAGTGTCTTTTTTTATGGTGTCTAAACAAGGATTATAAAGAAGTAAGCATCCAATTCCATACAAGGTCTCTTCAAATCAAAATGGTCACCAAGTCCTAGTGAATGAATATTGTTATGTAAACTTGTAGATAGGTGGATATAAGGATAGAATACTATGTGATGTCATTCCCATTGATGTGTGTCAAATCATTCTTGGGAGACCTTGGTAGTATGATAGGAGATATTTTCATGATGGGAGAGATAACACCTATACCATGGAGATGAATAGGTGCAAGCACACACTAAAACCATTGAAATACAATACATGGAAGGAGACACTAGGTAGTGTCATGATGTTTGGAGAGAAGGAATACCTACCCAAGGAAGTTAATTATAGTAGTAAATATAAAAAATGATAGTTGAAAATAAATTCCAAGAATGAGATAAAATGGTACAAGTTTCTAAGACAATGAAGGAAGAGGAGGTAGCAGTTAAATAATATTTTGAAGAATTGTTTGAAAGTAACACATAGCTATTACACTCAAACCAAAAGGCTCAGTTATTCTTATATGAACACTTGAAGGAGTTATTTACAAACTTATCATATCATTTGTCCCTCACACAAGACTGAGTTTCTAGAATATTTTGTTGTGAAAGTAGTCATGTTGAGAGAGATGGTGATGTAAAAGGAAGATAATGATTAGGTGAAGAGTGAATAGTATCAAGATGAGGATCATGATGTTGAAGAGTTTGAAGGAATTGTTGAAGAGAAGAGGAAACAACCAGCAAAGCTCCCACAAGCAGTAACCCCGAGCATAGAAGACAAAGAAAACAAGTAAAAGAGAGTGGTTTCAAAGAGGATAAGTAGGAATTTGTTTTCATTGACTTGTGTTTTCTATATGTAGGTTTGTTTTAGGAGCATAAACAAGTGTTGAAGATGATTAGGTTGAAGATCAAAGTGCAAGAAGTCAACCATAAAGGAGGAAGCAAGGTGGAGTTGATCAAAGCACAAGGAGGTATATGTGATACTCATAAACCTTGGGATAAATGAGGGTGAATCATTTTTTAGATGGAAGTGAATGTGAGAAAGAGATGATGAGGAAAATTTTAGAACCAATTGGAAAAAAATTCATGGAAAGTTTCTTTCACACCCCAATAGTATAATGCAGGAGCATCCTATATGGATGAGAACTTTTGTGTTGTTTGAAAAAATTTTACTAAGATCAAGTGAATAGGGGTTAATAATCATGTTTAATATTATTATAAAGGTGTTATAAGTCTAAAAATTCACCTTTTAATGATTTTCAATTCTTAAGGAGTGTCTAGGAAGGTTAGAAATTTAAATTGGAGTTTTCCTACCATTTTGGCAACTTTGAATTTTTGAATATTTTAGCATAAAATGGGTGTTGTAGGAGGTTTTCAAGAAGTTAAAAAAGTGTAAAATTAATATGTAATGTTAATAAATTCACCATAAGTCATACCATGTTCCATGGATCACCCTTGTATGGAAAAATCTACCTTGATCTTTGTGCAAGGTGAAAACTTACTTGTTACTAACTGTTGGAAGGTCAAGAAGTGGTTATTGTAGTTATGATTGACACAAACTCATGTGTTTTGGTGGTTATAAATTATTTTAAAGGATTTACTTGAAGAGTAGAGGGTTTAAGACCCAATATACAATGTAATTAGTTTCTCAATATTGAAGGGAAAGGATTGAACCCTATTTTTCCTACACATTTCCATGTACATTGACTGTGTCAAGTTTGTTTCATGAAGAAAGATATAATAATGCTATGATTTTTAAGTTTAAAATGAATTAGTGAGTATTTTTTAATTTTTATGTTAGTGTTTTTGAATTTCATTTTATCATTTTCACATTACTTTGTTTTGAATTTCATATTGTCCTGTTGAGATTATGTATGCACAGTCAGTTAGAACACATAATGTTGTAAAAAGGTATTGCAAAGATGTTTTCAGATGTAAATATTGATTAAAAAAGGTTATTTTAGGTTTTTTTAACCTTAATAAATATTTTTAATAGTTTTAAAACCCATATTGGAAGTCTATATCCAAATAACTTGCTCCCTAAACCCTGCTAACCATGATTATGTACTCAGAGGAACCTAAAATGTGATCAAAATCTTGAACAGAGAAAAGGTAGTAGAGAATAATTGATTTACGAAGGTTTATTTTGTAAATAAATGTCCAAAAAAACTCTTATGACCTTTTTAAACCAAATATATAACATTAAAACTCAAAATAATGGCTCTTAGGTTCATACAAACCCTGTTAACCCTAAGCTCAGGTTTCAAGAGAGAAATCTCCTTTTATGATGTTTCCACTAGTGTAATTCCAAAAAAGTTTTTCATTTACTAGAATTAAATGTTTTTAAATATATTTTTATGTTTTTTTGGTGATTTTATATGTGTCTATACTACTATAAATCATTAAGAGCAAATAGGGTTTGGAAAGGCCTAATTAGGCCTAACAATGACCTAGAAGAGGTTTGTAAAGGGACTTCCTAGTAGAGTTGGAGGTTTAAAATTCATAAAAATATGTATAAGGATATATTTTACTAGTTTTATGTTTTATTTTTTCCATATGCCTCTGTCTAGGACTGTACAAAGTGAATTAGTCCAAAAAAAAGGCTATTAGCTTGTCTGCTAAGGTATGCAGAGTTATGTAAGGAGTGAGTTGATGCTTTGAGAAGTTTGTGATTTGAGTGATAAGTTATAAATTTATAAAAGGAGAATATAGAATGTTTTTATAACCATTAAACCAAACATTGAATCTAGGAACCACTAATGTACAAGTGAATCCATAACCTTTGTCCTAAGAGTGAATAATGAAACAAAAAGGAGAGAGTTTGTCTTGTTATCCTCTGCATCACCTAATGAGGCATCATGATCTCTTGTCAAGGAATATTAAGGATGTTTTACATTTTTTTATCATGTGATATTTTTTTGAGCATTTAATTGAGGTGGACAGCACATGGAAAGAGGCATGAAGGCCAATTTCAAGGCCTAATGTGTTTTATAAGCCAAGGTCTAGAGAGGAAAGAGAGAGATGGTGGACAAATGAGGTATGAGATTCATATTTCAAGATAATAATGATAATTTTACCATTTACAAAGGTGTGATATATTATTCCAAGTGTGTTGACCAAGTTTGAGGTCATAGTTTTCAAGATAAGGCTTTAAAAAATGTTTTAAGGTCTCTTGAGTGCACGAAATGAAGGGTTCTCAACCTGAGGACTTTCAAGTGTTCATTAGAATGTGTAACCTCTACATGGGAAACTAATATATTCATGTTATATGGGTAAGAGTCCTAGATCAAAATTCTAGGCATTATTTTCTAGATTAAGGGGATATGCTTTATGAATGATCACTAATAGTGGAATATGGTTTAAACCCTCAAAGAACCCTAATAGTGACTTGATATTAAATAAGTTATTTTAAATCACTCATAATGGATTGGTATGGATATTTAAGTGATTGGAGGTTGTATTCAACTCTCCCAGGCACCTCTAGGTGTGATTGTTTTGAAAGGTGAGTGAGCAAACCCTATAAGAAAGAGCACATTTTTAGAGATTTGATGTAGTAGACAGAGTTGACCAAGTCAAAGTATGAAATTAATTGGATGGATAATGTTTAGACTTGTATTTTATATCCATGGTATTTTTTTAGTAGGTTATATCCCTTATATGTGTTAAACTAATCATCCAAGACAACCTATCATTAATAGGCCTAAAGATGCAAATGATGAGAAACCTAGGCAAAAGTGAGTAGGTGATTAAGGATGTGTTATCACATAATAGGGATGAATCCAAGTGTATGAAGACATTTTTAATACTTTTAATACATTTTCATGTTGGATATAAGTTTAGAGGTCAATGAATTATGATAAAAAAGCTGCTCATAAGTTGACCTATTTGGTTTAGATGAGACAGTGAGGTATAAGATCATGAGATTGGCCTACAAGACCAATATTTCTATTTTACCATATTATAATTATATCTTAAAATGGTATAATTATATCATAATATCATATACATTAATTAATATTTTATTTAAATGGTAATACACATGATTTAAGGTCATTATCACCATGATTGGTCTTCAAGGAAAATTGGCAGTTCTGGGTAAGGAAGTTGCAGAGATGAGTTTGAGACTTTATGCCCTGAGTTAATGTATCTAATGCACATGTTGTTTTCATTTGGGAATTTTATTTCCTATCCATGCTTTTAATAATCTTATAATTTAGTGTAATAGGTTGAAATATAGAAGCCAAAATGTCTTGTCTGGCTGAGTAAGGTCTAAGAGAGAGAAGATCAAAAAATTGGTCTACAAGACCAATAATTGCCATTACAGATTATGATATTTTTATAGGAGCATGATAATTAATTTTTAATCCTTGATTGTGTCCATTTAGGTGTCATAAGTTCAAGTTTCCATGACCGTATTTTGAGGTTAGTTGGTAGTTCTGAATGGGCTATTATGTAGAGAAGGATTTGAGTCCTTTTGCCCTGAGTTGTGAAGTTTAAAACATATGGTGATGACCTTGATATCATGTAGCTTACGTATATGTTATTTTTTTCCATGTTTATTTTTTAAAATTATGTTTATGCTTCAATTATTCAAGATAGACTTTCTGGGTATGCATAAGCCTATTGTGAACAAGGTTTTGAGAAGGGTTTCAAGTGGTGGTTGCACCTAAAATGTGTTATGGACATAAATTGAATTTGTATAAGGTATATTTAAGTGAAATATTAAATGATACTACTATGTTTTTAGCGTTAAATCATTCCAATAAACACAAAGTGTAACATGCTCTAATGAAGGCCTAATTGAATTAGGTGTCCTTAAGGCCTAAAAGAGAATTTGGTCTATTAATTTGTGTCTGACCTAATGTATTGGTTTATCAATGTTTGTAACATGTTGTAATACCTTTTTTAATGGTAATACAATTGTTCAAGTGTGTATGTCTGACCACGGTTTGTGAGATCAAGTGACTTGTATAAGAGCAATACTAATTAGGCCTATTTGATTGAGTTAGATCAAGGAGTGTACAAGCGAATAAAATAACACATTCACGAGTAGAAGGAGGTCATGTATACCATAATATGGGTGTACATATATAGTCATGAATATCTAATAGGAGATCTGAGTATGGATATCAAGGTCATATGACCTCATCAGTCTTGAAGAGACCTAGTAGAGCAAAGAAGCCTAGAGGTAATTTTTTAGAGGGATAGAATTGTGTGAAGAGTTGAAGAAGAGGACCATCATCTGTTGAATATTCAAAAAAGGAAAAATATGGAAGGAATAAGTTTAATTGTCTAAGTAGGTGCTTGGTCAAGAGGTGGTGGAGTTGGTGTTGAGCCACTAAGGGAGTTGGTGCTTCCTTGCAAGTGGGTGCTTGCTAAAGACTCTATCAAGTTGGTGCTTGATAGACTGAGGTTGGTGCTCCAAGTTGAGTGGGTGATCAAAAAAAATTGATTAATTGATTTATAAGATTTTTTTTCCAAACTATGGTCAATGGATTTTATTCCCCATGATGGTTTCACACATAGATGATGTGTTCATACTTGTTATGTGTATATTCACATTACTATGTTGCTAGACTAGTTGATATTGCTCATATAATGATGTTGCTTCATGATTGATTAAAATATATATTTAAGTGAAATTAAAATTTTATAATGACACTTATTCACCCCCCCCTCTTATTGATTTTATCTCCAACAACTTGGATGCACAAATGTATGACATTCAAATATCAAAGGGCCAAGACAAAGTTGGGGGAATCTCATTCCTTAGGTTACATTGTTATAGGTTTCATCTTTCTATGACCTTTTCATTTATCATAATTTACCATTTATCATAATTGAGCTACATTGAGTTCTTACACATGTATTTATCTTGCTTATATTCTTTTCAAGTGCTAAATTCGATGGATATGCTACTTTTATATATTATGAATTTGACATAGATTGATAGTATGAACTAGTTTGACTTTTTATATGACTCATTGTTTTTTTTCTTCTCATATGGTATATTAATTTATTATATATTAGATATATTTTTTTAATTGTGTGGCATTTGATTTTCCATTATGTACGACCCTTGGCCTTGTATGATATTTGATTATCCATTGTGTGTGATCATTGGCCTTGTATGACATGTGATTGTTCATTGAGTAAAAACCTTGTATTTTTATGACATTGAGTGTTATTTTGTGTGCTTATATTATGTGCATCATGGGAATGCCATTGTGTGATTATGAAAGGATAAATACAGGATTATTTATTGAACTTAATGATTTTGATGAGTTTGCTAAGTTTATTGAGTTTGTGGTGTCATAATCTATATCACACACTTTATATCCTTATATTTGGTGTCATCTTTCTTATCATTCACCCTCATTTGAAGTTCATTATTTACTAATTATATCAAAGATGGTTACTACTATACACCTAATTGTTATATCTATCTTGATATAAAACTTCTATGTGTTGAACTACATGTTTCATATATTGTTTTGTGATCTAATAATTACTATGATGATATATTATTTACATGTTAGCATATATTTATATATGACTACATTATTTAAAATAATGTTATATATTTAATTATTTTATTTTGAGATGATCAATTCATAGGTTACATCTCTCACCTCAAAAGGGGGCATATTAATGGTCTTGTCATAGATATGCAAGCCTCCATGAATATAAAAGTCATTTTATAAAATATTATAGGATTTAGAGAGTTCATAATGGTTCAAATTATTTGTTTGCTTTAGAATATAGAACAAAAATTTATAGATTTAGACATATTTGGGGGCATATTCATACATTTACAGGAATAAAGGTTACAAGTTCTTAGAATATATAGATTTAGACATATTTGAGTGTATATATAATGCATATGCAAATATTTATGGGAAAATGTTACAAGTTTGTAGATATATACACATTTAGACATATTTTGGGTGTATATGCAATGCATATACACACATTTTTTAGGAACATGATTTGTAGGTTTTATATTATTTTAGATTTAGGATAAATGAGATGGAGATGCATAACATTCTATATCATGTTGGCACCAATTTGATTAATTTTGGGCATATACATTATTCATGTACATACACATTATTATAATTTTATATTTTTGGCATCAATTTTATGTAAAAGTGAGAAAAATGAATCTATAAGTCTATTTGTAGTAGTTGATTTGGTTAAATGAGTAATGTGATTGAGGTTTAATGATGTTCAATGGCTTAGGAATTATTCTATGAGCCATGTATGTGGCACCCACAATTCATCTTTGGTTCAAGATCAGTTACATGAGTAGTACAATTGATATTTTTCACCCTCAATGGCCTAATCACTACTCCCTTTTCAATAAGGGTTCAGGAATTTATATTCGCAACACACGATCTTGCCTTTGATTCATAAACTAGCACTTATTTCTTAAAAAATTTGTTTACCTTGGATCCTTTAGTGAAATCACATAATTTCCCAAAACACTCAAGGAAACAAAACTAAATTTGACTAAATATGCATTCAATAGTGATTAATAAACATGATTAATTAAAATGCAAAAAAATAATGCACAAATAAATTCAACTCACAACAAACACGTGGTAACGGAGTTTGGTAATGCCTATGTCTTTGGGTTCACTTATAGTACGAACCGATCCATTTCCTTGAAAAGTGAGTACTTGGCCAATTACTCATGATTGTCAAAAGGATAATATAAGATTGTACATAACTCAAACAATAGAGCTTCAGAAAATCCCAGTAAACCCATGAACAAACCTTCCACCTTACTGTCATGCAAATGCAATACTGTAGATTTGTTTTAAAGGTCTCAAAAATGGACTTATAAAAGGATCTTACAAAAATCATCATAGGTATTTCAACATACCATTAAAATTTTCTAAGAGTCTATGACAAATCCCTAGTGTACGTCGAGAAGTGAAAATCTCTCCAAGTCCCTTAAAACTTGAGATTTTGCAAACTAACCTATTATGGCCCTTATACATAGTATGTTAATGTTTCACTTTTCGGCATTAAAAATTACATCAAATGACCTCATATCTAGACACTCCACATATGGTTGGAACTAAATCAGAGTCTAGAACATATCTCTAGTTTTACTCTGAAGTCTGATAATGCCTCCTGATACCTCGAAACCAAGGAAGAGTGAAGAATAGTCTTTAAGCCTACATTGTCTCCACAAAAATACCTTCAAATACAATTTTGTGCACTTTATATAGTGTTTGAGACCCACGGGTTCAATAGTTGGAGTGTTATTCTTTTACAAAATATGGTAGGCTTCAAATCCCATGGCCTAGGATTAGTGCTTTATCTATATCAAAATCCCACATTCGTGGGGTGATTAGGATATATAAGGATTTAAATATCCTTATTTCCATGAAATAGTTTGTGGCTTGGCCACGTACCACCTTTTGGCTATGTCCATTCGAGCCAATCTTGGACCCATGGTGACTTGGCAATGATTTAGATGAGGCATTCGGTGGGTATTTAAATTCATGGCATGTTGAACTTGGAAAATTGGTAGCTTGGGTGGTCCACGTGTTATCCTTAGATGGCGTTGCATTCATGGCATGTTGAACTTGGAACATTGGTAGCTTGGGTGGTCCACATGCTATCCTTGGATGACGTTCCATTCATGACATTATTTAGCATGGTAAATAATAAAAATAGACTATGAAAAAATAAAATTAGTGGCAAGACACGTGGTGGATTGAGGACCCACCATGTGGTCCACTCTCCATTCGACACTTGTTGACATCCAACTAGATGTACCAACGCTCTATTGGCAGTAGGGTCCCCCTTTGAGACAAAAGCAAACTCCAACATCCTTGTAGCTGGCCTTTTGCCAAATATGCCTATCAAACATGAAGACCATAAACCAAAACCAATATTTTTGCATGAACTGACTACTACGTGTCATGTTCTCATTGGTCCACATTTCTACCACGTCATCACTTTGACCAAGTTTGATCACAAGTTTAACTGGCCATAACTTGCACATATGGACTCCATTTTTTGAATCATAAAATGTGCCAAAAATCTTATGATGAGATTTACATAGTGGAGTTATTTTAAAATTGTTCCATAAAGGTTAATTTCTTCAATTTTACCAGATTTGACCTCTTATTGACTGGCTTTGACTAGAACTTTGACTGATTGCATAAGGACCATATGAGCTTCATTTTATGTATTTCGTATATCATTGGAAAGGTCTCAATGGGCCCTATGTAATGGTTTAAGTTTTGGTCTACTTTAGTATATTTTACAAATTGTCCTATGGATCAATCCTTCCCACTAAGAGGGATTTTGGTCCACCAAAATTTGGTACCCAACTTGATCCTCTAAAATGTCAGTCAGTTCTGAAGAATTATAATGGGTCTTTTATTAGTCTACTCAAGTTCCAAAACTAATCCTACAATACTTGGAAAAACTGATTGATCACATATTCTACAAACCTTCTACTACTTCATGACCATCAATAGCCTCTACATAGAACTAGGATGCATTGAATTCTTCTATTGTATGGCTTCATAGATAAATCTAGTGATCTCCTCTATTGCATGGTTATTAGCACATCCATTAGTTTCCCCTTCTACTACATAAACTTAATGGCCTTTACATAGAAGTACATGTGGATCAAGTGTTTCCTAGGTTTGCTAAACTATTCTCTTACAAAAACAAGCATACCCTAATCTGTATATATTGTTGTTAATGTAAAATGTCTACCAAAAATGTGAGAAGATAAATTGAGTATGATAAACCTATCACTCAATACTTCTCGACAAGTGAATATATAACATAACAAACTAAAATTTATATAATTCATATATATATAGATACAAACAGTGCCCCTAGGGTCTTTTAAGAACTGTGCATGATGTATGTCATAATATTGTCTGTATGAGTCTTATTCATACATCCTAACTAGGACATTATTTATGTTGGTTTTATAAGTATATACAAATGGATAAACCCAAAATACACCTAATATTTATTACTAGCTATAGAATCTTTGTGTGGGTTGGACTCCTTCAATAGTCACTTTATGGATCATCATGCACCTCACCTTCAGATTCTTGATAGTCACCTAGTATATACAAGTCTGATGTCTAATTGGAATCATCATGATTAGGTCTAGAGACCTGCCCTATCTTGAACGACATGATCCAAGTGTGATCCAAGTGAATCTCTATGCCATCATCTCTGAATGATGCTTGCCAAGTGAAGAGATAAATTTCCCAAAACCATCTCATCCATCTCCAATAGGATGATATCGAGAGTCACTATGTCTAAGAATTGACTCCCAACTATAAATTGCAAGGTGAAACAACTTGTTGACATACCTCAAATAATACCATTCTACATGCCAACTATTTTAGCATGTGGCAGTGGTAATGTTGGCAAGCCCAATCGACATACTATGTCAGTAGTCACATAACCTATTCTGTTGTCTCCATCGAAAACAAGTCTAATGACACATCCCTCTAAAATGACTAGAATACTCTCTCTGGAGGCTCTCACAAATCATAAGATAATATTTGGAGGTCCAGATGGTGTCCTTTATTGAACTAAGGATTTTAAATGTTGACTAGTACTTGGGATAGGAGAATTTTTTTTCTTCTGCGCACATTCTTCTATTGGAACCATTATGGTGCATGATCAGGATGTCACAACTAGTAATGTTCTACCACATGTCCACGTCTCAAGCAATGACTGCTTATTGGACTAGCCAAAGTACTAGGATCATCTTGATGGTTTTTTTTCCACCCTGACCTTTTTCTAACTAATCAAAAAGAGAATCAAATTTTTACTAAATTTTGATATATACTAATCTTGTGTGTGTTGATGTGCACTCATGTTCACCACCATCATATTTAGTTCAGCCATCCACTGTGTCTACTCTCTTTAGCATAACACAATCATTTATTATCATCATGCCTAATATCAAAATCCCTATGGGAAACTACATTCATAGATCCAAATCCATGGCTACAAATAGGGCCCAAATAGCCACACACACACCACAAAAAAGTTGTTAATGATAGGCAAGAACCACACTAATACCAAACTTGATCCATAAATTGGCACTTATTTCTTACAAATTTTATTTACCTTGGATCCTTTAGTCAAATCACATAATTTCCCAAAACACTCTAGGAAATGAAACTAAATTTGACTAAATATGCATTCAATAGTGATTAATAAACATGAATAATCAAAATGTGGAAAAAGAATGCACAAATAAATTCAACCCATGATAAACACGTGGTAATGGATTTTGGCAATGCCTACATCTCCAGGTTCACTTATAGTATGAACCAATCCATTTTCCTAAAAATTGATTACATGGCCAATTCCTCATTATTGTCAAATGGATACTCTAAAATTTCACACAACTAAAACAATAAAGCTTTAGAAAATCTTGGTAAACCCACGAACAGACCTTCCACCTTACTATCATGCGAATGCAATCTCATAATCCTATGGATTTCCACTAAAGGTTTCAAAAATGGAATTATAAAATGGTATTATTAAATCATCTTGGAGTCTAGGATAAATCACCAGTTTACACCGAGAAGTGAAAATCTCTCCAAGTCCCTCAAAACATGAGATTTTGCAAACTAACCTATTATGGCCCTTATACACAGTCTACTAATATTTCACTTTGAGGCATAAAAACTTATATTGAATGAGCTCATATCTAGACACTCCACATATGGTTGTAACTAGCTCAGAGTCTAGAACATATCTCTAATTTACTCCAAATTTTGAAAATGCATCTCGATACCTCAAAATTGAGGAAGAGTGAAGACTAGTCCTTAAGCTTGCATTATCTCCACGAAAACACCTTGCTTCAAATACAATTTCGTGCACTTTATATAGTGATTGAGACCCATGGGTTCAATTTTTGGAGCATTATCTTTTTTCCAAAGATGGTAGGGTTCGAATCCCATGGCCTAGGCTTAGTGTTTTATCCATATCAAAATCACACAATCATGGGGTGATAAGGATATATAAGGCTTTAAATAACATTATTTCCATGAAATAGTTTGTTGATTGATCACGTACCACCTTTTGGATATGTCCATTCAAGCCAATATTGGACCCATGGTGATTTGGTGATGATTTAGATGAGGTATTTGGTGGGTATTTAAACTCGTGGCATTTTGAACTTGGAACGTTGGTAGCTTGGGTGGTCCACATGCTATCCTTAGATGATGTTTCATTTGTGGCATTATTTATCATGGTAAATAATAAAAATAGACTATGTAAAAATAAAAGTGGCGTCAAACCACATGGTGGTTTGAGGACCCACCATCTGGTCCATTCTCCATTTGACAATTATCAACATCCAACTAGATGCACCAACGCTCTATTGGCAGCAGGGTCCCCCTCTAAGACAAAATCAGACTCCACCGATTATGATCCAAAAATCATAAGTTTTGATTGAAATATATTTCAATAACACAAAAATAACATAGTAACAATGAATTCTCTGAGAAGATATGTTTTATTACTTAATATTGCAATACAACTATATGCTTATCTCTAGGAAGAGATGTATGTTTTCCATTTCATGTTACATCTTCATTTATACACATTTTGAAAGTAGGAGGAGGATTTGGAAGGTCACAAATATTGAGTCAGATTAAGTTGTTTGGCTTCCATGATTTAAAATAATATAGAATTTGAGGAATTACTATTTTTAAAAACTTACTATTTTTAAACTGCACTACTAAAATTGAAATTTGGGGCACTTCCATTGGGTTTTTATGGGTAAAAATCTATTAATCAAAGCTCATGATATCTCACCGTGTTATCCTAGTTCTTAGATTTCCAATGGTTCAAATGGTGAGTCAATTGTAGCTATGGTGCAAAAGTTATGGCTCTCAGAAGTTTCATCATCAATTGGGGTAGAACCGTCACCTGAATTGTTTCCCAAATCATTCCTCCCTCCTTGAAAAGAAATGGTCCCCATTACACCAATATTACTCATCAAGTGTGGAAGTTGTGTCTTAATTTTATTCTTTTTGAGCCACTCACCTTGGTGGCTAAGCTGACCCATTTTGACCACCCGATAAAGCGAAATAGAGCATCATCTTGTTGTCTTCATCCAGGTGTCCACAATCTGATCCTTCTCCACTGGAGCAAAACTTTGTGGATCAAGATCATTAATGTCTAGTTATTTTTCTATGACTAAAGTGTCTAATATAGGTGGATGATATGGTTTGAGGAGCTCCACATTGACTATTGGATGCAGACTAAGGTAAGCTGGTAGGTTCAACTCAAAAGCTTTTTTTCTAACTTTTATGGTGATGGTGTAGGGACCATATCACAAAGGCTGAATTTTTATGTGTGGGCCTGAAATGCATTCCTTTTGAAGCTGTAACCAAACCTTTTCACCCATATCAAAATGGTGTGCAATCCTATGTTTGTCATGGCATTTCTTATACTTTTGATTCATCTTCTCCAAGATGTCATGAACTTGTTGTTGGATGTGTTGCATTTGCTCAATGAACTTTGTTGTTTTTGTTGCCTCAGATCTTCCATGAGGTGTGTATTCTATGGTGGAGAATAGAACTACTATATCAATTGGTTCCATGGGTTAGAACCCGAAGCATACTTGGAATGGATTGTGCTTGGTTGAGTTGTGTAAGGCTTGATTATATCCATGTTATATGAAAAGAAGTTACACATCCCATGTGTGTGGATGTTTAGAGTGATACATCTGAATCATGTGAAAAATAAAGTGGTTCACCACCTCTGTCTGACCATCATTCTATGAATGGAAGTCTGTGGACTTCATCAGCTTCATATCCATCATCTTCCATAGAGTGGACTAGAAGATGCTCAGGAATTTGCTATCTCGATCTGAGACAATGGACTTTGGGAGACCAAAATGGAGACATACATGACTAAAATATAGTTGAGCATTTTCTTCAGTAGATATATTTTTCTTACAATAAATCATGATAGCCATTTTTTTTAAATGATCAACTACAACAAAAATATAGTCCTTGCCATGTTTTGAAGTGGGAAAACCTGAGAAAAAATCCATTAAAATAGATTCCCAAGGCCTGGTTGGTTCTGGCAATGGCGTGTACAATCCTTGCTTCCTATTTGTTGGCTTAGCTATCACACATAAGGTGAAATATTTAAGATACCTTTCCACATCCTTTTGCATATGGGGCTAGTAGAAGTGTTTTTGAAGAACTGCCAATGTCTTTTCTACACCAAAGTGTCCAGCTATTCTACTGAAATGTGCTTCCCATATCATCTTCTATTGCTCTACAGTTGGAACATAGATGTGCCTCATATGACAGAGGACATTATCTTGAAAATATAAATAAAAATCATGTTTACCTTTTTAAAGCACCTGATATGTATCAACAAAGGTAGGATCTTCTTCGTACAAAGCACCCCAAGTGGCAGTCTCATGTCTACACAGGTCAAGAACTATTGTAAGTGTATTAATTAGTGGATGGCTCAGATAATCTATGGCCATATTTGAGCTCCCCTTTTTGTGTTTGATTATCAGATGGATTTTTTTTAGATATGTGGCCCACTTTTGGTGCCTCTCATTTCATAGTTTGCTCTGTGTCTGATGAATTCTAATGGTCTATGGTCAGTGTGGATGACCATCTCTTTCCATTAAATGTAGTGTTTCCATTGTTTGTAGACTTGCATAATGGCATAGAGCTCCTTATCATACATCAAATATTTTTTGACTTTATTAGTGAAATTTTCACTAGGATATGCAATACGATGGCCATGTTGCATGATGATAGCTCCCATAGCATATTCAGATGCTTTGTCATCAACTCAAAAGGTTGATGCAAATATGGCAAGGCAAGAACAGGGGCTGAGCAAAGTTTGTTCTTAAAATTCTCAAATGCCCTTTGTTGTATTTCATCCCACTGAAATGTAGTTTTATCTCCTCCTTTAGTCACTTGGGTTAGTGACCAAGCAACATGTGAAAATCCAAGAACAAACCTGCGATAGAAATTTTCAAGACCCAAGAAGCTATGAAGTTTTGTGAGGGTCCTTAGTGTAGGCCATTCTCAAATAACTTGAATCTTTTTTGGGTCAACATCAACCCCTTCCTCATTGACAATGCACCTAAGGTACTGAATTATTTTCATCCTGAATGTGCATTTTTCAAGATTTGTATACAACTTGTGCTCTCGAAGAGTTTGAAGCACCTTACGAACATGTTGCATATGTTCCTCCCATGTTATGTTGTAGATGAGTATGTCATCCAAGTAGACAACCACCAATGAGTTGATGAAGGATCATAGGATGTCATCCATCA
Source organism: Torreya grandis (assembly GCA_037957365.1). Classification (NCBI taxonomy): domain Eukaryota; kingdom Viridiplantae; phylum Streptophyta; class Pinopsida; order Cupressales; family Taxaceae; genus Torreya; species Torreya grandis. Next base: position 7,109,701 of record JARHVA010000063.1, on the reverse strand, counting down.
TCCTCATGAAGGTTACAGTTGTGTTAGTTAAGCCAAAAGGCATAACCAACCATTTAAAGAGCCCCTCCTTAGATTTGAATGCAGTCTTCTAGACATCGATGGGATCGATGGGAATTTGGTGATAGCTATATTTGAGATCAATTTTGGTGAATAAATTTTCACCATGGAGTTGTTCTAGCAGGTGATCAATCCTGGGGAGGGGGTAGTGATTCTTCACAGTGATTTTATTCAAGGATCGATAGTCAATGCAAAGCCTCCATGTTCTATCTTTCTTTGGTCCAGGACAATTGGGATGCCATAAGGTGAAGAGCTTAGCATAATGTTACCCTTTTAGATCAATTCTTGAATTTATCTTTTTATCTCATCATTCTCTAAAATTGATCTGCGATACATAGGACTGTTAGGCAAAGGTGATCCTGGGATCAAATTGATAGAATGTTTTACCTAGAAATGTAGTGGAACTCCTGTGGGTGACTTAAATAAGTCATCATATTCTCCTATGATTTTTCCCATCTAGTTATGTTGTGTTGATTTTTCAGTTAGGACTGCAACATCGGCCTTCTTGGATTTCTATGGTTTGACACCATGAGAAATAATTGCTTTGTCTTCTCCACCAATCTCTTACATTGCTTAGCACTGATCAGGGAGATAGATGTGGGAGGTGGTACCTCTGGTACCCTATAGCACCATGTTCCAAGAGTGAGGATGATTCTTTAGGTTCATGATTGATAGATGCCATGTCGATCATACATGAATGGCTGACCAAGGAGTACATCACAAACATCTAGATTGACCACATCACACAAGAATTCATCTTAGAAAGGTTTTAATGCATATGAAAGAAGACATTGATGGGTGACACAAAGGTCTCTCCCTAGGCTCAACCATCCAATATTGTATGGCTTTGGGTGAGACTTCATAGATATATTTAGACTTTTCACAAATTTAGTAGAGATTAAACTCTTTTGACTCCTACTATCAAGAATAAAATGTAGAGGCTTACCTTTTACCCATAATTTTGAGTGAAACAATCTTTTCTTGTCATTTGGCCTTTCCTCATGGGTCTATGATGAAGTGACAATGGTGTCAGGCTCAGCATCTACAATCTCTTCTTCATTCTCTTTGACTGGAGGTTGTGTATGAGACAAAGTAGTAGATGTCGAGTATTGTGACTTAGAAAATAGTGACTTGATGGCTCGACATTCTTTTTTGGAGTGAGTTCCAATTTTGTGGTAATCACACCATTTTCTATCCTTCCCCTTCTAGGGTTTCTTATCTTGAAACTCCTTTACTTCCAATTTTGGCCTCATGTTTGACCTTCCTTGTCACTTTTCCATTTTGAAGGTTGTCTCTTCATATTCTTTCTTCTATACTTCTGCTCAATCTTCACTAAGAACTTATATGCCTCATCGAAGGTTTCAAAATTGAAGAGTTTAATTTCCCCCTATATGTACCATTGTAGTCCACCATGATATTTGAGAGTCTTATGTTTCTCACTTTATTGGATGCCCAATCTTGCAGACAAAAAATGAAAAATGTCTGTGTAATCTTGAATAGATTGGTCCTTACCTTGGTGAAGTTGTTGCCACTGTATATACAAATCATCATATGGTCCAATGGGATAGTATTCTTCCTTTATGACTTCCATGAAATCATCCCAAGTAGGTTCCACCTCAAGGCCAATGTCATCTATATTGAACCTCTTTTTTTACACTTCCCACCAATTTTTCACGGGCAATGATCCTTTCAAAAGAGCAAAAGAGATCTTTTCTCCATCGGTGAATTGATTTACAAATAAGTAGGAAGATAATTGATCCAACAAATTTTCTACTACATCAGAATTGATTTCCCCTTCAAATTTAGGAATATCAAAATTCACCTAAACCTTGAAGGGTGTTGGGGCACTGAAAGGATGTTCCATGGATGAGGAGCCAAGAAGTGTAGATGAAGAGCCAGAATTGCCCATCAGAAATTGTTGGAGAATTTGGGAAAATTGTTGCAACATCTATGCTTATTGCTATTGGAGGGATTCAGTCACCATTTCCTTTAAATTATAAGATGTCCCAGTGTTATCCGCCATTTGAATTTGTTTAGAGTGAATAGGTGGATAGTTTGGAAGCTCTGTTGTTTTCCACCCAAGCTTCTTGTAGCCTGACCTCGTCCTCAGGATCATGCACTCTCAAGAAAAACCACTCTGATACCACTGATCCAAAACTCAAAAGTTTTGATTAAAATATATTTCAAGAACACAAAAACAACATGGTAATAATGAATTCTCTAAGAAGAGATGTTTTATTACTCAAGATCGTAATACAACTATATGCCTATCTCTGGGAAGAGATGTTTATTTTCCATTTCAGGTTACATATTCATTTATACACATTTTGAAAGTTTAAGTAGGATGTGGAAGGTCACCAATATCAAGGGATATTGATTTGTTCAACTTCCATGATTTAAAATAATACAAAATTTGAGGAATTATTATATTTAGAAACTTTCTATTTTTAGACTACACTATTAAAATTGAAATTTGGGGCACTTCCATTAGGTTTTTAGCAGTTAAAATCCATCAAGTAGATCTTAGTGCCATCTCACCACATTCTTATATTTTGAATGGTTCAAGTGGTGATTCAATTGGAGCTACAGTGCAAAAGTTATGGCTCTCGGAAGTTCCGTCATCAATTGGGGTAGAACCGTCACCCGAATTGTCACTTGAATTATTACCCAGATCAGGCTACGGTCCCCGTAGGTGGCCTTTTGATAAATACAACTATAAAATATGAATATGAGAAACCAAAACCAATACTTTTGCATGAACTAACTACCACATGTCATGTTCTTATTGGTCTACATTTTTGCCACATCATCACTTTGGCCAAGTTTGATGACAACTTTGACTGACCATAACTTGCACATACAAACTCCATTTGTCAAACTATAAAATGTGATAGAAATATTGTGATAAGCTATACATAGTGGAATTATTTTAAAATTGTTTCATAATGTTTAATTTCTTCAATTTTACTAGCTTTGACCCCTTATTGACTAACTTTGACCAGTTGTACAAGGATCATACAAGCTTCATTTTTTGCATTTCACATACTGTTGGAAAGGGCTCAATGGGCCCTACACAATGGTGAAAGTTTTGGTCTACTTTAGGATCTTTTAAAAACTGTCCTCTAGATCAACCTTATTACATAAAATTAGGCATTATCACCCCCATTACTATAATTTATTAAAAAATGAAGTGAAAATATCCAATGCTTCAATAAGGAAACATCATCTCCAATGGAAAATCATACGGAAATAGGGTTTCACCCACTTGTATGTGCATTCCTCCCTTGATATTTAACTTTCAAAATTTTCAATTTTCTTTTAAATTTTATTTTTCATAAATATACATTAATTACTACATATTCATTTTAGGTTGCACAGATAAATTTACAAATTCAGAGCCTCCTCCCAAAGACAAAGTGTGTTTTACATACTAAGGTATTGTTTTATCTAAGATTGGATTCATGAAACAATAACCCTTTTATTAAATAAAACCTAATAGAATAAAACTTGATTATGATTTGATAGAATATGTAGGCTAGGAGCAATTTGAGGAATATTAGTGCAATTATTAAAAATATATTCAATATAAAAACATGGTTTTATTTTTACACACAAGTAGGATTATAAAGCTTATGGAAGGAGGAAGGTGGTTAAAAACCAACCACCAAGGGGTGAAACCAACCCATAAATAAAAGCTAAACAAAAATATAACAAATTAAATTACTTTGGATCATAAATGATCCCAAAGAATATACACAAACCATAATTCAAAAATAATGATTTAACATAAAGATTTGACAAGTTGTAATAAAAAAATGAAATGGGGTAGAGAAAGACTTGGCATATTTGTTGCACTTCCTTAATTTATGTAAACTAATTTTTTGATATGAAGCTATGTGAATTAACTATATTTTATACATATCTAGATTTGATAGTTATTTCTATTTTGGTATAGGATCATCAAAAAGGGAACAATACCAATAGTTTCTTATGACCCTTATGGGTCAATCTTGACCCTGTGATGATAGGTTATTTGCAACTAGGGACTATTTTTAGCCTAGTATAAGATCAACAAAAAATGGACAATACCAACAGTTGATCTAGACCCCTATGGGTTGATCATAGCCCTGTGTAGACAGGGTCCTTGAAACTGATATTAATTTGTGGCTTCAAATAAGATAAATAGAAGAGAGATAATACCTTTAGTCAATCTTGACCCCTATGGGTCTATCCTGACCTTGTAATAATGATAATTTATTTATTTTATGGATGCTTTTCCTAATTTAGTAATAAAAATTTTCACCTTTTAACCTTTTTCATGTGCATGATTGTACATGAAATGTCAAACCCTATTTATGAAGAATCAGGGGAAAGGGATTGTGTTGGACTATCCTTGGTCAACCCCTATTAAAATACTAAGTGTTACACTACATTGTTAATTTCATTAAGAGGGTTAAAACTCATATGTAGTTCTCCCACTTATGACTGTGTGTAAAATGGTGAAATTAGATCTAAATTCTCTTTTTCCTAGCTTACCCTAGTCAAAAACATGAAAATGTAACAATAATTCAGATAAAGCTCTAGTAATGCAATGGAAGAAAAGTTTAACTTTTGTATAGGTTTTGAAATGTGAGTGTTTGTCCTAAATACTTCCTAGAAACTTTGCATGTATACTAATATTTTAAAATTTTAATTAAAAAACTAATGGTGTGAAAAATGAACCCAAAGACATAAAAGGGGACCCAAAAATAATGGCTAAAAGGGGGAAATGTGTCAAAAAAGAATTTAAAATACCAAGGGTTAAGATCATCAAGAAGGGGTCAAGATTTACAATTGTTATTGATGGTTATTATTTTATCATGTGTTGGGATGAAAATAACCACAACACAAAAAATGGGTTTAGATATCTATGTTTTTACTTTAAAATTAAGTAATTTGGATAAGGGGGGCATAAAGTCATAAAAAACACAAATTAAAAGGGGAAAATATGAGAGGCAGGAAATACCAATTTTTAAATTATTAGCTAAGATCCATATAAAAAAATATCTAAAATAAATTGTAAAATAGGGATTGTGAAAAAATAAGATGTCTACATTAACCCCCCCCCCCCCCCCCCCCGACAAGTATTTAGTGAAACTACAAATACTAGATAAAAGGCAAAAAGTGAATGCAAACTTGTGTAGATGAGTGTTTTGTAGTCTTGTCATGTGCATAATGATATAAAGGGTTCCTAAAAAAATTAATATGTATGTAATTAGATATATTAACAATACAAGTGAATAAAAATATATAACCACAAATGAAATATTACAAATATTGTTCAAGGAATAACTACACTTGTATGTGTGTCATGGAGAAATAGGAATGTTGAGGGTCAAGAGTTGACCTAATCACCATGGAAAAGAAGAGGGAAAGTATAGAAAATATTCATTTCCTGGCCAAGAAAATGGATAATATTTAAAATGGTCAATGTGATGAAAATAACTATTGAAGGACACAAAAACCTCAATGTGTTGACTCTAGTAACCATGTTTAAATTTTCTCTTCCATTGAACACTAGAAAATTAAGGGTGATCAAGACCCAATTTTAATTTATACATGTATAGAAAATAGCACCTACTAAGGGATGAAAAACCTTAATTTATACCATTGGTCTTTGTAACCCCAAGATGGAAATGGGTTGGAGTCCATAATGGATTCATAGGCTATAGTGATGAAGGGTGTATAATCTCCAAGTTATGTACTATGCACTTTTAACCAAATCAACCACTACAAATGGATTTTAGATTCAATTTTCACTTTGTTCCTTAGTTCATGTATGCATGATCAAAAAATAATGGATAACATCCATTCCTCTACCATGACTATAAATAGAAAATAGTACTAAAAATATGACATGAATCTGTATCATGCCTCTTGACTTTGTAAAATGGTATAGTGTGCATGAATATGTATTATGCCTCCATTGATAAATGTAGAGTCTATAATTTTATGTAGATGTATATTTATAAATTATGTTTGAAACTTGTGCATGAATATGTATCATGTACCCACAATGTATAAATTTGTACTTTGTTTTTGTAATGTTAGATGCATATAAATGACATGTACCCCCATAATCTATAGCAATCATTGTATTTTGAAACAATGATATGCATAACCTAAAATATTTAATATGTGATCCAATTGTATATGCATGGCATATGTTCCCAAATATTCTACCCATATCAAAACTTTGAGGTTTCACTATGACATAATGAATAATATAATATCTGAATTATATCAGTTTTGTATAAATGCTTTAGTTTTTTCCCCATGTTTGCCCCCTTTCTAGGCGATGAATGAGATTAGTGAATTGATTGGATCAAAAGACATATCAAGTTAGATAAGTTATATTAGTTAGAATGATTATAATATTTTATAATATATTTGAAATTTACCATTATGTAAATCATGTTAGTCACAATAGAGTATAAATGATAGAATATGAGATAGTCATAATCATTTGCTAAGTATGATTTTAAAAGGCAATGGTGTTTGTATAATGATTTATAAAATTGACCATTTTTTTAAATTTTACATTGGTAATTAAGTTTAATTAAGATGAAGTAAAAAGTGTAACATGTGTCCCAATTAAGTATATGGGATGCATTTTTGATATACATGACTCAAGATATCACTCACAAAAGTTTTGATCAATGATTAAATTAACAATACAGTAGGCATAGTAAATAAAATTGTAAAAATTCAACTTATATAAAGAGTAGGTTGAAAAGGTTTTTGTATTTTCATTTTTAGCATTTGATTGTGAAAATTAAGATATGATTTCCCAAGAAGCCTAGCTAAATGATCGCATTTCCACTTCAATTAAACTACTTACATATTATTTTACAGACACAAATGATAGATGATCTGGTATGTATCAAAAATATTTTTTTATTAAATTATATGATCTATTGTCTATTTTGATGAATTTTTTGACTTTTTGAATTATTTATTATTTTGTCATTTTTGAGAGTTGGAAATGCATAAATTGATGATTTGACCTATCGAGACAATATCATCTAACTTACTATATTATTGTCCCAAATATGATGATCTTATCCTATATGAAACATTTTTGTCCAACATTGTTGATATATTTGGGTTGATATTATATTTTTAATTTTAACTCTTTTTTCTAAATATTTTTTACAATTATACTACATTTAGCTAGATTTGAAGCTGATATGACTTTGTGTGTTCTATTTTTGTAGCATGGTTTATATACATGCAAGTTTTGATATTGTCGACCTATGAGTATGTTTATAGAGCTGGGGTTACATAAAAAATATTTTAAGATATTATATGAGGCTTGTTTATCATGTGTTGGATGATTGGACCAAGTTATATATAACATGTATTTGATGATTGCATTGGATAAGAGGTAGAACCCTGTACGTGTACTTTATGATTATCGACAAGTGATATGAATGTAATGCAAGAGGATGTGTGTAATATCTCATAGATGCATGTTATTGGAGATAGGACCATGACATTGGATGCATAGGTTCCAATATATATTTATCAAGATCATATATATATATATATATATATTATAATTAGACTAGAGGGTGTCAGTCAGAGTGGCAAATTCTTATTAGATTAAATTATATAATCAGATGTTCTATGATTGCATAAAATTATATGTTGTATACTTGCATCAGTTTTATTAGTATATGGAGGAGTTATAGTAATCTCATATGATATGAATTATATTTTTTATTCAATTTAAGAGAGGAATACAATATATTCCTAGGAGCATAACATGCTAGCCCATTTATATTGAGACTTATAAATATCTACATTGGAGGTTCACCTAGGTGATCTTAGAGTAGCAACATTATTGCATGTATGGGCATATGAACACATCATTGTGGTGCATCCATTTGATATCCATCATGAGGATTGGGTTCATCCTGGTGTTTTTATATCTCAGTGGGTGCTACCACAACAATGGAGGTTAAGCACTATGGATTACATGGTGATTTTTTATAGACTTACACTCATGATGATTTAGTGACAACTATATATGGGATATGAGAGATGGCTAGAGGATGTCTAAGATATTAATTATATACATGTTATTATATGATTAAAGGATCCTTTTTGTGGTGTATATGAAATAATTCAATATGAAAGAGTTACTCTATAGTTTGGGTTCATTTAGGATGTACCTCTAGTGCCCTATCTATGGTTTTCAAGTAGTAGAGACAATATTAGAGTAGGTTCAAACCTAGGGCCCATAGGTGTTGACTTGGATCCTCACCCTATGAAAAAGATGGATCCTATAGTTCCATTTGTAGATGGTTTTGATGCAAGATGTATAGAATTTTATACACAATGGTAGACTAATCTGTAGTGGGTTGTATTATTTTTAATTGTAGTGGATGATCCTTACATTGTTCCCTTAGCATAGGGTGGAGGAGAATGAAATGGAGCATGTGGATATGGATGAGCTATATATGGATCAATAGCATCACCTATACCTCAACGTGAAACATTGAAGATTGATAGAGATGTCATGGTTCCTACAATTGTTATGACTAAGATATTTGAGCATGAGTATTTATATGATTATTTGCATTTTTTGAGTTGATATTCATTAAAGTTTTTTACCAATGTATTAATATAATGTGATATCATAGGTGCCATGTATTGGTAGATAATGTCAGATGTATCCATCCATAATTTGACTCAGATTATGCCCTATGACATAGTGGGTAGTAACTTACTAGAGAAATTTTACCAAATTGCAAGAAAGCACACACATTGGTTTGATTTGTATGTGTTTATTATAGTGACATATTTTAGTTGTTAGAGAGTGTGATGACTTATAGTTGATAGATGGACTATACTAAGTCATGATTCTGATTTGTATAGGGGTTTACTCTAGTAACTTTGTTATTTGAGCACACAAGTGTCATGGTTTGGATTATGGTACTTGAGTGAAAGAGTAGATGATATAGGCCATGATCATGATCACATGGATTATTAGGATGAGATGGGGCCTCAACTTTGTAGGCCATAGAAATTTTTGGTGGTGATAATTTAGATGATGAGGTTGCCCCCATCATTTATTGACAATTGCATACTATGAACATATTTATTGATAGGTATATGACATTTTTTTGCTTATGCTAATTTTGTTTACATGTGTATGTTATGTGATTTTGAATTTACACATTTAAGTATTGTGTATCTTGAATGTTTTTAAATATCATGAGATGTAGATGTAGAATGTTTTTATGATATTATTTTTATGTTAGCATTCATAATTTTAATATCACTTACATGATAATGTTACTCAAAACTAGTTTCCAAAACTATTTGGAAAAATAAATTCATTTTAATTTGGAAATGAATCTGTTATTGAATAATTTGAAATGGTTCTAATTTTTATTGTTGTGATACTCTATTGAATTGTACTTTTAGGTTTTATATAGACAGTTGATTAAATTTTTGCTTCCATATTTATTTCATACAATATATTGATGACTAAACCTTTTTTTACTATTACCTCTATCAAGATATCGAACAACCAATGGTTCTCAAGTGGGAATATCTTGGGATAACTCGGTTATGGTAGAGTGTGAAATTGAAGAAGTAATTATTATAGTGGTTTGTTTTTCAAAAATCTGATAGACCATTCATTACTTATTAGTAATTTCATGGGATGTCTCAGTCTTCTTATAATAATGATTAGTAAAAGTGAGAGAATAAGACCATGTTATCTTGTTCTAAAATATAATAACTCCTATATCAATAATTTGTGTGACTTTTTGTCATAACGTATAAAAATAGTTATCATGATGTATATTAATAACATGGTAAGTGTGGTGGTCAAGATGAGTGGTGTGGAAGAGAAGGAGGCGATCGGGGGTTCCAGGTCTGGCAGGCCTGCGGCACCCCTCACAGGTGACCATTCCCAGCCCAGAGTAGGATCTCCAAGCAAAGAAACTTTTTATGCCAATGACCATTTGAAGTTTGACAAGGTTAATGGATGTCTGCCATGAAACCAGGATAAACCTGTGCTAGTTCTCTCTCCAGAGGCTGTTAAGGAGGATGTAGATTATTTGACTTCACACGCTTTAATCTGTAAGTTCCTTGGGATCAAAATTTCTTTGTCAAATTTGGATGACTGGATTCACCGTACATGGCGGGTGGAAGGGGACTTTGATATCATGCTGGCTGGAAATAGCTACTTCATGGTTAATTTTTCCTTTGTGGCTGATCAAAATCACATATTTGAGGGAGGTCCATACTTTTATGATCGAATTGGCTTGTTTATCAAACCCTGGCATGTAGGGTTCAATTCTATGGAAGATTTTCCATCTCGAGTTCCTGTTTGGGTTTGCTTGCTGAGACTCCCTCTAGAATTCTAGTGTGAGGATATTTTGTGACAAATTGCGGCCATGCTCGGGACACCAACTGCAATAGCGCACCAATCATTGGAAAAAAAGGTTATTTCTTATGCTCGTATTTGTGTGGATATTGATTTAAATAACCCTTTGCCAGATATTATAGAAATTTGTCTAGGTTCTTCCACCTGGATCCAATAGGTAGATTATGAATCTATTCCCTTCTGTTGCCAAATTTGTCATGTATATGGGCATCTACAGTGTCAGTGTCCTCATGCTGCCAGAATTAATGCTACACCTAATGGGCCATTGGGGCCAAGGAGGGGTTTTGAAGGTAAAGGGGACAGCCTTCCTGCACAGATGAGAACCAAAAATAGTCATTTGGATAGCGAGGCAAAAGGGAAAGCTCACCTGAATTCTTCAAACCTAGGGCAAGGTCCAGCTAGTTCCAATGCCCCAGACTTGGAAGGCTTTATTCTAGTGTGCCATCAAGCTAAGGGATGGGGGTAGAAACATCCACATTTAGATCGCCAAGTGGACACTAGATTTAACCGCTTTGAGGCTCTTGATAATATGGCCATTGAGGAAGGAGTTCCTATAGCTAATCATTGTGAGGATCTAACCTTGGAAGAGAGAGAGCCCACTCTGAATGATGCTTAGGACATGATTGTATAGCAGATTTTGGAGGCTTCAATGGAACTAGAGTCCAGCACTCTGATGGCACTTCCAGCCCCACAGGATAAGGATGTCCTATGGGCAGATCTGGTTAAAGATGGCAGAGCTAGTAGTAAGGAAAAGGGGTCTTCCTCTGTGCTGGGCCTAATGCAAAGACCTTTTAAGAAAGATTCCTTTACCATCCCTTCTAGAGCTGGGTGCAAGAAGGATCAAGATAAAATTAAGCTTACAGGTGATTTACTGGTAGAGTCGAGGGTTGTTAAAACCCTGGATGAGCACTTCCCCCAATCTACTCAATGATCATTCTGTCATGGAATGAGAGGGGATTGAATAGCACCCCCAAAAAAAAAGCTACTCACCAATTAGTGAAAGAACATTCACCAAATATCTTATGTATTCAAGAAACCAAGCTTGATGTGGACTCCTTAATTAATTGTGCTCTTAGTATTTGGCCCCTAGGCCAATGGCAGTGTGTTGGAGCCTTGGGAAACTCAGGAGGTATTATTATGGCTTGGGACCCAAGGAAAGTGATGCCACTCCATTGGATAGCTACTCTTTCGGCTCTCTCAATGGTGGCTTCCTCTTTCGAGACTAGAGAGCTGATTCTTGTGACTACGATTTATGCCCCAACTAACGGTCCTGGCCAAATCAAGCTCTGGGAAGATATCCATTTTGTCAGAAGCTGCCACCCCTTTTTGCCTTGGATTATTTGGGGGGACTTTAATTCGGTTCTCAGTCTAGAGGAGAAGAAATGTGGATCAGTGCATTTGTGTCCCTCCTCTGAGCATCTTCGACAAAACATTGAGCTTTTACACCTCTCTGGTGTTAGGCCCCTCAATGGCCTTTTCACTTGGAATAACAGAAGAAGCGGCAATACGGCCATCTCTGAGCGCCTGGACAGATTTTTAGTCTCATGTTTTTGGCTTTCTGGATCCATGTCTCTGTCTTTAGAAATTCTTGATTAGAGAGGTTCTGACCACTGGCCGATCAAGCTCTCTAATAGGTATATTGTGGCTCCCAAGAAGCCTCCTTTTAAGTTCTAGCTAATGTGGTTACGCAAATCTTCTCTTCATGATCTGGTAAACCACTGGTGGAAACAAGGAGGTCCTAATTATGGCATGGTAATGTTTTCCTTTCCCAAAAAACTTCAATATGTCAAGAGAAAATTGAAGTACTAGAACAGGAATTGCTTTGGCAATTTACATGTTATGAAGAAGGCTGCACAAAATTGGCTAGATGTGATTACCAGGCAGATTCAGGATGATGGATTGACAGAAGACCTTCACACTGCTGAAGCTCTGGCTGCTAAGGATCTAGCAGAATGGGATCTATGGAAGGAAATTTTTTGGAAATAAAAGGCAAGGATTGATTGGCTTCAGGAAGGGGACAAGAATACAACCTTCTTTCACAACTCTGTGCAAGCTCAACCTAACAGGAATTTCATCTCCTCTCTTTAAACCGTAGATGGGATGCATCTGACCTCTTTGTAAGCTATTTCCAGGGAAGCTATTTAGTATTATTCGGCTCTCTTCGTGGATGACCTTCCCTCAGATGAGTTGGATGAAAACACTATTTTATCTTGCATTCCTTCAATTGTGACACCAGGAATGAATGACTCTCTCATGTGCCCTATAGGTATGACAAAATTGGAAGGGGTGGTCTTTAGCTTAAAAAAAGGCAAAGCCCTAGGACCTGATGGCTTCCCTGCCGAATTCTTTCAGGATTTTTGGGACATTATTAATCATGATCTACTGAAGTTAGTCCAGGAGTCTTACTCCAGCAAAGAGATGCTCTGTGCTTTGAATGCAACTTTTCTTGTCCTTATTCCGAAGAAGGGCCAAGCTAATCAGTTTGATTTTTTTAGGCCCATTATTCTCTGCAATGTGGTTTATAAAATCATTACTAAACTCCTTGCAAAGAGGCTTAAAGCCTATCTTCCTATGGTGATCTCAAAGGAACAAGGCAGTTTTGTTGTAGGCAGATAAATTCTAGATGGGGTGGCTATTGCATCTGAAGCTATTCACTCTATGAGTATATCCCAGGAGCGGGCCATGTTTGTTAAGCTAGATATGGTGAAAGCCTATGATAGAGTCAACTGGGGCTTTTTGTGGAAAATTCTTTAGGATTTTGGTTTTAACCAGGATTGGGTTAGATGGGTTATGAGCTATGTTACCACCCCCTCTTTCTTGGTCCTTACTAATGGGGAGCCCACAGAGCTGTTTGGCGCATCGAGAGACCTTTGCCAAGGAGACCCGTTCTCTCCTTATATGTTTATCATTTTGGCAAAGGGACTTGGGTGACTCATCAAATCTCAGGTCTCTCAGAACTTGCTTCATGGCTGGCAATGGGGGAATGGATTGCCTACACTGTCCCACCTTCAGTTTGTTGATGACACTGCTTTGGCTGGGAGAGCTCATATTCAGGAAGCTAGTGCCTTTCGGCTTGCCCTTGATACTTATCTAGCAGCTTCTAGGTAGAAGATTAATGAGCACAAGTCTTTTCTTTATTTTTTCAACACTCCTAATCTAATCCAGAGGAGGATTATTGCTATCTTGAGGTTCCAGATTCATGCTCTACCCCTGACATACCTGGGGGTCCCTATTATACTGGGTAGGTAGCCTAGGCTCTTCTGGCAAAATGTTCTCGACAAACTTAGATAGAAAGTGAATCATTGGTCCCATAGATGGCTTTCTACCGCTGGCAGAGTGACTCTTCTGCAATCTATGATTCAAGCCCTCCCCATTTATCAGAGCATGATTCAGGCTGCCCCGATGTACTTTCTTAAGGAATTTGATGCTCTCTCCCATCAATTCCTTTGGAATGGTAATCTACCGAATACCAGGTGGATCCTTATTCACTAGAACATGGTTTGCCAGCCAAAAAAATAAGGAGGCTTAGGACTGCGCTCTGCCATCTTGGCCAGCCAAGCTCTTGCAGCCAAACTCTATTGGCGCTGGTGCTCCAGTCAAACTCACCTTTGGGCCCAGATTCTGGCTCATAAGTATTATCTTGGTGTTGATCCATCTAATATTGCTAGACTGCCTCTTGAGGAAAGAGGCTCCATGGTGTGGAATACCCTCAAGCGGGGAGCACAACTTGTGAAATGCGGTCTTTTTTGGATCTGCAATAGTGGCACAAAGGCCCTTTTTTGGAGTGACTCCTGGGATGGGTTGCCCCCTATTTTATCTTCCCATCCACATCTACAAGCCCTTTGTGACTCCTTCCTTGCTACGGGATGGAACATGGTGAACCACTATAAGGAGGCTTTCAACCTGGGCATGGCAGTTGGATACCGCTGGAAGAATTCTTCTGATTGGCCATCGGGGGGCTTGAGGGAGGATCAAATTGTGCCATCTCAAATTTTGGCCTCTAGAGGCTACAGATCTTTATAGGATCGAGATGTTTTGGCCTGGGGAGGAGCCCCATCTAGGCAATATTCTGTATCTTCTGGGTACCTTGCCTTGACGAAGTAAATTTTTAGGGAAGCAGAGATCCCCTGGTGGAAAAAAGCTTGGAACAATTTCTCTTTGCCTAAATGTAACTTTTTCCTCTAGATTCTGGTTCACAACAAGTGTCTCACTTGGGACAACCTCTATAAATGAGGTTTCCAGGGGCCATCTATATGTTTCTTATGATATAGTAATGAGGAGACAGCATCTCACCTCTTCTTCCAATGCCCCTCTGCAAGACAGATTTGGCACCTATGGTGGACTGTGTGGGATCGTCCATGCTGCCACGCTTCCTCTCTCTCTGAATTTTGGAACTAGCTAGCCCAACCACCTACTAAGGCAACATTTCTCAAGGTCACTTGGCTCATTGGACCATCTCTTATCCTGTGGCACATGTGGCTGGAATGAAACAGAAGGATCTTCCAAGGTAAGTCTCTTGAAATTGGACTCCTGTGGAGGAAAATTGTAGGCACTGTGCTTGAGACACTTTAGGCAAAATGTGGTCCTACTACTGTCGTGGACCCAGGAGATGTTGCTGTCTATTCGAGACTTCTTTTTGCCTCTCCCAGCATCGTGACCCTTGCTCCAATCATGCGCTCAGCAAAGTGCACTAGGCAAAACCTACAACCTATGGCTCGGGTTGGATATTGGATGCCCCCTGTAGCTGGCGTCCTCAAAGTGAACACCGATGGCTCATCCAAAGGAAATCTTGGGGCAGTCGGTATTAGAGGCATTGGCTAAGATAGTTCAGGTGACATTAAGTTTATGTTTTTGATCTACAAAGGCTTCCACACTAACAATCTTATGGAAGCACAGGCTATTTTGAATACTTTGCAATAGTGCTGCTAATAGGACTGGCACAGAGTCATCTGTGAGATAGACTCACAGGTGGTGGTCGCTCTTTTGAATAAGCAAAATTTTGCAAATACGGATTGGCAATTGTCTTTGGTTGCTCAACAAATTCTTTAGCTATGTAATTCTTTGGAGTCTGTGTCTTTTAAACATATCCCCCGTGAATGGAATGGGGTTGCTGATTGTCTTGCCAAATGGGCTTCTGAGCAAGGCCCATCTTGGAGCATCAGTAATTATACGATGCTTCCTCCGAATCTTTCTCAGCACCTGGATCAACTCGTTGACCAGGATAAAGCAATGTAATTGTATCATGTACCTTTGTCCATTCTTAATAAATTTTTACCCTTTTAGTTTTTAAAAAAAATAACATGGTAAGTGTAGAATGGTTGATATTTTATTTTCTCAAATCTATGTAGTGGATGATAGTGTTTTGAAGGAAGAGTAATCAACTACTTATCTAGTAATTTGTGTAAAATATTATGTTGTCAATCTCTCAGGTGATCAAACTGAATTTGTTGTCTCTTGGTAGAATTATATGATTTTACTATAGGATCTATTCTATAAGATGATTATTTTCCTTTGTGTAATAAATTTATTGATTTCTCCTTGCTATTATTTATTGATTTATAATAAGGCACAGGTTATGGCTTATGGACCTCTTTGGTCAATTATTTTCCTTTGTAAGCATCTTTGATAATATTTTTTTCCTTTTAGATAAGATCCATTGGATTCCACCTTTTGGGTAGTAATTTGATGCTTACTTGAATTATTGATAACCAAATCACATGTGTATTAGTGCACATCCATATATAAGTTATTGAAATAAATTTAAGTATTGTGCAATGTTATTTATTTAAGTGGAGAAAGAAGGGCCTTACTAAATATGAATTGTATTTCCAAATATTAAGGTCGATATGTCAAAGAGTATAAAACATTATTGAATCAGATAGTGTAATCTATAATGTACTCATCATCAACTTGATTTAATCTATGTAAATTTTCTAATGGTAATTTAGGCATATCATACTTATGATATTTTAATAATAATATGTCTTCTAAATTCTTGAAGGTATCTAGAGAACCATTAGGAAGATTTTTGAAATAATTACAAGCATATCATGTTATATTACTATGGAAATATTTTTAAAATAGTCCATATTTGGCCTAATGACCAAAATAACATACATTTTATGTTAAATGGTTTTCAAGGTCTCCATGACCATCAAATAAAGGAAGCATAAACATGAAAAACTCTATTGGATAAGGATACTCAAATATATTTCATGTAATAGGTTGATCTTGAATGATATTATATTTAATATTAGTATGACACAATAAAAATTGCATATAAATATTTGAAACTTGATTTTGAACGTCTCCTATAGCATTCATCATAGACACAATATGGATAGTAGGAATACTTGTGGTTTGGAAAGGTGCACTCATAGGTAGTAATTTACCATATACTTGAAACATAGGTATGATGGAATCATCATGACTATCATTACATTATAAGATAACATCATAGCATAATTTAGAAACATTTTAGGTAGGATCATTCATATCGCATGATGTTTATAAAGGAGAAATTATATCATTTGTAATGTTACTTTGACTCTCACGTTGATTTTCAAAAGAAAAGAAGGAAATATTTTGTTTATGTGCATATATATTTTTTATAATGGGAGATAATGTATATCACGTTTTGTTTTTTCTACATTTTCAACATCTAGAGAAAGAAAAGGAGAATCGCATTCTAATTTTATAACATTTACATTATCTAGGGAAAGTAAATAAGAATGACTTTCAAATTTTGTAATATTTACATCAACTATAGAGAGAAGAGGAGAATCATTTTATTATTTTGTAACATTTGTATCATCTATATCATAAGAAATATAATTGCATTGGTCATTTTTCTTACGTTTTTACATCTTATAAAGTTTAATGTTATTAAGTGCAATACCAAACTATACAGATAAATAAGGTTTATTCTCAAATAAAACATATTTAGATTGTGTTTACCCCTAAAGTTGTTTTAGTAGGGGATAGGGTTAATAATATTATAATCTTAACCACAAGGGTGATAAACTAATCTATAACAAGGTAATTAATAGAAAACTTAGATTAAAAATTTCTAAATTTATATAACTAAAATCTATAAAAATAGTAAAGTACAATTATTGAAATATATTACAATATATAATAAATAATGGTACTTATCTAGTTCACTTTGCATAGGTAAATATAGACTAAAACTAGGTCTAAAGTATTGATGATTAGTATTCTAGATCAATCATCAGATTCTATAAATTGTAATTATGTTGCCATGGACACTACCAATGGATCTAAACATTATGCTCGATGTTTGTAATGCAGATGTCAAGTACAAAATAATGACTAGATCTAGATACGACCAACTTCATTGTTTTAGGTTTTTTCATCTTTCTACTGATGTATTCAAATTTGGGATATAGGTTATCGATCTTCACTAATTTATCAAACCCTAGATCTTCACCCTTACCTTTGAAATGGGTTTTCTAAAAAAATGTTAGTGGCATCATGGTGATGAGCTTCCCTAAAGTCCCCCCTATAAATGGGCATTCCCTACATAGCTAATACTCTAAGGAGGACCTCAGACTTATGTAGTTATCCCTATGTGTGGGAAAGTGTGTGTACAAAGGTGAAATATACTATATGAAGATGCATGTAGTGATCGATATTGTAATTTGATAAATATCTATCATGGGTTGCTAGTTGAGTGCTTTGGACCTATAATATGACTGCTCCTATGTTTGATATGAAAAATAAAGATGAATAAGGCATAATATAGTGCCTTTTTAGTTTATTGATTTATCTTTAGTATGTGTTTGCTTGGTATTTTCTAGATGAGGAATGATAAGGCTTAGACTTGTATTTATACCACACCATTTGAAATATCTCATGGTAGGGTTCAATAAGACAATTAGGCCAACCCATGGGTTTTGATCATTTTGTAATTTGGATGACTTTTGGCTATTGGACACTGGATAAGGATTCAGACATTATTGTTAGTGGTAGTGTCCCTCTATGGTCAGTTATGTCTAGAAGGCTATAAATAGGTATGGATCTAAAAGTGATAGTGAAGGATGTTTATTAAATTTTAAGCTTTATGTGTAATATATAAGACTCGGGTTATCAGAATGATATGGATCAGGCTAAGAGATGAGAATTTGGGTGTAATGAAATGGAGAATGTGATCCTTTAAATAATAAGGGGGTTTGGAACTAAAGGGTAGATCCCTGATTTATATTTTTCAAATGTACAAGACTAAGATGCTATAAAAATTTAGTTTTAGTATATACATTTTCCCCTTTAATCTATTAATGTGTAAGGATGAAAATACTAGATTAAAGAAAAATAATGCATACTTAGGTGTGTATAACACACCTTTATTTTGATTTATCCCACTTTGAGTGCATTTTTAGTGTATAACTTATAACAAATAACATGTTATAGTATTAATTAGTGCATATATTATGAAATTTGAATTAATTGAAAATGTTTGAAAAGAAAGAGAACAATGAAGGAGTACACTTATGTGTAAATGCAACCATGTTACCTATTGATGATTTAAATTGGTAAAGATGCATCCTTATGAAGCATTGGAGGGTTTAGACCTAAACCTTGAATATTTAAAAAGGGATATTAGAAGGTAGTATGCCCCCAATCTAGTGCAAGTGTGAGTTGTGACACTGCCATTGAGATCATTATATCTCAATTACACAAATCAAGTGTGGATATATATAATTTGGTGAGTTTGAGTGATTTAATCATCCCATCCTATAAAGATAGTGAGATTAGATGATTTAATCACTCTAATCTATAAATATGGTGAGGTTGAATGATTTAATCATTCAAACCTATAAAGCGTACCAACTACTATAGTATAAAAGGCTCAAAATAATACATTCTAGTGTAATTAGTGTATCCTTGTGAGTATTGTATCTAATTTATGTAAAAATTAGTATAATGTATAGAATTTTGACCCAAGCATATATCTGAATTATGAAACTGAACTAAAATTTGTGCAAGTGTGGAGGTCATGTTTTCATGACATGGCCTCACTAAAGTATGGAGATACTGAGAAGTGTATAAGTGTGGAGGTCATGTTTTTCTAAAATTCCCCCACTGAAATCTAAAAACTATGAAAATGTATAAGTTTGGAGGTCATGCCCCTCACTAAAAGCTATAACTGTGAAAAATGTGGAGGTCGTGCTTTTATGACATGCCCCCCCCCATTTTTAGGTGATGGAAATATATTATGGAAGGTACCTCACATCAAAAATATAAGGTATTTGTATAACTTGTGTATGAGTCATGTAGCATACAAGGATAACATGTCGAAGTAGGTATATCAATTAGGCTCGCAGTATGTGATCACATCATATCTTAAGATGCATGATAGAGATCATGTAAATGCCTATAGTATAATAGTAAAATATCAAAAATAAATTAATCAAACACATAAAATAACTTAATGTAATGTAAATGAATGGTCTAAAGATACCTCATATAAGGGGCATGTTCAAATGCCACATAATCAAAAGGGATGACATATTTAAATGTCCAATCAACATGGAATAACATATCAAATGTCTAAACAAAATACAATGGCACATGGGTCAACAAGAAAGGAACATATTTAAATGTTCCACAAGACAATAAAAATCAATGAAATACACTCAAGGAAGTAACAACTAGATTAAGCATAAACAACCAACATGAGCATATTATACTAGTCCTTGCATATATGTGTTAGCAAAAAATGTTATGTAGTATAGTATATCAAATACATTTTGAAATATATGAGCATGGATATATATACATGTGTAAGCATTAGCATATAAGATAAAAAATGATAATGTAGAAATGATAATAAAGGATATGTAACTTGTATCAATTATGATCAAATAAGCAGATGCCCCCAATGAACTATATGATATCAGTAAAGGTCTAACATTTAGAAATACATAGATTATGTATCTAGGTATGTCTGTATCACACTTAAATGTGCATGAAACATATTTCTATATAGTAATGAAATGATATGATATATACTAACATAAAACAAATAACATAGGTACAAAAGAGCTAGTAAAATTTGGGAATGCTTAATATTTTTAAATTTTTAAATTATTTTCATGTCTTGGGAATTTTATTGAATTTTTGTTTTTTGGATTTTGATGTTTTCAACCTTATGTTGGATCATTTACATATTTTTGATCATGTTTGGATAGATGAAAATGGTGCATGGCATATGCTTCCTCATGATTTACATGTGAAGTAGAAGGATAATTACCATCATGTGGGAAATGGATCAATTTTACATCATGGGAAAAAGAAATACCATGTTGATTTGGGTCAATTTTAGATTCCATATGGTATAACCAAAGAGTTACCAATGTGACTGAATATTGATATTTTTGTGGCATAACCCAAACCCTTGTTTGAATCACTTTAGGACCACACACAATTGGTCTTATTATGTTACCTAAAGAGTCTTTACAACCTCCCTTATTTTTTAGGTATTTTAGGTTAAATCCAAGTTTTTGTAAATGTACTACATCAAAAGTGATTTTTTTTATGTGGGATCCACATGGTTATGCCAAAAATAAGCACCACCCATAATCAATGTGATTGTCAAATCTTCTTGGCATGGATGCCTTTCAGTTTGTTCAACTTGAGGTTTTTGTTTGGGATGTGTCTCTTAGATTGGTACCATATGGAGTAATGTTTGTGAATTTACCATATGGATGTGAGGAATGACACACATTTTCTCATAGTGTTCATTTGGTAATTCATCTTCCTCATTTATGTGGAAAATAACTTTTATATTTGGAAGGAGAGTTGTTAATTTTGTTTGGATACTTGAGTATGAATGAAGCATATATATGAAAATTCAATTAAAAATAGGTAAATGAAATATATTTTTTATTTAATTCTCTTTCTCTTAATGAGGAAAGAAGACCTCTACTAATATGAATTGAAACTTTAAATCTGAGGGCCTAACTACTAATGAATATGATGTACTTTTAAATCAAATGGCATAGTCTTGAATGGATTCAACATCATGTTGTTCAAATTTTTGAAAATGTTCTAATGTAAGTTTAGGTACCTTGTGTATATTGAAATATAAAAATAAGATATCTTCCAATTATGAAAAATTGGTTATCGAACCCTTTGGTAAGCTATATAACCAATTGTGAGCTTCATCAATAATACTCATATGAAATGATTTTAGTAATATTTTGACATCTATATCCCATTAACCAAAATAATGTACATATTTAATCATGTGATCAAATGGATATTTGTGACGATAAATTAGAGATAAAACTAGTAGCTCAAAACCTTACAAACAATGATATTCAAGTATACATTATGAAAGAGGATGATTGTTGAATGAGGTAATATTGGGATAAGTTTTATGGAAATCCATTTGCATTTGAAGAATAGATACTTGTATTTGAAGCTCTCCAATAGTACAAATCATAGACATCAGATAATCATTAGGAATGGTGGTGTTTTGGAAAGATGTGGTCATTGGTCATAATCCACCACCTATTTTTAATTTAGGTCTATTGGTATTATCATTCTCATGAATAATAAGTGCAAGTTCAGAATCCTTAAATTTAGGATACTTTGGTAATGGTTTATATATTTGAATTTTGGAACCTTTGGTATTTCATCTTCAGATATTGTAACTTTTGATATTTGTATACCATTTGAAGGTTCATCTATCTTTGATAATGATATAGTAATTAGAAATTGAGGTACTTTTGGTAAAGATATATCCTTTAATATCCAATGTAATAGTCTTGGAATCTTTGGTAACTGCACATTATTTGGGGATGTGATATTTTCTAGTAATTATACATTATTTGGGATTTTCAAGGAAGTTATGATATCCTTGTGAATATTTTGAAAAGTGTCATGATCAAAGGATGGAAATTTTTAGTTATTATCATGAACTATGAGTACATTATTTAAAAATTTAGGAATCTTTCATTATTACAATGATTTTCTTGGAGGAATATTTCCATCATTTTATATTTGTAAAGAGGCCATGATACCCTTATGAACATTTCAGAGAAATCATGATTAAATAAATGAATATTTTTCCCATTTTTATCCTTATTTGTTTTAGGAGGGTGAGGGACATGTTGACCATGATATGATACACCATCTTTTGGATTTATTATATTATAGACCACAGAACCCAACATAGGCCAGTGGCATTTGATGGGAGTGAGATGGTGATAATTAAAATCTTGAGGGGTATATTTCTCAGTGGATCAGGCCAAACATGCCTACTTTTGGTCACCTGATAATGTTCAAAATTCCTTGTGCTTGATATCTATGGCTGAATAAATAAATGCCTCTTCTTGATCATAGGTTATGATTGATATTAAAAACACACCCTTCATTTTATCTTTGGTAAAATATAAAATAAGATAGCTCAAAAATAAAGTATGAAACCCTAGGAAGGTACACAACCCTAGAGAAAATAATGGTTGCATAAGAAGACTCAAGGATCAGGTACACCAAATGTTTAACCCTAAATTTGTTTTAGTGGGGTATAAAGTTAAGAATATAAATAAGATTAAGCACAAGGGTGATAAACTAATTTATAGCAGGCCAATTAATAAAAAACTTAGATAAATAATATTATAAATTTATATAATTGACATTACTAAAAATAGTAGAGTATACCTATTGAAATATATTGTAATAAATAAGAAACACTAGTACTTAGTTGGTTCATTATGTGTAGACATATCTAGATTGAAAATAGGTGTAAAGTATACATGATCAATATTCTAGATCAGTCTCATATTTTGGAAATTTCACTTTTATGGCCATGGACACTACCATCGAATCTGGACACTACTATCAATGCTAGAGTCTTATTGTGATGCAGGTGTCTAGTATGGAATAATTATTAGATCTAGATGTGACCAAATTCATTGTTTTTTATTTTTATCACCTTTTTTCTAATGTATTTATATCTAGAATACAATTTTCATATCTTCAATGATTGATCAAACCCTAACTCTTCACATTTTGTAACCTTGGAATGAATTTGGTAAATAATGGGTTGGTGGGCTCATGATGTAGAGTTGACCCAAAGTCCCCTCTATTAATGGGCATTACTTACATATCCAATACTCTAAATATGGTCCCATACTTACGTAGTTCTCCCTTATGTGTGGGAAAGTGTGTGCACAAGGGTGAAATATATTATATTAAGATGCATGTAGTGATCTAGCTTATGACAAATATCATTCGTGGGTTATTGTTTGAATGTTTTAGACCTATAATATGATTGATCTTATGCTTGATATGAAAAATAGGGATGAATAAGGTATAATATATTACTTATGTAGTTAATTTATTTAATGTTAGTAGGGTTTTTCTTGGTATTTGTTAGGTGAGGCATGATACCACACCTTTTGAAAATATCTTATGGTAGGGTTCAATAAAATAATTAGGCCAACCCATGGATTTCAATAATTTTTTAATTTTAATGAATTTTGGCTACTAGACACTAGATAAGGATCTAGACACTACCATCGATGGTAGTGTCCCTCTATGACTTGTAATGTCCAAAAGGCTAGAAAATAGGTATGGATTTGAAATTGACAATGAAGGATATTTATTAGGTTTTTAAGCTTTATGTGTAGTACAAGAGACATAGGTCATTAGAATTATATGGATCAGACTAAGAGATAAGCATTTGGGCATAGTGAGATTATAAATGTGAGACTTTTTATAGCAAGGAGGTCTAGAACTGAAGTGTAGATTTTTTATTGATATTCATCAAATGTACAAGATTGAGATTATATAAATATTTAGTTTTAGTATATATAGATTAAAATTCATGAAACATTAGGGAAATAATAATATATGCATTAGGATTATGTTCTTCTTGTTTTAGTACATGGTTAAGAGAGATTTATAAGGAAAGATTAGGGAAGCTAGGATATTCTAGTTTGGAAGTGGTATAGTCTTTGTATTCCTCACTATATGTTTCTTCATAAGTAATTATAATCATTTCCTTCATAATAATATTCTTCATATTTATTATTAGCATTATTAAATATAAAATGTTCATCATTATTCTAGTCATTAGAGTAGGCATAGGGTAAAAAGTTGCTAGAAAATAGAAAATTCAAAGGATGGGCACTAATAGGTTTTTCAATAGTATAAATTTTTGGAATTCTAAACCTTAAGATGGAAAGAAAGAAAGTAATAATAACTACTCTTAAAATACACTCCCACATACAAACACTAAGCTAAAAGGTTAGAAGCAAGGTTTAAATAAAGTATATGGGTCCACCAATATGTTTTATTTTAAATTTGATTAATGAAACAATAAACCTTTAATTAGATAGAAATTAATATAATAAAATTTGACTTTGATTTCATAGAATATATAGAAACTAAAATATACAAGAATGATTTAACATACAAATTCAACACATTGCAATAAACAAATGTAGGAGGGTGGAGAATGACTTAGTTTATTTATCACACATTATAATCTTTGTAGACTAGTTTTAGAACATGAAGCTTTATGAAGAGACTGTATAATGTTATTCTTTAAATTTAAAGACTATTTATATTCTTGGATAGGATCATCAGAAAGAAGATAGTACTAATGGTCATTTTAGACCCCTATGGGTTGATCTTGACCTTGCGTAGGTAGGTTCCTTGGAATTGGGGATTGTTTTTATCCTAGCATAAGAAAAAAAAAATATGGACAGTACTAGTAGTTGATCTTTACCCACATGGGTCAACCCTGAACCCGTGTAAATAAGTTTCGTATAACTAATTCTAATTTCTAGCATAAGGTAGGATCAACTAAAGAGAAATAGTATTAAGAGTCAATATTGACCCCTATGAGTCAATCCTAACCTTGTACCAATATCGTGCTTCTTTCATGGATTATTTTCTCCTTAAGTAACTTCATTTTTATATTTTTATCCTTATTTAGGTGTGTGCATATATTTAAAATATTAAACCCTAGTTTTCTCAAGCATGTCTGCACTATCACTTGAGATATCAAATAGGCATAATCAAGCAAAATGGATTAATTTGGACTGACTTTAGTCAATCCACATTGAAATAATAAGCACTAAAATACATTATAAATTCTCTAAAGAGGGCTCAAACTCAATTTTAGTTCTCCCACTTACATGTGTGTGTGAAATGGTGAATGTAGATCTAAATTCCCTTTCTCCCAACTTACCCTTGGCATAAATAGTTAAATGTAAGGATACTTCAAATATAAATAGATTAATTCAATACAAACAACATATATATTTTATATATCTCTTTAAATGTGAGAGTGATTATCCTAAATATTTCCTACCAACTCTGTATATATAGGAATATTTTAGAATTAAAATTAAAAACCTAATGGCACACATTAAAAGACATATAAGGTGACCCAAAAGCAACAAAGAAAAAACTGGACGGGTATTAAAAAGGAATTTAAAATACCAAAGGTCAACATCATCTACTAGGGGTTAATATCTATGATCTCTATTAACCTTTATTTTTCTATCTTATTCTATGATGAAAATAACCTCAAAATGATAAAAATATTTAGATATCTCTATTTTTACATATGACTTAAGAAGTGTGGATGGGAAAATGAGGCCATAAATTCATAGAAAATAAAAAATTAAAAGGGTAAAATATGAGAGACATGTACCACTAAGTAGTTAATTATTAACTAAGATCCATATAAGCAGAGTGGCTAAAATACATTGTAAAACAAGGATTGTGTTGAATATGGGTTTCTACATGTACATCTTTTTATCTTTTTACTCTAGGATTACATTTAATTTAAATACAGAAAAAACTACAAGAATTTTTAGAGACTAACATATGATATTAGACAGTTGGTAATGTCAATATTAAACTAAATTCATCTTAAATGACTTATGCATACACATATGTATCTTATTTACCCTTCTCTCACATCCAAATGCTTTTCATGGGTTTGACCTTCCCAATTTTCTATTAGTCACCTAAAATAATTCCATACTTTGTATCTAACCTATTCAAAATCATATTCATACTACCTCTATATCATTAGAACAGTATTATTATCTCTCACATGAATCTATCAAACTCAAACTATTCCTTAATTATGGATTCATCCAAACTTGATGAACTTATCTCATGTCAAGAAACTACCAGTTTTAAAATTGATAATATTTATTATGGGTCTACATAAATTGTGTTAATGATAAATAGGTTGCAATGTATACAACTTTACCTCATAATGATATGGTAAAAGTAATTGTAAATATAAAATTTGGAGAAGAACTTCTCATTTATTATCAATTTAAAGGGAGAACAACACCAACAAATTTGATGAAAAAATTAGTTAAAAATGATGATTGACAATTATATTAGTTTTTTAAAATCCATTTTTTTAAGTTATCTAATTTTATATACCATTTGGAAAACATTTAAATGTTATGGTTTTTTATTTAATGTAAAATGTATTTATTTTGTAATGTATATAAATAAATATATTTTTGTACATTCATATAGTTTGAAGTTTTTTAATAATTATCTATATAATAATATTTAAACATGATGATTTTTTAAAAATTTGAATAAATATTTTTGTTATAGCACATCATTATTGTCTTTTCATTATGATGACTAGGATCACACAACAAATCATATTTCACCACCCAAATCATTTAATTCATCATCACCTTCACCATCATCCCAACCTCTTACACTCCTAGAACCTCATAGAATATCCATTGGAACAAGATATCAACATTGTTCACTTGCATTTGTCTAGGACATTTATTTGTAGGGCATCCATTAACATCACTTACATTGTCTTTTCATATTGTGGATCCTATTCTTTAATTTATCTATAAACCATAATAATCATGGGATGAATTCCTTAAAAAAACATGAATTAATAAAACCACCTCCACCTATGTTGAATTAATATCCCAACTTTTTATTTGTATGAAACATTTGAATAAAAAATTTCCATATATATAATTTTGAAAAATGTTGTTTGTAATAATACATTCATGTTATCTGTAAATTTCATATTATATGTTTTAATTAAATTTATTAGCTTTTTATAAATTTTTAATTAATTTATTTACAAATTTTAATTAATTTATTTACAAATTTTAATTAATTTATTTATAAATTTTAATTAATTTATTTATAAATTTTAATAAATTTATTTATAAATTTCATATTATGTTTTAAACATGTTTAATAATTTAATATCATAACACCTTTATTCTTACTTCAAGAAATAGAGTAATATTATTTTTTTACATTAAAAAAAAAGTCATGGGGAAATGAAAAGGTGGTGTAAACATTTACATCACCCTACACCTTTAAATTAAAATTAAAATGGGAGTGTCCATCTTCCCTCCCTCCATCCATTTTTTTACTTTTTTTTTGGGATGGGAAGATAGAAAAAACACATTGTGACATAAAAAGGATAGGGTCATAAATTAAGAGTCCATAAATATATAAAATTTCAGAGGTTAGATGTAGAAGAGGAAAATCAATAATATTGAATATAAAAAATAAAATTATATTTTAATAAGAAGAAGATGGAAGAGAAAGAAGGGTATGATGATAATAACAATGTACTATTGATAAGGAAGAGAAGGAGAAATATTATAGAAATAAAATAAGAAATATATGTAATATTTTTTCATTATAATATTTATTTTTCTCCATAAAATATATATATATATATATATATATATATATATATATATATATCATATAAAAATTTGTAAGAAATTTTATAATTCTTTTAAACAAAATAATTTCCTTACATACCAAAAAATGATAAGAAAAAATATTAAAAAACTAGTAGCTAAAAACCATAGCAAGAACAAAAATTATAAATCCTAAATAAAATAGTAATAATAAACCCTCTGGAAAACTCTAGATATAAATTCAAAACACATAAACCCTACAATAAATAGCTAACACAAACCTTTTGAAAACACTACCAAAATTAATACACAACAATAATTTTTTAGTACAAAATAAGAAGAAACTATAGGAAAAAATGGGATAAAAATTTGGAAAAATCAATAGTAAAAACCATAAAATATAAAAAAACAACCAAAAACTTTTTAAAAACCCTATAAAAATGACTAGCAAAAATCCTGGGAAAACCCTTCCAAAAATAATAAGCATGAACCTTAGGAAAAACCTTACCAAATTTTATGGATGCATAGAAAGGAAAAAAAATAACAACATATATTTTGTTTTCCATATTTATTACATTATCCTTTTTCAATTGTCTTAAATTTTTTAAAGATATGTTTTTTAAAAAATAGTAATTTTTAATGTTAGGCATGTAAAAGCAATTAATGTTGTGATCATGGTTAATTTTTTTTAAAGGGAGTTGCATAATGTGGGGTGTGGTGGAACCATTATTAATGAAGTTATTCCATGAGATATAAGGGAAGTGTACTACACCCATCTGGTCCACACCCATTGCATTCCTTTACGATCATATTTACTTTAATGTTTTTGTATACCATATCCTTGAGGTGCTTTTATAGTCTATATGTGGTGAGATCCATGAGACAAACTATGGTATTCACCTATTTCAAGGGATACAAAGAGGTGAATATTTTATTTTATTTTATTTTATTTTACTATATTTTTATTCATGTTTTTAAATTTCTTTTATAATTTAGGTTTTTAACGTTATTTTATAATTGTAGATCATCATCTTTCATGTAAACTTTCTCATAGCTTATTCCATCTCATGCTCATGGATTTAAATGATATGAGACCACCCTAAAAATCCTTGAGGAGGTGTTTTATATAGCATTTAAGGAGACATAGATTCTACACCTAGTTCTAAAGAGTATTAACCATTTCATCTAATAGTAGACGAGTACAAGAATTGAGTGTTCGATAGTTTGTAATTATATGTCAATGATGACATGTAAATATAATAAGATGATCACAACAAGTAAGTATTATTTTAAGTGTTTAATATTTTGGTGTTAGTCTACCTCATTGTGAACCAGTTCTCACCAATATATCACATAGGGGAGGGAAACCCCTACAAGCTCTCTTGAGAGGTGTGAACAAATAGAGGATCTGGGATGGGCTCATTTTAGTTACATGTAATGGGAGAGTAGGTTTTGGAGGGAGTGGATGGGGGAGAGTATCAGTTATATTGACAAGTATACAAAAATACCATTAGATGCCATTTAGTAGACAAGTTTAGAAAATAATATTCTTATTATATTCAGTCTTTGTTGCATAATAGGGCATGTAATTACATTTAACACACTAGGTGATTTTACTCTATAAACTAAAGCTTACTCAAAGCTCTTGCCTCTCCCTATTTTAGTCTAATGTTAGTGTTCAACCCTACTTATCTTGGTCTAGTCTTATTGTCTTTCACTCTCTATTGTCTGTTGCCCTCTTTTTCACCATAGTTTTCATGATGGATTCTTCATCTTCATCTCTCTTTTACCTCCTTGAGCATTTACCTACCTAAACCAAAATTTTAATTGACAACTTAGCCTGAGGCCAACTACCATGATGTCCATTATCATACCATAGTAACTCTATGTTAGGATCTGTAGCTATCCAATCCACTTATTACTTTCCCCTATAATCTCCCCTATGGTTTCTAGGTCTATATTGCTATTTTTCCTGGGGTCCTACCACTTTTTCATGTAGCATACATTAACATGGTATTGATAGTTGATATCTAATTTTTGGAAATTTTATTTGAGGCATGTGTGTTAGTTATGTGGTTTAGATTGCACACACCTATCAATTAGTAGTGTTGAACCCCTCCTAAAGTGCGCAAGTGCATGCTTTTCTAATACTTAGCTAATTTTGGGGGTTAACATCACCCCACACTAAATCATTTTTTCATCACCAAACAACAAGTTCTTTTCCTACTTGTTATCCTTGCACAACTTAATTTCCCTCTAAGTATTATCATAAGTGACTACTTTATCTAGAGTTGCATGGTTCTACATGCCTTTTATTCATGACTCATCTTGATATGCTTTCCTTTTTCGATGGCATTTTTGTATACCTTCCCTTTTCTTCTCCCACCTAGTAGATTTATTATCATCCCCTTATTTAGATCAAACTTTTGTTTACCAAGAATCATGACTAATATTCCCTTCATATTCTAGGGTTTAAGTATTACATCCTTCATCTCCCTTTGAAGGAGTACTCGTCCCTTTCCTATCACCTAATTTGTAGGTTGTGCTTGTCAAAAACCTTTCTCTACACATCTTTATGTGAAGGTTTATGCTACCACATACTTCTAATAAATTTGATCTTACTCCTGACATCCTTGGGATAGGTGTCAATTTCTAGGGATATTGAACATTTAAGTAGACATATATGGAGAGGGATATATATGTCCATGCAACTACACAGGTGTATACTCCTCACATTTTTCCACTGGGGTTTCCTTGGATATAAATAAAAAAAATTGGGGGGTCTCCCATTTCTTCTACCTAGCCCCATCCCCTAGGGACTTCTTACTATATCTCAATGAGTCTAACTAATTCTACTTGGGTTGTTAGTGAAGAGTTGTTTAGTCTTATTTATTTGGCTCACCACTTGATCTTGTCCTTGAATTCCTTGGTTCCTCCAGTTAAAAAACACCGTTACATACATCCTTGGGTCATGGAATAATCATTTCATCATGAAATCACACTCACCAAATTTTATTCACCATATCCACTGATTCATATCAGCTCCATGTGTGTGCTCCTTCTGAGTCATCCATGTCTTCTTCAGTGTTGTCTAAACTCTACCCATCCATGCTTGATGGAAGCCCATGACTCTGTCTTGATTCATATTTTTATCGAATCCTTCCTTCAATTGATGAGCTTATTCTTTCTCATCATGATATCTTTAGGTCTCTATTTTTCTTGTTGTATCCTAATAGAAGGGGATATTCTATTGTATAACCTTCTTAAAATCACTTGAATCATTTCCATAGGTCAGTATGGTGACCTCAGCTCATTGGCTCTTGTTCCTCTTGTCTAACCTCCATAACTTTGATCCTATTAGCCTAATTTACTCCCTTCTTTCTCTCTTCTTGGCTTTATTTATTATCTCTTTGACAAAAAACCTCTTAAAGATACCTTTTTAATATCTCAATGATATCTTATACTTTCAATCCTAGTTTGGTAAGTTGTACCATGGGCCATCCATCCCATTCTTATTTATAGGTAGAAAGGGAGTGACCAACTAATCCAGCTAATAGGTTGATAGTTTTCCATACTACTACCTAATTCTTCCTAGGCATACGGTATCATGCCCAAGTCATGCTTCAAATTTTGAAATTTATGATAGGTGGATAGTCTTTCACATGCCTCGATCCTTTCAATTTTATCCTTTCCTGGCTAAGTCATTTCCTTCATCACTAAAATCTAACAATAATAAATATAGATCATGCCCTAGATCATCTTAGTCCTAAATTATGTCATCTTAACCACTGTTGTTCCTCTCCATCACACTATCCTAATTATCCATACCTAGTTCCTTGTGCATTAACATGACACATGTCCTTTCTTGTTCATCTCTTTTACTTGGTCAACATTTCTTCTTTCCTGTGTGTTTGTATCTCTCTTTCATGCACTTCTCCATATTCTCTTCTATGCACTTTTATTCATACATATTTGATAGGTGTCTCTCTTCCCTCTTCTTCTCGATACCATCTCCTACCCAACACTAAAATCTATGTCTAGTCCTCTAGCATAGTGCTCTATTTGAGATGTTTCTATCTACGTGTTGATGTAAACCTTTTTTTTGTGGTACCAACACACCTTTTCTAATTTTTAAAATCACTCCCAACCTCATCATAAATACTTAGACATATGGCATGGTGACTATCTAAGTAAAATTCTTTCTCGACTCACCTAATTGGATTTTAATAGATGAGCATGTCTTATTACCTAAAACATATCTTCCACCAAATAAAAAGGGAAAAAATAAAATGGCTAAGTGATCCTTATTACATGATGGTGAAAAATGTATTATTACATTATGGTTACTAGGTCTTCTAAAACCTATTTCAAGGAAAGTTTCCAACTCCTGAGGTGTCAATATGTCAGGGGCTTGGCTTTGTACTATTGATTAGCCATCTATTCATCTAAAAAATCATGGTTGACTCATTACTCATATGACTTCAATGAATTAATGGCCTTGGCTAACCCTTCCTTTGTAATGTGGGGCACCTTTATCTCCCTAGGTGTGCATTTTAACTCATGCCTCTCTAATTTTGTAATTTTGACCATTGGGATAATAGCAAACACAAAGTCGACTAGTGGGGTGAAACTATGCTAGTTTTAGAGTGGTGATGATGGATGGGGTCTTGTCTCATTCTTTAAGAGTGTTATCCCTATGACTCTTTGGTTATGTTCATATCCCACTAATGGTTTTCTCTAGGTATGAACTAGTTCATTTGATGGATCAAGAGGGAAGTTGAAGCACATCATGCTACATCCCCATTTATCTTCTTTATAGGATTCCCATACCTAAGGTGTTACCTAATTTAGGGTATACATTAAGGAATCCTTGTTTGGTACATAGTTTCTTTTTGGGTTCCCATTCTTCATGATTTAGGAACATGTTTCAATTTTATGGGAGTACCTTCTGACAGGCACTAGACCTCAATTAGTTCAGGTCTTTTAAACTCTTGAGTGTACTAATTAGTATGGATAACCATTGGCATTCTCACCTTATAAATTTTTGCCTAAAGTAATTCCTCTCCTTTCTAGGTGATTTGGAGTTCACTTCATAAGGCCTGGATGATCTACAAAATCTTATGCAATACTTTTGAATATCACTCCTGGTCAGGGTAACTAGTTTATGGGTACAAACAAGTATGTGCTACATTTTTATACTTCTTGGGATAGGGCACAATGCCAACCTTAAGCTTCTATTAGGATTTTCCATCATGGTGTGCCTTCTTGATTGTCTTCCTTGAGGAGGGTGAAGTTTATGATCATCTACATCAGATCAATCTTCTAGTACCAATTCTATGCTCACCCTCATAAAATGGTCACAAATTAGAACACTTTCTACTCTAACTAGACAATCCCTTAAGCCCTCTAAATGATCTCACAACTATACATTTGGTCTGAAGCATCTTTCATTCCATAATAATCTAAAAGGTCCATATCTAGTACATAGCAAATATGTTGGATCAATGTGTTCATAGTCTGCATTGGTGAGGCATTTACCTAGGGAACACATATGGGTTAGCCTCCTCTAATAATGGTGAATCATGTACCACCTCTTACTACATCAGATCTTATCTTGATCCTCCTTAGTTGTAATATGTGTACCTGTGATGTTGCCTTTAGTTTAAGTAGGGGGTCATGAAGAACCTTGTCATGTAGAGTCCCTACTTATGCCTCTTCAGCCTTCACTCGTAGTGGATCTTAAAATGTCTTCTCTAATTTTATTAAGGATATAAAGGCTTATGTGTTAGGATTAGGGACAGTAGGTTATGCTTCACCATCCTCCAAACACATAGTCCCTACTTTAGCTCTTTTAAGATCCTAATTTAACTCTATGGTGTGTATAATCCTTCCCTTGTAGCATATTATATCTAAAAAAGAGTCAACATTATGCCCTTCCCTTCCTTCAAGGGTCCTTATAGTATTTCCAGAGGTGGAGTCCTCCCTTCTTCCATATATAGATTTTCTACACCTATGCCTTCTGAGCTCTCACCTTCCTAGGGATTCCATGATGAACTATGATCATCTCACTATGTATCTCATGATTTTGGGGATTCATTTAATGACTTCCAAATGTGTTGCATTCCCTACAAGTATTACAAAAAATGAAAACAATCTAGTCACCAAAAATGTTAGCACTAGTTTAGTTCGCCATGAATCGGTTCTCGCATCAACATATCACACATGGGAGGAAAACCCATATGAGTTCACCCTAGGTGAGAATAAATAGAGGATCTGGGATGGGCTCATGTTATTTACATATAATGGGAGTGCAAGGTTAAAAGGAGCAAAATGGGAAGTACAAATTAGATTTAGGAGCACAAAATAATACCATTAGATGCCATTCAACAGATAAGTTTAGAAAAGAATATTATTATTATATTTAGTCTATGTTACATAATAGAGTAGGTTATTACATTCAACACACCAAATGCTTTTATTCTAAAAATCAGAGCTTACTCATAGCTCTTACCTATCCCTATTTTAGTATAATGCCAGTGCTCAACCCTACTTCACTTGGTCAAGTCTTTCTATCTCTTACTCTCTAATTTTTGCTACTTGCTCTTTCACCACAGTCTTCATGATGGATTCGTTGTCTTCATTTCTCCTTTGTCTCCTTGAGCCTTTGTTTGCCTAAACCAAAATTTGAATTGCCAACTTAGCCTAAGGCAACCATTATGTTGGCTATTGTCATACCATAGTAACTCTATGTTAGGATCCATAGCCAACCAATCCACATGTCATTTAGCCCTACAATCTCTCATATGGTTCCCAAGTCCATGTGGCTACTTTTTCCTAGGTCTTACCACTTTGTCATGTATCATGAATTCACATGGTCTTGATAGCTAACATCTACTTTGTTAGTAATTATTTTTGAGGCACTCATGTTGGTTATGTGGTTTGGATTACATGTGTCTATCATCTAGTGGTATTGAATCCTACCTTCCATGTTTGGTACTTATCTAATTTTGGGGATTAACATGAGACCATCCAAAAAATCCTTGAGGAGGTGTTTCTTATAGTATTTAATGGGACATAGATTCTACACCTAGTTCTAAAGAATATCAATCATCTCATCTAATAGTAGATGAGTATAGGTATTGAGTGTTTGATAGTTTGTAGGTGAGATTATATGTTAATGATGACATGTAAATGTTACAATATGCTCAAGGAAAGTAAGTGTTATTTTAAGTACAAGTTTAATTTTAATATTTAGTTTTATCAATTATTATTATTTATTAATATTTTATGTTATTTTTTATTTTTTTATTTTTTTTTATTTCAGGTACTTTTTAAAAGATTTTTTTGAGTCAAAAAATATTTTGCAAAAAAAATATAGCTAGAATTAAAATGTAAACCAGTCAATCATAAAAAATAGTTGGTTTATTCTATTAAAAAAAAATTGGTCATACCTACTATGATGTGAGGATTATTAAAAAAATTATGGCAGTGGTGCTTAGGAGTATGAGGTGATATATATGGGTATGACAACATAATTAATTTTAATAATGTTTTTAATATTTTTTTTATTAACATATTAAAAATTTAATGTGTATGAGAACTACAAGGATAACATGCAAGAGGAGAGTGTAACTCGTCAACCTCTAGGCATGAATATAGCTACATGGAAAATACAATCAAAAAGTGGTGCAAATGAGATACACAACAAGATTATGATAATTTTTAAAAAAAACATTGAATATAGGTTGGTATTTATTCATCAGTTCCTTGCATAGACTTATTAATTATATCCTTTATACCCCTCTTTATACACAAGCCTTTCTTATATCCTCGTACTACTTTTTAAAATGTCATAATTTTATGTATGTTAGATATAGTATGGCCTTCTAATTTTGCCTATATTAAAATATGTTTATATTGTTGATCATATTTTCCATATATACACAATTTATTACATTATACTCTTTAAATATAGGGCATTCAAAAATGTATCGATTTGATAGTGCAAGGTGGAAAGAAAGCATTGGAGAAGGCACATGTAGAGGATGTCCAACCAAAAATATAGATCATATGTTAGATGGTCCTTGGCCAAGGAAAAACATGTTTATAAATTGAATATTCCTCCTTTTGGGCATTAGCCTAAAGCTCTTTGTATCTGAACACCGAGGGAGAGTAGGGATTGCTCAAAATAAAGATTTGAATTTTATAAAATGAATCAATTTTAAGTGTATTAAGATTTAATTAAAATTTAGTTCCATTAATATTTAATATTACAATATATGTTATTAATTTAAATTATATAAACCAACAATGTTATAATCTTATTTTGTTTAAAATACAAAATAACCTCAGGGAAAATAATGGCATATGCAAGCAAACCCATTTTCCTTACAATGTTTTGAATTTAAGTGTTCAATTAGGGAAGTAAGAGTGAGTCCATTTTCTTAGTGATTTGAGCAAAGACACAAAAAACTAAGCGATGTTTTTTAGGCTTGGACTAAATGAACACAGTTTTCAAAATAAATTTTGTCTCCTTAACCTTTTTTCAAGAATAAAGCTTGACAGTTTGAACATTATCAAAAATAAATCTTGATGGTTTGTACATTATTACCTAAATGTCATAAGTTTTCTAAGTCATCTTTTGATGATTTTTGAACACTATTTTTTATTGTCATATTCTTATGATTACCTCTTGATCTCATGATATTTCAAGATACATATATAAACCTTTTGTTTCCTTTTATTTTTATTATAATAAAAATATTTTGATTTTATTATTATTATTATTATTATTATTATTATTATTATTATTATTATTATTATTATTATTATTATTATTATTATTAGTATTATTATTATATATTATAACTATTTTATCTTCTTTGATTTCTTATGTGGATAGTTCTCCACCTCACTTAATAATGTGTGAAGGTAGTAAACCTCACATCATAGTCTCGTACAATCTTTGAATCCTCCTAATTGATTTCCTTAAATGCAACAACATCCAGGTGATCCATCTTTGGGACATCAAACTCCCTAAAAAATATGGCCTTGAAGAGGGTGAAGTCTATGATCATCTACGTCAAATTAGTCTTCTGGTACCAAGTCTATGCTTACCCTCATAGAGTGGTCACAAATTGGTACACCTTCTGATCTAACGAGACAATCCTTCGATCCCTCCAAATGATCTCACACCTATACATATGGTCTAAATGATCTTCTATTACATAATACTCTAAAAGGTTCAAATCTAGTGTATAACAAATATGCTGGATAATCATGTCCATAATCTACATTGGTGAGGCATTTATATGAGGAACACATATGGGCTGGTGTCCTCCAATAGTGGTGAACCTTGCACCACCTCTTACCACATTATATCTTATCTTGATCCTCCTTAGTTCTCACAATGTGTGTACCTGTGATTTTACCTATGGTTTGAGTAGGGGGTCATGAAGCACCTTGTCAGGTAGAGTCCCTACTTCTACCTATTTATCCTCCACTCCTAGTGGATCTTAGAATGTCTTCTCTGATTCTATGAAATATATAAAGGCTCATGTGCTAGGATTAAGAACATTAGGTGATGCTTCACCATCATCCAAGCACTTGGTCCTTACTTCAGCTCTTCTAAGATCTTGTTCTAACTCTAAAATGTGTTTAATCCTTCCCTTGTAGCATATTATCTCTACAAAAGAGTCATAATCATGTCCTTCCCTTCCTCCAAGGGTCCTCATAGTTTTTATAGAGGTAAATTCCTCCCTTATTATAGGGTCCTACTCAACCACTTACATCTGTTGATTCTCTGCACCTACACCTTTTGAGCTCTCACCTTCTTGGGGATTCCATGTTGAAATTTGATCCTCTCACTATGTATCTCATGAGTGTGGAGCTTTATTAAATGACTTAAAAATGTGTCACATTCTCCATGACCATTGCAACAAATGAAGACAAGCTAGTCCCAGCAATGGAACCAAAAATGTTGGCACTAGTCTAGTTCATCATGAACTATTGGAAGCATAATTATTGAGGGGGGGTGAATCGGTGCTTTAAAAACTTTATTTCAATTATAATTTAACATTCATGAATCATGAAAGAAACATAGTGATATAACAATGCATAAATAACCATTCACAAGAGCATGAAATAAGAGAACACATATATGAGTGGGAAACCCTCAAGGGGAAGAAAAGTGATTATTGATCTCTAAAAATGGATTATTTTCCTTTAAAATAAATTTTGAAATTTAATTGATCATCAACTTAACTTGGAGCACCAATCCTAATAAAGTCAAGCACCCACTTGACTAGGCTTTAGCAAGCATCTACTTGCAATGAAGCACCAATTCCCTATGTGACTCAACACCAACTTAGCCACCTCAGAATTTTGATCACCTTCCATACCTATAATCTTCTATTATGATCTATAACTCATTTCAATACCTTATTCTACTCAATTTTTCATCATTTTATTCACTCATTTTTTTACACACACAAATAGGCTTAAACTACCTTATATATATATATATATATATATATATATATATATATATATATATATACACACACACACACACACACACACACACACACACACACACACATATACTAGTCTCATGGTCACACACCACTTGGTTGGCCACACACCTTTATCCTCTTAGTTAATTCACACAATAGGTCTTAGGACATCTTATGAACATGTTTCAATCACATTTAAACCCATTTTGGTCTACCACAACTCAATTAGGCCTTACTACTCCTTTAGGTCTCATACAAACCTAATTACATTAAGTCTACCCTCTTAACACTAAAACTTGATCTTCTTGGGCCCAGATGACCATATCCAACAATTAAAAATCCATTCAAACATTTATTCAATGAACTATTCTCACCTCCTTCATGCTTGATTATACCTACATCCTTTGTTCATACCATGAAAGCTCCTTTAGGATAAATTGTCTTATTAGGCTTGTGTACCTCAAAATTCTAACTTACAATAATGAAGCTTAAACACCCTTAAGCTACTCAACCATGATAAATTAAAAATAAAGATAGATTATACATGACCTCAGTGTTATCACCAAATTATTGGAACTCCTTCACTTAGGAAATAAGGGCTTAAGAACATCTCTATAACTCGCTTACTCAGAACTGTCAAATCACCTCAAAAACTAGTCACAAAGAATTAGACCTCCAACACCTATGTAGACACTTTTCATGACTCTTGATGTATAAAATAAATTATATGATATCTTCAAAACATTTTTAGATAGAAAATTCATATGGTATAATGGAAAATATTAGTCTTTCAATCCAATTTCTTGACTTTATATCTCATAGTTCTAACTTAACTAGACAAGCCATTTTGTGAGCAACATTTTCACCACATACACTAACCTCTTGTTAGGTCCCTATCTCATTAAGTAAAGGATTTATGCCAAAATTACATCTACATAGGCATGAAGGAATCATTTTTTGTATTGGTTATCCCTTTTGTATTTTGGTGCTAGCTGGAGGGTGCAGCATATATCTTATGCCAGTTGGTAGGTGGCTAACTATATCCCAAATTTTTAGGACATCTTCTAGGATTGGTGAGACATGGTGACTGTATTGTATATTTCATGAGGTTATGGATCCAATAGGTGTGATCACCAAGTTATATCTTAGCACTCAATGTGCACTTTCCACCCTGGTGAAGATGCTCCCAAAGGATATTTAAGGAGTTTGATCAAGAAAAATAAGGGAGATAGAAGAACTATAGTGAAGATTTGGAAAAATGAAATCACTATGCATGCATTTATCTAGCAGCCTTTAGGATTAGGAATAGTATTTAATCCATTAAATCTCCATTTGGGCTCCATTTGTAAGTACCGAAGCTCATTTGTGAGCCTCTAGGTCGTTAAGTAGTATACAAAACATATATTATGCTATGAACTCTATACTTTGTTTTTAACTTTGATTAATGGTGAAGACTAATACCTACTCTATGTGGTTTACTTTTTTTTGTTTGAATTACTTAGGAAATTCATATGGAAGTAATGTTTTAATTTTAATAGAAATATGTGAATTAGTAGTCATTCAATTTCTTTAGTTCACTTCATTAATGGAGTCCCTTTAATAAATGGTGATGTCATCATAACTCTATATAGAGAATAAGTATATATTTTATGCCAAGTGTTCCTATATTTTTTAGGATCACGTGCCTAGTATGATTAGTTTGAGTGAAGGCATCATTTTTACCCCTCAAGCACCTATATGACACTAGGCTTAGTCCACAAAAGTCTTGCACCTATGGATCTACCCAAAGATTTTGATGAATTGATCAAGCCCCCTAATTAAAGTCTCATGTTATGGCATAACTAACCCAATGTGGGCCCTAGGTCCTTCTCGACTATACTTCAGGTGAGTGTATAAGGCATGTGCCTTATATGGATTGATGTCAGCATAGCTGAGTGTTCAAATGTTGAGTGTAAATAAAGTATTTAATTCTTACACCTGGTTGTAATAAATCAAGAATTAACTAAGACAACACACTTTTTTCTACAACATTTTGGTTCCATTACCAGGACCCATGTTGAATTTTGTTGCTATGATGGTGTGACAGAATAATGTACTGACTTTCCCTTGAAAATGTCAAGTACTAGCTACAATAGGTAAAAGATATCTTTATGCCAAAGCATCTGATCTACCATAGAAAAAAGCTAATAAGATGGGTTTAGGATAACCTATATGATGCTCTATATGATTTATTTTTATCCAAAACTTAGAATTTTTGGTTGATAAATATTTCAAGAACACAGAAATAACATAGTAACAATGAATTCTCTGAGAAGAGATGTATTATTACTCAAGATCGCAATACAATTATATGCTTATCTCTAGGAAGAGATGTCTAATTTCCTATTTCAAGTTACATCTTCATTTATACCTATTTTGAAATTAGGGGGAGGATGTGG
Source organism: Torreya grandis (assembly GCA_037957365.1). Lineage (NCBI taxonomy): Eukaryota > Viridiplantae > Streptophyta > Pinopsida > Cupressales > Taxaceae > Torreya > Torreya grandis. The sequence continues at coordinate 7,068,540 of JARHVA010000063.1, read as the reverse complement.
AAGGTCACCAATCTCGAGGGAGATTAAGTGGTTTGACTTCCATGCTTTAAAATAATATAGAATTTGAAGAATTACTATTTTTAGACTGCACTACTAAAATTGAAATTTTGGGCACTTCCATTAGGTTTTAAAGGTCCAAAATTCATCAAGAAAATAGCCTTGACATCTCACAAAATTATCCTCATTATTATCTTTCCAACGTTCAAACAATGAGTCAATTGGAGCTACGGTGCAAAAGCTATAGCTCTCAGAAGTTTCATCATCAATTAGGGTGGAACTGTCACCCAAATTGTCACCTAAATTGTTGCACAGATCATTCCTCCCTCCTTGAAAATCAATAGTCCCCATTGCATCAATGTTCCTCATCAGGTGTGGTATTTGTGTCTTTATTTGATTCTCTGTGAGCCACTCACCTTGGTGGCTAAGTTGGCCCCTTTTGACCACTCAATAAAGCAGAATAGAGCATCCTCTTGTTGTCTTTATCCAGGTGTCCACAATCTAATCCTCCTCCACTAGATAAAAACTCTATGGATCAAGCTCATCAATGTTGAGTTTTTCTGCTATGACTAAAGTGTCTAATAGAGGTGGATGATATGGTTTGAGGAGATCCACATTGAATAGTGGATGTAGACCAAGGTAGGCTGGTAGGTTTAACTCAAAAGCATTTTCTCCAACTTTTTTGGTGATGGTGTAGGGACCATATTGTAGAGGCCAAATTTTTTTGTGTGGGCTTACAAGTCATTCCTTCTAAAGATGCAACTAAACCTTATCACCCATAGAAAAATGGTGTGTAATCCTATGTTTGTCATTTTTTTACTTATACTTCTGATTCATCTTCTCCAGGATGTCATGATCTTGTTGTTGGATGTGTTGCACTTTTTCAATGAACTTTGTTTCTTTTGTTGCCTCAGATCTTCCATGAGGTGTGTATTCCATGGTGGAGAATGGAATAGATATATCAATTGGTGCCATGGGTTGGAACTCGAAGCATACTTGAAATGGATTGTTCTTGGTCAAGTTGTGCAGGGCTCAATTGTATCCATGTTGTATGAAAATAAGCCCCTCATCCCATGTACATGGATGTTTAGAGTGATACATTTGAATCATGTGAATAATCAAGTGGTTCACCACCTCTATCTGACCATCAATCTATGGATAGAAGGTTGTGGACTTCATCAGCTTGTTATCCATCATCTTCCATAGAGTGGACTAGAAGATGCTCAGGAAATTGCTATCTCGATCTGAGACAATGGACTTGGGGAGACCAAAATGTAGCCATACATGACTAAAATATAGTTGAGCATTTTCTTCAGTAGATATATTTTTCTTACAAGCAATCATGATAGCCATTTTTGAAAAATGATCAACTACCACAAAAATATAGTCCTTACCATGTTTTAAAGTGGGCAAACCTGAGAAAAAATCCATTGAGATAGATTCCCAAGGCTTGGTTGGTTCTAACAATGGCATGTACAATCTTTGCTTCTTATTTGTTAGCTTGGCTATCACACATAGGGTGCAAGATTTGAGATATATTTCCACATCCTTTTGCATATGGGGCTAGTATAAGTGTTTTTGAAAAACTACCAATGTCTTCTCTATACCAAAGTGTCAAGTTGTCCTACTAAAATTTGCTTCCCATATCATCTTCTATTGCTCTATAGCTAGAACACAGATGTGCCCCATATGATAGAGGACATTATCTTACAAATAAAAATTAGAAACATGTTTACCTTTTTGAAGCACCTGATATGTATCAGCAAAGGTAGGATTTGCTTCATATAGAGCACCCCAAGTGGCAATCTCATGTCCACACAAGTCAAGAACTGTTGTGAGTGCAATAATTGGCAGATGGCTCAGACAATCTACAGTTGTGTTTGAGCTCCCATTTTTATGTTTAATTATCAGATGGAATTTTTGAATATATGTGGCCCACTTCTGGTGTCTCTCATTTCATAGTTTTCTCTATGTCTGGATGAATTCTAATGGTCTATGGCCAGTGTGGATGACTGTCTCTTTTCCAAATATGTAGTGTTTCCATTATTTGCAGGCTTGAACAATGGCATAGATCTCCTTATCATATGTCAGATATTTCCTAATTATATCAGTGAAATTTTCACTGTGATATGCAATAGGATGGCCATGTTGCATGATGACAGCTCCTATGGCATATTCAGATGCATCTATCATCAACTCAAAAAGTTAATGCAAAAGGAAAGAACAGGGTTTGAGCAAAGTTTGTTCTTCAAATTCTCAAATTCCCTTTGTTGTATTTCACCCCACTGAAATGTAGCTTTATCTCCTCCTTTAGTCACTTGGGTTAGTGACGAAGCAACATGTGAAAATCCAAGAACAAACTTGTGATAGAAATTTGCAAGACCCAAGAAGCTACAAAGTTATGTGAGACTCCTTGGTGTGGGCCATTCTCAAATAACCTAAATCTTTCTGGATCAACATGGACCCCTTCCTCATTCAAAACATACCCAAGGTACTGAATTGTTGTCATCCCAAATGTGTATTTATCAATATTTACATACAACTTGTGCTCCCAAAGAGTTTGAAGCACCTTACGAATATGTTGAAAATGTTCCTCCCATGCTCTGATGTAGATGAGTATGTCATCCAGGTAGACAACCAAAAATGAGTTGGTGAAGGATCATAGGATGTCATCCATCATCCTCATGAAGTTTGTAGGTGTGTTAGTTAAACCAAAAGGCATAACCAACCATTCAAAGAGCCCCTCCTTAGATTTGAATGTAGTCTTCTAGACATTGGTGGGATCAATGGGAATTTGGTGATAGCCAAATTTGAGATCAATTTTGGTGAAGAAATTCGCACCATGAAGTTAGTCCAGTAGGTCATCAATCCTAGGGAGAGGGTAATGATTCTTCATAGTTATTTTATTTAGGGCTCGATAGTCAATGCAAAGCCTCCATGTTTCATATTTATTTGGTGCTAAGATAATTGGGCTACCACAGGGTGAAGAGCTTGGCCTGATGTGACCCTTTTGATCAATTCTTGAATTTATCTTTTTATCTCATCATTCTCCAAAACTGATCTGTGATACATAAGACTGTTAGGCAAAGGTGATCCTAGGATCAAATTGATAGAATGTTTTAACTGGAAATGCAATGGAACACCTGTGGATGACTTGAATAATTCATCATATTCTCCTGTGATTTATCCTATCTACTTTTGTTGTTGTGCTGATTGTGTAGTCAAGACTGCAACATCAACCTTCTTGGATTTTTGTGGTTTGACCACTATGATAACAAATTGCTTTATCTTCTCCACCAAACTCTTACATTGCTTAGCACTGATCAGGGAGATAGATGTGGGAGGTGGTACCTCTATTACCCTATAGCATCATGTTCCAAGAGTGAGGGTGATTCTTTAGGTTCATGATTCATAAATGCCATGTCGCTCATACATGAATGGCTGACCAAGGAGTACATCATAAACATCTAGATTGACCACATCACACAAGACTTCATCTTGGAAAGGTTTTACTGAATATGAAAGAAGACACTGATGGGTGACACGGATGTCTCTCCCTAGACTCAACCATCCAATATTGTATGGCTTTGGATGAGGCTTCATGGATAGATTTAGACTTTTCACAACTTTAGTAGAGATTAAATTCTTTTGACTCCCACTATCAAGACTAAAATGCAGAAGCTTACCTTTTACCCATAATTTGGAGTGAAATAATCTTTCCTTATCATCTGGCCTTTTCTCAAGGGTCTATGATGAAGTGACGATGGTGTCGAGCTTAGCATCTATAATTTCTTCTTCATCCTCTTCAACTGTGGGTTGTGTATGAGATAGAGTAGTAGATGTCAAGTATTATGACTCAGAAAATAGTGACTTGATGGCTTGACATTATTCTTTGAAGTGAGTTCTAGTTTTATGGTAATCACACCATTTTCTAGCCTTCCCCTTCTGGGGTTTCTTATCTTGAAACTCCTTTTGCTTCCAATTTTGGCCTCATGTTTGACCTTCCTTGTCACTTTTCCATTTTGAGGGCTGACTCTTTGTATTCTTTCTACCATGCTTCTACTCAATCTTCACTACAAATTTGTATGCCTCACCAAGGGTTTCTAAATTGAAGAGTTCCATTTCCCCTCATATGTACCATTGTAGTCCACCATGATATTTGAGAGTCTTATGTTTCTCACTTTCTTAGATGCCCAATCTTGTAGACAAAAAATGAAAAATATCTATGTAATCTTGATCAAATTGGTCCTTACCTTGGTGAAGTTGTTGCCACTATATGTAAAAATCATCATATTCTCTAATGGGATAGTATTCTTATTTCACTGCTTCCACAAAATCATCCCAAATAGGTTCCACCTCAAGGCTAATGTCATATGTACTGAACCTCTTTTTGTACACTTCCCACCAATTTTTCATGGGGAATGATGCTTTCAAAAGAGCAAAAGTGATCTTTTCTCCATCGATGAATTTGTTTACAGAGAAGTAGGAAGACAATTGATCTAACCAATTTTCTACTACATCAGCATTGATTTTGCCTTTAAATTTAGGAATATCAAAATTCCCTTGAATCTTTAAGGGTGTTGGCACACTAAAAGGACGTTCCATGGATGAGGAGCCAAGAAGTGCAGCTGAGGAGCCAAAATTTCCCATCGAGAGTTATTGAAGAATTTGGGAAAATTATTGTAGCATCTATGCTTGTTGCCATTGGAGGGATTCATTCACCATTTCCTTAAAAGGATCAGATGTCTCGGTGTCATCCACCATTTGAATTCATTTGGATTGAATAGGTGGATAGTTTGAAAGCTCTATTGTTTTCCACCCAAGCTTCTTGTAGCTTGACCTCATCCTCGGGATCATACACACTCAAGACAAATCACTCTGATACCACTAATCCAAAACTCAAAAGTTATGGTTGATAAATATTTCAAGAACATAGAAATAGCATAGTAACAATGAATTCTCTGAGAAGAGATGTATTATTACTCAAGATCGCAATACAACTATATGCTTATCTCTGGGAAGAGATGTCTAATTTTCCATTTTAGGTTACATCTTCATTTATACCTATTTTTAAAGTAGGGGAAGGATGTGGAAGGTCACCAATTTTGAGTTAGATTAAGTGGTTTGACTTCCACCCTTTAAAACAATATATAATTCAAGGAATTACTATTTTTAGAAACTTACTATTTTTAGACTGCACTACTAAAATTGAAATTTGGGGCACTTTCATTGGGTTTTTAGGGTTCAAATTTTATTGAGTGGAGCTCCATTCCATTTCATGGCATTCTCCTCATTCTTATATTTCCAATGGTTCAAGCGGTGAGTCAATTGGAGCTACAGTGCAAAATTTATGGCTCTCGAAAGTTCCGTCATCAATTGGGGTGGAACTATCACCCGATTTATCACCTAAATTGCTGCTCAGATCATCTTTTTTTGTGTGTTACTTGAGAATTTGTACCATTTTTTGGCTACATATTCAACCCATAAAAGAAGAAGTTATAAATAGCGCTACGAGTGGATAAAGGAGTGCCTAGAGAGGATTGAGACCCTGAATGCTACTTAGACTAGAGAAATGGATAAATAGTGGCCAGTAGCTTTGAATAGCTACATACTTGAGTTTTTAGTCTAAAAATACTCATACCCTGAGGAAGTAGAGTACCAATTTTTTCATGATCCTAAAGGCACATTTGTGAAGGAATTTAGTGCAGAGCTCAAAAATTTAATGGTGGATTAAGGTTTTGAAACTTTGGGGATGGAAGGCTAAACTCCTTTTGTATATTAGAAACATAAAAGGGGGAGAAGGGGATGTGTAGGTGAGGCATAATGCAACGGAATGAGAAAATTAACACCTGAGAGCTTAAAATATAGACCTATAATAAGAGATGGTGCCAACTGATGGATGGTCTAGAACCTGTAAGTGTTAAAAGAACCCATAACGAGTGGGAAGGGCATTGAGAAGGATCTCATGAAATACAAAAGTGTGAGGATGATATATATTGTTGTTCCCAAAATCCATCACTTGTTTTTAGGGACAACATATCAATTATTTTGGTCTTGCAGGCCAAAATTCTCTCTTCCCTTCTCAAAAAATGTTCTGAGCGCTCAAGTTCTTCAATTATTCAAGCATTTTCAGGCAAGGGAATCACATGTTTAATGGGTTCAACAACTTCAACAGGTGGGTTCTCATAAAGGAACAACTTCCAAAAACTTAGGCATTTTCAAGGCTGGTTCAATGTTGAGGTTCAACCAAAAGGTCCATAAACAGGCTTCAAACAAATGGAATGAACCCTTGAACCATTGAACCCCACTTCAGCAAGGTTCAAAGGTTCAATGAGTTCAAAGTTTAAAAAAGAGTTAAGCACTCAATGAGTTCAAATAAGTTCAACCACTTTAAAGAGTTCAACGAGTTCGAAGACTTCGGCAAGTTCTAAAGTTCAATAAGTTTGACGGACTTAAAGAAAAGAAGGCTTCGAAAATTGAAGGTTGAACTGTTGAACCATTGAACCTTGAACCAAAATGGTTCAACAAGTTCAAAGGTTCAACGAGTTCAATAAGATCAAAAGGCTCAAACAAAAGAAGACTTTGAAGAAGAAAGATTGAATCGTTGAATCGTTGAACCTTGAACCAAAAGTGTTCAAAGTTCAAAGGTTCAACGAAGTTCAATAAATTTTGAGAGACTTAGAAGAACAAAAGATTAGAAGAGTAAAGAATGAACCATTGAACCGTTGAACCTTGAACCAAAAGAGTTCAAAGTTTAAAGGTTCAATGAGTTCAACAGAAAAGAAAAGGATCCAAAAAGTTTGAAGGACCACAAGATTCAAAGAAAGAGTTCAAAGTTTAAAGGTTCAATGAGTTCAATAGAAAAGAAAAGGATCCAAAAATTTTGAAGGACCAAAAGATTCAAAGAAAGAGTTCAAAGTTCAAAGGTTCAACGAGTTCAATAGAAAAGAAAAGGATCCAAAAAGTTCAAAGGACCAAAAGATTCAAAGAAAGAGAATGAACCATTGAACCTTGAACCAAAATGGTTTAAAGTTCAAAGGTTCAAAGGTTCAAGGAATTTCAAATTTTGAAAGGAAGGTTCGAGTGAAGGAAGGAAGTGGAAGATTCCAGAGACAAGTTCGAAGAGATGGTTCAATCGATTGAACCAAGGAGCTAAATGAACCAAGGAGTTGATTGAACTAAGGAGCTGATAGGACCACCCAAACCGTTGAACCATTGAACCAATGCACTCTCATGGTTCAAAGGTTCAAGGATCAAAGTGGTTCAAGTGACCAGTGATGTCCTCGCAGACGTCAAATTTAGGGTAATGAAATATCTGTTGATTTTCAAATATGGCACAGACCCTGTGAATAAATTCAGTGACCAGCCAAAGGAGCCAGAAGAGCCAACTAAAAGTGAGAAGATAGCCTGAGAGCTCAAATCATGAGGAAGAGACAAAATACAACAAGGAAAGGGGGAATGATGTAGAAAGACCAAAAATATCTACGTAGGAGTTATTTCTAGTAGGTGAAATAGTCCACCAGGTGGACATCAGAGGGCACGAGCACTCAAGGACACGACCTATTTTTCTCCATCGAGTAAAGGCAAAGTGGACAGCTACGCAAATATGAGGAAGAGGACCAGGCAGCCTATACTTTGGAAGAGACATTTGAGATGAATCAACATGCCACAGTTAAGGCCGATGCCCTGTTCCAGCATGGCCCCTTGACAGAACTAAAAATGCATTCAAGGCATTGAATGTAGCATGGGCCATTCCATGAAATAAAGCACCAAATCTTTCTTGGATGCTATATATTGTAATCTCTTATTTTATGCAAAAGAGAACTCTCTATTATAGAAGCAAAACTCTACCCAAATTGAAAGGCATTTCCTGAGACTTTGAGCTCAGATTGTTAATCATATTTCTTTATTTGAATGAGAAAGCAAGTGACCTTTCAGACTTTGTGTTGAGATAGCTTGTGTTGTTTAGGGGATTGTTGTTATGTTCTATTTCATGAATACCATCTTATCCATTTAATTAAATAAGTAGAACTAGTGGAAGTAATCTGAAAGGTGTCTTGAAGCCAACTGTGGGAGACTTTGTGCTGCTACAATTGTCTTTAGCATGTTTTTTTTTTGTTTCTATGTAAAGGATTTTGGGATGACTTTGTGCCCCCATTGTCCTTCATATATTTCACTCTTTGGCAGTTGAGGTGGAGACTTTGTTCTACACTTCATTCTGATGTGTTGCTACGCCCTATTTCAGTGAGGGAAGCAACGAAAGACTTTGTGCTTTCGTGGGTTTCTCATGGTTACAATTACTACCCAAGAAGGAATCTGGCTATTGACTGAGTATTACTTCTGAAAGAAGAGAATTACCTCTAGAAATCACCCAAGATTTCTCCTTTGATCTGTGAGCATCATCTCTAAAAAAATAGAGATGGATGGCATTGTCCTACCCTTGAGTGTTATTTTCTACTTATATATATAGTACATAGCACCTCATAGTTATAAGGAACCTCCCCTTGATGAGAGAAGAGATTTGTCCCCTTTTGATGTGGTCAACCTATACATTTGGCCAATAAATCTCCCTATGTTGTGGTGGAAATGCCTATTTTGCCCATCAGTTAGCTGGTGACAAAATATTCACCCAACATATATAATGAAATGATAGATTAATCTCAACATTTGACAAGTGTGGAATTCATTGGGTTCTTATAAAATTTGGTGACTACAGATATGCTTGACACATCTTCCCCCTTTGAACCTATGGTACATGCTCACATGCTAGATACCCCACTTGAAGAAAGTATAAAATTAATAATTGACTCTATTGATGACTTAGATCTTAGACATTTTTCAGACTTGGATTATAACTTTGTGATTGAATAGATTATTCCATACAAGGAGGTGAGTGCAACTACCTCTAGATCATTGGGTGGTAGTTCACCATAATAGAACTTAGACACAAGCATACAACCTTAGCCAATGTTAGAAACATAAGGTGGGAAATAGCCCATAGCAAATGGTTCAATGCCACAAGTAACTAACGCAGTGCCAATGACATCAACTATGCTAGCAGTAATGATGGGACCATCTCCTACCCCCATAAATGAAAGTGTTAGAGGATTGCCTCCAAGATAGGTGTTATGGGGTAAGCACTTCAAATACCAGATGCATCCCCACAACAAATCTAATACAAAATGGCTATTCACTTGCTAGAGTATCATGGTATGGAGACTATTGTAGAACATGTGCTAAAGTGTGAACTATTATGGCACACATGGGGCATAACTTAGTCAAAGTACAAGGCTACTCATTTTTTGACCACTTTAATAGATCGCACCAACACTTGGTATATAAAATTTGATCCTAACCAGTCCATGGTTGACTATGATACCCTGAAAGATACATTCCTTAAGGAATTTGACTTTCCAGAGTTTGAAAAACAAAGCATCACTACACTAAAATAGATTACCCAAAGACTCTTGGAGAGTGTGTGATTGTATGATGCAAAATTTAAGAGTCTCCTATCAAATCTCCCATATGATATTCACCCTTCCAAGCATTCATAGTGGTTCATTGGGGGCTTACTCATGCCATTCCAAAGAGCACTTTCCATGAAGACTTTTATAGACCCTCAAGAAGTGCTTGAAGTTACACTCAGAGCTGAGGTAGTTAGAAATTTTGACACAAGGATCAACCAATTTAGGGAAGCATAGATTGCATCTATGTCCTCCTAGCTCTAAAATCTTACTGGTAGCTCTTCACATGATGCTCAAAATGGACTATGGTGTACCAACTATGAATTAGAGGGCCATAATAGGACTAACTACCCTCATAAGAATGTGCACACCCTGATTCTAAGATGTGAAGTCTGTTGAGAGTCACATGATGTCCATAACTATCCTTTATTTTAATGCACTAGCCAAGTCAACACAACAATCTATTATTGATTATGTGATGTTTATACCCATACCACTAATGATTATCAGGTGATTAATGAAATACATGAGAACATGGAAAGAGGTGCATGATAGGCCACCATAGTAGTCAAAGGGAAGGCTAACAAGGTAATGAGGGCCATGGATAAAAAAACATGAGATTTGGGATACAACAAGAAACCAAAGGGTGAGGTGGAGGATGTAGTGGTAGAAGGTTCCCACCATGCTCATGTTATAAGTATGGCTCAATAGAGCATTATAAGCATGACTACCCTATACATCCCATGTGTGGGTATTGTCAAGGGTCCCATAAGGCTAAATAATTTCCTAACCTATATAAAAAATTGGCCCAATGTAGGCTTAGTGTAGACAAGGGTAAATGAATGATCAGGTATAAGAAAAAAAAGGAAAAATGGACCCTAAAGGTGCAACCTATGCACACAAAGGTAGTCAAGGTATAATCAACTACACATAGTAGATTCAACTCTTAGCTTCTAGTTATACCAGTTCCTAAGTTATGCCTTGAGTATGAAGATAAGGGTTGTAATCAGTGCATAACATGGATTGAACCTAAAGTTGATCCATACCCAGACCTAATGTGCTAGAAAGATGTGTTACAACATGCTATGAGTGTCATCAAAAACTTGCAAGAGGAGATTCAATTAGCATGAGACCTAGAAGCACAAACTATTGCCTCCTATAAGAAGTAGGATAGCCAAGAAGCTAAAGTACATGGATTAACTAAGATCTTGTGCCTCTTGTAGATAGAAATAATCTTTCCCCTATTGAAGAACTTGCTCTTAAAGCATGCAGGTCAAAAGTAATTTGATTCCACCATGCCATGCATGGAGCAGGTATGAGAAGTCTAGCATACAAAAAATGTTAAATATGACCAAGAACTCCTAGTGGATGCCACTATTGATGGATGGTCTATCTGTGAGGTTCTTACCGACATAAGCATCGAGATCAACATCTTGACCAAGAATGCTTGGGAGAAAATGGGCAGGCCAACCTTGATACCTTCCCCTCATGTACTCTTCATGGCCAATATGACACAAGTACAACCTACCAAAATTATGAGGAGCACAGTTGTAGATATAATGGGTGCCAAATTCCATGTTGAATTTGAATTTATTGAGTTAGTAGAGCAGGACAACTACCGATGATGCTAGGAAGGTGATGGTGTTATGCAAACAATTTAGATATGCACTTCAAAAGGTGTTACATGACATTTGAGAATGGAAATGAGAGGGTATTAATACCCCTTTCAAATGACCAAGGACCTCCCTATGTCAAGAGTGTCAACATCAAAAATGAGATCAACCACATCTATAACATCATAGCATATGGCATTGAGACCCTAGACCCAAATAATCAAGGAATCCTCTCTTAAGAAGATGGATAATCAGTCTCAAACACTACCAATGTTGCTTGTGACCGATGGGTTGAGGAAGCATATGATACCATTAGTTGACGGTGCTGCTTGGTGCATGCAAAGGCACCAAAACCAATAAAGATAGGTTAGGTATAGATCGAGCATGCCTCTAAAATATGAATCCCTTGCACCAAGAAATGGGGAAAAAGAATGTTTCACCTTAGTAAGGGAAAACTTGTAGCACTCCCAAGATATGAAGGGAGTAATCTAGTAGAAGACTATGTTTGTGACCTTAAATCATGTGTCCCAAAGGAGGTGGATAGAATGGGTGCACTAATATACACATTGAAGAGCACTATCACTCGTTTTTAGGTAGCATAAAAACCTAGCTTACCAAATTGGTAGGATGTAAAAGTAGCTATATGTACCAAGTTTGGAAAGAGTAATGAGGACCAAGACATTTCAGCCTAATTTGGTGACTCCAACCCTATGGCACATGTACATATTTACAAATAAACATGGACTATTTACGATGAAAATTCCCAAAGGAAACTATGGGTGCATGCCTTCTATAGGACCTCGAAGACTTAGGCATGGGCATGGTACATATTCAATGAGACATGTTGTGAGATAGCCAATTGGGATACCCTTAAGGAGCAGTTTGTTCACACCTTCTCCTTTTCTTTGCAAAAACTTAAATTGATTGAACCATTATAGATAGTTTGAAGTTTAGTGTTTGAGGACACTATAATATTGGAGGAATGCATGAAAGACATATTTGGCAAAAGGGGTTAGTGTTCCCAACCTTATTCAAAGAATAAAATCTCAATAGTGACTCTAGTGATGAAGATGATGACACATGGAAGGCACACAACTGGAAAAATTTGACAGGCAAGAGGATGTTAGTGTGCTAAGTTGAGGATAGCATTCTAGAAGAAGACCCTACCTATATTCAGGTATAAAAAATTGAGGGTAATATATAAGTCAAAGATTCATACCAAGAGAAGAATGAACCCTATTGAGCATCATTAAAAACTACCAAGGTAGATATTAGTTTAGAGGGAGAACCAAAAATTACCACTCTATGCGCTTGTTGGTCTGACACAGAACTATCACATATTGTGGATCTCCTGAAGGAATTCTAAGATTTGTTCCCTTAAAACTAAAAAGATATGAAAGGCACACACCCATCCCTCGAGAAGATGAGCATTAAACTAGTCAATGGTGTGAGACCCACTAAGAAGTGACCTTACAGGATGAAACCAAATCATCATGCTAAAGTTAAGATAGAGATTGATGACATGCTAGCCGTAAGCATCATCTACCCCATGTAGGAATCTAATGATTTAGCCTCATGGTCATCAACATCAAAAAGGATGGGTGTATCTAGATTTGTGTTGACTATAGATTGTTGAACATTACATGCATAACTAACCCCTTCCTAACTCCGTTCATCGATGAAGTATTATATGGTGTCATAGGTTACAAGATATACACCTTTACTGATGGATTCTAAAGATACCATCAAGTCTAGATTGAGGAGGAAGACAAGCCCAAAATAACCTTTGTAATTGAATTAGGTTTTTTTTATTACAATGTGATACCATTTGGATTGAATAATACACCAATCATGTTCTCCCGAGTGGTTATCACCACTTTCAAAGAATACATTCACAAGTTCCTCCAAGTATACTTAGATGATTGGAATTTGTATGGATTAGTGAAAGATCACTATGACAACTTGTGCCTTATTTTTTAAAGGTGTAAGTAGTTGAAAATTTCATTAAACCTCAAGAAGTGTGTTTTTTTAATGCCCTTTGGCACTTTGCTTGGACACATCATTTGTAAATATGGTTTTCTCATTGATCTAACAAAGATTACAATCATATTTTAGCTCTAAACCCCATCAATGTAGAAATATGTTCATGCCTTTTTTCGAAATTATGGGTGCTATAGGAGTTTTATAAGAAATTATGCCAAGATTGTGGTGCCACTAGAAGACTCTTGAAAAAATATGGCCCATTCTATTATGGCACATCACAAGAAGATGCTTTTGAGAACCTAAAGCTCAAACTATCAAGTGCACTAGTATTATAATTTCTTGACTAGGTAATTCCCTTCCATGTCTACATTGATGTCTCTGGTACCACAATCAATGCCATTTTGGGAAACCAGGCAAAGGCAAAATGGATCATCCTATTTATTTCACAAGAAAAAAACTAACTAAAGTAGAACAAAACTACACCACAGTTGAGCACAACACACTTACCATGTTTTATGCCTTGCAAAAGTTCCAACAATATTTGCTAGTGACCCCCTTCATCTTCTTCATTAATCATGAGGAACTTAAGTACCTAGTGAACAAGCCTATTCTGAATGGGTGCATTTGTTGATGGATTGTTTTATTTTAAGAGTTTCAATTCCCTATTATAGTAAATCTTGGAAAATAAAACTCAGGCCTAGACCATATATCTCGCATCAACTCTAGTGATATGTCAGTGCCTATTAAATATGATATGACTGATGCATAATGTTATAGATTCTAGCACATCCCTAAATACTTGGAAATATCATTGCATTTTTTACCTTCAGATCTGTGCCCCAGACCATGATGACTAAGGAGAAGAAGTAACTCATAATTCATGCTACCATTTTTTAACTCATTAGCGAGGAACTGTATAAGTTGATCCATGATGAGGTCATGTGATGATGTGTCCTAGAGTATGAATAGCACTCAATACTATAAGAGGTGCATGAGTGGATTATAAGAGGTCATTGTGTTAGGGATGTCATAGCAAAAAATTACTACAATCAATCTTGTGGTTGCCAACACTATTTCATTATGCAAAAGAGTATACCAAAGCATGTGACATCTACCAATGCATAAGAAAACCAAACCACTGAAATTAGATGCCTCTCATCCCCATCCTTTCCCATATGCCATTTTAAAAATTATCCATTGAATTTTTTGAGCCTATTACTCTTGATGTGAGGTGCACATGTGTATGATACATTCTAGCTATCACAAATTAATTCACCAAGTGGGTCAAAGTAGTATCAACCAAAGATTATACAACTACCACCATAGTAAGATTTATCTGGGAGAAAATCATCAATCACTATGGATGCCCACTTAAATTGACTAACAACCATGGTATGCACTTTATTCATGAAATAGTTCAAATCCTATTAAAAGAATATATGGTGGTGCACCATAAAATGACACCCTACCATCCCCAAGTGAATGGAATCATAGATGCATTCAATAAAATATTAGGGATGTGCCTCCTGAAAATATACGATATTGATTGCAAGGATTGGGATGACCATGTGTCCATGGTATTATGGGCTTATCACACAACATACAAGTGCTTGAATAAGGCTACACCATTCCAACTGGTGTTTGGCATAGAGTTCATTTTACTTATTGAATTCTTAGTCCAAGCATTATACATCACATGTATTGGTTGATTAGATTAGCAAGGGTCATTGAACACATGCCTAGAAGACTGGAGTGCTTAGATGAGACACACACCCAAGCACGGTAGAACTAGAAAATAAAAAAGGCACATCAAAAGGTATGGCATGATAAGCATGTTAAGTGTAAGGTATTTACATAAGGTACACTAGTCTTGTTATATGACTCAAAGTACCTCAAACACCCAGTCAAACAACATATTAGGTGGATGGGACCTTATATCATCCACAGTGTATTAGAAATTGGCTCATGTAAGTTGTGCATGTTGGCAAGTGAAATGCTCCCTAGGCATTTCAATGGTAGTAGATTGAAGCTATATTGTCACTAGAATGACACTTGCACCATCACATACTGACTTCTTGGTCATAAGTCAGTTGCTGGGTTTTGACCATAATAATATTTGGCACAAGCCAAATCTTTCCTTATGTTTGTTTATTTTGTATTGAGTAAATAATCATGGCACTTTCAAGATATAGGAGAAATCTTATAACACTTAAAGGCATAAATCCAGTGCAAGGTTTTATATGGAGTAGGGAAGGCTGAATCAAGAGACATCACAGCACAAATAAATTGACCAAGAAAGAGAGGTGTGCTTGAAAGGAATCACAACATTGAGAAGAGATGGAACCTATGATGTTGAATTGTGTGCATGTAAAGTGTTTCACCCAGGTTACCATAACAAGGTTGAAGGTCATACCAAGTTGAACAAAGTGCTAGAGAATGACCATCGAGATAGTTGGAACCCACCCAATGGTCAACAAGAAGTGACCATTTTAATTACCTATCACTTCACCAAATAAATTATTAGTAAATTTAATGTAATGATGGTAGAAGCACAAATATCCATGATAAATGAGCAGTTGGTGGTGGATTTTAGTAGATTTCATTGGTTTAGTAGATTTCAAGAAATCCACATGCCAACAAGCCATCAATGTGGTAGTTGAAAATATAGTATAAAGGAACAGATGGCCAAGGTAGCAAGGTTACTATTATTTTCAAAAATTTTGAGTAGAACAAAGAGCCAAAGCCATTAAACGTGAAAACTGATACTAGAGAGAAAACTAGTCATCAATAGCCCCCAAGCAAGAACGAGTGAATAATGAGAAGATTACATTATGTTTTGAGTTAAAAAATAGGTGAGTGGACATAAATTTATAAGGGAAATAAAGGAGTATAAGCTTATCATAATGATCAAGTTGCCATTAATGGTACAGGAAGCTCAAGAGCTAAACACAGCTGCATTTCCCATAGCTCTAAAGAAACACCAAGCATGATTTTTAGCTTCAATAAAATTAACTAGCCATGCTTCAATAGAAATATATTAAGGATGTGTAAGAAAAGGCTAAGAATGAGTCTCCCATGGGTGTAAAAGGATTTGAAGAAAACATGAGCAATGAAAGAAGCAACCACCATGAAATGGGAGGCACATATGGTAAAGGGCATAAGCATCATGGAAGTAGGGCCATAAGCGAGTGCAAATCTAACCTATAGATAAATGTAATTCCCCCTAGAGGTTATAGTGGGGGAAAATTGGGTGTCATTTTTTCATATATGCAAATTTAAGGACTACAAACACTAAACTGGAAGTAAGGTGCAAGAGTTGAACCAAGACTGCATAGTAGACATAGGGAAGAATACAAATGTGGGTGTCACACTCTTTAATATCTCCATTAAAGACAAATTGGCAACCATGGGTGCAATGCAACTATTTGAACTACCAAACTTCATCAAGTCAAAAAACTTGGTGCATTTTTTCCTCTTCAAGGTACATGGTGACCAATTTACTTTGTAGGATAGAGCATAAGGATCTTGGTGAGCCTCATTAGTAGAATCACGAGACTACTTGGCATAGGGGAGACATTTGTGAGATTATAGAGGATGAATTATAGGTTAAAAGGGTCACAAAGCTCCTAGGTTATTACAAGTCAAGGTTTGTGTTCCCCATCAAAGACATCCAAGACCCCAGTATAAGGGCAGTGGTGCACCTGGTTAGTTCCAAACGATGCCCTGGCAGTTGATGGTCTGATATGATCAATAATTCCTTTTGTATTTCCCACCACATGATGTAATGTATGAAATTCAACATCTCCAAGTTGATTATTAAGGAGATAGTCAAGAATGTGCAATAGTGCCATCAAGCATACAAAACCTTTTGATGGGTGTATATGTTGATTCTTATAGTAATGGAGGAGATAGGTGTGCTAGACGGTGATGACAACAACCTATGGGTATTCCCACCCAACCATGAATCCCATGTGATGAAGTACCAAGACTTCATTTACCCACCCAAATTCTCATATAAGTATAAGATAAGGGTGCAAGGATGGTTTGACAGGTATGTAAAAGCCTTCAAAAAGGAGTGGTGCATCCCTCAAGAACTTCCTCAATAATTGGTGGGAATGGTAACCTTTGTCATGATGCAGCACTTCTATGTGGTATGCCTAATGCTCAGAAATGAGAACTTATCAAGATGGATCTAGTTACCTTACGCATTCTCAACCAAGTATGTCATGGTGGCACTAAGGAAAATCCTAAATGCACAATAACATGAGATCTCGATCAAGATCATAGATTAATATAGAATTAGGATGAGGTACCAATTTATGCACCTTGGAGCCAAGGCCACCAAATATGAGGAAGATGACACCAACAAGACAAACATCCATCCCCTCCATAGAGTGATAATAAATGGGAGGATCTTTAACCTCTACTATGAAATGAAGTTGTGTAAGAAGGGTAGTGATTCTGTAAAGGATGATGATTTCCCCCTCATAATTGGTGATGAAGGGAAGGTTATGTCAAATATGCAAGAGAATACTCTCCAAAGGAAATAGGGAGAGAAGCTTGAAGAGATCATGGATCACATTCAATTAAAAATTACCTCCAGAGACAATTGTGCCCCTCGCTCCAAAGAAGTGCATGACCTTCATGCAAGAGAGTGATTATTTCTAGCAAAAAATGCAAGAAGAAGACCAATGGACACATTACATTCCCCACTATAACTCTTTCAAAGATGGAGAAAGAGGTGACCCTCGTACCCATAATAGAGGAGGAAATCAAAAAAGATTGAGCAGGGACCTATATCATGTAGATAGAAGAAGGATAAGAGGAGCCAAGCATCAAAAATGTACAAGAATTCGTGAAAATTAGTATGACCACCATATTTGAGGAAACAGATTAATTAGAAAGCCACACATCCAGCAAGGAGGCATCCACACCACATCTACAAATAGTCAAGGAAAAATGAAGGGTTTGGAATAAAATGTGGTTGAGCGAGGAGAACATCAATAAGGCATTTACACTTGAAGAAAAGCGGAGACTTTCTTGGGAAAAGGAATTGGCCAAGTTAGAGAAAAGGGCCTTAAAGGTCCCTGCTAGCATAGGACCAGTAGATGAAATGGTCATGCAAGATCCAAGTGACCCAACTAGGAAGGTAGAAGAAGTTGCATAAGAGGCATGCCCAAGTAATGAAGGGGTATCTCAACAAAAAAAGGTGATATTGGTACCTTAGGACGGCAAGTAGAGATGGCAGAGGAACCCCAATAGTAACAAATTGACATTGGTGATGAAGGAATTTCCCTTGAGGTGAGTATTAAGAAACCTCAGGATGAATAAATGAATGAGGAGGAGAAGTTCAAGGAAGAAACCTTCAAGGATCAAATAGGTGACTCCTCTAAGGAGAGTGCCAAGGAGAGCAGTGGTGTCAGTGAAGAGGAGGAAGTATAGATAGAAAAGGTCATCATTGATAAGGATAACAAAAATCTGAATATAAGGGAGAAGACACAAGATGAATGGGTAGAAGAAGAATTCTATATGTATGACACTATGCCCCCAAGCTACCATGACCAGGATGCACAAACAACTCTCATTTACACAAGACCACTATATGGATGAGCCCCAATTTGAGGCACCTAGAGAAGATACTTCGAGCCTAAAATATCTTGATGAGGGACATGACTCCCTTCCTATTAACCCTCATGCTATGAACCCAGTCTAATCTAGGAATGCACTGATCATAATGGTCATAGAAGTTGCATGCCAAAACATAATTAATGATGACAAGGTGAGGAAATGGAAAAAGGTCCACAAAGAAGCCAAAGATGAAGTGCAGGCTAACAAATTCAAGTTGCAACAAATCTATGAGCACATAGAAGCAGTTGAACCATCTCTTTTGTTTAGAATCAATACTTCAGACCTTTCATAACTTGACAAAATTTGTGTGTTGGTAGAGTAGATACTCCCAAAGTTAAAACCTAAGTCAATGAAAGAAGAAGAAGATCCTAACATCATGCTAAAGAATGAGATAGTTGATAAACTCCAAGAGGTAGAAGACCTCTTTGCTAAATTACAAGAGGGCATGGATGCATTAGATGCCATTTTTTTAAGCTTCTCAAACCAAGCCTCAGTTATAGATGCACACCTAAAGCAGGCAAAGGAAGAGAAAGAGAAGCTGATGGTGCAAGTGTACTTTAAAAACATGTCAGACTGGGTGCATGGGGAGTGTCAACATGCTTAATAACCAGATCAAAGATCAAGATAATAACTTTGAAGCACTCTTATACACTCTACAAACTAAGGCCTATGATTAAGGAGTGATCTTAGATGGGAGTGTGGAAAAGGTGAAAGCCAATGTTGAGGATTTCTATAAGGAATTGGAGAAAATAGATGTGCCAAAATAGATAATGTTGTCTAAGAAATCAATTTCACCATTAAGGGATTTGAGGACTTTAGCACTAAACTCAAAAAGAATGCGCTTGAGTTCTATGCTCCCAAGATCTTGATAGCCTAGTTTAAGGATGGATTAAATTTTTGTGTAGGGTAATGTTAGGTCCCTATCTCATTAAGTAAAGGATTTGTGCCAAAATGACATCCACACAAGTATAAAGGAATCATTTTATGTAGGGGTTAGCCCTTTGGTATTTTGGTGCTAGTTAGAGGGTACAGTGCAAATCTTATGCCAACTAGCAGGCAACTAACTATCTCTCAGATTTTTAGTATATCTTATAGGATTGGTGAGACGTGGTGACTAAAGCATAGAGTTCATGGGGTTATGGAGCTGGTAGGTATGATCACCAAGTTCCATCTCATCACTCAATGTGTACTCTCCACCCTGGCAAAGATGCTCTTGAAGGCTATTTAAGGAGTCCAATCCAGAAGAAGAAGGCAGATAAAAGAACTGTAGTAGAGCTCTAGCAAAAGGAAGTCACTCTATATTAATTCATCTGGTAGCCTTTAGGCTGAGGAATAATATGGATGCCATAAAGCCTCCATTTGGGCTCCATTTTTAAGTACCCAAAGTCACTTGTGAACCTTTGGGTCATTAAGTAGTATGACTAAACATATATTCTGCTATGAACTCTATACTCTATTTTTAACTTTGATTAATGGTGAATATTGTTACCTATTCTGTCTAGTTTACTTTTTTTTGTTTTAATTACTTAGGAAATACATATGGAGGTAATGTTTTACTTTTAATATAAATATGTGAATCAACATTCATGCAATTTCTCTAGTTATCTTCATTAATAGAGTCCCTTTAATAAATGGCGATGTCATCATAACTCTGTATAGAGATTAAGTATAGATTTTAGACCAAGTGTTCTTATATTTATTAGGATCATGTGCCTAGTATGAGTAGTTTGAGTGAAAGCAACCTTTTAACCCTTCAAGTGCCTATATGACACTAGGCTTAGTCCACGAAAGGCTTGTGCCCACTTGACACTAGGCTTAGTCCACAAAATGCTTGTGCCTATGGATCTACCTAAAGCTTTTGATGAATTGATCAAGTCCCCTAATAAAGTCTCATGTCATGGCATAACTGGCCCAAAACAAGTCCCAATTCCTTCTCATTTACACTTCGGGTGAGCGCATAAGGCATGTGCCTTATTTGGATTGATGTCAACACAATCGAGTGTTCAAATGTTGAGCACAAAGGAAGTATTCCATGCTTGTGCCTAGTTGTAATGAATTGATAATTAACTAAGATAACACAATATTTTCTACAACACCTCTAAAGCTTCTCTAAAGAATTATCATGACTTACAAGACATAAATAACTTCTTCCTACGCTTTATTGCATCAATCTAGCATGCATAGACCCTCAAATCTATCTCTTCATCTTTATTTGGGTTTTATATTATCCACACCATTAGGTTTGTCTACGATTGGATTACTTAGATGATCAATTTATAGAACTTGAAGGCTAGAACCTATCCAAAAAACATCATGGACATGTAAAATGCGTCTCTAGCTTCTTCTACCATCCATTTACTCTTCTTGACCAATTCAACTTTTGAGAGCTACAATAATTTATTGACAAATAAGCATGTACCTATTCATTTTTCTCTCATCTGACTAACCACCACCACCCTAAGGTACCTGGGAGAGTTGAATACATGCTCCAATAGCTTATCTAGGTAGTTGAATCCATCTTGAGTTGATTTGAACAAAATCTTTCACATCAGGTCCTTATTAGGGTTTTAGGGAGGTTTAACACATGTTTCGGTGTTAAGGATTGTTCATAAAGGACTTCCACTTGAATCCAAAACTAATTCCTATATATCTTATCTAGGATCCTTCCCTATCTCTCCTAAATAGATTAGGCTCCTATGCAGAGGTTACACGTGCCCATGAATGTTTGAAAGTGCTTCTTGGGTTGGAGTACCTCATTTTATGAGCTCAACAAGGCCTAAAACAATTATTCATGCACTTTTCATTTAAATATTGACCTCAAAATTTGTTATCATACCTAAAATAACTTATCTCACCTTTGTTCATGCTCTCATGAGCATACTTGTTTTGAAATCTGATCTTCATACCTCACGAGGCTAGGCAGGGTCTAGGAGTGGTCTAGGTGCAGAGTTAGACTAAAGGTCCTACCCCTATAGGCTCACCAGGAAACTCTCATGAATGCTTCTATACCTTAATCACATGCTCAAACAATGCCATACAACCTTCACATGCCTGTGTTCATTCATTTCACCATGCACATACCTCTTCATGTCATGACTATGTTTCCTATGCACTTGACATCAATGACATGTACCTTCCATGTTGATATTAACAATGATATCAATCATGTAGACATAAGACATTAGTTGCCTTCAAATTCTCTCTTTCTCTTTCTCTCATGACAGCACTCTTTTTCCATGCACCTTGTCACATCACACACTGCCAACTGTCCTTAGTCACCTTTGACATTAACCTTCACAAGATGCACCTTTGACATCAATGACAATACTCAACATGAACTAGTTCTCATATCATCATATCACACAAGGGAGGAAAACCCATACGAGTTCACCTTAGGTGAGAAGAATAGAGGATCTGGGATGGGCTCATGTTAGTTATATGTAATGGGTATAGGATTCAAAAGGATCAAATAGGGGAGAGTACCAATTAGATTTGGGAGCATATAATAATACCATAGATGCCATTCAACAAACAAGTTTAGAAAAGAATCTTATTATTATATTTATTCTTTTTTATATAATAGGGTAGGTTATTACATTCAGCACACTAAGTGATTTTAATCTACAAACCAAAGCTTACTAATAGCTCTTACCTATCCCTACTCTAGTCTAATGTTAGTGTTCAACCTTGCTTCACTTGGTTAAGGCTTGTTATCTCTTACTCTCTACTATTCACTATTCTCTCTTTCACCACAGTCTTCACAATGGCTTCTTTATCTTTGTCTCTCTTCTATCTCCTTGAGCCTTTGCCTACCTAAACTACCATTTGAATTGCCAAATTAGCCTAAGGTAATTACCATGTTGTTCAAAGTCATACCACAGTAACTCTATGTCATGATCCATAGCCAGCCAATCCACATTTCACTTTATCTTGCAATCTCCCCTATGGTTCCTAGGTCCATGTGGCTACTTTTCCCTCAATCACACCACTTTATCATGTAGCATGTGTTGGCACGGTCTTGATATCTAACATCTACTTTGTTGGTAATTCTTTTCAAGGTATGTGTGTTGGTTATGTGGTTTGGATTGCACATGCCTATCAGCGAGTGTTATTGAATCCTACTTAAAGCACACAAGCATGCACTTGTTTGGTACTTATCCAATTATAGGGGTCAACATGAGACCACCCCAAAAATTCTTGAGGAGGTGTTTCCCATAACATTTAATATGACATAGATTCTCCACCTAGTTCTAAAGAGTATCATTTATCTCATCTAATAGTAGATGAGTACAAATATCAAGTGTTCGATGGTTTGTAGTTGAGATTATATGTCAATGATAGCATGTAAATATTACAAGATGTTCAAGGCAAGTAAGTATTATTTTAAGTATGAGTTTAATTTTAATATTTAGTTTTATCAATTATTGTTATTTATTAATAATATTTATGTTACATTTTTTTTTAAGAAAATTATTTTTGTTTTGTTATTTTGTTTCATGTACTTTTAAAAATATTTTTTTGAGTTAAAAAAGAAATTTGGAAAAAAATCTTAGCTAGAATTAAAATGTAAACCAATCAATCATAAAAAAAATAGTTAGTTTATTCTATTAAAAAAGAGTTTGGTCGTACCTACTATGATGTGAATATTATTTAAAAAAATTGTGGCAATGGTGCTTAGGATTATGAGGTGTTATATATGGGTATGATAACATAATTAATTTGAATAATATTTTTAATAAATTTATATTTTTTTATTAACATATTAAAAATTTAATGTGCATGAGAACTACAAGGTTAATATGCAAGAGGAAAGTGTAACTCGCCAACGATTAGTTGTGAATATAGCTACTTGAAAAATACAATCAAAAAGTGGTGCAAATGAGATGCACAACAAAATTTTGATAGTTTAAAAAAATAAAACCATTTAATCTAGATTGGTCTTTGTTCATTAGTTCCTTGCATAAACTTATTAATTGTATCCTTTATCCCCTTCTTTATACACAACCCTTTCTTATATCCTTGTACTACTTTTTAAAATATCATAATTTTATGTAAGTTGGATATAGTAAATGGTCTTCTAATTTTACCTATATTAAAAGATATTTATATTGTTGATCATATTTTCCATATATACACAATTTATTACATTATACTCTTTAAATATAGGGCATTCAACAACGTATCGATTTGATAGTACAAGGTGGAAAGCAAGCATTGGAGAAGGGGCATGTAAAGGATGTCCAACCAAAAATATAGATCATATGTTGGATGGTCCTTGCCCAAAAAAAATGTGTTTATAAATTAAATTTTCCTCTTTGTGGTCATTAGCCTAAAGCTCTGTGTATCTGAACACAAAGAGAGTAGGGATTGCTCTAAAAAAAAGCTTTGAATTTTATAAAACGAATAAATTTAAAGTGTATTAAATTTAATTGAAATTTATTTTCATTAATTTCTAATATTATAATACATGCTATTGACTTCAAGTATATAAAGAAATAATGTTATAATCTTATTTTGTTTAAAATATAAAATAATTTTATGGAAAACGACTTTGATATATGTAAGCAAATTCATTTTTCTTACAATATTTTAAATTTAGGTGTCTAATTAAAATAATAAGTTTATTTTCTTAATGATTTAAACGAAGATATGAAAAACTAAATGATGTTTTTTACGTTGAAACAAAATGAACATAATTATCAAAACAAATTTTCTTTTCTTAACTTTTCCAAAAACAAAATTTGACAATTTAAACATTATCAAAAATAGAATTTGATGGTTTATATATTATTACCTAATTATCGTAAATTTTCTTATTTCATATTTAATGAATTTATAAATTATGTTCTTTGATTTCTTGTATGGATAATTAAAACCACCACCACCCAAAAAAACACAAATCACCCATTGGACCACTCCAAACCCATTTTATCTTCCAAAGGCTCCACCACAAATGTCAATTTCATCCCATCCCAACTATCCCAAATAAAATAAAATAAAGAGTTGGCGAACATTCAATATTGTTTCTAATAATAAAATTAATTTGTTCGCTACAATCGTCCTGATTTGCTCTGAAATGGACACGTGGCTATGGTCCACATTTTGTCCGTAGCCTTTAAGGAAATGCAATTTTCTTCGTAAATTCCAAGTAACTATGTTTTCTTGATGCCCATACCTTAGTCTCCATGCTTTAACATTTCATTGTCTTTAGGAAAAATCCAAGTTTTATAGAAAGACACAACTCCTGAGGCCTTCTACACCACACAATAACCTCATCCCTTCATCAACATTCCCAACAAAATAGGGTTTTGCCGATTTTTTTTTGGTATAACATTTAATGTTCAAGCTCTAAGGTTGCCCAGTTAAAAAAAAACTTTCAATATTGGTATTATTTTTATTATTTGTAGATATTTTAAAATAGTTCTCATATGTTAAAGTATATGTGTGTTTGCCAATTATTAGTTTACATTAAATTTTATTTATGTATGTTTTATTTCTTCTTATCATTTTTTATTGTATTTTCCATCTTTTCTTTCTTTCTTTTTTCCCTTCTTTCCATCCTTCATTTTTTTGTGGTCCTTTCAGAAACGTATATTGTAAATTTATAGCGTTTGGAAATATACAATGCACAATTCTGGAGTGTGGGTTGTTGATATCCATTAAGGTCCCTTCAAGAGTTGTGCATATTGTCTTGGCCACTTTTTCACTCATTGTGTATCAACGTGCACACCAATAGGGTCCTAATTTGAATTCAAGAGGTCTATATATACATAGGTGCATTAGTTCATTTAAGACAAAGAAGTGATAGAGATAATCAATGCGATCATATAGAGAAATCATCTAAGAATCTAAAGAGCATCTAGCATTTATTGCTCACTACATTATAAAAGAGATCAAGCATTTATAGAGTATTCATTAGTATTGAAGTTCATTTTAGCAACACTTAAATTTTATTGGACTGCTTGACTAAATTGTATTATGTTTGGTCTATTATGATTGATATTATATATTGTTAAGGGACTTGATAAGTAGCCAATGGTTGACCCTAAGCAAGGCCCCAAAAAAGATTATTTGTATCCTTTTCATATTCAATTGCACTATTAGGACTTGAAAAAATTCAATTTCCCAAGGATCATCACGAAGATCCATAATAGCAAGCGACTTTTCAAAAACCCACACCTAACGAATGTATTTGTCAAATCATGTTCTACGTGTATGTTGTTTGTCAAGAACATATTTTTATGGTTATGGGTGCCAAAAACGTGGAGTGTACAATTGTAGGAAGGTGCTCAAGTTGCTACGAGTTTTCTAGATTCTTAATCTTGCCACAAAAACTCCAATTTTATTGTCAAATTGCGACAATTGTTTCTAGATTACCCAAAAATCAAGATAATTCTATAAACCTTCTCTTTGTCAGTATTACTTTGAAATTGGAATGGTAATTAAGTTTGATTTTTACTATTTTACATTCGATTAGGCTTAATTACATGTTTACGAATAGATGAATTGCATTTTGATGTCAAAACACTACCCTATCAACTACTTATACAAAATGCATATCCAACTTTTTATGTGTTATATGTACTTCCATATCCACACGAATGTAACAACAAAAACATTCTATTATGCACAACTTACTATATGTCTACTGTTTTAGATGCTAAGAATGTCGAGTGTGCGGTTATGGGGAGTTGTTCATGTCTTTGTGATTTTTGGGGATTCTTATTGTCTTGCCACAAAAACCTTGATTATATTGTCAAACTTTATATGACTATTTCTATATATATACTTTAAACTTCTATAATTCATAATGTTAGGAAACATATTAAAATCTATATTTTCTACTTGCAAATTTTTTTAAAAAAAATACTTCTGGATTACCTAGAAATCAAAATACTTCTCCAAACCTTCTCTTTGTCATTATTAATCTAAAATTAAAATAATAATCAAATTTTATTTTTACTTTTTTTACACTTAATTACATATTTACAGATAGATGTATTGTATTTTGATGCAAACCAATTTGTTATAAAACATTATTACAAAATGTATATACAACTTTTTATACAATAAGCATACTTTCATACAGGTACTAAATTTGATGATATTTATATTTCCCCCCATAAAATACAATCATATTTTATTTATGAATTATATCAACTCTAAGGTAATATTTTATGTAAACTATAAAAATCGTGAAATATTACAATCAATCAATACATATATACACGTATACGTCATATACATATATATACTTATAAATACACATATATGTGTGTAATGGCGTGAGTGTGTTAGATTTTAATTTTTTTAGAGTTAACATTACAAAAATTACCATACTGAAATATATGGTGAGTGAATTATATTTATTGTTGTAGTAATTTTATTTATCTCAAAATAAAATTATTTATTTATTTGGACATGTAATTATTTAATAATATAATATTAGAGAATATAATTTTATTGTGGTAATTTTATTTACTTCAAAATAAAAGAAAATAAAATAAAATAATTTAATTAATTAATTAATTATTTATTTGAGCCTGTAATTATTTAATAACATGATTGGTGAACTATAATTTTATTTACTTTAAAATAAAATAAAAATTATTTATTTACATGGTGAGTAATTATATTTATTGTTGTGATCATTCTAATATATGTTATAATATTATATTCTATTAAATAATATATTATATATAATATTCATATATATATTTGATAAATCTATGCAAAATATATTGAGAATATCATTTTCGAGGCAAGTCAAAATATATATATTAGAAAAAAATTAAGTTTTATAGAAAGAGACAACTATCTTGAGACCGTCTACACCACACAATAACCTCATCCCCTTATCAACATTCTCAACAAAATAGGGTTTTGTCGATTATATTTTTGCATAGTTCTAAGGTTATTCAGTAAAAAAATATTTCAATATTAGCACTATCTTTATTATTTGTAGATATTTAAAAATGGTTTTTGTATATTAAGGCACATGTGTGTTTGTCGATTATTGATTTACATTTAGTTTTATTGATACATGTTTTATTTCTTCTTGTTATTTTTTATCATGTTTCTCATTTTTTCTCTTTCCTCTTCTCCTCCTTATTGTTTATTTTTTACGGTCCTCTCAAAGAAGTACATTGTAAATTTATAGGGTCTATAAATTTACAATGCATAATTTTGAAGTGTGGGCTCTTGCCATCCATTAGGGTACCCTCAAGGGTTGTGCATATTGTCTTTGCCACTTTTTCACTCATTGTGTATAGCATGCACACCAATAAGATCTTAACTTAAATTCAAGAGGTCCATAAATACATAGGTGCATTAAGTCATTTAAGACAAATAAGTGATAGAGATAATCAATGCAATCATATAGAGAAATCATTTAAAAATCTAAAGAAATTTAAATAGCATCTAGCATTTATTACTCACTACATTATAGAAGAGATCAAGCATTTATAGAGCATTCATTAGTATTGAAGATTGTTATAACAACACTTAAATTTTAATGGACTGCTTGGCTAAATTATATTATGTTTGATCTATTACAATTGATATTATATTCTGTTGAGAGGCTTGATAAGTAACCAATGCTTAAAACTCTAGCTGGCCTTAAGCAAGGCCCCAAAAAAATATTATCCTTGTCCTTTGCATATTTAGTTACACTATTAGGGTTTGAAGAAATTCAATTTCCCAAGGATCATCATGAAGATTCATAATAGCTGGCGAGGTTTTCAAAGACCCGCACCTAACGAATGCATTTATCAAATCAAATTCTACTTGTCTAAAAATTGTCAAGAACATATTGTTTATGGTTATGGGTGCCAAAAACGTGGATTGTAAGATTATAGGAAGATGCTCAAATTGCTACATATTTTCTAGATTCTTAGTCTTGCCACAAAAACTCCAATTTTGTTGTCAAATTGTGACAATTATTCCCAGATTACCCAAAAATCAAGATAATTCTATAAACCTTCTCTTTGTCGTTATTACTTTGAAATTAGAATAGTAATTAAGTTTGATTTTTACTATTTTACATTTGATTGGACTTAATTACATGTTTACGAGTAAATGAAGTGCATTTTGATGTCAAAGCACTACCCTGTATACTACTTATACAAAATGCATATCCAAGTTTTTATATGTTACATGTACTTCCATATCCACACAAACGTAACAAGAAAAACATTCTATTGTGTAGAACTTACTACATGTTGTCTATGGTTTTAGATATTAAGAATGTTGAGTGTGCGATTATGGGGAGTTGTTCAATTCATTGTGATTTTTTAGTGTTTTTATTATCTTGCCACAAAAACCTTGATTATGTTGTCAAGCTCCGACGATTATTTCTATATTATATACTTCAAACTTTTGTAATTCATAATGTTAAGAAAGAGAATAAATTATAGATTTTCTACTTATAAATTTTTAAAAATAAAGTATTTATTAATTACCTATAAATAAAAATACTCCTCTCTTTATCATTATTAATCTAAAATTAAAATAATAATTATGTTTTATTTTTAACTTTTTTACTTTTTTTACATTTAATTGGACTTAATTACATATTTACAGATAGATGTATTGTATTTTGATGCAAACCAATTTGTTATAAAACACTATTACACAATGTATATACAATTTTTTATAAAATATATATATTTTCATATAAGTGCTAAATTTGATGATATTTACATTTTCCCTCATAAAATATAATTATATTTTATTTATAAATTATATTAACTACAAGGTAAAATTTTATGTAAACTATAAAAAATCATGAAATATTATAATCAATCAATACATACATATCATATAGACACACGCACATATATAAATACATATAAATGTATATGTACTTACATGAGTGTGTTAGCATTTAATTCTTATATTAATAAATACATATATATGTATATGTAATGACATGAATGTGTTTGCATTTTATTTTTTTATAATTAATATTATAAAAAATATCATACTGAAATATATAATAAATGAATTATATTTATTGTTGTTATAATTTCAAAATAAAATAATTTAATCATTTATTTATTTGGATTTGTAACTTACCTAAAGTCTCATTTATTTAATCTTTATCGAGTAGTCTAGTATGGATGAACATTAATTAGGCAAAGAAAATATATGTGAAACAATTAATAAATATTGTAAGACTTAATTAATAATTTCAAGTTCAGAGGTAAGGTATTGGATTTCGATATGTGGCATTTAATAGTATTGGATTTTGTAATAGTCTTTTAAATTTAAATAGGGAAATGCATGCTCATAATTGATAGTGATTTAATTTAAAAATCTTAAACTAATTAAGAATATAGGTATAAAACATTGAGGGCACTTTAGATAGGTATAAAGTTTAAGTGTGTTCTTTAATTCTTATACACAGGGTTATAAATAAAATGATAATTATGTTTATTTGGTCTAGATTAATGTTTCTTTATTTTAATATTTATATTTTATAAAATATATTTTCTTCTTTTTATTTTATAATAAAAATATTATATGAATTTAAAGAAAACAAATTGAGTTATTAGGAGCGTGTGATAAACTAGGAGAATAATATAACTAATTTTATATTTGTTAGGTTTTTAAATAGTAAAAATTGTATATAACTATATTTTTTAGCTATGATTTATCTTGCAAGACATGTTAGCGCATCAATATATTTAAGAGCATGTTTTAAGGAGTGCATCAAGATTGAGGTGGGTTAGTTCATGATGATTATGTGAGAGATTCCCTTGACGATCATTTGTTATACATCCCTTCATCCATCATCATTTGCTCAGTGTAGCCTCTAATTTGTTCTTGTTTTCCCTCTTCCCTCCTTTTATTCATATTTGAATGTTTTTCCCTGACTTGTTCGGCCTGATCAAAGTAGTCTTCTATTTCTCCCCCTCTTAACTGATTGCATTAGCTAGGTCGAAGCAATGTTATGTCTACCATCACTTTTCATATTTGTTTGGCCACATTGAAGCAATATTATGCCTACTAATAGTTTTCACATTCATTTGATTGTGCCAAAGTCATTGGCAAATTTTGATAGGTGACTTTTAGGATTTGGACTAGTATATATAGGCTTCATAATTTTCATTTTCATAATCAAGATATCCAATGTGCTCTTCTCGCACACATAAATTTACCTTAATATGAAGAAGAAACATTAAGGTTTAGGAGCTTACACTTCTGGAAGTCTAGTTTACATAAGGTCTTCGAAGATTTAAGGAGAGAAGTTGAATCGGTAAGGTACACCTAGTCATCAAATTTCTAACTAAGGATACTTATGTCTTTTTCTTTACATATTGAGCTTCACCTACAATATCTTGTACAAAGTGCCACTTGAATTGAGGGAGATATTGATGAACTGACAAGTCAACCCAAGGTAAGTATCATTATCCATATACTCTTTCTTTATTTACTTTGGTGTATATGTGTGTATGCATGCAAATGCCCACACAGTATATAATTTTATTATTATTTTCCATGATTAGATAGGTATATGCATGTTATTATATGTTATCTTTGCATGACATTTTGATTTGTTTACACCTCATGGCCACAGTCCCTAGTTTAGACACATATTGGTTATAATTATTAGTTATAACCTCCTGGTTATAATTATTAGTTGTAACCTCCTAGTTATAATTATTAGTTATAACCTTCTGGTTATAATTATTAGTTTAGAACCTCTTGGTCACTACCTAATGGCATTTATCACTCTTTATCTTACACTTTTTACATCTCAGATCTAGGTGAGTCTTTGTTCATCAATTTATTTCATAGAGTTCTTAATTACATCCTTGATATCCCTATTACAAATAGCTCTTGCTTACATCCCCATCCCATTTTGTGACATGATAGGTTCTATTTATGTTCGATCTAGTATGGTCTTCTCCTTTTTCCTATATTAGAGGATATTTGTAATATTGATCATATTTTCTCTACATACAAAAAAAAACTCAATAATAGTATGTTGAAAACAATAAATTGCATAGATGATAACAAGTCCAATGATGTACAGAACCTTAAGTCAAATACCAAATATGTTACACATGAAAATACTAACATCATCAATTATAAATGCTCTCTACATTAGAGTTAAAAAAACATTTAAAAATATAATAAAATAAAAAATCTCAAAAAAAAATCATACATTGTCTTTGTATATATAATCTAAAACATGTATATTTTGATAATTTATATATAATTTAACTCGTGTTTTTTTATTTGAAATATTTTGCTTTTTATGGCTCCAAAATGCTAAAAAATGGAACACAATATTATGCTATCATGATTACTTGATCTCTCTAGAATATGTGAGTGCTCAATATAATACCAACAATATTTGGTGTAATCTTTATACCATTCTCTCTATCAAATGAATTACAATGCTTATGTGTTTATATATAAATGATTTCGAATTAAGCATTTTGACTAATTTTGATTTAATGTTGTTAGCTAAATTTATTTGTATACAAGAAGACCATTAACCAAAAAAAAAATACAACCAACACTTGCATAACATCTCCAAATGAGAAGCTCACCTTAGGTGCACAATCGGTTACTTCTCAAGACCCCAATCATTGAAACAAGATAGCTATGGAGATTACATAAACCATTATTAACATATTACACATTGTTGGTGTAAATTGTTAATTAAACATTTAGTTTAGCTAGTGAACAAGTAATTATTTTAGGACTTATCATTTTCTTATTGATAAAATAAGCTTATTTCAACTTGGAAAATTGCACTAAAGTCCAAGTTGCACACTCACATGGCAAGTTGCACTAAAGTCCAAGTTGCACATTAAAGTGAAATTTATGCAACCACTTGCATTCATGAGTTTTTTCATGATGTATAAAATCAAGGCTCTCCCTGACTCTCACATTGTATTAGTGTGATGTGGAAAATAGATTGTGAAAGTTTATTTATATTAATCAGTACATGCCTTTGTGCAGTGTTAATACAATATTAGTGGTATGCTATTATATCCAATATTTATATCTCTTTATTTTTCATGATGTGAATTATGTCTAAGACTAATGTGTTTTATCCTTATTAGTCCAATATTCTAATATGGTCTTAGAGTGTGAGTCTTAGGCTAGCTTCATCATTGTAGGTGTGTTACTAGGAAAGTGCACTTCAAGGGATTTTTTTGGAAATTATGCATTTGACATTTCATCTAGAAGGGTCAAAAACCCATAGGATGATTGTAAACTTGTTGTGGGTTGTAAGTTAATCTTGTAGTGGCTTCCTTATGGTGGTTCTATGATTTGAAGTTTACACTATTATTTTATCGTTTGGAGCAGACCATATCACATTGGTAGGTCTATAACAGCTAAGAAAGGTGGTTTAGCCTTTCATTTTTCTAAAAATAGATACATGTAGCTCCAAATCTACCTCACAAGCTTCCATGTTGTTGATCAATTTTTTTAATATCCATGTATTTTCAGCCAACTCTAACCATACAGATGCATCCAGAGCAATTGATTTAGGGTGGTAGGCTCTCATTTTGTACAAAAAGGTCATATTTTACTCCTAATTTGTGAGAATCATTCAATCAATTATGACCATCTATGCGTAATTAGATTTGGATTCTTATTTTTTATTCAAGTGTTTTTTAGTTTTTGATTTATTTTATTTTATTTTTTACTTTGAAAAATATATAAATAAATAAATAAATTTGATTTAATGGGGGGTATCTTTTTTAATTTTTTTGTTGTTTTTATATATTTAAAAATTAAATATAAAAATAAAAAAAATAAAAATAAAACTTGGTGGAATCAGCATGCAAGCTATTCCCCACCCATGCCCAACAACGTCATCTTCCCCCACCTCATCCCGAACTCTTCCTGCCACACTCAACCACCCTAACCTCCTACCAACTCCATTTTCCCTCCTATGTCATCCCACTCATAGCACTTCCCCCAGTCACACCACCTTTAACCACATATTGTTCTCTCAACCACCACCCCATAGCCCCTTGCTTTGCCTATTGAAAATAAAATGATTTTTTTACAAATAAATATTCGTAATTACTGGTCATAATGTTGGTTAGCTCTATCTTGTTGAGGCATTGCAATTGGGGGAGGTCAAGGGTTCAAACCTCCTCCTTCTTATTTTTCAATACAAAGTTTTTTCAGTAGAGCATTTTCAAAAGGCCATTTATAGCCACTCAAAGAATGGTGAGTGGGGCCAGTATGACAGGTGGGCATAACCCCCACATCAAACTTGTTTTTTTACAATCTACTACCTTTTGCCACATTAATGTACCCACTTGGAGATTTTAATCCTTCATAATTTTATGCTCACATTTTTCTAGACCCACTTTATTGAGTATTTTTACAGACACCCCTATGTTGTTTTGCTCATATCTTGAGAATAGCTTGGATTTGGGAGGCAATTACTTTTCCATTTAAAAGATGGTTCCATACTCTTCTGCATGGTATATTTCTTTTCTTCTTGCTCCACCTGAAAGTATTCTTTTTTTAGATTTCCAGAGGCCTTCTTTGTGGTCAAATATTGTCAAAATTCAAATTGCATTTCCTTCATACTCATGACACTTTTTAAGGTGCCATTTTTTTAAACTGTGTTTTTTATAAAATTCAAATTTGTAACTAAAATAGTGTCATGATGTATGGAAATATATATATTTTGTTTCCCATTTTCAACTCATTCAATAACATAGTGATTTTATTTGTAAATGTCAACATTATAAGTAGTTAGGGGCATCATTTTGTCATTTAACTCATAAATTTCCAAAAACTCTTTTTGGGGGGTAAATACTGGTGTACAACACTCATGAGGATTATGCATTATTCCCCTTTTAGTGAAATTGTGCTTCATGCATTGTCCTTGTGTTTGGACATTTATAATCTCACACACTTGCAATTTTTTCCAATCTTCTTCAATGCCCCTTTCTTATCACCTTACCTTATTCTCTAGAGAATCCTTCAATGCCCCTTTCTTAGTGTATTTCATTATTTTATTGCTTCCAATGGTTTTGTGCCCTAACAGATACATAATAATGTAAGAAAATAATAACTTTTAAGCCAAGAGTGATATGATCTTCTTTGAATTTTCTTCACTTTAGGAAGGCATTGTTAAGTTTATAAAGGAAAATAGGGCCGTCAAAGCAAAAAATGTGTTTATCCTCACAAAATGTGTAGAACATGAGTCACTCATTCTCACTTTAAAAATAAGTGCTGCACTCTTGAAACAACACTCTAATAATGTGTAACCCACAACTACTGCACTTGTTCCACATCTAGTACTTACTTTTGACTCTAGCATGCATCCCTCATATCTCTCTTGGAATGTGATTTATCTAATATTAATTCATATTATGATCCCACTACAATCATAATTTCCTTTATCATAACTCACACTTTTTCTAAACATAATGTTAATGTGTTTTCCTCCTATCCCATATTCTCCTCATCATGGGTTATTTTGGCAGAGGTATTGGAAATCATGAATAGGGAATTATGTTTCTTATCTAGCTTATTCATTGGATTTCTCACCATAACATTGGCTATCGATCATGTGCTTCCACTACTTTTTTGGGACCATTTTGTAGCAAATTTACACCTATTATTTTTCACTCTACACTTCTAGAGGACATCAAACAACACAACTCTACTATATCCAAGAATTTATTTGATACTACACTCGTGAATGAGAGACCTGATTCATCTTCATATTTTTCAAGCATGCATGAGATACATGATATTATTTATGTAAGTCTTGCATGGCCTTGACCTTCACTCAATCATGAGACACCTAAGCTTTCTTTTGTTAAGTATGATATTCACATCATCATATTCACTTATGTATGAGATTCCTAAACATAAAATAGATGTTTCATTGCATACATCAATTGTGGACATGGCATTGAATAACTTGTAGGAATCTTTTTCCACCATCCATGTTCATTTGGGATGGATTAATGATTGATTATGGCGGTGTATTCAACACTTCTTAAGTGGACTCTACCTACATGGTTATTCCATTATTCAATTATGTATTATATACACCATTCATACTTTATAAAAATCATCCCTTCTTTGACCAAATTTTAGGTCTCCTGATGACTTCTTCAACAGATAGAATACTCCTTGTGTTGACAAATTTATCACATCCCCATCATTTGTTCGATGATTTGATATTTTTTTGGGATCCATGCAACAAATTTATCATCACTAAAAATAATATCCTTATGTTTTATCTCATATTTTCATGCCATCTTGTTGGTCTTGAGATTTTTCATCCACCTCACCTAATTCAAAATTAAGGGTTTTTCTTTTTTGGTGATATTTTTAAGGTGCATCTCACTATTTTCAAGTAGTTATTCTATGTCATTATACTCTAGGTAGGATCCTTTACGAACATATTTTTTTATAGAAGTAAATTTCTTTCATTGTATATGGGTAGTTCATTAGGCTAGTGTCGGGACCCATTTTAGAGGTTTAGCTTCAGTTTTTATGCATGCTTCCTAAGTTTCACTTAAGGGGGTGTTGGTGTAAATTTTTAATTACACCTTAAGTTTACTTAGAAAGTAAGTAGTTTTCATAATATTTCTTATTTTTTATTTCGAAAATAATCCTATTTGGACTTGGCAACTTGCACTAAAGTCTAAGTTACACACACACATGACAACTTTAACTAAATTCTAAGTTGCATACCAAAGTACAATTTATGCAACTACTTGGAACCACTTAAATTTATGAAACTAATTGCAACCACTTGAATTTATTCATTCATGCGCATTTATGAAGATTTTCATGCTTTATAAAATAAAATATCTTCCTCACTCTCACATTGCATTGGTATGCTATGGAGAATATATTGTGAGAGGTTATTTGTATTATTCAGTCCTTGCTTTTGTGTAGTGTTAATGCAATATTAGTGGTACATTGTTATATCCACTATATGTGTCTATTTTATTTTCATGACATGAGCTATGTCTAATACTAATGTGTTTGATCTTGACACATCCAAAATTTTAATACATACATGAACAATATGTTAGACATTTTCACAACCATCATTTAATAACTACTCATGAAAATAACATTAACACGTCACAACACATAATGAAGTATCAATATGCAACACTTTTATCTCTTTTACTTTCATATAATTCAAATGCATCAAGTCCTCCCTTGCCCATGGTAGGCAAAGGGACATCTAAATACATCAAATCTACCTCTTGCCTACAAGTTCTTTCTAATACCTCTATAAAAGAATAAAAATAAAAAATCATCTATTTTTATCATGTGTAGAAGACATGTTTATATGGATACATGGACCACCTAATTATAATTAATGCTCACAAATAACTCACTTACCCATGTCAAAATCATTAAATTCATAACATTTTACCAAAGTAAAAGTACATGTATGTGCACCCACCTAACCTTACCTAATCACATGTGCACATATAATTTCACTAATATATATATATATATGAACCATAACAAATTTCTATGTGGCACGCTACCCTAAGTACATGGCCCATGTCACAAAAGGATATATATGCCCTTTATACATTAATACATGAAAGTACCATCATAACACACCATTATTCTAAGGGATCTAATAAGGAGCCAACATCTTCTCACCTCAATCTTATGTTTTGTACTAAATAACTTGCATATTCAAATAAACTATGTCGATCACACAATTTCAAGAGAAGCTCACATACATCATCAGTCTACCTTTAAAATCATCACTTAAAATATCCTCCTAGGTTTACTTGGACTCATCCTCTTGGGTTCACCTAGCCTTAACTATCAACATCATGCGCTAATGAAGATGTTTATGTGTTGATGTAGCATTCTCCACATCACTACACTACCCAGCCTCTATATTATTTTTTTTCTATCCTTCCTCATTAACTAGTCATGTTAGCTATTATCAACATGTCTTAGTAATATATTCAACTTATCATATATGTTACCTTCCCTTTCATGATGTGAAACCTGACATATTCCATATCTCTTATGATGTTTCTCTCTTCTACCATCATTCCTCAATATCTATGAGAATATGATAATCACTAACCAAAATCAAACAACACTACTATAACAAAAAGTTGTCAAAGATCACTAATATGTAGACTATCTAAAAGTGGCATCCAACTGCAAACCCTTATTTGTTTAACTAAAACCATTTATCTAGAAAATATTAGAATATTGAAACTTGTTATTCAACTTATGAGTGTAAATATGGCACCCATCCCATCTCACTAGAATGTATGGGTGTCAAGAGATTGTAACTATCGAGTATATATGAATAAATGCTAGATACATAGCTTGATAAAACCTATGACCACTTACCCATGAACCTAAAATGTGTGAATATTCCCCCCATGGTAACCCACTATCCATTCACCCCTTGGCTATTGTACCATCAAATAAACATACATGTGCACCAACCTCTCATGGTTATGCCTTGTGTCTCTAAATACTCTAATCAAATTAATTTATTATCAAAATCAATATACAAATCATCAAGTGATTATATGTGTGACAATATTTTATGAAAATCTAAGATCTAGTGTCAATTTCATGGTATTTACTTTGTGCAAACCAATGTATGCCAAAACCTCTAAACACTACAATTTCATACACCCAAATTGCACTCAATTGTTTTACAAAATATATATTTGATTCCTTTACATGGGGTATTCTTAAAAATATGACTATATCTAAATTATATATATATATATATATATATATATATATATATATATAAATTTAAACCATCCTCACATAAATATGACCAATCATACCATGTTTAATATCACTAAAAAAATCATCTTCTAGCTGATAAATTCCTCCTAGTGTGGCTAGAAATAGAAATAAATATGTTACTTCAACAAAACACAATATGTGATAAATAAGAGCCATAAATTCATCACCACATTAAAATTCCCATAAATATAGTTATCCCTTCATAAATATAAGGAAGAAATATGTAAAATTAATTAACATGATTGTAACACACTAATATTCCCTAAACTTGTAACACACTAATATCCCCTAAACTAATGCATATAACAAAATATTGCACCACCAAAAATATAGTGTTCACACATACATCAGACTAACACATCTCACTCCTACCAATCATGAAAAATTATATATTCTTCATGTATACCCAAAATTTCATCAAAATATAAAATTCACTTAGATGTGAAATTGGATGCTTAGATTTAAACCTAAAAATGCAGATCTAAAACTTGCACATTTAGATTTACAACCTACACCAACATGTAATTATAGATGTAGGGTTTTTTTTTTTTAATATAGTGTGGACATATAAAATTAAATTTTAACCATCATAAAATTTTATTTATAAATAAACTAGACTAAAAAAACTTTAAGCGATCACTAAATTATCCTATCATAAATCATACTAAAAGGGCATGGTAAAAGTCAATATGATGGTTTCCTAAAAATGACGTATAAAGGAAGCTAGATTATATGTAGTAGGCATATCTACAACCAATAATTATACCTTGATTGATGTGTAGTTGATACACAATCGAACAGACTCCTCATTTATTCTACTACGTAGAGTTCACACCTCTCACACAATTATGCACACTCTTTTGTCCAAAGTTTATTCATAACCTTACACACAAGTCATGTTCCTACTCATGGAATTTCATGCAACATTCACCTTAGATCATAGATTTCACACTTTAAATTGCACATCCCCACACACTTCACAGGCATCTGCTCACATACTCACTTGCTCCTTTGGTCCCCACCTCAACACAACCATGTGTTATCTTGCCCTAATTATGTGATTCAAAATGTGTCCCAACTAGCCATTAGCCACCAATTAAGGATCATGAGATTGGGAATCATTTTAGATATCCTAGACATTAAATGTTTAAAATATTACGACTACCCCATATGATAGGAGATCAGTTCACTTATCAAAACCCTCCTTAGTAGTTATACAATACTTATTACTTCTCTTATATTATGCATGTTAAATATGTAACATAAGCATTTAGCCAAATAGTTAGTCAAAAATAATGTAGCCATATCAATGACATACACAAAGTCATAACATAACTAGCTTGATTTGTGCATATAATTTGTATAACATGTATTGTAGACATTATATTATATATTCCCTATTCTTTGATTTATGAATAAAAGATGCATTTCCTGCACATAAGACTTTCACTCCATTAAATGTGTGTTTGATTATTTTGTTTGAATACTCTTTATGTATTCACTCTATATAACCACACTTAGTTGTCCCTCGCACACTCGGTCTTGGGTCTTGTGGTATGGATCATTGGTATCATATTGACCTAAGGATTGGTATCAGAGCTTTGTTATATTCTTTTTTATGATTTTAATCACATGAGCACAATGAGAGAGAGAAGGTTTAAAAATCATTTCTATTTTAGAGATACTAAAATAATTTTGTATCAAAATTGAGATAGCTAACACCTAAAATTAACCTGAGGACTACCCTAGAGTTTAAAGGCCCATCATCAATGTACTAGAGGCTCAATGCACCAAAATTTTCAATTAGTTCCATGAATTGATGATGCATCTCAAACTGACATCTCCCACTTCATCTCAACAATACACTCCATAATGGTTTTAGCAATAAACCCCCTTCAAAGTACAAGTCAATATCAGCATCCCTCTATTTAAAGGCAAAATCGATGCCAAAGTAGAAGATGTCTAGATTCATCAAATCTAGGCATACTTCTTACTCAATTGTTTCACTGATGCTGAGAAGATCACCTTCATAGTACTAAAGATGTCCATTCTAGTTATTCATTGGTGAGAGACCTTTATTGCATAGTATACATAGGAGTGCATTTCAATCAAATCATGGAATAGTTTTGTTGATGCATTGAAGGATGAATACTATCATATCTAACACTTTAAAGATGAATACATCAAGTTCCAAAAACTATTCTAGTGTAAGTATCAATCAATGGAAGACTAAACAAACATATTTCATGGCTATTCTACTTGCCTACAAGAGAACTTGAGTGAACAACATAGGTTTTTGAAGTACATCAATTAACTCTCACCTTCTATCCATGCAAAGTTGGTTTTATTAACTTATAACACATTGGGATAAGCATATCACAATGCTACCAAGATCAAAGCCAAGTCAAAGATGAAACAATGTACCACCTCTTCATCTATTATAGTGTGTAAGGCCTAGCCCTCATTATAAGTCCACATCATATCCCCTTATGTAAAAGCATTACCCTTATCATAAAAGTGAGTAGTGTTAGAAGATTGTGTAACACTCAAAGGCTCATATGCCTTCTGTTTCAAATAAAGTAAAGAAGTCTAGTGATAAGTGGTGTCATCAACATCACTCATTCACCCACGATGATTCTAAATTTCATGCACAATCATCATTACTCACACAATCTACATCAAGACCCATATCAATGGATAACATTGATCTATATGCCTCTTTTCTAAGCACTAGCACCACTATGATCGACATCTTTGAAGAGTGTGAATGTCTCTTCCATACCAAGTTATAGGTGAAGGATCAGCCTCTCCACATCATCATCAATAGTGGAAGTTAGAAGAACATCATTTCATCATCAACAGCTCAATGCCTTGGTATTATCACTAATGTGCACCCTAAACCTTATTCTCTAGGGTGGTTGCAATAAGAGAAATATATACAGGTTTGATGATAGTGCACCTTCTAGTATAAAGTCAAGTTTATGGAAGATAACATCACTTGTGACATCACATCACACCTCTAGAGGTCTATGACATCTTGTTGGGAAGACTATATCTAAATGACCATAAAGCTACATATCAAGCCAAGCCATAACATTAGACTATCCATGGATAATATCATTTCTATCACCTAGCTAAGTCAATACCCATGACCAAAGTCACCTTGGTCTCTACCAAAAAATGTCATAAAATTGTATTGAATTTATAGAATTTCATGTTGCTCAGAGTTCAACTTGACACACATGTGGATTTGATAATAAAGCACACACTGGTAGTGCATATCACTCACACAATGTCATAGTAGCAATAGCAGTTATGGGAGCAACATAGTAAAGTCTTCATAGATTCTGAAGGCCTTCCAACACACTACATAATAAAATGCCCCATCCATTTGGTCCCTAGATCTCCTCTTTAAAATATCCCCCTGTATCATAGATCATTTTAGAAGAATAATGAAATTCGATACCAGATACAAGAATGAATATGCACCACATGAAATGGATGACTTACCTATAGTAGTTATATCTCGTGATCAAGCATAAGAAAGGGAAGGAAAATAAGGTAGTAAATTTCCTTATCTAGCTATCAATTCATGCACTCATCATAGTACTGGACATGTGCATCCACAACTTCATAGATTGGATATCCCTCTAATCAACTAATTAGGACTTTATAGACACTTACACTAGCCTCACTAAAGTTAAACAAGTTAAAGATTTCTATTTATCCAACCAATTTCTATACTAGCTTGGGAATCTATGTGGTCTTAGTAGTGCAACTCTCCAATTAATCCTTTGGAAGGTGCACTATGCCAAGACCTTGAGATACTTTGGCATGAAAAAGATTACAGTTGAATTACAATCACACTTATATTGGCCACACATGCACATAGACATGGATAACCACATCAAGTCTTGTATTATTTATTGCATTACCAAGCCCATGAATAGTAATTTGGGACTTTACACACTCTATCAGTTTCATCTAGACCATGGGAAGCCATCAACATGGATTTCATGGTTGGGTTGCCTACAATGAAATGCTAGCATCATGCAGTGTTTATCGTAGTGGATAGGTTTTTAAATATGGTTATCATGGTCACTCATAATAAATTTGATGGAATTTTCACTACATAAACATTATTAAACCATGTTGTAAATAATAAAATTTAACATATAAACATTTGATAATGTTTGTCCTTGACATACTCACCTTGCTTGGCCTATTCGCCATTATGTTAACTTGAAATATGAGAGCCTTCAATAATCTATTTCATTGTCTTAAAAAATATTCATAGCATCATTCAAATATCCTTATTATGCTTATAGTTTCATCTCCACAAGTTTCATAAATTTTTGACCTTCTTGGACAAGTATGCACTAGGAAGACAAGTCCACAGACCAGCCCTGTCCTCTAATGCAGATTTGTCCAAAGTGTTCGAATGGTCAATTTTAAAATTTTAGATGCATCATAATGACTCTCTTGTGAATTAAATAATGTTAGATAAATAAAATATTCAAAAAATATCTCTATAAAAGTACATTAAAGGACTCTCAATTTAATCATCTAGCAATCTAATTTCAAAAGCATTCTACATTGAGCAAAAGAGCACTATTCTTTCCAAATTTAATTAGGTTGCTTTCTTACATTCATAGGCCAAGATTAACAGTGTTTCACTATAGGTAAAGGGCATATATTATTATTAATTATAATCAATATTATAGTTACATTCATCACAGATTATATACTCTTTCCTAAAAGGGGAACTACATCGGCCTGAGGCCCTTCTGGGCTATATAGGAAACACTCAATCAACAAGAAGTTTTTTTAGGATTGCTTGACCATTCCCACTTCCCCCATTTTTAACCTTTTTTAATTTAATCTCATTATGTGTGCTTGTGTAGTATTAGGGATTTACTTTTACATGTTTTCCATGCATTTATTTAACCCTTGCATATAGTTAGGAAACCCTTGTAGGCAACCACACACAACCAACTGAAAAATCATCTATATGGTCAATAGGGACAACATAACATCATATATATAGATTAATTATATGGATTTGTCCCCTAACAAAGACTTATCTATGAATCTATCCTTCATAATGCAAACTTGTCCCACCGCATTCTAAAATCCAGGTTTCGATGGTGATATAATTCAGATATTGATTTGATCAGTTCTAAATCAATAGATATTCTTCAAAGTCAACCAAAAAACTTGAGTTCAAGTCAAGTATATATTTATCATTACAATTTAATGCTATAACATACTTCAAACTCTATATTTTATTGTATTTTATATTTTATATTTTATTTCTATTTATTTCATTCATTCAAGCTCAATATAAAGTAAACACATATTTGGGTTCACTTTGGACTCCTACAATCCATCGTCACTGATCAAAATTCATGATTTGTGAGTCATTTATGGAAATAATTGTGGTTATTGATGGTTTAAAACCTACAAAACCTATATACATTTCCT
The DNA here is from genome assembly GCA_037957365.1 of Torreya grandis. Taxonomy (NCBI): domain Eukaryota; kingdom Viridiplantae; phylum Streptophyta; class Pinopsida; order Cupressales; family Taxaceae; genus Torreya; species Torreya grandis. The sequence continues at coordinate 7,024,595 of JARHVA010000063.1, read as the reverse complement.
AGCATGCACCAACAAACACTTAGACATGCACACATGAACAAGGAGATAAAGCCAAGAAGTTTTTGTGCCACATATAATCTATTCATAAAAAAGTTCAAAAAATCATTTATCTTACACAAGTGAAATAAAAAGAACACCATGACACATTTTTCACACCTCATACATTCCAAGTTAGCAAAAAATTATGGTTGCATCTTCAGAGGAGTGCTTCAAAGGTCCACATAGGAATATCAAGCCTCTATGTTATGGTTATTATACTCTGCATGTGGATGATGAGAAGTCATTCATTCTTTAATTGCCTCCATACTTGGGAATGCACCCAATATTCAACATGGATCTTATTCAACCATATACACCTTCACTTCTTGAGCCAACAATGACACACCATCCTTTTGATCTCAACCCCAAATACTTATGTCCTATAGATAATGATCAAATTATTGAAGTGATAAACGCACACATCCATCATGGCACTTATCAAATTTTTACTATGGTCAAAGTGGGGTAGTATGTTGATCAAGATAAGTGGTGTAACTCTTGAAAACTTCATATGTAATTCTTATAAGTAAACATAGATGTAATGGATGCCATTGTTCTTCAAAAGGGTGAATTATTTGTGCATAGTTATTGCATAGTGCACATCTCTCCTTTATCCCTTTATGGCTCACTCACACTTATTGTGCACTTATTCACACTAATCCTGCTCTCAGTCTCGTGTACCAATTTCATGTTTGATATTCACACTACCAGCTCATAATCCTACACACCTCACTAGAACTTGCTCATAGACACATGTGTATACAACTGTATTCAATATAACACATCCATTTGTCATCATTGTCATAACATGTCATTTGTTAGGTCACACTCTCCACCCTAGAATCTATCAGTTGGACTATTAACACCACCAACCTAGAAGTTCAACCATCACCCATCAAGGAATATGAAACGACATGTAACTATCATCTTGTTAATCTACAATATTTATAACTACTCCTTATATTTTCATGTATAAATATGTAACATATGCATCAATCTAAGGGGTCAATATGATCGTTATTCAATGTCATACATAGTCATAACATAAATAACATTCTTTGCATATCTATCCTACCATACATGTGTTGTAACACATTGTCCCACCTCCCTATTATTTCCTACTAAATATAAGTTGTATTTATTAAAAGTATAATTTTTTTGATCCATTTTTAATGTATGTGAATGTTTTATCTGATTTATTCCATGTGCATTCACCTTACATATCCACGTGTGTTATCTCTAATGCGTAGTTATCCCCCATGTGCTTGGCCTTAGGTAATGTAGCACAGATCAACAATAGGATAACATCCCTCATTACTAAGAACTTATATATCTTAGATAAAGATAAATGAATGGTATTTCACCCTCTGTTTCTATAACATATGGTGAGTAAACTATAGGGAAGCAACAAATTGTTATAAGAAGTTTGAAATGTGGAGCTCCTTTGTTAACATATTTCTAGCATGGTAGTTAAATATTTCCATGTAAATTTTGAAGGTTAAAGTGTTAAAATAAAAAATAATGAGATGGGGTGTTAATCAGTATTCAAAAACTTTCTTATCAATTCCACTTAAGCAATCATCAACATATAGATCAAGCAATGCATAAGCAAACTACTATACAAGCATGAAACAAGATTGCACAAGTCAACACACCATATATGTGGAAAATCCTTTAGGGAAAGAAAACCCACTTATATATGAAAATAGACTACAGTCCTATAAGACAAACATAAAATTTAGTGAAGCACCCACTTCACATGGTGCACCAACCCCAACTAGCTAAACACTAACTCAACTAAGCTTTAGAAAGCACCCACTTAAAAGGAGGCACCAACCCCCTAGATGACTCAACACCAACTTATCCATATAATATATTTTATTTCATTTAGGAAACCTTATTTTTTAACCAACTTATGATGACCACTTCTTCAACTCTTCACACTCTTAGCCCTCTCAAACTGCCTTCTAGCCTTCTTCGCTCAACTAACCCTCTTCTTGACTTGACTAGATCATATAACCTTGATTTTCATATACAAAAACTCTATCAATAATTCATAATAATTAATATAAACACCTATGATGGTATAAAATACATTCTTATACTTACCAATGTTCTATTTCATTTGTTTGTCATCTTCAGACCCAAACAGGGCTAAAATTGCCTAGTATTTATATAAGACTCTTGTTCATATCCTTCTTAGTCAGCCAAACACCCTTACCATTATTATGTTATCCATGAAATGGATATTATGAAATATAATATACATATATAAAATTTTATTTTAATCCCTTTAAGTTTGACGTACCTCAATTAGGCCTTATCTCACCTTTAGGTCTCATGAAGACCTAATCATTTTAGGTCTTTTTAGGACATATTACACTGTGTCTTCCTTGGATCAATTTAAAACACTTAGTACAGAAATAAAACATCATATAAAACTTAAATATACCCTTTAAAATATAATCTAGGCTTCATAACACTTTTTATCTTCAACCCCCACTTGAAGCACACCATTAGCACTGTTCACAATTAGCCTTGTGCATACCCAAAAAGTTTGTCTTAAAAAACTACAACATAAACACAATTTTACAAAAAAAACCATGGAAAAAAATAACACATACATAATATACATGACCTTAATATCATGATCATGTGTTTTATGCTTCAAATATATATATATAAATGACTCGAACCCTTCTCTGCAAATAGCTCACTCAAAACTGCCAGAACACTCCAAAAGTTGGTCATGAACAACTTGATCTTTTACACCTGAAAGAGCACTTATCATGATCAATGACACCTTAAAAATATTATTCTACATATATATATATCATTATCAAGTATAAATATCATAAGGTCTAATGTCAAATATTGGTATTGCAAACCAATCTTTTATCTTCAATACAAACAATCAAACATGAACTAGTCAACCCATTTTGGATTTACCATTTCAATTAATTTCATTATATCTCAAACCTTATTAAATGAATTAATATAAAATTCATGTCCCAAACAAAAAAATAATGAGCATTGGATACTTCATTTCAAGACATAGATCCTCAAACTCATTATTGCAACTTGCTTACCTAGAATTATTAGTTTGCCTTAGAGACTAATCATGGTGATTTTGATCTTTAACACCTATATGAATACTTTAAAAGAATCCTAATTCATTTGGATGATCCTATATGATCATTATACCATTATCAAATATATAGATAATATTTTCAAATGATAATATTGGTCTTGTAGACCAATCTCATGAACTTGCACCTTCATTATCTCATCTGCACTAAACAGGTCAACTTATGAGCAACATTTTCATCATAACCACTAACCTCCAAAACATTTATCCAATATTAAAATGTCTTAAAACTCTTTAAAATCCTCTCCATTGACTTGGATTCATCCCTAATCTATAATAACACATCCCTAATCAACTTCTCACTTCTGCCTAGGTTTCTCACTGTTTGCACCATTAAGCCTGTTAGTGACTGGTTAACTTGTAAGACTTGTTTATCACCCCTAAGGGATAGAATATAATTATAAACCACCATGGACATCAAATAGAATTATTGAGATTTAACCTTCATCCATTTTTCAACTTTGACTTGGTCATCTCTCACTACTACAATAAATCTCTGAGAAAAATGGTCTTTCTTATAGGGTCCACTCACTCACCTAACAAAAAAATCACACCAAGAGGTGACTAAGAGAGTTTAATATAACCTCCAATCACTTAAATATCTATTTAAATACATTATGAGCACTTTAGAACAAGATATTTCATATTGGGTCACTATTAGGGTTCTTTGAGGGTTTAAATCATCTTCTGGTCTTAATGATCATTCATAAAGCTTAGCCCCTCATTCTAAAAATTAATGACTATAATTTTGAGATAGGAACATTTACCATCTACCACTAATATATTAGATTCTCATGTAGAGGTTACACATGAAAATGAACACTTGAAATTTCTCGAGTTGAGAACCCTTCATTTTGTACACTTGAGAGACCTTAAAATACTATTTCTTGTCTTAACCTTCAAAATTTGACCTAAAAATTGGTAAACATACTTGAAAAAACATAACACACTTATTTTAATGCTCACATACTCACACTTAAACTAATTCTAATACCCCATTTGGAAACCATCTCTCTCGTTGCTTACTTAGACCTTGACCTGCAAACCACATTAGGTCTACAAGATGATCTTCAAGATTCTTTCCATGTACTCTCCACCTTATTATCAACATATCTCATACTCAACCACTACTTTACATCCTTTATAGGCCTTTATAACACCTCATGACACCTCATTTGGTCAGGTAGGGTTTAGAACTAGTCTAGTTGTATACTTGGGCTTAAGGTCTTACCCTTATACACTCAGCTTGAAACTATTCTAAGTGCTCCAATGCCTCATATGTATGATAAATAAACCTTATATATCCTCTTATGCCTATGTGCATCCATCTCACTAGGACACCATGCTCTTTCATACACAAGATTAGGCATCCAATACACAAACCTTCTCAAGTCTCTTACTAAGTTCAAACACTTGACAACTTTAACAACTGATCTTAAAACACTCTTTGATTCTTATAAACCTTGCTCACATGCCTTACATGTTCCTCAAAAAATGTCATACCTATTCACAAACCTCTTCATAATCATCATGCACATGCTCATGATATAACTATGCTTGTTATGACTAGGCTTCTCAAGACACCTTATGCTTCAAGGACTAGTACTAAAAAATATGCTTACCTTGAACTTGAAATCAAACTCAAAATAATCATTAGGTTTCCTTAAAATTCTCTCATCAAATGGCTCATATTTCATAGACCACTCACCATACATCTTTTCTATATGCACCTTAACATCAATGACATCAACATTGGCATCAACCTTGACATCAATGACAACACTTCTCATCAAACTCCCCATTTTTCATTGATGGAAAAACATTATTCAAAATGATCACTCTAATGTCCCTTTTTGAAATTTCTCCCCCTTTAACACTAATTACAAAGGTATTCTATAACTGTCATCTAGAATCACACCTTCTTTGTAATAAAAGTTCAACATACATTATATGAATCATTAAGGCAACATGTTCCCCATTTACACCATGCATACCTCATTCAAATGAACTCATATTACAAGACCACTTATCAACACAGATCAAGCTTAGCCAACAACTTGAATGGTTTCCCTTCAAACCAAGCATCCACCATGCGTATGCTAACTATAGAGTGTCTCCATGAAGCCTAATGGAGTCACCTCTTTTCATAGATCACTAAAACAACATAAGTTCAGGAGATTCCAGATCTTCATACTCTCACAAAACTAAATATCTTTCAAGATTCTATCAAGCTTGATTTGCACCTTAGGATTGACCTCTTCATAAACCATTTAAACATTAATATGAGCTGATAATAGACATTACTAACTTGATTTCACATTTGAAGCATGTTTTACCACAATAAATAGTCTATTTGAGCTTGTAGACTGATCATGATTCATCCTTACTATCTTTGGTTTCCATATATTCATTTGCCTTCTTTCTTTCACTCTATGGGCTTCAAATCTCCTGTGTTGACTTGATGACCTAATTTTGTTAGGACATAATCTTGCAATGTGTCCTATATTATGACAATTATAGTAAACCACCTTATACATGCCACTTGACTGATGTGAGTTATGAATCCTTCCATAGTCCCATGAGTACTCATTCTTCGAGGGTTTTCTACACTCTTTTTCTCTATGACCAAACTGACTGCATACAAAATAGTAGCCATTAAATGAGTTAGCATACCTCATAACATTAGGCTATTTGATAGGTATTTTCATGTTGAACTTCTTGTCTTCAATAGCCTTCTCCTTAACTTGAGGTACCACCTTTGGTCTTCTTTGAAACCAAGATATGTTTTATCAATTTCAATCTTTTGACTACTCAAGATGTCATCTAGAGCCTCAGTGCTCTTTTCAAACTTCACAAAGGTCTTTACCTTGCTAGATGCTTGACCCAACTCAACCTTCAAGGATTCTACTTTAGTTTCATACCTAGTGCATTCTTCCTCTTTAGCTTTTAGGCTTGTATTGACTTGTTAGAGTGTTTTTAGTGATGTCTTCATGTTATCCAAGAGTGTTCATGACGTTTCAAGTATGCTAGTGGGTCAACGAAAAAGTGTGCCTTAGTGATCATGCATGGACCTTGTAGTGTTTGCTTGCTCAGGCAAGATGATGGATGTTGATGATGTGTTAAGCATGTTTAAAGGGTCATATGAGGGGAAAAAGTGATTTGAATGCTTATAAAAGTGCAAGGTATCCACTTGATTCATCCTTGTGGACATCTAGGTCTAGTTGGTCTCCTTGACAGACTTTTTTGAGAGTAGATTGATGATGTCATATCTCGCACATGTGGGAGTGCCAAAAGAAGTTGGTCACATGAGGTTGTTCAGTGTTGTGCCTATCTCACTTGATCCTATTTCTAGGTCTTGACATTATGTGTAGCAGAAGTTATGATGGTGTAAATTTACCCTCCTAGGCTGATTTCATCATTTCCATACTTAGTCATTTTTGCATAAAAATATGACCGTTGGAATTTAAATATTTAAATTTTACAAAGGAAAACCAGTCTATAGTGTTTTGATTATACATTTTGATGATGGATGAATTTGATTTTGAAGTGAAAATGAAAGTTACATAATAATCCAAGAGCTATCTAAAAAATATGGTTTCAAGCCTTGACTAGTCATACAAGTGTATTTATGAAGCTTCAAAGTTGACTGTGGATTTAACTTTCTTCTGCAAGTAACCTGTGAAGGGTGTTTGTGTTTTTATTGATGGTTTTTGGGTGTTTCATGGTGAGTTATCTATTGAAATATGATGTAAACTCCATAAGGATCATCTGAATGTGTTTTAGAAATTTGACTAATCCATTTAGTGTATGAACAAATGTTAACAAGTTGTCTTTTCCTTTGTCCATCATGGTGGTCATGGTTAATGCATTGAATTGATAGGTTTGATTTATGTAGAAGTGTCTTGAGATAGTTTTGATCTTTTGAGGATGTCTTAATGGTCATGTGTCATGGACCCATGCACTTGGAAGTAGTCTTGTGTCCATGAGACCTAAAAGGGCCACTTAGGCCTAATTGATTGGCTTTATGTCTTAAATGTGATCTATGGATGTTATGGCTGAATAATATGCTTTTGTTTGATTAAATTATGTGTTTAATATATGCCTTAGGTGATAAATAAAGTCTTTTGTTAGATCAAGAAGGTTTAGAGGAAGAATCTTTTATAAGAGAAAGGATTTAAGGCCTTTATAGACTAGTTGTGTGTGAGAGCTCAAGCAAATGACATAAGTGTTTTGAAGAGTAGAGATAGGTGGTGAAACATATCAAAGAAGTGATATGAATATTTCATAATTAATTACAATGTTGAGAAGGAGTTATATGCATGGAGAGTTAGGTTGAATGACCAAGTTGTGAAGAGGGTGACCTAGTTGAGTGAAGGAGCCTAAGTGGCATGTATGAAGTAGAGAGGCAAGTTTGCAGGTGTTAGAGTAAGAGAAGTACATCATCAGGTGTTTTATACATCATAGCATAGGTTGATATTAGTTTTTAGTTAATGTATTTGGTGCTTGATCATCTAGGGGTTTGTAGCCTCCTTGCTAGTTGGTGTTAGCTAAAGGTCTAGTGGGTGCTTGAATAAATTGAGGGGTAAGTGCTCCTTGATTAGTTGGTGTTGGTCTAAATTTAAGAAATACCTTTATAATATTGTAGTCTAAATATTTTTTCAATGAGTTTTCTCCCCCATGAGGGTTTCCCACATATATCTTGTGTTATATGTGTTATTTCCTCTTCATACTTTCTCTTTAATGGTTTATATGTTTCATAAATGAATGGTCAACTGTTTATATAAGTGTAACTAAATTTGATTAGTTTCATCACTAATTCATCCCCCTTGCTCTCTCAGTGATTGTACCTCTAACATGACTATCTCTATTTGTGCTTCAATTTGATTGATGATCACATCATACTCCTTGGAAGTGCTGCTCAGTCTCTCCTCAAACAAGCCAATTTACTCCTCATAGTACTTAACTAATGATCTTAGTTTGTGATTGTTTTTCCTTTAGAACTTCAATTCCTCAAGTCACTTACTAGTTTTTCGTCAAAGTTCACTTCAACTTATTCTTCATCTGATTCTACATCAACTATAAGGCCTTTCCCACTTGAGCAACCCTCATTATTTGATTCTATAGCCATGAACAAGGTTTCATTATTATCATGTTCAGGTTCATTATTTCAATCATCACTATTAGAAGTTCTTGTATCATTTACATCAGATGAGTTGTCTTCTTTGGTATAGAAACTTTTCTTATTTTTGAATGACCCTTTTATACCTTCATTCTTCTTGAAATATCTCTTGTTATTTTTAGACTTATAGGCCTTCCTATCATCTCCATGATGTTCATCATGTTCTTCATTATGTTCAATATTATCCTTACTAGGACACTTGGATGCAAAATGACCAATATTACCATAGTTGAAATATTTGAAAGGCAACTTACCCTTATACTTACCAAATCTAAACCTCAACTTCCTTGCAGATATGGCTATTATTTGATCATCATCAACATATGAGCATTCCTCATCCTTGACCTTCTTGGATTTTAACTTGATCTCAACTTTTAAAGTTGATTCTTTCTCATCTCATAGGTAGTAAAAATGCCATGAAGCCCATCCATCTCTTGTTTTTCCAAATTTTGCATCTCTTCTACTGTAGACACCTTAGATTAAAACTTATGAGTTAGTGATCTCAATGATTTTGCAAAAAATGTAGATTATTTCACCTCTTCTCCCAATCCTCTAATGACATTGATAACTTCATCAATCTTCAACAGGTAAGATGCAATTATTTCATCTTCAAACTGTCTCCAATGGTCGACATCTTGTCCATCTTCACCTTGGTGTCTCCTTCATATATGGTCTTCAATTTATTCCATATATCTTTAGATTATACATAGTTCATCACCTTCACAAGCTTTACCTTTGATAGGCCACAAAAAATGGCATTCATTGCCTTAGGAGTTGTTTTAACTAGCCTTCTTACCTTGCATTAGTTGGGGGAATAAGAGGAGCACTATATCCATCCACAACTAACTTCCAAATATCATGAGATTGATACATCAAATATATATTTGTCCTAATGTTCCAAAAGTCATAATTTGATCCATTAAATAATAGATCCTTACCGGTAGAGAAACCACCTTGAGCTTGCTAACTAGCCATCTTTACTTCTAGGATCTCCTTTAGGTTTTTAGAGCTGCTTCAAGGGACCAATCTTTGATACCAAATGTTGGAAGAAAAATGAATGATATGGGGGTGGGGTGAATCAGTATTCAAAAAATTTCTTATCAATTCCACTTAAGCAATCATCAACATATATTTCAAGCAATGCATAAGCAGTCAATTATATAAGCATGAAATAAGATTGCACAAGTCAACACACCATATATGTGAGAAAACCTCAAAGGGAATAAAACCCACTGATATCTAAAAATGGACTACATTCCTATAATACAAACATAAAATTTACTGAAGCACCCACTTCACATGGAGCACCAACTCAACTAGGCTTTAGTAAACACCCACTTACAAGGAGACACCAACCCCCTATATGAATCAACACTAACTCATACAATTGATATATTTAATCATATTTAGTACATATTATTTCTCAACCAACTGATGATGACTACTTCTTTATCTCTTCACACTCTTATCCCTCTTAAATTGCCTTTAGCCTTCTTCACTCAACTAGCCCTCCTCTTGACTTAATTAGGTCATACGACCTTGATTTTTATATTAAAAAACTCTATAAAAAATTCATCATAGATACTCTACACATTATTATGGTCTACAATACCTTATTTTACTTACCAATGTTCTATTTCAGTCGCTTGTCATCTTAACACCCAAATAAGCTTAAAATTGCCAAGTATTTATATAAGACTCTAGTTCATATCCTTCTTAGTCATACAACCACCCTTACCCTTCTTAGTTTGGATATAATATATATCATATGAAATCTCATATAAATTTACCAAATTTTCTTTGATTCCCTTTAGGTCTGACCTACCTCAATTAGGCCTTATCTCACCTTTAGGTCTCATGGAGACCTAATCCTATTAGGTCTATTTAGGACACATTACACTTTGCCTTCCTTGGAGCATTTTCAAACACTTCATATAGAAGTAACATATCATATGACACTTACATATATCATTTATAATATCATCTATGATTCATAACACTTTTTAGCTTTAACCACCACTTGAAGCACACCATTAGCACTGTTCATAATTAGGGATGTGCATACCAAGAAAGTCTGCCTTGAAAAATTGAAGCATAAACACAATTTTACTAAACAACCATGGAAAAAAATTACACATACATAATATACATGACCTGAAGATTATCACCATGTGTTTTAGACTTCACAATATAGGGCAAAATGACTCAAATCTTTCTCTGCAAATAGCTCACTTAGAATTGTCAGAACACTCCAAAACTTGGTCATGAACAACATGATAAAAACAACATGAAAGAACAATTCCCATGATCATTGAGAACTTAAAAATATTATTTTATAATCTAGTTCATTTTTAAGTATAAATATCACAAGGTCTAATGTCAATATTGGTCTTGTAGACCAATCTTTTGTCTTCAGTACAAACAGTCAACCCAGAACTAGTCAACCCATTTTGGATTTACCATTAAAATCACTTTCACTAAAAATAAAACCTTATTAAAAGAATTAATATTGAATTCATGTCCCAAAAAACAACATCATGATCATTGGATACTTTAGCTCAGGACATAGATCCTCAAACTCATCATTGCAACTTGCTTACCCAGAATTGTCAGTTTGCCTTGAAGATCAGTCATGATGATTTTGACCTTCAACACCTGTATGACTAATTTAAAAGATTCATGATGCATGTGGATGATCCAATATTATCATTATACCATTATCATATAGATAGATAATATGGTTAAATGATAATATTGGTCTTGTAGACCAATCTCATGAACTTGCACCTTCATTGTCTCATCTGCACTAAACAAGTCAATTTATGAGCAACATTTTCATCATAACCACTAAACTCAAAAACATATATCCAACATAAAAATTTATTAAAATTATTTAAAAATATATCCATTCACTTGGATTCATCCCTAATCAACTTCTCACTTCTGCTTGGGTTTCTCACTGTTTATACCATTAGGCCTGTTAGTGATTGGTCAAATTGTAAGACCAGTTTAGTACCCCTGAGGGCTATAATATATTCAAAAACCACCATGAACATAAAATAAAATTATCTATCTTTAACCTTCATCCATTTGGTAACTTTGACTTGGTCAGCTCTGATTACTACAACAAATCTTTGAGAAATAAGGCCTTTCTTATAGGGTCCACTCACTCACCTGACAAAAAAACCACCCCTGGAGGTGCTTGGAATAGTTTAATACAACCTACAATCACTTAAATAGTTATTTAAATCCATTCTAAGCACTTTAGAACAAGATATTTCATATGAGGTCACTATTAGGGTTCTTTGAGGGTTTAAACCATCTTTCAATCTTAACGATCATTAATAAAGCTTAATTCCTCATTAAAAAAAATAATACCTATATTTTTGAGTTAGGACCCTTCCCATGTACCATTATTTCATAAATTTCTCATGAAGAGGTTACAGGTGTTAATGATCACTTGAAAGTTCTTCTTGGGTTGATAATCCTTCATTTTGTGCACTTGAGAGACCTTGAAACACTTTTTCTTGTCTTAACCTTCAATATTTGACCTAAAAATTTGTAAAAATACTTGAAACAACATGAAACACTTCTATTAATTATCACATACTCACACTTGAAAACTGATCCTAATACCCCATTTGGCCACCATCTCTTATTTTGCTTGCTTAGACCTTGACCTACAAATCATATTAGGTATACAGTATGACCTTCAATATTATTTCCATGCACTCTCCACCTCATTATCAACTTATATCATTCTCAACCACTACTTTAAATCCTTTATAGGCCTTGAGAACACATCATGACACCTCATTTGGTCATGTAGGGTCTAGAACTAGTTTAGTTGTAGACTTGGGCTTAAGGTCTTACCCCTGTAGGCTCACCTTGAAAATATTTTGAGTGATCCAATGCCTCATATGTATTCTCAAACAACCTTATATAACCTCTTATTCATATGTGCATCCATCTCACCAAGACACCATGCTCTTTCTTGCACAAGACTAGGAATCCAATGCATAAACCTTCTCAAGTCTCTTACTAGGTTTAAACACTTGATAACTTTGACAACTAATCTTGAAACACTCTTTGATGATTCTAAACTTTTTTCACATTAATTAAATTTTATGACTAGGCTTCTCAATACACCTTGTGCTTCAAGGATTAGTACTCAAAAATATGCTTTCCTTGACCTTGACATGAATCTTGACATCAACCTTAGAATAAAAATTAGGTTGCCTTCAAATTCTCTCTTGTCACATGGCTCATATTGCACAAACCACTCACCATTCATATTTACCACATGTACATTGACATAAATGACATCAACCTTGACATTAAATGACATCAACCTTGACATCAATGAAAACACCTCTCAACATAAAGGGTATTCAAAAGGCACACAATACTACCTAAACCTCTAGAGTCATGACAAAGAATTATCCTATATTTGGAAAAACATTGAATCTAAATAAGTTTGGTAGAGACTTGTTTTTTATTTTATGAATCCATGTGAAGAAGATCAAGACTTTACCCTAGATAACATTACGTAAAGAACTTGGAGAGATGAAAAGAGTGATACTATTTTCTAGAGCTTTATGGAAGGATTTAATGCATTCAATTAATCATAGAGCAGAACACATAGAAAGATAATATTGAACATACTATGATATTGTATTACATAATCAAATGGGATAATACAATTATATAGGAAAGTCATTCTTATATTTATGGAGTTCATATCTCCATCAATATCTCCTCATATCCCTATGATCACTCACAAACCTATTTACATAGTATTATTGTAAATCTCAATAACACCACTAACCATAACAAACCTATTGCATAATATTGTTGTTACACATAACAATATGACACTTAACTAATATATTATAATAACTAACCCAAACAACAACTGTAGAATAGGATTGCAAAATAAGTTAGTTCATGCATGTAAGACATAAAACAAATGATAAAGCATAGAGAACTAGCATGCTAGGCCTACTCCCTTGAAGGGTGTGGATCAATAGAGTCAAGATACTTAGATAAGAAAACATGGGCAATGCCTTCCCCAAGTGACCCTCCTCCAAGATTGGTCCATTATTCATGTTTGTGCATGAATTTGGTACTCCATGTCTTTTTCAATGTAGTAGCACAAGTGTCTCCATACATTTGTCCTTGCACCAATGGATTTAGATCTTGATTTGATGAATTTTGGAAAGAATTAGTGAAGCTCTCTAGGGATATTTTTGTATAGCTTTTCTACACCAAAAGGAGCTTAAAGGTTATGGCCATGGCTCATGCATTATATCTTTTTCAAAATGAAGAAACTAATTTGTGGTCCTCAATCTCAAGATCAAGATGGAGGGTCACAAATCCATTCAATTTTGGAGGGACAAAAAATAAATATGGTCAATTTTTTTGGAAGAATAGAGTATTAATAAATCATGGGTAGCCTTAATCTTGATATTTATCTCCATTAATGCCTTGTGGATGACACCCCTTTGATGATGTCATGGGTGATGTCATGGCCCAAATATCTTGAATTATGAATTTTCCAATAATAGATATTCAATAAATTTTCATGGATTTATCACTTAAGCTATTAATCTAATTTGCTTTGTTTAATGATTTTACTCAGTCCATTTGTAATTCTTGGAAATTGGTCACCTATTTAATCAAAATTTTCAAAAATGTCATTTTACTTAGTCATAATTTAATTTGAATTGAATTATAGGAAGATGTCAATTACGTACAGGGTAATATCCTAATTAGGGTAGTTTAGATGTGAATTGACATATGTACGAGATGTGTGCAGATAAATTAGAGCATTTCAATGGTCTAGAACATCATTTTTATTGGTTGAAATTTGACTCAAAGTGAAATAGGAGAAGATAATGATTATATAAAATGCATTTCCCCAATTAGGGATACATAGATGTGAATTGGCACATGCATGTGACATGTGTGACCAAATTATAGCATTTTGGTGATTTTGGTCTAGTTTCTATGTTATTGTGAAAAGTCATTTAGATTTGCAATCTTGGCATGATAGTAATAGGAATTGGATGTCTACATTTTTCCCCTATTTGAGAAGGCATGGAAAGATATTTGGTCAAAAAAATGACTTCTCAAAGAATAAAATGATCACTTAAAATGATCATAATTAGAATAAAATGTATTCCTGATTTCTATTAAATTCTACATGAGTTGTAGAAAAATATAGTTACAAAAATTCCCCAAATAGTGTTTGGGTGACCCATGATGCCCCTTTGAGGGGAGAATGGCAAAATTTTAATTTTGATGAGATGACCCTCGATCATAAGAAAAGAACATGTAATTTAGTAAAAGGGGCTGAAAGTAAAATAATTAGAAGAAAATGACTTGAAAATAGATAAACAAGGCTAAAAAGAACCTCTCATGAAGAACCAAGGTAACAATAAGTTTATAAAGGGAGATTGGACCAGAATATGGAGATGGATGTGTAGTTGTTTTCCATGATTCTATTATCTTCCATGTTTATCATTGCAGTTGTTTTTGTTATGATATGATAATGTATGCCAACATTAGGAGATGCATGTCATTAATTAGCATATAAATTGTTTATTATTTCCTATTTTGGATTGATGTATGACTAGATACTAGAGATTAATTTAGTAGATGCACATCCTAAAGTAACAAAGAGATTCATGCTTATTTCCAATGTTTGGCACATGATTGGAAGATGATATCCTAGTTAGGTGGCAGATATGTACGATGGTGATTTTAGATATGTATGTTCGATGTTGCATTGTTTGGAAGAGTGTAGCACTTGGTGTTTAATATGACAAATGAAATTATGCATCATAAGTATGAATAACTTATATAATATTGGATTTCAAATTTCAAATGAACTGGTTCAAACATGAATATTTACAACTCAAAATAATGATATAAATACCAAAACCTAAGTTGAAAACATTTACTTTTAAATAGAAAATAAAAAGAAAGAAACAAAAAATTAAATACAAAATGTAATCAACTTAAGAACAAGATATGGATTATCAAGAGTTAAGTGTAAACAAGAATATACAAAACACAAAATAAAATAATTTAAACACACAAGTAAACAATTCAAGCCCAAATTAAGACAAGACCCAAATGATTTTCAAAATGTATGTAGACACAACACTCAAAATAAACAAGCGCACAAACTTATAAACAAAACACAATGCAATGAAGATAAAGAGACTCAATATAAGCAATCATTATTTTTGCATTTGTAGTGAATAAGGTGTTACGCTTGAAGTATGAGCAAGTTGCCTAAAATAGGGGGAATGGAAGAATAAGGAAGGGGTGGCCGAGCTGCCCCCAAGTGCTCTTGGCAAATGAGCATTACGTATATAGTCCAAAGGGACCTTAGGCTGATGTAGTTATCCAAGGAATCAAGATAGAAGAAATGTGATGATAAGAAGAGAAGAAATTATTAATAGAGTAAAAATAGGAATGATATTGCAAAATAGTGAGAGCGTATAGGTTTATAATTACTCATAAAATGGCAAGAGCATAAAGGCACAAGGTACAATAATATGAAAATAAGAGTGGGCGAGCAGACTCGAGATACTCCATACATACAAGCGTTGCCTACATAGTCCATGTAGACCTTAGGTTGATGTAGTTCTCCCACAAATGGGAGTGTAATGAAAGAACAAAAATGAGGAACAAAATAAAGGGGAAACCCACCTAAAAGATGACATAGTTTGATAACTCTCATGGAGATTTAAATCCCACCTTTTATAACTAAGAATGCTTTGGTATTTTGTCTGGTGTTTTCTAATATTTTAGGGTTTTTTGGAATAAGGAAATCAATGCAATATGTTCAAATGTACAATGAACCATCTAGTAAAGGACCCTAGTTCTTGGGTAGAAGCTCAAACAATAGTTAAACTGCCTATAACGGTGCAACATGAACCAATAGCAGAATCTAAGGTTTAGGGGAATACCATGCAATAAAAAATAGGAATGAAATGACACATAATGGGGAAATAATAATAGAATAAGCAATTAGAATAGGTCTCAAAAAACTATCAAATGGGTGAAAGCGTATGTCAACATGCCCTAAGATACTAGTCCAGAAAAGAAGTTATTGATGTTAATGTTGGTGTTAATGCTAATGTTAATGTTGATGCTAATGTTAATCAATCATAATTCCCTCTAAAATATTCATTGAAAATGTCTGCATACTTATTGGTTTGTAAAAGATCATGATTGGTAATAGGATTAGAATGTTCAAGAAGAATATGTAACAAGAAGCATAAACAGTCTAGGGAAAATAAAATTCTTGTTCTAATAGTCCAGGTAACAATAGAATGGTCTAGGTAACAATAAAACTATGTAGGTAACACTAGAAAAGTCTAGCTGGGTTAGTATAAATGGTTTTGGTATAACAATATAAGAATGGTTCAAGTAATAATATAGGAATGGTTCAGGTAACAAGGTATAAATGGGCCATGTAACAATATGCAATGGGTACCCCCAAATCAAGGGCTCTCATATACAATGGAACTAATAAAATTTAAGTGTGTAAATGCTTCAAGTGTGATATGTTCATGGGTTCCTTGAGCTCTTATCCATCTAGAAGATCTAGTATGTATTCCATAGAACCATAATTTGCGGTCACCATAATTGGACCCAACCAATTGGATTCAAATTTACCTTTCTTTTTATGCTCAACATTGGTGTTTTTTTTACGTTCCTTCAGGACTAAGTCATCAAATTCAAATTATATAGGGATAATGCATTTGTTATAGCTATGGCATAACCTATTTTGATAAGCTTGCAAATGGTCTAAGGTGGCCCAATGTTTTTCATCCATAAGCTCTAACTCTTGTAATCTAGAAACTTTGTATTCTTCATCATAAATAATGTGCTTTAGTGAGATGAAAAATGAAGGCAACTTGATCTCAATTGAAATAATGGACTCTAAATTAAGGATTAAGGAGTATGGTGTAGCTCCCATAGGGGTTTGATGACTAGTTCAGTAAAACTAGAGGGCAAGGAATAACTATAAGTGTCAATCACAGTTGGTGACATTGACAATATTCTTAAGGAATACAACAATGGTCTTGTTAGATGTCTTGACTTGACCATTGCCTTGTGGGTTATATGGTGTGGAACATTTATGTTTGATCTTAAACTGGGTACAGAGGGATTTGACATCCTTGTTCTTGAAAGAACCACCATTATCAGAGATGATTTTGGAGGGGATGCTATAGTGACATATAATATGAAAATAAATTAACTTGGTTATCTACTTTAAATTTATATAAGTGATGGGTATGGCCTTTATCCACTTAGTGAAATACTCCATAGTAATAAGGATGTGTTTGTGGCCATCAAAGGAAGTAGGGTTTATTTTCCCAACAAGATCAAGTCTCCAAGTTGAAAATGGCCATAGCATAGTAATCAGTTGGAGTGGTACTGAAGGTGCGTGTATCAAATTGTTATGCTTATAACATGTAACACACTTCTTAACATAGTTACAGACATATTTCTCCATTTTGGACCAATAATATCTTATGTGAAGGGGTTTCCTAGCCAAGACCATGCCACTAGTGTGGGCCCCAAAAATTCCTTCATGGACCTCTTTAAGTGCCAACGTAGATTATCTCAAATATAAACAATGAAGAAAAATTCCATCATAGCCTCTACGATAGAGCGTGTTTCCAAGTATGGTATAACATTATGTTTGATGAAGGAATCTCTGTTTGGTTCTTTGAAAATTCAATGAAAGGGTTTGATCATGGAGATAAGTATACATGTCTTGGTACCAAGGAGGATTAGGACCAGTAATATTACATACTCTCTCTAGATCTAGTAGTACATGAGCTAGATACAAAAGATTGTCAATGAGGAACCGATACTCTATGGTATCACTGACAACTTGTATCATGGACCTAATGGTAGCCATGGCATATTTCACTTAGTTATTGGTCTGTGGTATCTATTTGAACTAAATAAATTGAAAGCGTTATTTAAGATTGTCCAAGTTATACACTTGTAAGGTATAAGCTTCTCATATCTTGTTTGGTATTGGTTTGTGACCTGATTGATTATTAGTTTAGAGTATCCATATACCATCATTTGTTTGATATCCCATTGTATTGCAAGATTAAGTCCAACAACTAGGGCTTCATATTCAACCATGTTGTTGTTACAATGAAAATTAATGTGAAACACCTTGGAAATAAGATGTTATTGCAATGTGACTAGTAAAATATCAGTTCTACATCCATGGGAGGTGAACGAACCATCAAAGTATATAGTCCACTATTTGGAATCAATAGTTACCTTGTCTAGGGTCATGATTGATTGATCTAGAAATTCAAATAAAAGAGGATTGGTGTCAATCAAAGGAGCTTTAATGAGCTGATCAGCCAAGAATTGCTCCTTGATGGCCTTCTGATTCTATTATTCCACATCAAATTCACTCAGCAACATAACCCATTTGTCCATGTGGCCTATGAGAGTGGCATTTTATAATAGGTACTTAAGTAGATCAATCTTGGCTATCACAATGGTTATTTTATTCAAGATATAGTGTCACAACTTTTGGGAAGTAGACACCATTACAAAACAAGCCTTTTACATAGGTGTATAATTATTCTCATAAGTTACTAATGTCTAGTTAAGATAGTATACTTCATGTTCATTGCTTTGTTCATCATGCTGAGCCAAAGTGCCCATAATGGATGTTTTATTGTTGAAATGTATAAAAGCAATGGTTTGCCTAGTGTAGGTAGAGTCAATACTGACAGATTAGCCAAGTAGTTCTTTAATTTGGTAAATGTTTGCTCACAACCTGAATCCCATTGAAATGTGAAACCTTTCTTCAAAAAGTGTGTAAATGGATGGCATGTATCATCCAACTATGATATGAAACAATGTATAGAATAAATTTTTCCCTGTAAACTATGAAGTTGTTTTAAATTAAATAGAGAAGACATTTCAATGATAGCCTTGACCTTAGCCAAATATATCTTAATATCTCTTTGTGACATAATGAACCCAAGTAATTTGCCTAAAGTAATGCCAAAATGCACTTCTTAGGATTGAGATGCACCTTATATTTATAAAACATCTTAAATATTCTTCATATAATGTTGGGTGGCCTGAATGTGTTCTTGATTTAACTAAGATATCATCAATGTAGTCTTAAATAATGTCATACATCATGTCATGGAAGATGACAGTCATGACACGATGATAGGTTGCACCTACATACTTTAAGCCAAAGGGGATGACTTGATAACAAAATGTACCCCATGGAGTGGTGAACATGGTCTTGTGATGGTCATCTAATGCAATCTTAATCTAGTTATACCCTATAAATCCATCCATGAAGGACAAAATTTATAACTCGTCATTAAATCAACTATCTTGTCGATGTTAGGTAATGGGAAATCATCTTTAGAGCATGCCTTGTTAATGTCTCTAAAATTGTTACATAGGTGAATGCCCTATAGATTTTTATTGATTGAGACAATGTTAGAGATCCACTCGAAATAGTAAAGTGTTCTAATAAACCCTAAATTTGATAACTTTTCTAACTCCTTTTTGACCAAGATAATTATGTACAGATGCATTTTTTGTAATTTCTATTTGACTGGTTTGGCATCTAAATGGACAACCAGGTGATGTACCACCAATAAAGGGTCAAGACCAAGAATGTCTGAGTAGGACCACACAAATATATCAATGAAGTCTTTTATAATGGTAACAATTGATTCACGCTCCTCATTAGTGATGGATATGCCTAGATAAACCATCTTGGGATCATCATATATACCAATGTTGACATCCGTAGTATCTTTAACTAGTAACGTTGAGCTATCCTCAAGAATGGTAGGCAAAGAAGTGAATGGATATTATTTAGCTACCTGTTGATCACAATCTTCACCCATATAGGACTCTGAATCAACTATGCTCGATAATGGCCAATTGGCAAATAATTCAAGAAAATATTGACTAAGGTGCTCAAAATGTGATGTTCTTGAGAACTGATGCCAAAACCAATGGTAATGATTGGACTAGGTAGACACTATGATTCCTCAGGAGAGAGATGAACTTCCCCATCCAAGAGCATTTGAAATAGGTTTTCACTCAGGAACTTATCTTTATCTTTACTCTTTCCCTAACCTAAGGGCACTTTAAAGAGATTTTTACCCAAGGATCTCAATGTTTTACTTTTATCATGACCAAGGAATTTTGCCTGCTCTCTAAAATAGGCAGCATGGTCCAAATGGAAAGTGAAACCTTATTTGTAATCACCAGTTGACAATCCTTCTTGAAGGCCCATGAACTCGACAATAGATTCTTCATTCTAAAAGTTGTCCAATAGTATAATAGAATCTTGTTGGTCCCAATCGACTAGGTCAAGATGATGAAGGGTAAGTGGATAATGCGTTGTGATGGTCATGATGGCATTATAATCAAATAAATTGGTGTCTACTATCTCATCATAGGCACTATAATGGGAGGCCATGTCACTGTTGGGTGTTTCATTTTTGGTTGATGAAGTGGAATCACTCTCAAAATTAATGGGGTCACCCCCAAGTAATGTAAATCCAAGACCTTGATTCTTTGTAGATTTAAAAGCCAAAATAGGTTCAAGAATTCCTTGTGTGTTAGATCCCAATCCTCTTCATGTATATTCTAGGTTATCCATGATTCTATTTGGTATAGGGTGCTTGATACTCTAGAAGTAATTAGCAAAACCATCACCATGCGCTGGTGGCCTGATCTTGATTGGCTAATGTATCAAGTACAAAAATGAATAGCTCTTATAGAGTGGGTTTAGATTTATTTTTCCAAATCATGTTGAGCCTATCAATATTTTTAAAAGGTTTAGAATGGCCATAGGACTTAGGAGACTTAGGAAATTTACCAATGTGGAATGCATTATGAATGTTATATGTGGAAATACCATCATCCTAAATAATGAAATGGGTGGACATGGTAGCGGAAAATGGATCAACAAAAGTGTAAATGAGGTTACTAGGGTTGATATAATTGGACTTGAGAGGTTCGTAAACCACCCCTTACCTTTATTTCTTGCCAATTCGGTACTAAGACAATGGGTGTAGTTGTCATACTTAGCTTCTAGATGTTTGTAATATTAGTATGGCTATAAGTCACCATAAACAATGACCTTTAGACCAAAATGAGGGAACTTGATGCATTGATTTAAGGTGAAAGGGACTACTCATACTTCATGGATCCAAGGATGACCAAGAAGTAGATTATAAGGTAGTTTTATATCAATGACATGACATAAGGTATCATGGGTAACATGCTCAATAATGATTGGTAAACAAATGGTTCTTGCAAATTCTTTTTTTACATTGTCATAAGCCTTGATGGTGATGGTATTTGGTCGCATATCTACCACTGTATACCCCAATATTTGTACTAGTTTCAATGATGTTATGTTTAATCCAGAGCCATTATCTATAAGAGTCTGTTTGATTTTAAGATGGGAAACAATAACATCAATGTATAGGGGATTGTTATGCAGGGGACCAAGGGATGGTATATCTCATTGGTCGAAGGTAAGTTTCTATCTTGGAGATAAATGTCCCACAAGCACTTGGAGTTGGTCAAGATTAATGTCATCATGCACATTGGATTGTTGAAGGAAATCATTTAGTATGGTCTCATGAACTTTAGATGTATGTAGTGATTTAAAATAGAGATATATGCATATGTTTTTCTTAGTTATTCACTTATACTATATGGATTATCAACAATGGAATGAGTAGGTTTGGTCTTAGTCAACACAATATTCAGTTTAGGATTGGTCTTAATCAGCATATTGTTTAGCTCAGAATCAATGTTAGAAGAAGGCAAAGGGCTATAAAGGATAAATTTTGATCATCTAGTTATGATTGCATAATTTTGAGTTAGGAGGGAGTTATTATAATGAGAGGAATGAAGAGGTCTAAGAATGGTAACCCATAAAAACAAAGGTGCAAGCGAAGCACTAGACCTAGTGTGGAATTACCTGAAACAAAGGATGGTGATCTTAAAATAGAGGGACTGATATTTTGAGCAATTTTGGATGGTACACGGGGCTTGATCTTAATGGTAGCGATGTGATTACTATTAATATGCCCTACAATATTACTATGATCATATAACACAACATGATACTTGATTTGATTGGTTTAGGTGTCATGATCTTGATTACAGTTATTATTTAGATTTTGATTTTGATTGTAACCCTAATTTACTATTGATTGTGCTCTTGGCCTTGGTACTAGTTCTTCCTTTGTTGTTAGTCATTATGCTTGGGTAATGGATCTTTATAGATGCCCATATTTTAATTGGTGTAAGAAGGTCTATGGTCCAACTCAATCTCTTCATTCTCTATAAAGTTTTTAATAATGTGCCTTAATTCCACACACCCATAAACTTCATGGCCAATAACATGATGGAAATCACAAAATTCATATTCACAATACTAGTCAAGTTTAGGCATAAGCCAAATAATCATGTTGGCAACAACTAATTTCTTGAGCACTGACTTAACAAGCTCCCCTACATCATTAAATGACCTACATCTAGGAAAATCTCTACATGGTAGAGCTCTTTGTAGTGTGAGCAATGGATTTTGTGGCATATTTTGAACAAGTGGTGCTTGCACTGTTTACACATGTCATGATTTGGTAACCCCATTAGCTACCATGTTATTTTTTTTGTTAAAGGTCTTAGATTTATCAATGATATTGGTTTGCACAAGTGCTTGGGCTTGATCGGATGTTTGAGCTTGGGAATATATTTTGACCAAGCCTTTAGTAATAATTGCCTTCTCAATCTATATGCCCTTGTCAATGATTTCTTCAAATGTGTTAGCACAAGTGAGTCTCAGATTATGAGTGACCTTGGGGTGTAGGTTTTGTGTAAAGATATCAGCTATGTATCTATCTAGTAGATTGTGTTGGAAATGACTAGCTAGCGCTGTCCATTATTATAGATAGGTTGCAAACATTTCTACGTCCCTCTGTTTAGATTTACATAAGGCAACCATTGTCATCTCATGCTCAATATTATAAGAAGCATGGTTAATAATTTTTTCTGATAGATCATTGAAATTCATTAATAATCCTTTAGGCAATTTGAGAAGCCACTCTATGGCTTGTCTACCCATGCTACATGGAAATAAGCACAATAAATACACACTGTTGTAGGCTACCTCTTGGCATGCAATATAAAAGGCTTATATATGCTCTCTAGGATCACCCTTCCCTTTATATTTATTGAATTTGGGTACCTCAAAATAAGGTGGAAAGGGTACTTAAAGGATTCTCACATCAAATAGATATGGAAACATCTCATCAAACTTATACTTTTTGGTTTGGTTACATGTTTGAAGCCGTGAGACTACCTCCTTCATTGTGTTCCACTATTGGATATTTGGAGTGGTTTGTGGTAGAAGGAGATAGTTTTTTTATTGTTCATAGACTGCTAGGTTTATCAAGGTTGGCATGGGTAGGAATGGATCCTCCCTCCATGGCCATGTTGGGAATATGTACCCTATGTCCTAAGTTATGTGCTTAGTTCAGTTTTTATTACTGGTTATGAGGCACATATGAGTAGGTATGACATTGTTGATTCAAAGGGTTATATTGTTGATCCATAAGTATTTGATGTTGATTCCAAATAATCTGTTGTTATGAGCTATATTAAATTTGTTGATTTTGAGGAACATGGTGCTTATTTAGAAGAAGACATTTCCATTGTTGGTTGCAAGCATAACTTGTTGTTGTCATGAATTAGAATAAGTTGGTCTTGTATTTTGTAAATTATCCACCACATATAGGGGTGGTGGATTATTAATGGCTTATCATTAGGAGTGATCTGACACTTGTTGAGAAGAATCAAGTACATGTCATGCATTAGAAATGGTTTCTTGATGGTTAAAGAATGTGGGTTACATATCAAGTAGAACTTGGTGTGAAGCATTCCTTGCCATAAATTATTCGAGAGGAGCTAAATGATATACTTCATGGGTAGGGTTATCTTGGTCTTATTGTAATGTTCAGGTAACTTATTTTTCTCTACAAACATGGTATTTTTAAATGATGTCACAACCAAGGAAGTCATCGAGTCAACAATAAGTTGATATGTATAACATTGATTAATTTATTGTATCGTAGATGTAATAATATGACCTATTTGGGAGGAATCCATTAATGAACCCTTCCTTTTTCTAGAAGAATAAATGGTTGTTTTGGGCATTTGAGTGCAAGGTTGTTCTTGTTTAATAACTGGTTTGTATTGTTTCTCTTCTATTTGAATGAGGGTATGCAATTTCTCCTTTAGAAAATATGAAGGGAGTCTAGCTCCTGATTCTATCAATCTAAAAGAGCCTCGTATTGATATTCAAGTGGTTAATTTTCAATGTATTGACCTTGGTTTGATCCCATAATGGGAAGTATTTATTCTTACACAAACGAATGTTCTTCTCCATCATAAAACTTTTCCTCCTCATAATTAGGACCATAAGAGAGCCCACTACAAGTGTATCTCTGCATGGTTGGAATATTACCCAGTCTTTGAATAATGTTTCAAATGTAGCTTTGGTTCAATTTGGATTTTGAAAACACTATCAAATGGTCCTTAGAAACTTAAGTATCAACCTGGATAATGTAATGACATATAATGAGAAGAAGTGAAGTCTTTGAAATGCTGGACCTTAGTATGTCAAAATTGGCAAACTAGAAGAAGGTAGAACAATATTGGAACTTAGAGTGTAGGCTAACACAAGAAAGCTTAAGTCCAAAATGTGTTGGTACCATATAAAAAGACAATGAGACCGTGGTTGGTCTCAATTTTCAAATTAAAAGAAGATCGAATGGTCCAAGAACTCAGATTGTATGACAAATGCAAGAAAATCTAAGTCTAAACTTTAGAATAAAATGGGAAGCATAAATGCACACAATAGAAAAGAAAGTTGAACGGTCCAGGGAGTTAGGGTGTAGGTTAACCCAATAAAACTTAAGTTTGAAATTGAAAACAAAATGGTCAAGTAATGATACCAAGTGAGACAAAGGCTATTGTTTCAAATGATAGACGCGATGTTGTGAAAAATGATCAAGTGTCAAATGGTAATGCGAACAACGTAACACCTCAATGTGTAAATAGATGTCAATGGGTAAGATATGAGAACAAGAATTGAACTTAGGTAAGGCTCTAAAATCAAATCAAAATCCAATCCAAGTGACACAACCCAAACACAAAGAGTAATAAAACAATCAAGTACAAGTGAGAAGGAAGATTCAAGTGCAAACTACTTATCCTTAGATCGAATACATGAAAATGGATTTTGAATTTGGTTTGAGAGGCTTTAGGACCTTTTTTTTTATGTGACATAGTTATTTTAGACTCATAATATAAGTAAAGAATAAACACCTAAGTACATGTTGTTGTGCTAAACTGACACAAGGTGTGCATAATATCTACCAAAACTTCCATCGATATACTAGTATTAAAAGGAATTATTTAGAAATCCAAAAATAAAGAGTGCATGTAGGTAGAGTTTTATAAGCCCCCCTATCTCTTAAGAACTGATACGTGGCAAGGAACTTAGATCATTGAATCAACTCAGCATTCGGAAGGATAATCCATTATAAATGGGGTCAATTAATCTGAATTTTCATACTTGGCTTATCTAGATGGTCCAAAAACACCTAGAAACACTTGGGCACAAAATTCATGTTAATTAGATCCAAATCATCTAGCTTGTTATACAAGGGTATTGTCCCTTACATAATGACTTCAGTTATATACTGCTTAGTGAAGTCCAATGTCTAGACCGCCATATGCCCTGGAAATCTGTTGGACTTGTCAAGCTAACTGCTCACCCACTATCTAATCCAATGATGTGCCCAATTCATATCCTCCAACAGAGAGTGCGGTTGGAATGATGTTTGGAGATGAAACCTAAGGTCAATGCCCATCTAAAGAACCCGTGAGGAGGCGATGAACTCCCACTCACAAGCTAAAAAAGAAAATAAAGGAATAACTAGGTTGTTTCTAAATCAACCAAGTCCCTAGGAACAAGGGGAGAGTATAGATGACATTTATTCATGTTTGACTCAACAAAAAAAGTAAAACATTGTGTTTTTGGTCACACAAGTTCCTTAAAGGGGACAAGGGGAGAGCATACAAGTAAGGTTTTACTAAAACGAAACTAACATAGTGTTTTGTAAAAATGAGGAATAAAAAGCAATGTGATCTTAGGAGCTCTAAGTTTAAATGTGATTGTTCTTTTTAAAAACTTATGGAAATGTGATTGAAATTTGGCTTTTGTTTAGAACTTCAAAATGATGAACAAGAAAGTTCTTTGAACTAGTTTTTAAAGCATCAAAAGACAATGTGAAATGCTTTCATTATGTGTTAAAATTCTTCTCTTTTGCTTAATTCCGTGCAAGAAGCATTAGAGGATTAATTTATGCTTGATTAGATAATGAAGGCCACCTGCAAATTAGCTCAAACCATGAAAATATGCCCTTTGGAATGATTTTGCAATTACATATTAAAGTGTAAATTGTGAAATTATAGGGAAATCACAAAACATAAAACTTACAAGAACATTTTCGTAGTTTCGAGATGATTTCACAACTCAACTCATTGACTTCGTTGCTTTGTTAGTCAATTTTACAACTCACCTCACTAATTTCAATGCTCTATTAGTCAATTTCGTAGTTATGTAAGGTGATTTCAAAATTTTATGGTCTGATTTCATAATTTATAGAAAACTCACAGACACAGAAATAGAGCAGAGTAATTTCATGATTCTATGGCACAATTTCATAGTTTTCCAATGATTTCACAGTTGTGAATTCATACAACTTAGCACTTGTGTCCTTTAATTTTATAATTTCCATAAAAATTATATAATAAAATTTATAACAAAATAGAATGATTTCACAAATACAAATAGTGATTTCGTAGTTAATCTTTTCAAATTCATAGTTTTGTAGAAACAATAAAAACCCTAAAAACTATAAGATGAATTCACAGTAACCTTTCATGATTTCACACCATAGTGCTCTGAATTCATGATTTTATAGAGAAGGCCCAAAATAGGAACGATTTCATAATTTTCTGAGATGATTTCATTGTTTCCTATAATGATTTCGTAGAAGTTCCTTATGAATCTGTAGTTTTGCAGCTAATGTTTTTGCACTTCCATAGTCAACGGATCCAGAATGAAAAATCTTCAATTTTTAGCTACTTTTAACAAAAACTAGCAACAAAAACTGATAAAAAAAGATGATAAGAAGTAATTAGAATAATTTATGGGTTGCGGTCCCACTAGACGTGACAAAATGTAGAATATGATTGTGAAGCAAGTTAGTTCATGTGTTTAAGACATAAAACAAATGACAAAGTATAAATAACTAGCGTGTTAGGCCTACTCCCTCGAGGGGCGTGGATCAATGGAGTCAAGATACTTAGATAAGAAAACATGGACAATGCCTTCTCCAAGTGACCCTCCTCCAAGATCGATCCATTAATCATGTTTGTGCTCAAATTTGGTGCTCGAAGTCTTTGTTAATGCAGTAGCACAAACGTCTCCATACATCTCTCTTTGCACTAATGGTTTTGACTTTTGCTTTGATCAATTTTGGAAAGGATGAACGAAGCTCTCTAGAGATTGTTTTGCATAGTTTTTCTACACCAAAAAGATCTTAAAAGTTATGGCCATCGCTCATGTATTTATAGCTTTTCCAAAATGAAAAAACTGATTTGTGGCCCTCCATTTCAAGATCAAGATGGAGGGCCATAAATCCATTCAATTTTAGAGGGATAAGCAATAAATATGATCATCAATATTTGAAAGAATGGAGCATTAATAAGGCATGGGTAGCCTTAATCTTGATATTTATCTCCATGAATGCCTTGTGGATGACACTCCTATGGATGTCATGGCCCAGATTTTTTGAATTATGAATTTCTAATAATAGATATTCAATAACTTTCCATGGATTTATCATTTAAGCTCTTAATCTAATTTGCTTTGCTTAATGATTTTACTTAGTCTTTTTGCAATTCTTTGAAATTGACCACATGTTTAATCATAATGGTCAAAAATGTCAATTTACTTAGTTGTAATTTGACTGAAATTAAATTAGAGAAAGATGTCAATTACGTATAAGGTAATACCCCAATTAGGGTAATATAGATGCAAATTGGCACATGCATGTGATGTGTGTGGATGAATTAGAGCATTTCAGTGGGCCATAACATCATTTTACTTGGTCGCAATTTGACTTGAAGTGAATTAGGAGAAGATAACAATTTCATAAAATGCATTTCCCCAATTAGTAGGGTTTTAAAAGAACTCGAAACCATTTGAGCCCATGACTATTGCTACATGGAGATTTTTAATAACATCTAAAATAACTTGTGTTGGTTGAACAATAACTTCTGAACTATGTTTCCCCAATACCATCTCCAATTGTGAGATGTGTTCACTTTACAAAGTAATATAATCTATATGTTTTCCAAGTTGTGATACTTACTCCTCAACAATTTGATTTTGTTCTAACACTACACATATAAACTACTTCAAATATGAGGGTTTTCATTTCATCAAATATATAATTAATGGCACAAACTTTGAGTTGCTCATCATAACCATCATTGGAATCCATATTGTCATGTAGATAAGATGAATGCAAATAAGGCTTATTAGAAGAGCTAGGTATACCAACTCTCTTCCTTTGTAACGTAAAAGAGGCATGGTCACTTAACAACGTAAGTGAAGGAAACAAGTGACGTGGAGAGAAGTGGGTGGTGAAGTGGAGATAATTCCAACGATTGATTAGCAAAATATAATTATTAAATTCCGTGTTATTTTGTCCTCACTACTGATACACGTTAATGGGGTTTGAATGGGTTTGGATCCAAAGGAAACGAACGGCCGTGGCTGCACCTTATCCCCCCGCTGCACCTCAGTGTGAGGCTCTCAACGTTTAAAGCAAAATACCCTTTGCTAATTATATTGTTTATCAAAAAATAAAGAGATAATATTGCCGCCATACCCTGTCCACTCGCCTCAACACCCATCTTTTTTTTCCTTCACACACACGAGGGTGGAAAGCAATACAGTAAAACGGTACTGTGCCCCTTTCCTGCTTCTTTACAAGACATGGAAGGCGGTGTTGCTAAGCTTGCACGTACTCCGTCGGGCCCATTACAAGCCCAAAAAGGAGAAGTAGAAGAAGTAGTTGAAGTACCTGTAACGATTCCCTCCGGCCCGGGCTCCGGTTCGATTCTCATTAGGGCTCCCGTTTCGGACGAGTTTGAGGACGACGACAACGATAAAGAGAGCTTTGACGCCGAAGAAGGAGGAGAGGAGGAAGACTTTGAGAGTGCCTCGGAGCGCATAGCGGGGAGCCCCGTGGGATCTTTTACTAATAATAATCCCATTGCTTTATCGGTGGCCAAGGTAAGAGGTTCTGATTCCGATTCTTCTGAATCTTCTTCATTGTCTTCCTTGTCTTCTTCTTCTGCTGCCTCCTCCTCGAAACGCCCTCGCATTAGGCTCGTAGCCAAGCTTAGCGGCGATGATGATGAACATCACTCGCCTAGGGAGGAGTTAGTTAATGACCTGGACGAAGAGGAGGATTTTACGGTGGCCAAGGTTCCGCCCTTGGGTTTTGTGAAAGAGAGGGGTTTAGAGGGTGTGGAAATGGCTGGGGTTTCTGAGGGGTCTCCAAAGGCGTTTTTGGTGGGAACTGGGTCCCCTGAACGGACGGAACCTGGGGTTGGTGATGGTCCGTCCATGGGGCTGCAGCAGGACTGTGTTTCAGATGCTGCAGGGGCTAAAGGCGGCGTGAATAATTTTGATGATAAGAAACAAGGTATTGTTATTGATGCTGGGGAGGTTGTAGATGGGAGTCGTGTCTCGGCAGATTCCGCGTCCGAACAGGACGGGGTAGCTGCGGAGGAGAGGAAGGAAACTTCGGAGGTAGAGGAAAGGGAGGAAACTTCAGAGGTAGAGGAAAGGGAGGAAACTTCAGAGGTAGAGGGGACCGAATTTTTGGAGAAGGCTGGTGCGGGGGTTGACGGTAGTGGTAATGACGAGTCTGATGGTGTTGGCATTGGAAAGGCTGCAGATGGCACCGCTTTGCTTGAGAACAATGACGGCGAGAATGGAGGAGCTGTGGAAAGGGAGTTTGTTGGTGCTCGGGAGGAGAAATCCGAGACAGATGGCATACAGGGAGCTGAGGAGAATTCCAACGCTTCTCAGGTAGAAGAGGTTATTGCTGGGCAAAATGTTGGCGAGAGTGCTGGCCGGTCTGAGTCAGAGGACTTGCAGAAGCTCAATGGGGGAATTCATCAAGCATCTGTTGGAGAATGTGTACCAGAAGATGTTGATGTTGATGTCAAGGAGGGCGATGATAAAGGTGCTGATGTCAAAGAGCTTACAGTGAAAGGTGTGTCGGAAACTGGGGTTGCCGAGGTGCAAGCAGCTGCTAAAGAGGATGCCCCAGATGATCCTGAATCCTACCGGGAGAAATTGGTCCAAGAGAATGTTACTGCTGATTCTGTGAAAGCGATAGAGTGTTGCTCAGTTAAGGAGGAATGTACCCAGGATTCAAATGCAAATGAGAAATATGATGCTGAGGACTCTAAGGCGAATGAGGTTGCTACTGTAAGTCCTTTGACCGCGAATCTGAGCATTAATACAGAAGGCACTATTGAGGAACAGTCGGTGGAGTCTGAATCAAAGCCCGAGGTTGCAACTGTTGAGCAGCTAGATTGTGCTCCAGAATCAAAGTATGAGGTTGCAACTGTTGAGGAGGTAGATGATGCTTTAGAATCAAAGCGCGAGGTTGCAACTGATGACCAGCTACATGATGCTCGAGAAATTGAGGCCGAAGATAATGAAAAATCAAAGGATGTGGTGGAGCTATCTCAGAGGGAAGTGCAGGGATCTTCAGAGTCAAAGGAAAACATTGAGTCTGAAGTTCTCCCTGACATGAATGAGATGTCAGATGACAAGCCTCAGTCAAATGCTGAATATTCTAGTGGAGATCACTCCATCCAGAAAATTACAGATGATGAAGATGGAGGAGTGGTAGATTCTTCTGATGTGGGTGCCACAAGAGAGGTAGGAGACCATCGATTGAATGTCTCTTCAGTGGATTATAATTTAGAGAAGGTTAGTAATAAGGAGTCGAATGCAAATGAGTCATATTTTTGTCAGGACAAGGCAAATGAGGTTGCCTCAGCAAGTTATGTCACAAGTCAGCAGGCCATTGATAAGGAGGATATTGTTGAGACTGGGAGTGTGATATGTGATCATTCCTTGCTGAAATCTGAATCCATTCAAGGTTCTGTAACTACTGAAAAGCCAGATGATACTCAAGAAATTGAGCAAACAGATATGCATCAAGGTAAGGCTGTGGAAAACCAAACCACAAAGGGACTGGATTTCACTGATGAAACCACTAGGAAAGAATCTAATTTTGGTTTAGAATCGCAGAATTCTCAAAGTGTTGAAAAGTCAAAGGAAGCAATGCTGGGATCATTGGGGTTGAAGGAACGCAATGAATCCTCAAAGCCTGAGGCATCTCCAGATGATTCAGATACTTTAATGAAAATGTATTTTCCTACTTCTGATCAAGATAACAAAGACAATGATGTGGATGATGAAGAGACTTTAGCATCCTACGTTAATCCTCAGTTTACATTTGAATCCTCTAGTGGTGATGATTCCATCCAGAAAATTGTTGGACGGAAGGTAACAGATTGGGGTGATGACGAAGATGATGACGAGGATGATGAAGATGAAGATGGAGAAATGGTGGACCCTTCTGCGTTGGCTGCCTTAATGGAGGTTGCAAGCTCTGCAGTCACTGGCTCTAACAATTCGTCATTTGGTGCTGCAGGCTTTTCTGTTTCGACAGGCCCTGCAGGGCTTGGAGCATCTGTTCCATCGTTGGATCCCATGCCTCGTTATCTTCATCACTCCCGATTGAATGGAGCAGCCGTTTCTCGTCCATCTCCATCAGTGGATGGTGATCAGCAAAATGGAGATTCTGGTGACGGTTATGATGAAACACAGGAGAAACTCCAGATGATAAGAGTGAAGTTTTTGCGTGTTGTGCAAAGGTTAGGTCAGACTCCTCAGAATGTTGTAGTTACACAGGTTTTGTACAGATTGGGACTTGCAGAGGGCCTAAAAAGAGGCTCAAGTGCCAACAGGGTGTTTAATTCTGACAGAGCGAGTACAATTGCAGCTGAGTTGGAAGCAACAAGACAGGAGGACTTGGATTTCACTTGTAACATTTTGGTTCTTGGGAAAACAGGTGTAGGCAAGAGTGCAACAATCAATTCCATTTTTGATGAATCTAAATCTGCAACCAATGCATTTCACCCTGCAACAGGTAAGGTTCGGGAGATACTGGGAAGTGTTCATGGCATTAAGGTCAGGGTTGTTGATACACCTGGTTTGATGCCCTCTTCTGTTGATCAGCGAAGAAATAAAAATATCATATCGTCAGTTCAAAAATTTATCAAGAAGTGTCCACCAGATATTGTTCTTTATTTTGATCGCTTAGACATACAGAGTAGGGACTATAGTGATCTCCCTTTGCTCAAACTTGTCACCGAGACCTTTGGGGCTGCCATTTGGTTCAACACTATTGTAGTTCTCACTCATGCTTCATCGGCCCCTCCTGATGGAGCCAATGGAACACCTCTTAGCTATGATATGTTTGTGGCTCAGCGTTCTCACATAGTGCAACATTCCATACGCCAAGCGGCTGGTGACATGCGACTCATGAATCCTGTATCTCTAGTGGAGAATCATTCAGCATGTAGAAGAAACAGGGAGGGTCAGCGTGTTTTACCCAATGGTCAGGTTTGGAAACCTCAATTGTTGTTGTTGTGCCTTTCGTCAAAGGTTTTGGCTGAAGCAAATACACTTTTGAAATTGCAAGAAAGCACCCCTGGAAAGCCGCTTGGGCTTCGCACCCGAGCTCCGCCATTGCCTTATCTACTATCCTCTCTTTTGCAGTCTCGAGCACAGTTGAAGGCCCCAGACGAGGACGGGGAAGAGATTGATTCTGATGAAGATCTGGGGGATGTATCAGATTCAGAGGGTGAAGATGAGTATGAACGACTTCCTCCTTTCAAATATCTGACAAAATCTCAGTTATCTGAACTGACCAAAGAACAAAGGGAAGCGTACTATGATGAAAAATACTATAGAGAAAAATTATATCAGAAGAAACAATGGAAAGAGGAGCTCAGGAGGCGAAGAAATATGAAGAAGAAACCAGAAGCTGATAAAGCACAATCATACCGTGATGATGAGAGTAATCTACCAGAACCCGAGGCAGTGCCCATGCCAGATATGGTGATGCCCCAAACATTTGATTCTGACAATCCTACTTATAGGTATCGTTATCTTGATTCTTCTTCTAGCCAGTGGCTTATAAGGCCAGTTCTAGACACAAATGGTTGGGACCATGATACTGGCTATGATGGAGTGAATGTGGAGAGGATGCTAGTTATTAGAAACAAGATTCCAGCCTCAGTTTCTGGGCAAATTACAAAGGATAAAAAGGAGGCCAATTTTCAAATGGATTGTTCCGCTTCTTTGAAGCATGGAGAGCATCGAGCTACACTAGCAAGCTTTGATGTTCAAAGTGTTGGTAGGGGCCTTGCTTACACCCTGCGTAGTGAAACCAGGTTCAGCAATTTCAAGGGAAATAAGACTGCAGGTGGAATTTCTCTCACCTATTTAGGAAATACGCTAGCAACTGGCATGAAGCTTGAAGATAGCCTAACAGTTGGAAAGAGGGTGAAGTTTGTTGTAAATGGTGGTGCTATGATGGGTCGTGGAGATGTGGCCTATGGGGGAAGTTTAGAAGCCACGCTGAGGGACAAGGACTACCCGATTGGCCAAATGCTTACCACTATGGGCATCTCTGTAATGAACTGGCATGGGGATCTGGCTATCGGTGGCAATCTCCAGTCACAGTTTGGTATAGGAAGAAAATGGAAAGTTGTCACTCGTGCAAGTTTAAACAACAGGCGTTCTGGTCAAATAAGCATTCGCACAAGCAGCTCTGATCAGCTTCAAATAGCTCTGATTGGCCTTATTCCAATAATCAGGACTCTCATTCGTGGCCGGTTGTTTGATCCTCCTTATTCGGCCTAGTAGCCTGACTAATGCTGGATGATTTTTTAGTCTTCATAATTTCTGTTGTTGATCTTGGAAGCTGCTTAGGTCTGTGTTAGACGGGTAAAGGTTGAAATTTTAGTTGAGAAGAGCTGTTCAAGCCTATGAAACTTTTGAGTTATGCTCTTGGTTTATTTATTTATTTATACCTAATTATGCAGAGAAACAAAAAGATTGCTGCAGTATCCTGGCAGAAGTTGGGGGAGTGGTCAGTATCTGGAGCATAATGAAGTATGTTCTTGAATATAAATGGCATACTGTTCGAGATTATTGCTATTTATCTTAGTCGCTTTCTGAAACTTAATGTGCTCTTGGTATCAAGTTTCGGCTTAGGTATTTTATGCAATCCTTTATAGACCACTAGTGAAGAGCACTTCAATTTTGTTGTCTTTTCCCCTTGATTGTGGAGGAGTTCATCGTTTTAACTTGCAGATATTTTTTGCATATACCTGTTATTTATTTGGTGATTAGCTTTATCCTTATGTTTCATACTATTAACTCATCTTACAGCAGAGTTTGTGATGAATGTTTCCTGTTTCAAGTTTTGAAACATTACTCTAATCACATGACATACTTGGAAGAGAATTTACGCTGCATTCTCTGTTCTTTGATATTCCTCGCATATGAGAATATGGCGAATGTCATATGGAGAAAATACCCAATTCAAATGCTTATAATTTATATATGCACTTCAGTTATAAAATGATAATTGTTGCAAATGTTTTACACGAATGCTAAGGTTATGAGGAATGCATTGACTTTACAATGTTTCATGTTTTACCATTATGTTACATAACAAATGCTCTGCTATGAATTTGATTGTCAATGTGTTGCAACATGAAATGCAAAGATTGTTTTGAGATGACTTGCTATCTTTATACACTTTGAAGGGTCTGACAATTTAGAAGTGGTTAATTTTGGCCAACAACACCCTATTTGCAGAGATCATTCATTTTAAATTTGCAAGATTTGGTTAGTTCAGGTGGACAAGAGTTGAAGTGCACACTTGAGATAAAATACTAACTTTTAAAGCCGCCGAGGGCTCCTTGCCTCTTTTTATGTTTGATTGTGTTTTGAGTAGGCTTTACCACTTCTTTCTCAAAACTGTTGAACGTGAGATGGTTAAATCACACCCAACACACAATTAACAGTTGGAGCATTAGAGTGGAATGCGATTGACAAAGCTTTTAGTATGGGTAATATCTTATAAACCCCACTAACACAATTAAAAGATGTGAATATTTTTGTGGAACAAAATCCACAACTAAAATGATATGCCACCTGGTTTGTATCTTGCATGTAACTAGAAACTTCTAAATTACATTACATGATAATGATTACAAGCTAGGTAGAAGGTTCATAGGGCACGACTTCATAATACAGGGAATGACTTCATATGATTACAAGCACAAACTACAAAAGGTTCACAAGCAACTGAGTTAAAACCGTTAGTGAAGTTAGTGCCACAAAAAGTACATGCAAATACATCAAGCCAGGGACTTCTGTGCTAAATCCATGCTTCTAGATTAGCAAAGCTTTTGGCACGTGTCATGTTTAATAAAGTCTCTCTCCCACAATTATTATACATGTGGGATTATAGTTATAAAACGAACACACTATTAGAAGTTTGGGGTATTACAAGGGAACAAATTCCTCAAATAGTTGGGACATGCCATTTGGTTTGTAAATTGTTTGTAATTAAAAACTTGTTGGTATCGTTAGAGAAGACTCACAAGGCATTACTGCAATGCCCCTATAAATGTTAGTATTGGTAAGGAGGATGCTAACACAACCACCTTGAGAATTAGTGATAGTTATGTCCTAGTCTCAACAAAAACTAAGGTTACCAAATTAGTATTTTCTTCCCCTTAAACCAATAGGGAAAGAGAAAAAGGAGTTGGTTAACCATAAATCGCTATAATTTAATTTTATTATTAAAGTTAGTTTTTAAAATTGATTGCTTTTTATCAGTGTCATCTAATTTAAACCGCAACTTCTAGTTTGATGGTTATTTTAATTATTTTTTAAGACCAAACAAAATTCTTGAATCTTATGGAAGATCGCTATGAAAACATTCATTTTATACATTATTTTGGATTTCAAATTTTTACTTGATTGTAAACTTGATTACAATTTTAATTTTAATTTTATAAATGCCTATTAGGACTATACATTTAAGAATGGGTCCATGTGTTCGTTATTTTATTTCTAAGGTAAATTCTCTTCATTTTCACTAATATAATTTATATGTGATGATGGTAACTATGCATTAGAGTCAACAATGTTATTTTATAAAGAATTATTGAATATATTCGAAAGTGGGTTTATGTGTTGGTGTGATTCAAATAAATAAATTATATTCAATTAAGCATCCACATTACATGTACAATATAGTAATAATGCCTAATTAATAAATGAAACAACAAGACAATGTATATATAAGGTTATAAATGGCATATCTTGTGTACAACATTGTAGAATGCAGATTGTAAAAAAATTGAACATGGAAACTTGTAATTGGAGTTGTGATGATTGTCACCTAGAAATTCAAATTTGATTAGAGAATGTTGATAGGGCTATAAGCTTGACTTTTGGTGGGTATATGGGGTGTAAAATTTTACTCTTGACAAAGTGTGAGACATACATCTAATTTTTTGGGTTTGCTCACTCAATTATTCTCTTCATTTGTTTGTCCTCCATTTGCACGTTGTGACTCCTATGTATCTACAATAGTTGAATTTCGGACATGATTGTTAAAGAAAATAGATTGGAGCCTTGTATTAGGGTTTAGGCAACTAGTGTCCATTAATTAGCCCTCTAATAATCAAACCCTATGTAGTAAAACAATGAAATCATTAAGAACCTTGGAGTAAAAAAATATGCTCCATGTAACAAAACTCTGCTCAATGTTATATGTTTAATTGATATTGCTTGTGCATGTTAATGAATCTCAACACTGGTCTATTTCTAAGTGAATTTGAATTCAAATTTAACAATCTTTGTAACAATATTGTACAAAATCCTAGGTGTCATATGATAGTTTATCTTATTATAATAAGTTGAATTTTCATTCCCGTAGGAATAGGAAGAGTTATTTTGGGAATGTAAAGTGAACAACCATTTTGGATTATTTATTGTAATGTTTTGTTCATTTCAATTTGAATTGTGAAGACAATTTTGGTTTGCACCAAAGATTGTTCATTGTCATTTTGTCAATAATTTCTCTGGTGTGACATTGGTATCGGAGCATGGTTTTCTATTTGTTATTCTATTTTTCATTCTCACATTCAGCGATTCAATCTCCATAAGATTTTTCTTTCTTTTTGGTAGGACTACATATTGCTCCAAAAAAAGCCATTTTAATCATCCAATGTTATTGGGTGGTGCTAGAGAGGCATATCAACTAATTATAGACATTCCCTGATTCTTGCAAGGCGTTTAGTGTTATTGATAGCTGACATTCCTATTCAAGCATCTTACTATTGTTGTAAGTCTTCGGTTAGTTGTTCCTATATAATTATGTATTTTGTTCGCTGAATATGACATTATTTGATTGTGCAAACCCTTTGTTTGGTACATTTGTAGCTAAATATTGCTTTATTGGAAGGCATATTTGCATCTTGAATTTTTTTAAAAAGATTTTGCACTATTCTTTGGCTATTTGACCACCTCTAATTATCTTCGGCTATTGTGTAAACCCTGTTGAACTTGTTTTGAGGCATCCAACTGTATAGAAAATAGTCAAATAGCATTGTGGAAGGCATTTTAGGCTTTTTAAACCCCTAGAATTGTGTGGACTAATACGTGGCATTATTAATACTTCATTTCCAAACAAAGCCATATTTTTCATATTCCAATATTGAAATTTCTTTCATATATGCCAAAGAAAAGGTATTTTAAGCTTTTATTTAAAGAGCAAACTCTATTTGAAGTGTTTTATTTTATTTTGAAG
The DNA here is from genome assembly GCA_037957365.1 of Torreya grandis. Classification (NCBI taxonomy): domain Eukaryota; kingdom Viridiplantae; phylum Streptophyta; class Pinopsida; order Cupressales; family Taxaceae; genus Torreya; species Torreya grandis. Next base: position 6,986,029 of record JARHVA010000063.1, on the reverse strand, counting down.
CATTTAAAAGTTCATATTGTAAGCAAAATTTTCAGTTCTAATAATAAAATTTGAAAAATTGTGCAACCTACTCTATGCAAATTTGGAAAAAAACAACCAATTTTGTAAATAAAGGAGAAATAAAAAGAGTTACTCTTTACCCATTCATTTCTATCGAAAGACGTAAATTTGAAAATCAATAAAAAATGAGTATATTGTCAAGTATGAAATTTTCTTGTTAAGCCGGTGCTAATGATATTGTGAATCATTTTCAAGTGCCACCTAGGTACCATTTACCATTCTACTCTCACGTGCCTTAATGTTTTGTTTACATACTATCAAGTATAAAGAAAGAGCGAGCTTCTTCCATGTATCGATGAGTATATAAGAAGGGCGGGTATATAGATATGTTTGGTATATCAGTTTGACGGAGTTTAAAAAAGAGTTGGAGTGATAAGGAACCAATTTGGAGGTTTTACAAACTTAAAACTCAAAACAAAAGCAATGCATTCAATCAAATCAATAATTGGCACAACATTGATTGGTAAAGACAATTGATTAGAATGGTCTAGGCAAGTGGAGAATACACTCATTTTCAACGCTCTATGGTTCAATATTTGAAATGGAGATACACAACCAGTTGAACCAACAGGGAATGCAAAAGATATTTAGAAATAGAGGCAAAAAAATAAAAAAAATTGGTCTTGATGAGGGCCTCAGTCAATGAAAACACGTTTCATCATATTCAGGGGTGCGGTACTCCATGGGAAACATTTTACAAATTGAAATAACTATATGATTCCCATTCAGAGTTGGAATTCATTTAGTTGCAGTTGAAGTTGTTCAACCTCAAGTTGAAATATGGTGATGTGATGAGATTGGATTCGCAATTAAGTATGATGTGGATGCCACGGGTGTCAAAATTGACATACACATGACCACATTCATAAAATCTTTTATGTGATTATATGATTATAAAGAAAGTTAATTTCTTGTTAAAATGCAAATAAACATTAAAAATTTGATATTAGCATTTTAGGCGTATATCTTCGGATTAGGCAAGATCTAGAAACAACAAACAAAATAGAAGACACATCAAAGCAATTAATTTCCTCAATGGATATCTATTTCTACCCAACATACATACATGTTTAGCTTGGATATAGATCTTGAGATCTTCGCCAATGTCGTGGAGCTGGTCTATCAACATTTCACCTTGCACTATTAAGACTTGTTGAACAAGTATAAGAAATATGTGAAGGTTTTCCTTGTATTTTGTGCTGGGCCCCCAATTTTGGCTAAGTACTTTTTGGGAATAAGTGACACGAAGAGGCATGGTGCAAAAGATTATGGCGTGGAAGACTTGAGGAAAGTGTGTAAGGCGGAGAAGAAGGATCAAGTCCTATGGAATAAATATGCATGTTAAACAAAGAACTTGATAACAAAGAACTCAAAACTTAGCGAAAGACTTGAGGAGAGTGTGGAAGGTGGAGACAGTTATGGAGTGGTTCATAGGGATGAAAGAGAAGACTAAGTCAAGTGTGAATCTAGCATCGTTCCGCAGGAAGATAGGTGCTCGGTGATGAGGATTCAACATTGAGAAAGCATATAGGGACAGATAGGCCTGGGTCCATAGGAACTTAATATAAATGGCTATCACGACTCAAATCTATTGATGATCATTGACAAGTCATCCTAATTGTAATTAATTTTGTAACTGCTTGGTTGGGAAAAACCAAGTATAAATACCTCGATGATGTACTTTGTATTGTTGTTCAGTTGGATGTTATTGATGTGTTTATACAAGTTGGTTAACATTGTAACTTTGGATCAGTGTATTCTTTGATATTACTTATGAATGTGATGAAAGAAAACTATGTTGACATAATACTTTTTTTTAATTTTCTATGGGGTTGATGTTATCATTTATGCCATCTTTCTCTTTTGATCATTGAGTAATGAACAAGTGAGATAAGTTCGATATAGATTGGAGAATGAGTTTAGTACTAAGTATGTGTTCGAGTGCCCTTGTCTAGAAAGTTGGATAAACATACCCTTGCGCAATAAAACCAATGGAAACCAATCCCACATTATGTGCTTCGAGTGAGCGCGTGAGAACTTGTTTTTGCATGAAATGCCAACGCATTAGCATGTTGGACTCTTATTCACTTAAGCACGTGCTTAGGGAAAGACATGCCCATTTAAAGGAAAAGAATCCCAAAATTTTGGTTTCATTGCCGGGACCCATAGCGCTTATCTACACGATGGTGGAAGATGATCGAATGACTGTGTCTGGAGAATATTAAATGATGGGTTACTTGAGTATAAGATAACTTTGCATTACTATTTATTGAACTAGGAATCTCTACACACGCATGGGTAAAACAACATCTGTATGACTCACTTTATGGGACGTTATTTGTAGAAGTCCCTGTTCACCTTCATGCTTGGATTTCAACATATGCACAAGACAGGTCGAGGGAAGGAAGACAACTTGGTCACTAAAGCATCAGTCAGCTTTACCATGGTTGGGAGTGCCTTGGATGTGTGCATTGGATGTTTGGTAGTGTGAAACTTTGAATAGTTACGTTTGGAGTATGCAGTTTCAACATATTTTTGTCCAAAGAAAGCCTAGTTTCATTTCCTTTGAGAACCGCATAGTAGATATCCTAGACAATTTAATCTGGATATTAAGAAGCTCTTAGTAGATTCTGGGCTTGAAAGTTTCTCCATGGATGGATAAACTCTCTCTCGCATGAGCAATGTAGTTCGTGGGGAAACGGAGGGGCACCTTTTGATGTAAAATTGTTGGTTCAACATGGTAGCCAATCATAGCAATTGCTTATGCGCAAATATGATGAAGCTCAAAGAACAACTACGAGTGAAGGCAATCTAGAGAGGGGATGAGAGGACTCAGGGAGTGTTATAAAGGTTTGTAGGGAAGCATAAAAATATAGAAAGGACTCCCCAACCACAAGACTACACTTGATGCCAACACAAGTATGCACGAGAGAAGTAAGTCAGGTAGTGGTGACTGAAGAAACCAATTTGGATAAGTCAAATTCCCCACCCACAATGCGTGTTCATGCTCTTGAGTTAGATGACATCTTTGTCTACAAATGGGATATGAGCAGTGTAGAATCATATACTAAACCTGTTGAGATACTTTTGTAGACCAAGACTTAAATAGTAGTTTATTGGCCATTTCTTTTCCATTGCAAGGCAATTCTATGGCCCAATTTGGAATGCCTGGTAGACCAAGCATAACTAGTGGGTAGAGTACCAACCCATCTATAGTTAATTAGCCTACCTCAGCACCCAACATATCAGGTGCTTCTATTGTTTCATGAGGCACAAGAGGTGGTAATGGTGGTGGTTCGGCCAAAGGAATTGGAGGAGGTGCAGGAGGTAATGGTGGACCTCCCCCAAAAGGTCCAGGAGGGATAAGAAGTGCATTGAAGCAAACCTCATTGCAATTTCCTCATCCACCCATTGTGTATTATGAGATGAAATTCCACTTGCTTGAGTATCATGGTGTGGAGAATGCCACAAAACATGTTCACAAGTGTGAACTTATTTAGCGAGCATGTGGCATTAACTCTTCTGAACAAAAGGCAACATAGTTTTCCACCACTCTTTTGGACTGCATGCACAAATGGTATCGTAAGTTTGATTTACAATAGGCTGTGGTAAATTATGACCAATTGAAGGCAACATTTCTCTAGGAATTTTATATCCCAGAGTTTGAACAACAGAGCATAGCTACCCTAAATGACATCAAGTAAGAACGAACTGAGAGCATATGTGAGTATGATGCATATTTTAAGATGCTTCTCTCAAGCTTTTGTTTGAGATAAATGTTACTTAGCACACCCAATGGTTTGTAAGAGGCTTATTGCTTCCTTTTGATTTACCTTATGATGAAAGACTTTCACTAACCCACATGAGGCCTTGGAAGTTATCCTTTGCACCGAAGCCGTTGGAAGCATTGACACAGGGATTAGTCCCTTCATGGAGGCACATATCATTGTTATGGCATCTTAGCTGAAAAATCTCACTACGCATAATGCTCATGACACTCATCGTGGTTTGCGGTGTGTGGACTATGAATCTAAAGGCCATAATAGGAATAATTTCCCTCAAAAGAGTATTCAAGCCATGATGAAGCAATCCTGTGAGATTTTCTAAGAAGAGCACGACGTAAGGGTTTGCCCTCTAATTGAATGCACCACACAATCAAAGTTATTTACATATTGTAAGATATGTGATACATACACTCATGATACTAATGATTACTATCTTATTAGTGAAATCCATAAGGCACGTGCGCATGGTATGCGTTAGACATATGTTGCCAATAACCAAGACAATGGATAAGGATATTGTGGTCATGGGGGTGGTCGAGGATATAGAGGTGGACATTTCCCACCAAGAACCTGTTATAAGTGTGGTTCTCCAAAGCACTACCAACATGATTGCCAGGTGTATCCCACATCTTCTTTTTATAAAAATGAACACCGTTTGGAGGAGTGTCCAGCCTTGTATACTACCATCACGAAGGAGAGAAATGAAAAGGGTGATAGAATGATACATATTAAAAATACTCAATGGAAACTACACCCTACTACTTTGACTGGTCCCAAAGTCAACATTACTACACGACGTGGTGATCAGTCCCAGTCTATGTCTAACCCACTCACTAAAAAGGTTCAATGAGAGGAGCCTCATGCAACTTGTTATCTGGATGCTCGACAGTAGAAGGAAGTGCTACATGACACCATGAATTTGGTGAGAAAGCTAGAGAAATCTAATTTCTCAAGGATCATGATGTTACTACACATGCCAACATGCAAAAAGCTATGGATCTTCACAACATGACACGTGATGATTTCCATGAATTATGCAAGCGAATCCTTGATGAGAATATTGTACCCTTATTTCAAAATTAGCTAAGGCATCATATGGATATGCCTATTAAGAATCGTCAGTTAAACCATGCATGGTAACAAAAGACTCATCTACAACCTAGTCTATACGGGGATGAAGAGATATTAGTTAACGCCACTATTGATGGATGGGTTATTTAGGATATCCTAGTTGATACCGGTGCCGATGTAAATGTCCTCACCAATGATGTGTGGATGAAGATGGCAAGACCTACTTTGCAACCTTCTCCTCATGTGATATTTATAGCCAAAAAGACTCGTGCTCTACCTATTGGAGTACTTAAAAATGCCATTGTGGATATCCTAGGTGTCACTTTCAAAGTCGACTTTGAAGTCATTAAGTTGGCCAAAGCTAATGACTTTCCAACTCTGTTGGTTCACCCTTGGTGTTATATGAATAATGCTAAATTAAGCTTTAAAAAGCACTATATCATCTTTGAGAATGATGAGCAACACATTATAATCCCTTTAGACCATGTTCAAGGACCTCTATATGTTGAGCCAGTAAATGCAAATGAGGACAGTAACCACATCTAAAATGTCACAGTATGAGGTACTGAATGCCTTGATTCTACTCCAGATGGCATCTTGCACTAGGTGGATACACAATCTATATCTAATACTACCAGTAACACTTGTGACTATAATTTGGGGCTCATGGTGAGTATAACCTTACTAGAAGGATTTGTGGTGCTATAGGTAGTCGAGAAGATGCTCTGTGAAAGCACCATAAACATCATAAATTTGTTCATCTTTTTCATGGACAAATTATCACTGCACTACCTGTGAGGTTAGATGAAGCTCTAAGATTTCATAGTCAGATGGAAGTCAACGAGTTTGTACAATAGTTAGAGGCCTTCTATGCAACTGGAAATAATTGGGTATGATTAATTATCCATATCTTTGATGGCAATACTGCTCGATGGTAGAGAACTTATTGTTAGAATGAACTTACTTGGGACTGAGTTCATTCTACTCTACACCATCACTTTCACCATGATAACTACGTTTGTGACACCATAAGTTATAGTTGCATCAATGCTTCTTAACCTCATCTTGAAGCCTGTGAGACTATGTGGAAGGCAGATGAAACATTTTTGTTGGAGTACCTATGGGTTCATGCATTGTTTGACACTCTACGCACTTGGGATAAAATGTGGTATGTACATGAAGAGCAGTATATGGTGATAGATTATTGGAGTTTCCTTATATGTAATATTATTGCAACACTATCTTATTCATTTCCTCGGATGGATTTACACCTCACCTTGCAAGCCATGCATTAGGATATTATAGGTGACCCGACTCCAGTTGAATATCGTATCATAGGTATACATGGCACATGGGAGGATAACTTAACCATTTTTCATGAAACTGATTTGGAAACATCATGTATACTGCTTGAATTTGAACTATACCACACATTAAGAGAACATATCTGGTAAGGCAAATAAAAGGTCATATATCAGGTTGACAAAGGTGCCAATTCTGATCTGCCTAATCTCTCTATTGGTCATTTGGATTTGCATACTTCCTTTGGTGCACATAATGTTTGAGACATTATCCAAGATGAATAACACCTATATTTAGAGCCACTCCAGACTATCCAATGTAATATTGGCACAGAGGAAGCACCTGAGATGGTCATTGTGGGAAACTATTAGTCTGATATAAATATCTCTAAGGTGTTTGAACTATTAAAAGAGTATCAAGATGTCTTCCCATGAAATTATAGTCAAAATGAAAGGAGTGCATTCTTCCTTAGGAAAGATGCACATCAAGTTGGTAGAGGGTGATTGACTTGTTATAAAGAGGCCCTATCGAATGAATCCCAACTTGCACGCTCGAATCAAGGAAGAAATTAAAAGCATGCTGCGTGCAAGAGTCATTACTCCTATAGATGACTATGAATGGGTGAACCCCATGGTCATTAGTATCAATAAATATGGTTGCATTCAAGTCTATGTGGATTATCGGGTACTCAACATGACTTACATAACCAACCCCTTTTTGATGCCCTTTACTAAGGATATTCTAGAAGGAATTTTTTGGGTGTGAGATCTATACTTTCACTAATGGATTCTCTAGATATTATCAAGTCCAGATCGTAGAAGAGGATAAATTGAAGACCATGTTTGCAATTGAGTGGGGATCGTTTGCTTACAATGTGATGCCCTTTGGATTGAAAAATGCTCCTACTGTGTTTTCTTGGATTGCAGTCGAGGCCTTCAAGGATTTTATTCATAAATTCATTCAAGTCTACCTTGAGGATTGGACTACCTAGGATTTAGTGCGAGACCATTATTCTAATATCTAACTTATGTTTGAGCTCTGTCTAAACCTTAAAATTTATTTGAATCTAAAGAAATATGTGTTTGCTACCCCCTTTGGCATTTTACTTGGTCATGTTATTTGTCATGATGGACTCTTAGTGGATCTGACCAAGATTGTTATTATTCTTCACCTTCTAGCATCGACCACCCAGTGAGAGGTACGTGCCTTATTAGAACACATGGGGCATTATAGGAAGTTCATTCGAGGGTATTATAAGATCATTGTGCCATTGAAATAATTGCTAAAATAAAATGGTCAATTTATCTGGACCAATGCTCATCAACACACATTCTTTGCACTCAAGGATAAGCTCATTATTGCCCCTATTCTCCAGTTTATAGACTGGACAAAGCCCTTTCATGTGCATGTCGATACTTGAGGCATGGTAGTAGGTTCTATCCATACTCAACCTGGTGAGGGTAACCTTGACCATCCTATCTATTTTACTAGTCGGAAGCTCATTCTAGCTAAACAAAATTACACGATTACAAAGCACAAACCTTTGTCCATGGTTTACGCCCTCTAAGAGTTTTGTTAGTACTTGTTGGCAAATCCATTCATTTTCTTTATGGACCATGAAGCATTTAATTAATTAGTAAATAAGCCGATATTGCATGGGCACATTTACCAGTGGATTATGATTTTCTAGGAGTTCTAGTTCTCAGTGATGGTGAAACCTGGCAAGACTAATTGTGGCCCAAATCATTTATCACACATTGAATCTGGTGAACCAATGCACGCCATTAAAGATGACTTACCTGACATGTATATTTTCCAAGTCACACACTTACCCAAAGAGTTGGAGGATATCATAGTATTTACAAATACAGGTTCAACACCAACCCACCTTAGCACTCAAGAAAAGAAGCATATGACTATTCTTGCAACTCTCTTCCAACTCATAAGGGGTGACATTTATAAACTTGGGTGGGATGAAGTGTTACACCATTGGCACAACCTCTTGATGAGATGATGATTCTGCACATCCATGACATAGAATTTTTTTAATTCTTTGCAAGGCATTATGTACTAGTGGGTTATCATCTTCAAACATAAAAGATTAAATGAAAACCTACTAAAATTGATCCCAATGTTTAGTTTCCCTTCTACGCTTTTGATGCATATATTGAGCTATTGGTAGAGGTTCAAGGGTATGACTAAATATGTGCACCCAGTATCGTGGTTCTACTCCTTGTGTGGTCCAAATATCCACGCACTGATGGATGTGCAATTTTGGACATTACCCTCTTGAAAGAAAGGCCATTCTGATTTAACACTAGTTGTTAGTTGAAACCTTGCATAGAAGATTCACATGCTTCCTCCCAATGCATTTTTGAGTTTGTGTATGGCCCACCATGTCGTAATAGTTCTTTTCAACACATAGTTGAGTGCACTGACTCACTGTTCCACCTCTGGTACATGGTGTTCGAGCCTTAATATGAATGTATTAAGATCCTCTGTCATAAAATATTGAGGTATTTGGTATTCTACAATGAACACCATGCACAAAGGTCACAACTCATGATATTTGCAAGGCCAATTCAAGATATGCATGTCCGATTTACCACTTATGGATGATGCCAAATCCTAGGGTAGAATACCTTCTAGAGTTGGTTCAATATAGTCCATCGTAATTACACTATTATTATACAAAAATTATACCTTAGATCTTGTTGGTGAATGCATTGAAGGAGAAATAATCTTCAATGCGAACCTACCTAACTAGAGACTTTGTTATAATAAGTTTAAATACCAGTTATTCTTGTTGCGAAGTATCTGGCTTCCACATTTGACAATCTATAGATTGAACCATATTTTACCTTTCATCTATACCTAATTTAAACCAAATATTATCCCCATAAGCATAAGGAGACTCTAGCTCTTTAGGAATGATATATGGCTTTTGTTCAGTCTTAGTTAAATGTATGGCCACTATTTTATCTCTCTGATGCACTTCTAACTGATTGCTTAGAGTGTTAATAATCATTAGGCCATCATAGGCCCATTTTTTACTGATTAAGGCAGGGTAATGGGTCTCTGTTGTCTTCATGTTGATGGCCTCAAATTCCCATCACCAGCTAAGCTTAGCCAATTTAATTACAACATCTTCTAACCAGGTAATGGGTTCGACTCTACCATAATCTGCTAAGCTCAGTGTTACTAGACTATAGCTCAGAGTTGGACAACTAATGGCTTGCCACATTGATCAAGGAATCATATTGAATGCACTTCTAAAGTCAAATACTGTATTTAATATTTCATATCCAACGAACTCAATATGCATTCACGAATCCACATCCCAAGGCTTATTGGTCTTGACATACCAAATTACTTTATCGACCCTTGTTTGTCCTTGATTTTTACATTCTAGGAGATTGTGTAGGAGGTTAGTGATATTATGGGATATTACCTCATTATGTAGTGTACTGAGTAGTTTCATTAGATTTGTTAAAATGGTCACAATTCCTTCTTTCTGCATTATCCTAACAATTTTCCCATACATTTGAGCATCAATAGATATATTATCATCATTAGAGATTGGTCTCTGTTGTATTTATTGTAATACCTACACAATTTGATACATTAAATTATTTTCTATTGTAGGATCATGATACTTATCCTGCTAAAAATTTCTAATACCACAATTCTAAGGCATTTATCAAGGAGGTAAGCCTTGTTAAAATATTTGTTACCTTGTGATGGATTACACAAATACATTTTTCTTTGGCTATGCATTGATCATATTCACATTACACACTAACTTCTCCTTTCTTTGTTTCTCCAAAATAGGGTAATCTTCTATTTGATGTTGACCTTCGACCATGTAGTATACACAATAAATTTGTCTTTAGGATTGGTGGGACAGTTCCTTACATAATGATTATATGTTCTAAATAGATAACATTGCATACGGGGTTGAGTTTTATCGATTATCATTGTTGTGACCTCCTTGATATACGCCATGATATCCCCCCCTATATCCTCCACTATAGCCTCCTCTATTCTGTTGATATCCCTACCCTTGGGATTGTTATCCAGTATATCCTCCTTGTTGATTCATCTACACATCATATCCTCCATATTGAATCTGAGGGGAACTTGGAGTCTAATTTGCTTGCTATTGCTGAAGATTTGTGTTGTTTTAGGGTTGCGCATACTAACTAAAATATTAGTATGAGGGACATGACGTATTATTTCAGAACACTAAGCCCTATGGTTGGTATTGAGGTGATGAAGTCATATAATATTGAGATAATGAAGGCAACCATCCTGGACTACCTTGAGTCGCATTTGTCATCTCCACGTTTGGTCCTATAATTGATTGCTTTGTAGTGGGTATTTATTATGCCACAATTATGAATACATTCTTCATTATATATTACTTTAACTCTTGAAAGGCTCAAGAACTTGTCTCATCATGATTTTTAGACTTGAAAAAATCATAGTACATGTTGTGTGACTCTTAGATATATTACTGGAAAATATGGCACTTAGATGTAGGATGTCCAACTATCCTACATATTTCATAAAATTCTATTTTAATTATTAGACAGTCATTCTTATGATGCCCCTTGTGACCACATTCTATGCACAATAATCCTAATTTAGGCTTATCATTTTCATGTATCTCATTCATCTTCCTCATAAAAACATCTAACTTAGCTTCTACTTTTGATCCTGCTGATGGAAGATATGTATAATCTTCTATCTATTCAACTCTTATGGCAATAGAACAAGCATCAACCTTGGTGGAGAATGTGTTTGTGCAATAGCAAACCTTATTCTTAGTTGTAAGCCCTCTACAAACCAAGAAACCATATCTATATCTTTTAAAATAAATCAATTTTTTTCATCACATCAGAGAACCTACAATCATATTCTATAACCATTTCTCTTGATTTTTGTTAAATTTCCTTCAGGGCTTGAATCACTTGACTGGAACATTTTTTTAACTTAAATTTTAATACTATCAATTCTTTAACTTTTTCTATATCAAGGGCATTTACATTTATTTTGAAAATAAACTCCAAGGCACGTCCTGCCAAAACACCTGCAAGTTTGCACTTCTTCACATCATCTGATGTAATCCCTTTTCCAATCTATTTCATTTCGTAGGTTACCAAAAATTGTTCAGGGTCTAAAGACCCATCATTTTGTATTAAAGGTACAAACATACCTGCATGAAGCACCATAATTGGTAGGTTGGTAGTTGTTACTATATATGTCTGAATACTAGCAACTATGATGGGTGGTGATTGTGCAGTGGTTTTTGCACTACTAACCAATTACATAGTGCTTACTGTGATTATAGGCTATTGTGCACTAATATTTTTAAGAGTAACAAGATATTCTACTCCCTGTAACTTATTTATTTTTAATGCCCACTTGGTTTCTACATCGAGCCTTCCAAACTTGTTAGTAAAGGAATCAAACCAACCTGAATCAACTTCTCTCTATGTAATTTTTCTAACTTCTATAAATAAAGTGGGCTTGGGGGATGCATACCCTTGAAATGGATGATGTTTATTTATAACCTCTTCTAGCTTCAAACTTGAACATGCAGTATTACTACCTTCAATTTTAACATTTTTCCTAAGAACTTTCCTTCCCAATCCCAGCTAAAAACCCCTCCCTTAATTGTGATTTACCTCTACTTCTTAACTGATCTACCTTAGCATCACCACTTCCAATATCCTCTTTCTCATTCGATCCTTTCCCATATTCTGCATACCCTTCACTTTTATCAATTTCCACATCTTCTCTCAGCAACCTCTCTTCTCTAGCATATTTCCCTTGTATGTCTCCAGCTCTAGCAATTTCTTCTCTACTCCTAGTCCTATTCACGGTTACTTTAGGTTCGTTTATCTTATTCCACATTCTTTGCTATTGTAGTTCCCTTTGAAGTCAATAATTTTGTTCTTGCTTTGAGGCTTTTTGCCTTCTATTTTCTGGGATCAGGTTCAAGTCTATTTTACTTAGCTCTTTGTCATCCACTTTCTCCTGCACACACCCCCATGGTGCTCGAAATGACTACTCCATGTTGGTTGGACTAGGCACCATGGATTTTTCTACAACCAACATCTTTATCAACAAAGGTAGTCTCTACAAAAAAATTTCCCATGATTCCATGGATAAATCAATTTTGTGTAGTATCAAAAGCTAGGTATCCTTGTACTACAAATTCTGTGATATAGCCATTGATCGTAGTCTTCATCTAATAATCTATTGCTCGATACAAATCAGTATCTAAGTTGTGTAATCTTTCTAATTTTTCCTTAGTTTAGACTATAAATTATGTTCTCCGTGGACTAAAGCAATAGTATTCTAATCTAGCTAGCCATGTAGCTAATAATCTAGTCAATTTACACCAGAAAATTTTATATATTTCACCATAGAGGTGTTCTTGGATAATCTCCTCTGCAATTTTTATAACTCTCTGTGTTTCTTCCTCTATAAAGTTCTAGATACTCTCATCTAGCCATCTTTCTATATTTATCTACCCTGGCAACCATCTCAGCGTATTTCATCCAAATAGGTTCCATGCTCACTCTACCATCATTAGCAGAGGTTACTAGAAATACTCCACAACATGCTAATTATAGGGATAACTTGCACAATGGACAATATTAGTAGGCACAAAAGAGATGACAATATTATCTACCATTTATAATGTACAAGAATTCACTGAAGAGTAGGATGAAACATATACAAACAAAAGTTGAACCTGCATATTTGATAATAGACTAAAGCAAAACAAAGTAGTCACTGCGCATAAACCATACATAAAAGAAGATAAGGAAAACCATAACATAACTATTCTATTAATATCTATCAACACATTGAACCAGATTCTATTACATCAAAGTGCTATATATAGTCTTTTACAATCTTATTATCCCTTCACATTTTGGCCTTTTGAGATATAAAAGAAAATACTCTTTGCATTCTACAATTGCCCGATTAAGCTTACAAGGTTGAATACACAAAATTTTACACAAAATATAAAATTATATACTTCACACATTTCCATCTAATATACTTCATAGTTTTATGATCCCTTGTTTTTCATTTTGAGTGCAAGTTGTGCGTAAAAGCACATTTTTTAACTCATCGAAATTACCCTTATTGTAATACTCATGTAACATACCTTTGGAAGGGGTTATTTTAACCTTTTCACCTTGATAATATATATCAAATAGCCTCTCTACTGAGACCATGCCCTTTGGTATACTATTTATTTTCAAATTTATTACTCCATCTAGCTCGAATTCCCTTTTGTCATCTTCATCAATAATTTATGATTCAAATACATCTCTATTAGTGATGAAGTCTATGATATGTTGGTCATCATTGAATACTTGTAATTTCATGAAACTATAAAGAATGGAAGGGGTAGAGGACTAGCTCTATTAAGAATCACCTCAACTTGGAGTTGGTAATTGGTTCTAGAGTGTTAACAGTCATTGCCAATGCATCTGTCATATAATTACTTATACAGGGTAATGTATGAATATTGAATGCATCAAAATATTCTATTAAATTCTACACTCAACTATGATATCAAGATAAATGTTTGTCATTACAAGCATATTGGCTTTTGACTTATTTGACCACCAGTTCTTAATAACCAAACACCTTTAGGTTCTTGACTTTCTTTGTAAGAGCAAATTAGAGGCCATGTACTAATGATTCATATTCAACCACATTATTCATGATAGAAAATTACAGGCGAAAGGTAGGAAAGTATGATTTACCTCAGGAATTGATAATTTTAACCCTAAACCCGACCCACTCTTATATTTAGAGCCATAAAACTTCAAGGTCCACAAGTGATTTTTTAATTGTGTACATTAGACTCTGATAAGTAGGTATTGTTGCAATATTGACCTCTTTACTCAGTTTCTCAACATCTAATGAGATTATATTTTATTTCTTGACTGATAATGACCTTCTAGTTCGATCTTCAATGGTAAAGTTAGGCATTAGGATACTTAGGATAATAATATTCTCATTACATGAGCTTAAAAAATCCTTCTCACTTAGATATCTCTCTTTCAGCTTGCTGATTTCTAACTCAGCCACTTCCAATGTTGACAAGAGTTGCGGACAACATTATTTTGTAGTTAGATTAATATGTTCCACACTCTCATATGCTAGGGTAGTAGTATGGAATGAAGGTATTTCAAGTGCACAAAGGATGTCCTCCTCATCTAGCTGATCCAACTCCTCAAATTATGATTTATCTTATATGGTCAACATATTAATAGTTAGATTCCCATGAGATTTGACTTCTTTCTCAAGTTTATAAACCTCAAGTTTAGACTCCTTGTATAGGATCTCATTCTTGTTAAATTTTGTGATCATGTGAATCATTTTTGGCTTTCTTTCAATTTGAATTTGATTGGGTATGCCATACCATAGGAGCCACATATAAGATAAATTAGTTGCCATGTATCCATTTAACATTTTTGACCAATCTCTCCTAAGAAGCATACCATATGTATTAGTTATATCCATTACTTGAATATCAATAAATTATTACACCTTCAGATCAAAAGCTAACTGCATGTGGATATGGTTCAAATTGTCAACCACTTTAACCTCTAACTTGTCCAACTAAACAAATTTTCTATTTGACTTTGCAGGAGTCAAACCCAACTACTAACAAACTGAATACAATATCACGTTGCCAGAAGCACTTGAATCCACCAAACAATTGTGTAAATTCTTATAAATAAATTAGACTATTAGGAGGAAATGAGGAGTTTCAATATTTTATTTATAGATTGAAATGTGAACATCAGTTGTCTTATTAGCTTCTTTCCCTTTAGGATCAAATAATTCTTTTAATAACAAGTCTTTTTGGTTATAAATTTAGTTATAATAAACATTGTTATGTTGACCTTAGTTTTCTTCAAGTCTTCTACAATTTTGTACCCAAGTTTGTTTTGTTCCAATGGTTTATCAACTTGTAGAGTTGTAGTGTTGTTCTTTGGTTGATAAGATGGGTTAGGTCCTTTAGGAAAAAATGGATTATTGCTTGAGTTCTCATCAGGTGGAGTCAGAGTGTTGTTCAAAGGAGTAAAGGTAAGTAATAAATTTTCAAACATACTCCTCGTTGGTTATTGTTTCTCCTTTAGAGCTATTTAAAATCATGGACTTCATCCAAGTTGTCTTTGAGTTCATTGTCACTTTTGAATGAAAGCTCGTAGGTTTTCAAGACCATGGCATCACTATGATTTCCTCCACCTTGGCTTGGGTTATTATCAGGTACAAAGACTATCTGAAGGTTAGTCATCTTCTTATGGAAGATGTCTGATACTAATATGAACTCAACACAATCAATCTCAATGTGGTCTATCATGTTTTATGTATACAATGGGAAACACAACATATCTAAAAATCAATCTTAGCTCGGAGAAGATAAATCTTACTTACACTTTATATTGGGGATACATTAGATAATCGAGGTCATGACCAATATAGATCCATTAGAACTAGCCAAGGGATCTCTTACCATAATAAATATCACTAGGAGGGTTCCAAAGCCTCTAGTTAATCAAAACTACACAATAACCCTAACTAGGTCATATGTTTTCATATTCACTAAACTAATAACAAGTAAAGCAAAGTCTAATCTAGTGCTCACCAAAGCTTGTAGCACAAAGTGGGGTTAGTAAACATAAAAGTAAGCATGCATAATAAATTCCTAATTAAGTTATATATAGGTAAGACCTTAATGCATGGAGAGAGCAATATATTCTAAAGCTATTACTTATGCTACTTCTATCTACTAAAGAGAGAAACAAAGTTAGAGATACTTACCTTGAAGATGAAACCTTCGAGACTCAATCTCTTCCTTGGCTAAAGGTGTTTCATAAGAGGTTGTTGTGGTTTGGAAGGATCACTAAGAAAGGCCAAAGCATCCAAGACTTATCCACAAGACAAGAATCTTATCCAAGTAAAAACCCTAAGCTAAGACTCCTTAAGTAAAATGGTGAAAGAATAGATTATAAAGAAGTGCAAATGAATAATTAACTCTTGTTATTTCTCTAAGAATGGCAAAATAAATGTGTTTATATAGGCCAATCTAAACCTAAACCCTTTCAAAAATTTAGGCCGATAAGGTCGACCCAGTCGACCTAATATCATAATTGACAAAAATAAACTAGGTCATGGACTACGTCAGCGAGGACTTGACCTAAACCCTAATGAGTTTTATTAATAAGAATACAAGGTTGATGTGGTCGAATATGTAACATAAACTGTCAAAAAGGGTTTTAAGTTAGAGAAGGGCTAATGAAGGTGGTAAAATACTAGAAGAGGGTGCAAAATAGGAGGCAAAGCTTATGGAAATTCTTTTAGGAGCTAGTTGAATTGATAGAAAGTGTTAATAAGAGACAACAATCCTGCGAAGCACCAATGGTCTGCCCACCCATTTCCTAGTACACCCTTTAAGGAGTGCATTCACAAATATTGAGACTCGATGGGTTCCTGCAAGATATAAAACATTAGTAATTGATAAAATTTTAAAATATTATATGTATACATATTCCCCACTCGAAGCTCATCATGTGTCACTTAGGTGCAACAAGGAATGGTGCTTCGAGAAAGAACATAGTAACATATAACGCTAAAGCTAAAAAAAATGTTATAGTATTTTAAAGTATAAAATAACTGAAAGTAAATGACTGAAAAGAAAATAACTAAAAAAGTAAATATAATGCATACCTTGAATTACCTTTATTACTGGATGGTTGTCTGTTGTATTTGTAGTTTTGATCATGGAGGGTGCAGAGACTGCTTTCGACAAACCTAAGGTTACAAAACTAAAGAGCAAAAATAAACAAACATAGGAAAGCCAAGATAACTTGTGCTATGTAGATGGGATATACTTGTAAATTTGGAAAGTTGGGGTGACAAGTGCTATGTTAGGCTAAATGACCAAGTCAATTTTTTTAGAGTAAATCGGGTAATCAAAAAGTTAAGGCTACTAAAAACCAAAAAAACTCAAACAAGTATACCTTAAGTAAGAAAGACAAACTCACCAAGTCAAACCAATGATACATGTCAAGAAGGATGGTAATCAAACATTAATGTAAAAGTAGTAACAATCCTTAAACAAATATGGGCAAGCAAAAATGGTAAAACAACATTGATGAGTGAGCAGTAACTAACTCAATCATCAATGGAAAAAGTGCATAAAATATAAAACAACATTGATGGAGGAGAAGTAACAAGTCAACCTCACTTAACAATGGAAAAAGTGCATAAAATATAAAACAACATTGATGGAGGAGAAGTAACAAGTCAACCTCACTCAACAACGGAAAAAGTACATGAAAGTAGAAATGGACTGAAGTGTCCAAAAAATGGGGTGGTACAAAAATAAGAAATCAAAGTAAATCTAGAAATGTAAATCCATGGTCTAGAGAAAATGAGCCCTAGTCACTCAAACATGTTGTTTTATAAGGATAGATAAAACTGAAACAAAGTAATGCTATCATATTTTTAAGATGTGAAAAAGAGGGAATATAAAAAAGGGAAAATAGATTTAGAATCACACATGCGTGTCAAGGGGGAAATGAAATGGGTGGAGGGGAGAATGAAGGAAAAACCAAAGTAGAGGAACTCTTTATCAAAGTCATGACACTCAAATTAGGTTTCTTAAAATAAAAGGAATTTTGACCTTAAGGACTCTGAAGAACTTCTCCTAGCCACACAAGTCTTAGGTTAACAAATGGAGTATTTAGATCATCCCATGAATGCTATATGCATAAAAATTAAAAGATACATAGCTTCTCATAATGTGTTCTCCATTCTTCAAGACCCCTTACAGAGCCATTGGTCTACTACGAAGATTGGGTACTTGCATGAGAAAGTAAGTAGCACTATAAAGTTTGTTGAATTATCTTATTCTAATCTACTAGCCAAGCATACCCCAATGGACTTTGGATCTATTGTGAGGCCAACTATGGAGTTTGAACTTTGATTGGAGATAAGAGATGTGCTTGAAATCACATCTTTTGGTGTGATTTTGACTTTTGAAATTTATATGTTTCTAATTGTATAGCATTGCCTTTTGTTTCAAATGATTTAGCTTTAAATTTATTTATGGATTTTTTTATTCCTCCTCCATACGGATTTGAAAAACCAACATTGGTGCTCAAGATGACTTTTATTTGAATACTTGGGACTTGTTTGCTAAGAGAGGGAACTGAGAGAGCATGGTGTCTAAGAGTCTCATAACTTCAGGTGAAATAAAAGTGCTATCTTGAATTTAATCTTCTTTTATCCAATGTGGAGTGAAACGGAAAGGAATCAAGAGGAATGAGACATGAACTTTATCTTGCAAAAATGTGAAAAATGGATACAATGACAATAAAGTGTGATTCATTACCATAAGAATGAGGGAAATGGAGGAAAACATGCTAACATAGATTGTTGTGTAAATTTCATCTATAAAAAGAAGCAAAAGATAAAGTTGAGAACAAAGATCAAAAAATCATAACCATTGCAAAACACATTCTAGACAAGGAGTGAAAAGATGGTGATTTAATGAGGAAGGCCAGGTCCTATCCATGGTCTTACTTATAACTCATAAAAAAAACCCCAAGGGGTTAAAAAACATGCAAAAAGTAAATGAGATAAACATGGTATTTGTGAGGATGGCCAGGTCTTATCCATGGTCTTATACTACAACTCACAAAAGATAAATCTAAGGGGTACAAAAAAGTATAAGTTTAGAAAGTGAAAAAATAAAGGAGATAAGAAGTGGAAAATCATGAAGAAGACCGGGTCCTATCTACGGTTTTACAATGCAACTCATGAATAAAAAAGAAAAACCAAAAGACCAAAAATGAAGGACTAAGATTTGTAAAAAGAGAGAACTGCTGGAGAGGGTGAGACCTATGTAAGTATTCTAAAAAAGGTATTAGGTAGATAACATATATAAAGTATGAAAGAAGGGAAGGAGTTCTAAGTTAATGTCTATATCAAGGATGAACATGTGAGAGATAGGCTTGTGTTTCAGAAGGTTTCTTAAAGTTGAATTAGTTTGGTATCATGTGATGTAGAATAAGAGTGGGCATCGTAAGATGACCCAATGGGTATTTGGTTGTAGGGATGGGCATCACAAGATGTTCCAAAGTTTGAAATGATATGTGGGTGGGCATCGCAAGATACCCCAAAGGTTGAAAAGAGGAAGAAAAGATAAGAAAAAAAAACACCCCATATAGTGTTTAAATGGATTCAAGTTATCCAAGAAAATTTTGATAGGGAATTTCATGATGCTTTGAGGAAATGAACAAAATTTTAAGCAATAAAGAAGAGAAATCAGGGACAGAGGACTAAGTCTTCCAGATAGAGAAGGAAGTCAGCCAGACAAAAGAACTAGATCGGCTAGATAGAAGAGCAAGGGTAATAATTAAATACAAGGTTGATTGGGTCGACAGAGTAATGCTAAAAAAGGGTGGAGAAAAGTACAAAGTCAACTAGGTTAACTATGTACTACTGGATAGAAGACAAAAGAGTACATAGCCTATTGGGTCGACTATGTACTACTAGATGGAAGACATAGAAGATAGATAAGAAACATAGTCATGTCAGTTGACTATATATTGTTGGTAGGAGAAAACACAGTCTATAAGTGATTGTCTCAGATAAAATGATATTATTCAAAAACATGGTAAATTTTTTGTAATATAAATGAAGCAAGAAATGGAAGCAAACACATAAATAATTGGATCAGTGTGAGTGATCTAATTAGGGCACACAACATAAAACCTTGCACCAATGCTGGCCAATGCAAGTTTTTGCAATACAACACAATGATTAGAGAGCAAACAATCAACTGAAAAATAAGTGCTAACTATGTGGTCAACCTGAGTGTTATTAGATTATTAAAAAGTATTGAGTTAAGTGTGATAGGAAAGTTAGCTGAAAATAAGGAACTAGAAAACAATCTATGGATGGTTTTAGGATGTTTAGGTTGAAAAGAGTCTATGTTGGCAATGGTATTGGGGCCTACCCCCTCACTTCACAATCTTTCAATGATAAGGATGTCAGGTGCTTTGCCAATATATACCATTAACCACATATTTATACTTGGCCAAAAAATCAACTCAGCTTCCCCCTTGGTGATGAAATCCAAGTAAGTAAGCCTTGGGAAGACAAATGTTAAATGCATTTTGAATATTGTGTGATTTAATAGTGTGTGAAAAAAATAAAAATAATGTAACTAAAAGGTAATTTGAAAAACCACCTATTTAGACTATGTGAGTTACTCTAAGCATGCAAACAACTGAAAATGAAAGTGTGAATCAATTATTAACAAATAGTTGTTAATTTTTAAATTTAGAATGGTATAGAGTCAGTTCAGATGACATTGTATGGAAATAGTGCAAAACAGAGTTGACTCAATCGCTACCATTTTGTGAAAGCAAAAGTCTTCAAGAACAGAGTCAAATAGGTTGACTTAATCTTTTAGATAGAAGATAGGTTGCATAACTAAGTCTACCAGGTCGACTTAGTTTGGTGTAGGGTTGTAGTTTTAAATCTGCTAACTTGTACAAAATAGAACTAAAATGAAGTACTAAAATGACTAAGAGAGAAAGAGAGAAAGCTTGGTGGGTTGGAAGATGATTAGGATTGCAAATTTTATGTTGAAGTGCTTTAAATGCTGCTTACAGATTATACAAACTAAGTCGATTGATTCAACCTAGTTTTGTAAAACATTATGTACTGAGGAAGGATAAGCTAAGTTGACTTATTTGACTTAGTTTGTTGATCTAGATGTTGATTGAGAGACTAAGTCAACCTATTTGACCTAGTTTGTTGATCTCGATACCGATAGAGTGAATAAGATGACAAAGTCAACCTGTTCAACCTTGTATTCTTATATGAGATTAAAGAAGAGTAATGCGTTAACCTATGCAATCTAGTAACTTGTATTTGATGAAGACTTACACAAAAAGAATAAATTTGTTTTGATGCGATCATGTGTTAAACATGTGCACAAAAATTTAGAACTATACCAACTGGTTCAATACAGTATTATAAATATAGAAAAATAATAAGATGATAGATATGTAACTGTGAAAGAAAACTTACAAGGGTTAGATTCATGTCGAGTTTACCAGAATGTATGCAATGGAAAATGCATTAGATCTACAAATCAATTCTAGTTTGGAGAAGATAAATCCTACTTACATTTCTAATTTGGTATACATTAGATAATTGAGGTCATGACCAATATGGATCCACTAGAACTATCTAAATGATTTTTTACCATAATAAATATCACTAGGGAGGGTTTCAAAGCCTCTAATCAAGCAAAACTATGCAGTATCCCTAACTAGGTCTTATGTTTTTATATTCACTAAACTAATAATAAGTAAAGCAAAGTCTAATCTAGTGCTCACCAAAGATTGTGGCATAAAGTGAGGTTAGTAAACATAAAAATAAATATGCATAAGAGAATCTTAATTAAGTTATGTATAGATAAGACCTTAATGCATGGTGAGAGCAATATATTCAAAAGCCATTACTTATATTACTTCTATCTACTAAAGAGAGGAGCAAAGTTAGAGATACTTACCTTGAAGATGAATCCATCGAGACTCAATCTCTCCATTGGCTAAAGGTGATTTTCAAGAGTTTATTGTGGTTTGTAAGGATCACTAAGAAAGGCCAAAATATCAAAGACTTATCTACAAGACATGATTATTCTCCAAGTACAAACCCTAATCTAATATTCCTTGAGTAAAATGGTGGAAGAGTATATTGTAAATAAGTGCAAATGAATAACTAACTCTTGTTGTCTCTCTAAGAATGGAAAAATAAATGTGTTTATATATGCAGATCTAACCCTAAACCCTTCTAAAAGTTTAGGCTAATAATGTCGACCCAGTTGACCTGGTATCATAATTGAAAAAGATAAACTAGGTCATGGACTAGGTCAACTAGGGGCTGACCTAGACTCTAATGATTTTTATCACTAAGAATACAAGGTCAATGTGGCTGACTATGTAATGTAAACTGTCAGAAAAGGTTTTACGTTAGGGAAGGGTTAATGAAGGTGGTAAAAGACTAGAAGAGGGTGAAAAATAGGAGGCAAAGCTTAAGAGAATGTTTTTAGGAGTTGGTTGGATTGATAACAAGTGGTAATAAAGAATAACAATCCTGCAAAACACCAATGGTCTATCCACCCCTTTTTCAATGCACCCTTTAAGGAGTGCACTCAGAGAGATTAAAAATCGATGGGTTTTTGCAAGATATAAAATATCTATAATTGATAAAGTTTAAAAATATTATGTGTATACATATGCTCCATTCAAACATCATCATGTGTTACTCAGGTGCAACAGAGGATGGTTCTTCAAGAAAGAACATAGTAACACACAACATTGACACTAAAAAAATATTGCAATATTTTAAAGTATAAAATAATTGAAAGTAAATAACTTAAAGGGAAATAACTAAAAAAGTAAATGTAATGCATACCTTGACTTACCTTTATCATTGGATGGTTGTCTATTGTGTTTGTATTTTTTATCATAGAGGGTGTAGAGACTGCTTTTGACAAACCCAATGATACAAAACTAAAGAGCAAAAACAAACAAACATAGGAAAACCAAGATAACTGGTGCTATATGGATGGTATTTACTTAAAAATTTGGCAAGTTGGGGAGAAAAGTGCTATGTTAGACCAAATGACCAAGTCAAATTTTTTAGAGTAAATTGGGTAACTGAAAAGCCACGACTACTAAAGATTGAAAAACTCAAATAAGTATAACTTAAGTAAGAAAGACAAACTCACCAAGTCAAACCAAGGATACATGTCAAAAAGGATGGTAATCAAACACCAATGTAAAAGCAAACAATCCTTAAAAAAATATGGGCAATCAAAAATGGTAAACCAACATTGATGAGTGAGCAGTAACTATCCTTACTTAATCGTCAATGAAAAAAGTGTATAAAAGAGAAAACAACATTGATGAGGGAGAAGTAACAAGCCAACCTCACTCAATAATGGCAACAGTACATGAAAGTAGAAACAGACTCAAGTGTCTAAAAAAAGGGGTGGTACAATAATAAGAAATCAAGGCATATCTAGAAATATAAAGCCATGGTCTAGAGAAAATGAGCCTTAGTCACTCAAACATGTTGTTTTATTCCAAGGATAGATAAAATTGAAACAATGTAATGATAGTATGTTTTTAATATGTCAAGAAGAGGGAATATAGAAAAGGGAAAAAAGATTTAGAATCACATGTGCCTGTCAAGGGGGGAAATGAAATGGGTGGAGGGGAGAATGATAGAAAAATCAAGGCAAATGAACTCTTTGTCAAAGTCAAGACACTCAAATTAGGTCTGTCAAAACATGAGGACTTTTGACTTTAAGGAATCTAGAGAACTTATCATATTCACACAAGTCTTAGGTCAATAAATGAAGTATGTAGATCATTCCATGAAGGCTATATGCATGAAAATTAAAATGGACTCACCTTCCACAATGTGTTCCCCATTCCTCATGACCCCTTATAGATCCATCAATCTACTGTGAACATTAGGTACTTATGTGAGAAAGTAGGTAGCACCATAAAATTTATTTAATTATCATATTCTAATTTACCAGCCTACCACACCCCAATGGACCTTAGCTCTATTATGAAGCCAACTGTGGAATTTGAGCTTCGATTAGAGCTAGAAGATGTGTTTGGAATCACATTTTTTGGTGTGATTTTGACTTTTAAAATTTGTATGTTGCCTTTTGTATATCATTGCCTTTTATTTCAAATGATTTGGCTTTTAAATTTCTTGATGGATTTTTCTATTCCTCCTCCATACGGATTTGGAAAACCAACATGGGTGCTAAAGATGACTTTCATTTGAATACTTGGGACTCGGTTGCTAAGAGAGATAACTGAGAGAGCATGGTGTCTAAGAGTCTTGTAAATTCAAGTGAAATAAAAGTACTATCTTGAATTTGACCTTGTTTTATCTAATGTGGAGTGAAAGGAAAGGGGATCAAGAGGAATGAGACATGAAACAATTTGAATTATTTCAAATCACAAAAAATGTGACAAAGGGTGAAAAAGGGATAAAATGATAGTAAAGTGTGATTCCTTATCATAAAAATGAAAGAAATGGAGGAAAACATGCTAACATAGATTATTGTGCAAATTTAATCTATAAAAGGAAGTAAAAGCTAAAGTTGAGAACAAAGATCAAAAACTTGTAACCTTTGCAAAATGCATTCTAAACATGGAGTGAAAATATGGTGATTTAATGGGGAAGGCCAGGTCCTATCCATGGTCTTACAACGCAACTCATGAAGAAAAAAGAAAAACCAAAAAACCAAAAAACCAAAAAAGGACTAAGGTTTGTGAAAAGAGAGAATCATTGCAGAAGGTGAGACTCGTGTAAGTATCCTAAAAAAAGTGTTAAGTAGATAACATATATAAAGTATGAAAAGAAGGGAAGGAGTTCTAAGTTAACATCTATATCAAGGATGAACACATGAGAGACAAACTTGTGTCTCAGAAAGTTTCTTGAAGTTGAATTAGTTTGGTATCATGTGATGTAGAATAAGAGTGGGCATCATAATATGCCCCAATGGGTATTTGGATGTAGGGATGGGCATCACAAGATGCCCCAGAGTCTAAAATGATATGTGGGTGGGCATTACAAGATGCCTAAAACGCTGAAAAGAGGAAGAAAAGATAAGAAAATAACACCCTATAGTGTCTATATGGATTCAAGTTATCCAAGAAGATTCTGATAGGGGATTTCATGATGTTTTGAGGAAATGAACAAAATTTTAAGCAATAAAGAAGAAGAATCAAGGACAAAGGACGAAGTTAGCCAGATAGAGAAGGAAGTTAGCACTATTGTAGGTAATGTTAAATCAACCAAGTTCATAGAGTTTGAAACACTATTGTTAATATTTTGATTCATATTATCAAGTAGAGTAGGAATGCCTCCATTGTCGGGCCTTGTATTCCCTTGCTATTAGTTCTCTAGAAGTTCAAGTTTTTATTTTGTGGTGGGTTATTCATGATTTGGTTGTTGTTTTGAGGCACCTATCTTTGTAAATTGACCATGTCATTTATCAACTATTGAATCATTTGCTACAAGTTTGCTACTTTTAGGTTCACACTAGCTTTATGTTGATTATGTTTGTGGTAGCAAGTTAACCATAAGTGTTGAAGCATTTAGAAATGTAAGGGAAAAATGATTGATTGCTGTCATCTATCCCTTCATTTAATCAATTTTTTTGTTGATGTCATTCAAACTAGGGGCAACATTCAAAGCTAACTACAATAAAGTTTATGGTTGTAGGCTACATGAATGGTTTGGGAGGTGTTTATCTTCCAAGTGTTTTATCCTACTATAATCTAATCCAAAAATACTTGCTTATGCAATAAGGAAACACACATACATAATTGAAACACTCTGTGATGGAAATGAAAGTAATCTAGTTTGTTGAAATAAACACATTGCTAAAAGATAAACGAACTAATGAAAGATAAGTACACTATTCAAAGGAAAACACACTACCACAAATAAAACACACTACTAAAAAGAAAACACACTGCTTTGCAAAACTGAATTTAATTTAAAAAATTAAAGATAATTCCCTTCAAGTTTTAAGACTAAAATACACTTATAGTTGCTAAAACTATAAACATACTGAAAACATAAAATACCATACAAATGTGTTCCTAATTTTTTAGGAGAGTGGGCCCTTGATCACCTTGGGAATAAGAATGTAGTAGATATCTTCACTCATTGATCAATGCAAAAATACATGAATATGATTGCAACTTTGCATTACTGTATTGAAATATCAACTGAACAATTTCATAGCTTCACCTTTTTAAGATAGAGATATGCCTATATATAATGCTACAACTACAGATCCCTAGATATTAGTAACTAATCTTCTTCTATCAAGACAAACATCCTAATTATAGTGGATCTTAAAATAGGTGATTGATGGCTGTAATAGGAAGAACCACCAATTACAAAGTCCACTAAGAATCTACTAAGAATACCTTCCTATATCTATTAGATTGATTGTTATAAAAGACTGTTGATATATATACAATGACTGAAATATAGGAAATCTATTTGTAGATTGTTATTTATAGTAATACTATAAATGGAAATTGACCAAATGTTATTCAAGTATTTTGATGAAAGAGTAAAGTGTCTTTATTTAATTTTTCAGGTTCAAGATCTGGACTGAGAGAGTCTATAGCAATTTTGGCCAAGTTCATAACAATTTTGGTAGAGTCTGTAGAGATGATGGCAGAGTCTGTAATGACATTATTTAGAGATATTCAACATTGAAGGAGTTCATATCAAGTCCACCATGCTAGTAAAGATGATGGAATGCTTCAATGAAGGTTGGAAGGTTGTTTGGACGAGTCTGTAGCTATAATCTGGGTGAGTCCGTAGCTACTAGGTGAGTCTATAGCTACAGACTAGGTGAGTCTATAGCTACCAATCGAGTTCGTAGCTAGATCCAAAGTAGATTGTGTGAGTCTGTAGCTTACTAGATGAGTCCGTAGCTCATCGAATATATCAAAATCCTTTATGTGGATTGCCTCATGAGAAGGTGAAGATCATAAAAAAAGTATTTATTCTCTATATACTATTTTATTGTCTCTATATACTTTAAATTAGGGAACTAAACATGCAAAGAGATAGAATAAAGTGACAAAATTAGTAAATTAAACTTTAGTTGCATTGAGTAAGATATATCATCTATTTACTACATTAAGATTAAATACAAGCCTAATATCGTTACAATGTTCAGTTTAGAGGAGAGGTAATTGAAGAAAAATGAAGGAAACTTATGGTTAAAATGAGTCTTATTTTGGACTCATCATTTCCCCCACACTTTACCTTTTTCAAGTCCCTTTACAAACTCATCTGCTTATTTACTCATAACTATGAATTCTATCTTCCAGGTGCTGGTTGAGGTCATACACATTGAATTCATCGGCCCAATGGTTATCATGTGTAATAGTGAAATCATTATAGGTTTGCACCATATGTCTCTATATCTAAAACTGATCATCTACTTGAGGAGCCCATTTGAGCCATGGTGGAATAGGAACAAAGAGGAGTGGTGTTTTGAATCTCATACCTATCCACATTTGTTCTCCTTCTAAATTGATGACATCAATAATCATGTGCATTATTGCTTGTGGTATTCAAAGACTCCATTTTAAATTAGTTGGATATATGACCTCCATTATTTTTAGTGGGATTGTCATTGTATCCCAATGCCTGATACTGGCTACAAATATGGAATTAAAATGTTGTCAGGTAAATAAATAAAAAGAAATAATGCAATCATATAAAACTTACAAATAATGATCCTTGATGTTCTTATTTAACAAATAGGTTGATCTGAAGTTAACCAATAACATTATTTCACTAGTTAAAATAGGTCTGATGCACAATCATGTGATCTTTGATTTTTATACATACTCATCATGCCTAGATTTCCATTCCAATCAGTGAACCAATGTTGTTCAAATTTTAATGTCAAAGTGGGTCCCAATATAATATACATATGATTGTGTGGACCACCTCTGGTTCACATGTTATTGGCAAGTGAATATACCCATGAGATTTTATCATCAACATAGAGTATGTGAATTTAATTGTATTGTGTTCCAACTATTGAAGAAATGTGGTGCTACAAATTATATCCTAATTATTCCTATCAAACTTGAGATGTTGACATAGACCTCATCAATATTAGTAGTAGTAGTTAGATTTTTGTGCCTTGATCACTTTGAAGGATGGTTTTATTGTAAACATTTTGAATTATTATGTTTTTTCCACTTATTAGACATAATTTGTATGTGACCCTCACTCTTATATTTCTAAATTTGGTTTTGAAATGCCTCACATTGATTTGTATGATGGCCAATGATCCAATGACAGTTACAATATGGTAATCATTTTTTAGTAAAAATTCTATTGCTTGATCTGTGCTTGTTATGAGGTAAAGATATCATGTTATGTTCAAGTAACATGGAAATTATTGTATCTATAGTATCTTGGTTTGTTGTGATATGTAGAATCTATTGTAAAGTCTTATGAGACCTCCACAATTTTTACATCATGTATCTGCATTTGACCCTTGTAAGGTTGTGAACCTAAGAGGGATGTATGGAATAACAAGTATTTACACGTTCATTTTCTATTTTTTATTTGCCTTAGATTGTTTGTACTAGGACATGAATCAAATTAGCATGTCGTTGACAACCATGGTCATTTGTTACATTGGGACTTGACCTCATTGGGAAAATCAACCCCACTTCATCTGATGGCCATAAACATATTCTTACTGCCACTAAGTATTTCACTAAGTGGGTTGAAGCTATACCCCTCACTTATGTAATTGGAAAGCAAATTTCGAAGTTCATCTTCAACCATCTCATTTACCACTATGGTATCCCCTCCGACATTATATTTGATAATGGAATATCATTCAAGAACAAAGATGTTGACAAGCTATGTACAGATTGGCTTTACATCCTCTATAGGTGAGTTTAGCTTATATGTACTAGGACCTATAGGTGTGAATAGGTTATGCGAAAGATGCTCAAGTGGATCAAAATTAAGTTTTTTCAATGTCTCCTTTTTCATATCATGGGCTAGATCATCGTCGCTATCATAATAATTTGAAACATGGCCATCTTATTACTCAGTATTTACCAATAAAAGAAGCTCAATTGTTTTATTTTCTTTTGGTTTTGGTATCATTGGTTCCTTTGGAAATGGTTCTCGCTCTTGATGTGTATCTATGTGCATCTCGATGTGTGGTGTTTTATTTGCATCTGGAGATAAAAGAGCCATTGCACTTGACTCACCTATTTTAAAATTGTATATATTCTTGAGTGGGATACATTGTGTAGGTGGTACCACTATAGGAGTGCCCTATGTATCATAATGTATCATTTTAAAATTTTTGAAGGACTCATTATCATTAGGCATTGTCATTAAAGTCCCATAATGTATGAATTTTATACATTGATGCAAAGTAGATGGGACAACCTCCATTGTATGTATCCAAGGTTACCTAAAATTAGATTATAATGTAATGATTGAGACATTATCTAAAAATTGATTGAAACTATTTTTGGTCTCAATGTCACATCTAATATGATTTGGCCAATTGGAGGGCTATGTGAATTATCAAATCCCTTGATATGCATAATCAATTTTTGAAGAAGGTTGGTGCTAATACCTATTTTGGTTAGGAAATTTGTGATACACATGTTTAGGCTCGATCCATTATCAACAAGTAGCCCTTTTATTCCCTTGTTATGCATAGTCACTTGTATGAATATAGGCAAATATTGGTCAATGATATCCTTGGATGGTAAATCTGTTGGATTAAAGGTAATGAGTTTTGCATTATTTTTGAGGTCTAATATCTACAAATTAATTTGGTTCAATATCATTTGAAACTTATGTATCATGCAATGCTTCATATAGGATATACTTATAGATAGTGGATTTATATATAAATTCAAGGATTGAGATCTTAGCATTCATGTTACTCAGTTGGTCAATAAGGTCTTATCCTTTAGATTTGATCATTAGTTTTGGATTAGGAGGCACTTGTTGTATATTAACAGGTGGCATATTACTTTGAACACCTTACACTTTCAAGTAGTGACAACATGGACTGTGGAATCCAATATAAGTTAGTGAGAGAATAATGGGTGTAGGAGAGTGATTGTCACTCGAATATGATCTAGATGGAGTAAATTGTTGACAACAAGCATGCTAGTGTCAAGATACTAGCTCTATATTATTACAAAAAGAATTATGAAGATAAATTAAGTGTTGCTTTCACTTTAAAACCCTCGCATTATATTGATGAAATTGTCTAGTTCATTGAATGATAGGTCTGATTAAGCAATTATAATAACAAACCACAATTATAATCACAAATTGGAGCCCAAAATGGGCTATATGTGCATCCATATTTTACATGTTTGTAATACAATGAAATTTAATTTTTAACTTATGAAATATTGTTAAATAAAAAATTAGAAACAAAGAATCAGGAAACCCTAGATCAATATCCAGGGCTTTAGGGATGAAAGGTCAGGTTCATAAAATGTTTAACTCTAAAATATAGATTAAGTAATCTAGGGTTAAAGGGGATAGACATAACCTATGCAACAAGGGTGATAAACTATCTTTATAGTAGGCCAATTAATTTGTAAACTTAGATTAAAAAATATTTTGAATTTAAATACTAAAATATGTTAAAAATAGTAAGTACAACCAATGATTGATATTAAAATAAATATAAACTTATAGTGTTTTATTAGATTACTATGCACATTCAAATCTGATATGGAACAGGTTGGAAATAGACTATATCTAAATTCTAAATTAGTTTTTAGATTCTATAAATTTGACCTTTGTGACCTCAGACACCTACATTGACCTCAGACGATTATGTTGATGTTTTTATCTAACCTAGATGCAAGTGTCTAGTATGAAATACTTTTTGGATCTAGATGCGACCACTTGAAATGTTCTAGGGTTTATGCCACCTTCATTTTGGTGTAATTATATTTGTCTCATAGACTATTACTCTTGTTGAATAGCTAAAACTCTAGTTCTTCATCTTCATAGTGATTACGAAAAAAATAGGTTAATGGGCTCACGGTGTCGAGCTAACCCAAAGACCCGTCTATTAGTTGGTGTTATCTATTTAGACATTACTCTGAAGAGGGCTTCAGACTCACGTAGTTATTCCTTACATGTGGGGTTGTGTGTGCATAAGGATGTAATATGTGATAATCAAGTATGATAATGACCTAACTTGTAACTTAGAAAATATGGCTCATGCACTGATCCTTCATTACTTTAGACCTATAGATATGTTGTTGCTATGACTAATATGGAAATAAGTGAAAATAAGAAAAATTTTCTCACTTGAATTCTTGATTGAATGATTTTGATAAGTTGCCTTGTGAGTTACTAGGTATGTGTTAGGTGAGGAATGAATTATGATTAATCATGCACATATACCAATCCTTTTGGAGAATATCTCGCATTAAATCACTTGGGCTGACCATAGGGGTACATTTCATTTACAAATTGGATGAATTGAGGGCACTAGACATTTATGTTGGGATATGACATTTGCATTGATGTAGGCATTTGACTGGGATGCAAAAAAATTGCAAAAATAGAAAATAAGTAGGTTTATAACATTCTGACTATGATAGAAGGTTTGAATCATCATAATAACATTGGTTGGACTAAGAGATAAGTAATAGGCATAGAGAGATAGCAGATGTGAACTTTTCGACAATGGAAAAGGGTCTAAAATTGAGAGGAACAACCAAGGTATGTATTTACCAAGTGTACAAGAATGAGGTGTTATATAAGTAAGAAATAGTGTCTACACCTATTGGTTCTGAAAGTTTTAATGTATTTACGATCCTTTAATAGTTTAGAGGATATGACTAGTTTTTTTTTGTTTTAATAATACAACATTTTTAAGAGCTATTTTAGTAGCAAACATGCCAACACAAGTTTGCCCAAAATAAACTAGTATTTTGGTTTCAAATAAGAGAAATGCAGTTGATTTTTAAATATTTATTGCATACATATTCATTCAACAATGCATTAATGACAATAAATGATCTTTAGAAATTGAGATAAAGTGAGAGAATCAGATTAAATTCAAACCCTAGCTAAACCAATGTAATAAAAAAGAGCAAAAGAAAAGAGGGCAAAGAAAGGAAAACACTTGTTGAAATGCAACCAAAACCATTCTACTTTATTAAATGCACTTTAAATCATCCTCCTGCATGGCTAGGGTATGAACAACCATAAACATAGGTGATGCAAAATTCTAAGGGAGAAGAAGTCAGGAAGAGAAATAACACATCCACCATTCACATGCATAGGAAAATGAGAAATCAACTTCTGTAGCTTCAATTAATAATGATCTTTTCAATTGCACAATGCTTGGGTTTACATTTACTAATTAGTTAAAAATTTATACAATATAACAACAATGCCAAAGCAAAAAAAATTTAGGACAAATTACATTACAAAACATAAAATATTTGGTTTAATGTCTCCTCAATTAAAATCAACAAAAGCCAACTCTTTGTAATAGCCATGGGCTAGCTATTTATAACAAATTTAGTGGATGAAGGGAAATAATTTTCCCTCCAAAATGAAAAAGTACTTTAATTTGAACTCCACTTACACCTTTCCCCCCAAAAGCAAGCTCCTTTCACTTTGACGCTCTTCACACTTGTAAAATAAATAAACAAGTTACTTTTTTGACTTGGGTGAGTAAAAATAACTTTCAAGGTATCTAAGATGTAATTTATAAACTTAATTATGAAAGCATGAACAAATTTTGATTGACAAACTCTCTCCTGAAATTGGCTACACCATCCAGACCGCGCTGCAGATAGCTTTTCGACGTCGTAGATAGTTTGCAAAACGAACTCCTGATTTGAAAGTTATGGCTTAAAAGGCCTCCATGGGTCATTTAAACCCGATAACATGTAATTTTTTAATTCGAACAAAAAAACTATTTTTCTATAAAAACTAATAAAAAGATAAATTAATTCATTAAATTAAATTTATTAATGTTAAATTAATTTAGTATTAATTTTAAATTTAATTTAACAAATTAAAATTAAATTGATTTAAATTTAAAATTAAAAATAATTTAATAAAAATTAAAAAAAATAAAAAACAAGCAAAAAGTATTAATTAATTAAATTAAATAAATATATAAAATAAAAATAAATAAAGGCAAAAAGGTGGGGGGAGAGGGGGGAGGGCGTATCCCATCCCCCCAAAGATCATTACACCAATGCATTAATTAAAAAGGGCCACAAGAGTCGTCCTCCCATCAGAGTCTGCATCCCTACAGGGCTTGAGGGACACGAGGCCCCAACTGAGTCCTTATGGCCTTGAGGGATACAAGGTCCTAGCCATGGGAATGTAATCCATGACCCATGTGGATGCATATTCCTGTGGGCTGGTGGCTCCCATGAGATGCAAAGACACAAAGGCATAGGTTTATTGATGCAGGTGCATTGTAAATAATGAATTCAATTATGCTTGATTATGTCTATAGGAGGTCTAAGAAGTCACATTCCATTAGTAATAAGCCTTGTTTATGTTCCACTTGTCCATTCTAGCATATTTAGAGGTCATTTTTATCTTTCTCATCAAAATGAAAAATTCAAAATTTGAATTTGTTTCTAAGAATTTGGAAGGTTTTGGGTATGTTGTAAGTGTTTGATCCATTTTTAAAGGGTCTCTAGGGTAAATATATGTAGTCGGCGTATGTAAACCTTCAACTCAACTCAAGTATGTATTAAACCCAATCTAGATGCATCCAATGTAGGTGAAGGACCAAATTAAGCATGTTATAGGACAACTCATAGGTGGTTGAGAGATTATTGTGCATGGAACAAAAGAAGACCATGTTTAGACACCAATGAAGTGATGATAGACCTCAAATCATGAAAAAAAGGAGGAAGAAACACATGAAAAAAGGAAGGAAAAGCTCAGGTAGCAAATTTTTATGGTAATTCTAGATAAGATATAGAGGTCTGTCATAGTATGTAGAAGCTTTTTGTATATTAGTTAAATATATATAAATAAAAAATCTTTGGTTGTGATCTTTAATTCATCTTAGATATCATTCAAGTGTAAGTTTATGTTTTGAAGTACCCTCTGATCTTGTTTTATGTTCTTATGATATTTTTGAGTTTGTAGGGTTTGAAAATAGGGGTTTTATATAATACAGTCTGATAAATAAGGATGTATCTACATAATTTTATGAGTATTAGACCTAGAAATTACTTGGGAGAGTAAGGAAAAGTTATACGGATCTTAACCAAGGTAGAAATAATTTTTGATAGTCAATAGGCTCTGAGACTTATCAAACTTTATGCTCTCGGGTCTATATGCAATCCTAAAAACCTAGGTTAGGGTTTAAGTCACTAAAAATTGAATAACACCTAAACAAACGATCAAAATTCACTAAAAATTGATAGGTAGATGCTTGAGAAGGCCTTTTAAGATATCAAAGTGGTTTCAAGGGCTTAAACTATCTAAGGAGAGAGATATTGATACTAGTGTGTCTCCAAACCTGCAATTAGGCCTATAACAAGGCTTAAATGACAATTTTTAGATTTACTTGAATTTTCAAGCCTAAAAAAAGGTTAATCACTTGTTCCTTAGATTGTGTAAGGTGTTAATGAATGTAATAAGATCATTTTTATGACCTCTAAAAATATAATCTTGATCTATAACTTCACAAAGTTGTAGATCAACCCTAGGAAACAAGCCTGCAAGTTTAATTTTTGTAATCATACCTGTCAAAGAATGACCCTAGAGGTTATCCCTTACACCATAGTGGTATCAGATCTTAGTTTAGGTTATCTCAAAGTTGAAATTATCTCATCATTTGATTGACAAGCTTTGAAATAAGCTTGTAAAGGTCACAGTTAGAGCAAGAGCTAGAGGAGGTCAGAGGAGGCACCCTACTCAAGCAGTGAGATGAGGAATATACAAGATAGTTTGCAGGCCATGGAGCTTTCTTAGAGAAGAGGAATCAATATAGGGGATAGTAATGATAGATAGATGAAAGGCCTCACTTCTTTTATCGATATAGGGGATAGTAATGATAGATAAGATGAAAGGCCTAAAAAAGAAGAGGTAGAATAAGAAGAGGAAGGAGAAGAAAGGGCAAAAAAGACACTTATCAAAGCAATCATGGGGGTTAGCTCCAAACCCAAGCTAGAAGTACCTATATATGAAGGTAAATTTAATTTGGAGGAGATGATTGACTTGATCAACACTAAGGATAATTACTTTGAGTACGAGGGAGTGGATGATGACAAAAAGATCAAATTTACTAGTACAAGATTGAAAGGTCATGCAACCTTTTGGTGGGATGGAGTGCAAGATGAGAAGAGAAGGAAAGGTAAATAAAAGATCCAAAGTTGAAACATAATGTTGGTCAAGTTGAAAGGCAAATTCATGCCTAAATACTACCAAACTAATCTCTTTAATAAGTTTCAAAACCTAAGGCAAAACGAGATGACAATCAAGGATTACACAAAGGATTTCTACAAGTTAACCATCAGAGTAGGACATATAGAAGATGCTGAAAAGGTGGTTAGAGATATCAATGGCTTAAGGTTCAAAATACAAGATGATATCAACCTTTTATCACCAATATTAGTTAAGGAGGCATACCAATTTGATTTAAAGCAGAGGAGAAATTGTCTAGGAAGCAAACTTAACATTCAAGAGGTAGAGGTAGAGGATAGCATGGTGGAAGGAGTCAACTGCAGATCCATAATGAAGAAGTTAGCAGTTCACAAAGTCAAGGTCAAAACACAAGAGGTGGTTAGTCATTTAGAGGTATGAGACCATTCACAAGAGGTAGAGGAAGAGGCTTCATAGGTAAATGTTTCAAATGCAACATGTATGGGCATATATCTTATGAGTGCCCAAAAAATCTTTCAACAAGTCAAGGTAGTGCTCAAATTGTCTAAATTGATGAGGAAAGTGTGAGATCACCTTCTCATGAAGATGCATTTCAAATTGGATAATCCATTCTTATGAAGAAGGTGTGGCTCAAACCTAATAAGGAGATCAAGGAACCTACACAAAGGAAGACATTGTTTAGAACTACTTGTAAGTTAGAAGGTAAGTGTTGCAAGGTAATTATAGATAGTGGAAATACTGCTATTCTAGTATCTTCATAAATGGTTGACAAGTTAGGCTTGGAAATAGTAACACACCCTGCACCTTATAAGGTGTCATGGCTGCAAAAAGGACACCAAATCTTGGTAAATGAACAATGCAAAATAGAATTTCAAATAGGCAACTGCAAGAATGAGGTGATATGTGATGTCATTCCTATGGATGTCTTCCATGTCCTTTTGGGTAGACCTTGGCAATTTGATAGGAAAGCCATACATGATGGGAGGTGAAATACTTACACTTTTGAGAAAGATGGAAATAAACACACACTCATACCATTGAAGGAGGAAAATGTAGTAGTAGAAAACAATCCTAAAGTGTTGCTAACAAGTGGAAAACAATTTTTGCAACAAATCAAAAAAGAAGAGGTAAGTTATGCATTCGCTGGAAAGCCTATAATAGTTGTTACAACCACAAAATTGACTAGTTTGCCTCTAGAAATACATAATTTGTTGAATGAGTTTATTGATATTGTGGTAGATGACTTGCCTAATGAACTACCTCCAATGAGAATTATTAGTCACCATATAGATCTCATTCTATGAGTCAATCTACCAAACAAGATAGTTATAGAATGACACTAAGAGAGAATGAATAAGCAAGTGCAAGAATTGTTCATCAAAGGCCTAATCAAAGAAAGTTTAAGTCCTTGTGCTATTCCAACAATATTAAATCCTAAGAAAAATGGAGGTTGGACAATGTGCATTGATTCAAGAGCCATAACCAAGATTACAATCAGGTATAGAATTTCTTTGCCTAGAATTGATGATCTAATGGATTATTTAAATGGTGCAAGGTATTTCTCCAAGATAGACTTGAAAATAAGCTACCTTTTGATAAGAATTAGAGAGGGAAATGAATAAAAGATAGAATTTAAGACCAATGATGGACTATATGAATGGCTTGTAATGCCATTTAGGCTAACTAACGCTCCAAACACCTTCATGAGGCTTATGAATGAGGTGCTCAAGGATTTTACAGGTAAATTTATCATTGTTAACTTAGATGATATTTTGATTTACAGTTAGTCAAAAGAGGAGCATCTCAAACACTTTAGAATGGCCTTCAATAAACTTCAAGAAGAAAATTTGCTAATCAATCTCAAGAAGTGCACTTTCATGAAGACATAATTGGTTTATTTAGGATTTGTTATTTCACAAGAGGGATTGAATAAGGACAAAAAGAAAGTTAATTCCATAGTAGAATGGCCTAATCCAAGGAGTGTATTTGAGGTAAGAAGTTATTATGGCTTGACTAGCTTTTATATAAAGTTTATAAGAAATTTTAGCGGTATTTGTGCTCCAATAGTGGAAATTATCAAAGAAAACAAAAACCAATTTCAATGGACTGAGGCCACTGAAAGAAGTTTTTAGTTTCTAAAGAAAAAGATCATAGAGTAGCTAATATTAGCTTTACCTGATTTTAGTAAGCTTTTCCAAGTAGAGTATGATGCCAGTGGGACTGCTATAAGGGCTATTTTGAGCCAAAAGGGCAAACTAATTGTCTACTTCAGTGAAAATATTAATGAGAAAAATAAAAAGTAATCAACATATGATCAAGAGTTCTATGCCATTGTCCAAGCTTTTAAGAAATAGAGGCATTACTTGATGCCCAAAGAGTTTGTACTTTATACTGATAATCATGCCTTACAATTTATTAGTAGTCAAACTAAACTAAGTCAAAGGCATATGAAATGGGTTGAGTTATTGCAAATGTTTTATTTTATAATTAAGCATAAAATGGGCAAGCTAACAAAGTTGCAGATGCATTAAGTAGGAAAACTCTGATTATACATGAGTCTTAAGTGAATATCTTGGGTTTTGATGCATTGAAGGATTTGTATAGAGAGGATAATGATTCCAAGGAGGCTTATGAAGCGTGCGAGAATATAGTAAATAGAGGTAGGAGTCCATGGATGGACTATATGCTTCAAGAGGGGCTTCTATTCAAAGGAAGTCAACTATGCATACCAAGAGGGTCAATGAGAGAGAATCTATTAAAGAAAAAACATAGTGGTAGTTTGGCAGAATGCTTTGGTCAAACAAAAACACTTTCTTAATTAAATGCACACTATTATTGGCCAAGAATGTAAACTGATGTGAAGAGGTTTGCTGAAAGGTGGAG
Organism: Torreya grandis; assembly: GCA_037957365.1. Classification (NCBI taxonomy): domain Eukaryota; kingdom Viridiplantae; phylum Streptophyta; class Pinopsida; order Cupressales; family Taxaceae; genus Torreya; species Torreya grandis. The sequence goes on along the minus strand of JARHVA010000063.1, from coordinate 6,947,828 downwards.
AATATGTCAACATGCTAAATGTCAAAGTCAAAATTCAAATCTATATTAGCCATTGTCTTTTTCTAGTAGGCCATGAGATTCAGTGAGTATGGACTTTGTGTTAGGGTTACTAAAGACACAAAACTATAATGATTCTATCCCTATGAGAATCTACTAAAGGAGAAGCATAGTGGAAGCTTGGCATGACACTTTGGGCAAAGAAAAACACTTGTTCAATTAAGTGCACACTATTATTGGCCAAGAATGCAAATTGATGTAAAGAGTTTTGTTGAAAAGTGCAGAATATGTTGGCATGCTAAAGGTCAAAGTTAAAATTCAGGCCTATATCGACTATTGCCTATTCTAGGCCTATATCAACTATTGCCTATTCTTAGTAGGCCATGGGATTTAGTGAGTATGGACTTTATGCTTGGGTTGCCAAAGACACAAAAAGATAATGATTCTATCTTTGTTGTGTTTGATAGGTTTTCTAAAATGACATATTTCATACCTTGTACAAAAACAAGTGATGCAACCAATATTTCTAACCTATTCTTCAAAGAAGTAAAGAGATTACACGGGCTTCTTAGAAGCATTGTGTTTGACAGGGATACAAAATTTGTTGGACACTTTTGGAGGAATTTTTGGAATATGTTTGAAACCACTTTAAGCTTTAGCTTAGCTTACCATCCTCAGACCAATGGTCAAAATGAAGTGGTTAATAAGAATCTTGAAAACATACTCAGAAGTTTAGCAAGTGACCATCCAACACAGTGGGATCAAACACTAACTCAAGTGGAATTTGCATATAATGATTCTCCAAATAAAAGTACATGTTATATCCCATTCTAAACTATGTATGGAATCCATCCAAGAGGTCTTTATGAGCTAAGAAACTTAGGCAAACAAGATAAAAGAGGTGCAGAAGGTGAGGCTTTTGCACCAACAATGCAAGAGTTGCATTAGCAAGTCAAACAACAACTAGAATTGAATTCAAGCAAGTATAATAAAAGTGCTGATACGAAAAGGAAGTGAATTTTGAGGTAGGCGATTTAGTACTTATCCATTTTAGAAAAAAAAGATTCCCTAGGGGGAATATAACGAATTAAAGATGAAGAAAATTGGATCTTGTAAGGTCTTAAGAATATTTTTTTCCTAATGCATGTGAATTGGAACTTTCATTTGACATAGGAATATCACCCATCTTTAATGTAACAAAACTTTATCCTTTCAAAGAAGAGGAAAACTCAGAGAAGGCACCTGAAGACAAAGATCAGACCATCAATTGGGAGTAACAACTACCAAAGGTATAACCAGATCATATTGAAGCCATTCTAGACAAGAAGGTGGTCAATAAAACTAAAGGTAAGGAGTAATTTCAGTATTTGATCAAGTGGAAGAACCATCCACTTGAATATGAAACATGGATGACACCTTCAGAGATTGTTAATCATGGTAACAATGTTGAAGAACTCATGAGTAGGAGCTCATGAACAATTCTTTTGTTCCTTGGTAGTCTAATGCAGGTGCATTGTAAATAATGAATTCAGTTGTGCTTGATTAAGTCTATAGGAGGTCTAAGAATCATATTTCATCAATAAGAAGCCTTGTTTAGGCTCCACTTGTCTATTTTAGCACATTTGGAGGTCTTTTTTACCTTTCTCGCTAAAATAAAAAATAAAAAATTTGAATTTGTTTCTAAGAGTTTGGAAGGTTTTGGGCATGTTGTAAGGTCTTGATCCATTTGTAAAGGGTCTCTATGGTCTAACTATATGTAGTAGGTGTATGTAAACTTTCAACTCAACTCAAGTCTACATTAAACCTAATATAGATGCATCCAACATAGGTGAAAGGCCAAATTAAACATGTTGTAAGATAAATCATAGGTGGTTGAGAGATTCTTGCATATGGAACAAAAGAAGACCATATTTAGACACCAATTAAGTGATGATAGACCTCAAACCATGAAAAAAAGGAGGAAGAAACGTATGAAAACAAGAAGGAAAAGCTTAGTTAGTAGTTTTTGATGGTATTCTGAATATGATATAGAGGTATGTCGTACCCTGTAAAAGTTTTTTGTATATTAGTTGAAGATATATGAATAAAGAAGCTTTGGTTATGATCTTTGATGCATCACATATACCATACATGCGTAAGTTTATATTTTGAAGTTCCCTCTAATCTTGTTTTATGTTCTTATGATGTTTATGAGTCTATAGGTCTGAAAACAAGTTTTTTAAATAACACAGTTGTTGACGCTCCGAGACCCTCAACCCCTGCTTTGGGCTCCCCCAGAATCTATAACCTCTCCGGTCTCACCCTCACTAACACTTCAAGCTTTTGGTGTAGCGGCAACCGGTTAGTGTTTACAAACTGGCGACTTCGTTGGGGAGGGGTTTGATTCTCGCCCTCAGCAGTTCCCCTCGCCTCGTGGTCGGAGTGTCCATCCGGACCTCTTGGAGTGTCCAATCCGGATCTCTACACATATTTTAGAAATAAATGTATAGCGGATTTTCAAATGATGCACTCAACATTTCAATAAAACACGACTTTTCCAAAACTTCCCCCATTTCACTTTCCACGTGGAATTCCACTTGCCAAAGGATTAAAGTTTGATTTTAAAAAAAAGAAAATGTTTGATTTAAAAATATCAATTTTAATAAAATTTGATTTTTAATTTTAATAAAACCACACAACCAATTAAATACATTAATTAAAAATTATTTTAATTAAATTATAATTAATTTAATTTTAAAATGAAACCAATTAAAGTTTAATTATTCAAATTTTGAATTAATTTAATTAATTAGTACCTTTTAAACTAAATTGACTCCTAAACTCTTTACTTGGCCAAATGTGACCTCTAGTATTCAATATAATATTGAAGGGGCTTAACATAATTTTTTAATAGTTGTACCTAAAGGTTAATATCCTCAAAATATAAATTAAAAAGATTAAAAATTTACTTCTATTAGTGTTTGTAAGTAAGAGGCTAATATTCTTAAAAATTAGTTTAAAAAGATTACAATTACTTAAAATTTAAATTAAAGAGACTACAAATTTACTTCTAATTGCTAGTGTATGACTTGTGAAGTTGAGATTGATTTCATTGCAGTTAGATATTACATCATATACCAAAACATATATTTCTTGAATGATTATGTTATTTATTTGTTTATTTTTTCAATCATTTCTTACAATTTATACATATCTTATTATTTATTTTTAGACAATTTTGGGTCTTATTCCACTTTTTGTTTTATTAAAAAATTATCTATTAACTTGCTCAATTACATTTTTTTGATAAAACAAAAAAAGACAGACTTTAAATGTGCTTCTTTTTCAAATAAACAAAGGATGTAATAAAGTTATATATTAAAGAATGTAATAAAGTTTTAAATATATAGTAGTTATCAATCAAAATTATAATTATGAAATGTTAGGAGTAAGACCTTCTAGAGCATTGACTGAACCTTCAAATCAAAGACTATGCAAAAGCTTTGGAGTCAATCCAACACATTTGGAGGAGAATGCACTGACATCATTACTCTATATAACATTATATAACATGCAAGAGCAATGGAAGAGTTCTGATGCCCTTGAAAGATGATCTACCATCAACACTATCCAAGAAATCTTTCAAGGGTACATGTAAGTGCTATGGAATATCAAGTTGTACAAAGAAGTGCCTTTGATTGTCTCCACATAAAATCATGGACTTGGTATTGCTTTAATTCCTTATAGGTAGAGCTTAGTGAGAAAAAAAATAAATTGTAGATTCAACGTTTTTTGTCTCACTTTTTCTGTTTTGAGTGAATGGATAGACCAAAGTTGGTCTCCTCCCATCTCTTATGAGGTGACAATTTATTTTTGTGCCCAAGGGCTCTTTCATATCAATTTTTTAGATATGAGACACTGAGATATGATTTACAGTAAGGGGAGTTGGGTTTTTCATGAAGCCTCTTTCATTTGCTCATGTATAAATTATAAATGCTATTGAAAAATTCATTGCTATGGATCCATCAACAACGGGTAAAGATAAATACAACATGTTCCCATATTTGTGTAGAGGTAGATCTTAGCATTAGGCCTCCTTGCAATTTTTTCCCTCATTAGGGGGGGTACACCTAGAACACAAAAGCTTGGTAATGAAAGCATCGTCTTTAGATGTGGAAAGATGTTTTTAATATGGTCATTTGTCTATTTCCTTCCCACACATATAAAAGCCAATCCAAAAGATGTCCAAAAAAATTTATCTTCTCATAAGGGGTTTCAAGGGGTACAACGAAAGAGAAAGCAAAAGGCAACTTGGTGAAAGGGTGCTCAACATAGCTTTTTTGTATTGCACCTTGTGGTCAAGAGAAATTAAAATCTAATGAGGTCAAAACTTGCCCTTACCCGAAAGAATCAAGAGAAGCTCAAAGGATACATGATCTAAAGATAAAATATGAGGTACTTTTTTAGAAAGCAAAAAATACTAAGATTTTAAATATATGGTAGCTATTTCATATGGATGATAAAAGAACACCAACACCATTTGTATGTCATATTTTATTGTTTATTCAAGATTTTCTTGTTTATACAATATATCGGTAAGGTTAAATATTTAACAATATTTTTGTAACAATCAAATCCATAAACCTTATAAATAAATTTGAATATTTAATCAAATATAATAATCAACGACAAAATTTAACATGTAAAAATATATTTCTAATATAATGATGTAGATTAAAAATTAATTAAATTTTATTTACCACCCTTTACAATGAAGGTTGCATATACCTAAAATTTATAGATAGACTACTTTAATCATGACCAATATTTTGTTGATTTGATATTTAAGGTCATTTTTTCTCATAATATTTCTCATCTCCTTTAAATAACTTAATTTCCCTGAATTTATACCTAACATTTTATATACCAACTCTAATCGTAACCACTACTTTGTTAATTTAATATCTAAGGTCATTTTTTTCTTAATCTTTCTTTATTTCTTTTGAATAACTCATTTTCCCTGAATCTGTACCTCACATTTTGTATTCCAACCGCAAGGCTGACGTGGATTCAAAATTCAGTAGCCCAAAGGTTGATGATATAAGGCTGGGTTCTTACACGGTCAAGGGGCTCCAAATTTCAACTAAAATACTATCAAAGAATTTTAAATCTTCGTCATTAACAGACAAAAATGCATATTGACCATTCATGTTTGAAAGTTATAATTTAAAACATGCCAAACACTTAAAATAATTCTTGCAGAGTACTTGTATTCACTGCAATTAAAGTTTAAAACAGACTTATGTGTCCTCGGCTTGTAATAAATGTGACAGTAATATGTGATATCACTGCATCCCATATATCCAACTAATGGGGATCCCAGCGTGACTTAGATACTAAGGAACTTCCAGTAGACGAGGAAATTTTGTTTTATCCTGCCGATAAGACAGCAAAAACTTATACAGCCGGCACGTTGCTCCATGAGAACGTGTCGGCTATTTAGTATTTTTTCATGTTAGAAAATCAATAGCGCTGTTCAACCAAACGCACCTCTTGTTTACTAAGAACTTAAAAAATTTCCTTTGTAAAATATGTAAACTGGAGCAATAAGCTTTTATCCTAGTGCACTTGAAGGAAAACGTATCAAATATGGCATGTAATTAATAAAGCTAGCACAAGCCATGAAAACATTTATGTTTATGATTTGTTAAATTTATAAAGTTGACCTGCTTTCCTTTGAAGGAGCAGTTGGTATGAAATCTGAAGGAAGCTCAACAACATGAGAATTTGCACACTTCCTCTGAATTGCAAGCCCCAGCTCATAACCTAATGCTTTAGCCACAGGCATAGCCACTGCATTTCCAACTTGCACGTACCTGTTCATAAACTTTCAAATATTAGAAATGCCTAAGAAACCAAATCTTGAGGTTTTAGGTTAATGTTTGGTACATCCGGTGCATTTGTGTTTGACAGGCTTTAACATACGCGCTGTTTAAAACTTTTGCGTGTTGGTGAATGTTAAGCATTTAGCATTCAATGCCATTCAATGTGAACACACCCGCTGTTTACCTTTTGGGGTTAATGTTCTTTGAGAGTTAGGAGTAGCAAACACAGTGGTAGTATTAAATGCAATTTATGTCCTTGAGGAACTCTTTTAAATGCAGAATACAAACACACAGAAGATCAATGTTAACCTTTGTTTGACAGAACCAAAAAACTTGTAGTAATCAGGAAACCCTTGAATACGAGCACTTTCTCGAATCGTGAGAACTCGGTCCTGCTCTGGATGTAACATGACCTGGAAAGGAAAAAAAAATCAAAAGAGGACCATTGGACATCCTCAAAGAAACTAAGGCTTATATTAAGACAAAACTTACATTCCTTATTAAAGGAAAAAACAGACCTGACTGTGAGGTTCAGGACTTGTCACAACAGTGCCCACGATTTCATCCCACCATATCCTTCCAAAGGGCCTGGAAACGATGATTAGAAATGTTGAATAAGAAATCGTACATGGAAAATGTAAGCTAAATCCTTCAAGATAGTTACAGTAGGAACATGCACTGCACATGAAGTAGACATTGACTTCTTAATAGAAATGAATATCCATGTCTCAATCTACAGACAGCATGACATGACCATAATATCTCAGCATTTGATTACTTCAACCAGGTCAGTCATATGTAATGTATGTCCTTCAGGAATTCTTTTAACAATTATCAGTTAATGGGTGACTGTTGTTGATATTACAACATCAATCTAATATGGAAAACAAAGTAGTGAAGGCTAATTTCATCATTAGTTTCTTTTTGGTTGGGTTTGTTGCTGTCAATGTTGAGGAAGGGGCAAGGCAACGGGGCTGCGAATATCTTCATGAAGTTTGTCCATAGCACCTTGTTGATGTACCTGAATGTTGCAGTAGTCCTTATAGTCTACGGCTGAAGAGTATTTTGTTTTTAGATTCTCTCTTCATTAAAAGATAAGAGGACAGTTCTTTTGACTCTTCAGAGACTTACTTGACTCTCTTTAGACACTCATGGCTTATGAAAATCAAAGATGCTTAGCCCTCTACATTAATTGAGATGTTTGACCTTTACCAAAGGCTTTCTAGACACAAGTCCCCTAAGGGGTCTTGCACTAAGTTAATTAGTCTCTACTTCCAGCCATCTCATATCATCTGTAATGACCCTGCTCAAATCTGGTTGAAAACTTTTGATTTTTGGTCTTGGAAATTTTATCAAACACTTCACATACAAGTGTCATATGACTGATATAACATTTTAGTTTGCTTTAATGGCTCTTTCCTTTACTTAACATCAATAAGAATGCTTGCAAGAAGAATCTAGATTGTCTAAACAATGACTTAGCACGAATGTGCAACTAATTTTGGCAATATTCCATGCATATATATGATCTAAGCCTGAGAAATGAACACCTACAGCGAACTGACATTTTTACAAACAGTTGGTATGCAAACTAACTAGCTGATAATAAATGATATCGAAATTCTCAAATGACACCAGCAATTATTATCTCCTTAATTGCAATGAAATTTCTAATACAATGCTCATGAAATATGGCCAAGACTCAATGCTAACAATTTCAAAATGAACCTGATTGGAGACGCCTTCAAATGATATGAATTTCTGAGTTGTCTTCAGACTGGTATACTTCAGATCAGACTTGCATATCTTCCAAATTCCACCTCCAAATGAATATATGTCAATGCCAAAGTGTTAGGAAATGTTGGGCGCCCCTTTTGGATGATATTTGATATTTTTTTGGACTCCTTTAATGCAAAATCGCCCCACTTCAAAGTTGCAGACCTGCCATGGATAAACCTTCAAATCTGAAATAATCTCCACAACCTTTGGATTCTTTGTCATAAACAAAACGTTCCTTGGACTTGGGCACTCCAAATGGCACTATGCTTGATGTTGAGAACCCTCTTAGGTGACCAAAACGAAATTGGAAGTGTGGCTGTCCTCAAAAATTACAGTCATATATTCCTCCTTATTGACCGCTGTAATGACCTTCCAAAGGTCTCCAAACTAGTCACAAAAACTTCCCGACCGCTGTAATGACCTTCCAAAGGTCTCCAAACTAGTCACAAAAACTTCCCCAAGGAAGGGGAATCCCTTTGGTAACACTATCACTTGCAAACACTTCCTTAAATATTGAAATCGAACCATTCCAATGGGACTGAAACAAAATTACAGTCAGCCCTAAATATATGCATACTCACCAAAATAGACCTCCATTGTCTTGAGAATGTTCTCCCAGCTAGGGCGCTTCAATTGGATGTTCTTGTTGCTTCAACAAACACCTAGAATGAAAGATTAGAATTCATTGCCATAGCTGCCATGAAAGTCTTCAGATTATGCAATGTAAACCCTTGACCAAAGCTTGTCGATGATGGCCAAATGAAGAAGCTGAATGCTTCCTCCTCAAAGTGCAACCCTTCAGATGTTATTTCACACCCTCAGTTATGCTTCCAATGGAGGTTTTCGTCTCCAATGGCTATTCTGCCAATGTGGGATAAAAGATTTATTCCCACATTAAATTATTCACTTAACGCACTTTATTATGTTAAAGTGACTTTATTGTTATAAAGTTACTTTATAACTTTATAATAATATTAAAATATTAAATAAATCACTTAAGTCACTTAAACTTTAATATCTCTCTCATCATTCATCCGATGCACGAGCCGTCTGACGCTGTCGACTGAGGAAGTGATTCTGAATGCTATCAATCCATACTGCCAAAAATAGCAGGGGTCCCACGCTGAGTGCTAAATACTGCTAAAAATAGCAACTCAGGGTAGAAGTGTCCGAATGAGCCTGAACGAAAGCCAACTGATCAAGTACTGACAAACTGAAGCTGAGCCAAGCTCCATCAAGAGACCCTCTAACCATGCATATTAACCTACGAGGGCTAAGAATAGGCTAAATCCACCGAACTCTGATGCTCGCAAAAATGGGGACATTACATCATCGGACCTCCAAAATAACAACTTTAGAAATTTGGAAGTGTTCCTCCAGAATAACAACTTTCATTTCATTACGTGGGACCTCCTTTTTTAAATCTTCTTCATTGTACTTCATTGTGCTCGATTGGTGTTTTCTAGATACTCTTTTTCTATTTAGTGTGCAACACTCCCCTTTTCTTATTTACGTTATACCTTTAGCTATCTCATGGCCAATCTTAACCTTTGGTGCATGTTAATATTAATAATATAAGATGAAAAATTATGCTTCTACTTGTAGTGTCTCCTGTGCTGTTTCCTTTGGTAGAAATCAGTCACAACGGTTGGGACATACCAATTCCTACGGTTATTAATTACCTTTCAATCTTTAAGGTATCATTTGATTTTGAAACAAACATATAAATTACAAACAAAAATATTCAAATGTTTATCTAACAAAATTGCAAATTGACTAGTGTAAACAAGAGTTCTTAGCTGAAGCTGAATCAGCGTGTAACTGTTTATACATCAAAACACTTGTACCCAAACAATGCATGTAAAATCCATATCCATGCCTAGTATGTGCGTAATATAGTGATAAGCTCAAGGTTCATATAAATCTACGATGGCAAAAGGAGGTGGGGTTAAAGAGAACTAGAGTCCAATCACTCTAACGCATTTGGCTTCAACCCAGTCTACACGGCTCTCACATAAACTGCCGGTACATTGGGGAATATTACAGCATATTTCCGTTGAGCTCCACGGATTAACAGGACCATAACTTGCAGGGGCCTGAACTTGTGTCTCACAATGGAAATCTCCCCATTCTTGTCGCGTCATCATTATGACCCTCTTGTGTGAAGAAGAGATAAAAACAGTAGATCTTCTGATCAAGATTTACAGCAGAAGAGCCACCATCCAAAAGAAAGTAGATATATCATTACCCTGAAACCCTATGTCAAAGGGTTGTTTATGCATGGAACAGCTTTGTGAATGCCCTATGATCTGATAGAGTGCTTGGTATCGTGTACGTTATTACAATCTTTCCTTTCATTCGTTCATTCAGACCTTTATTGGCATCTCAAATTACTTTTATTTTATTCTCTCTAATAGACGAGGTTACACTAAATTTTAATGTGTGTGTGCCTGACGTAGAACTAAGGACTGAATCATCACATATGATGGTACATATTTGTACATGGCAATTGAGAACATGAGTTCGAACTACGTAAAAAGAGAACCAAGCAAATACATACAAAGGAGGACTTTAAAGAACGTTTTTTCTATCTTCACAAACTACTTAGGTCTCTTCAAAAGTGTTTTGTATTTAATCAACGAGTACTCTCTCCAACCCACAACCCACAACATGGCACACATGCGCACGCTATTATATATTTCACGTGATTTAATTCAAATTTAAGACGGGTTTATAAGTTAGACATACATCACTTTTATAGTAGATGTTCATGCAAGTCACAATTTTGTAAATGCAATGTTATTATTAAAGTGTCATAAAAATTTGGGCATCGTAAGAGTGTCATAAATTCAAGTTAAGTATCATAGGGGTCTCATAATTAAGTCGTAAATATGTTGTGTTGACCATTTTGGGCCTGCAGGCCAATATCGGTCCCCCCTTTTTTCCCTGTTGTTCTGAGCCAGTTCATTTTTTTATTTTGCACAAGTCTGGAAATTTCTACGGATTCTTGCAAGTCTATTTTTACAGACTCTGTAGAAAGAACCACGGACTCTGCAGGAAAGTCTTTTGGCAGATGAAGAACCAATTCAAAGAATGAAAGGGGCTTCTACAAAGTTTCTTCGAACCATTGAACCATTCAGTTCAATTGGCTCAAATTCAATTGGTTCAACGGCTTGTTTCAATAGCTCGGTTCAACGGCTTGTTTCAACGGCTCGGTTCAAATGAGTTGGTTCAACGTTTGGCGCAAAATGGACCATTCCAAGTGCCCTTGCAGAGGGCAGTTTCCGGACTCAAGTGCCCTTGCGGAGGGCAGGGAACATTTGCAAAGAGGCCAAAGAGAAAGCCGAAAAGGTAAGTTTCCTTCAGAATTTTGTTTAAGGCAAAGAAGAGAATTTCTTCGGACAAAATGTCCGAAGAAATTCTTCGGAAGAAAATCCCGCCACAAAAGGACACGGCAAAGGCAAGAAGCGATTTCTTTCGGACTTTTTGTCCGAAGGAATTCCTTCAAACAAAAACCCTGAAGAAATTCGGAAAAGGGCCGTGGGAGAAAAAACCCGAAGAAATTCCGAAGGTCAAGCAAAGGGAAGCAACGATCAAAAGAATTCTTGCGAACTTTTTCTCTGTGGGAAAATTGGCCGAGACAAAAGCCCGACCGGAGCAAAAAAAAGGCCGAAACAAAAGAAAAGAACCGAAGGATTTGCCAAGGACCGTGACGTCTCCAAAGTCGTCAATTTCAGGGAAATAGACTAGCCGTTGGTTTTCAAACAGTGATGGGCCCGCGAACGTCAATTTTACAACAAGGAAATTGCCGTTTGACCTTTAAATTCTTGAGTGCCAACCAAGAAAAAGCCCAAGCAGCGGAACGTGCCATGTGTCCCTTGCAAAAAATTTGGTGAAGCGCGACAAGTGTCTGCATCCGAGTTTTAAAGCTCTTTTCAATAGGTTTCCTTCAGAGTTCTGCGGAGAGCGCCAAGTGGCAACTGTGGAAGGTTTTGACATCTTTTTCTAAGAGTAGCGAAACGTGCCACGTGTCCCTTGCAAAGCTCGGCGGACGCTGAGTGTTAACATCCACGGTCTCTCCCTTTTGTTCAGTAAAGACTGTGGTGGGCCCCAGACGTATTGCTAAAGAGAGCGGAAGTTGCCAAGTGTCTTCGTCCGTGTGAATCCGAATAAGTCCCGAATGTTTTTGTATTGTTTCTAAAGCTTAGCGGAAGCCGCCACGTGTCATCTTCCGCATGACTCTCAAAAGGTGCCTAAAGCTTCTATAAGTTAAGCGGATGCTGCCACGTGTCCTCCTCTGTTTCACAGTAGAACACGCCATGTGTCACTTATTGAAATCAGCAAAAAGCGGCCAAAGCAAGCGGGAAAGACACGAACGAATTGTTAAGGAAGACGACGGACCCGAGGACGTCAAATTTGCGGCAATGAAGTAGCTGTTGATCTTCGCAGACTTAAGTGCGAACCCGAAAGAATTCAAAGGCTTAAGGCCAGAAGAAAGACAAAGCCAAGAAGGGGCAAAAAGAACCAAGTGCAGAAACGGACAAAACAGTCCAAGTGGCGAAGGAAGGTGTCGACTCAAGGAGTTACTCCAGCGGTTGACATAGTGTCTGCGAATTGATCATCAAGAGGCGCGAACGGCGAATGGCGCGACCCATTTTCTTCACTTTGCATTGATGAGCAGACAAGCCATATAATTGCCTTGAAGGAGCGGTCTTGTTTGCAGACAAACGACGCGGCCCATAATTTTGCATATGATGTTTAAGCGGCTTCCTCTTCCCAATGATCGGAACGCACATGGGTCACTTGTAAAAAGGGCGCCAAAAGGCCTCTTTTCTTTCTCTATATATTGTAGACTTCTCATTTTGAGAAGGGATCTCTTAGCCCATAAGGCAAAGCTCTGCCCAAAAATCTCTCGGGCTTGTAAGACAAAACTCTGCCGGATTTTACCTTGAATCAAGACTTAGCAATTTTTACCTCTATTTGAACTTGCACTCACGCATGTCTATGCTTTCTTTTTGTGTTAAGTCATTTTCTTTTATGCTTTCACAGAACGATTCTAGCATGTCTAGTGCATTATGAAGTCTCTTCTTCTGTAGGTCTGCCAGAAGTGTCTACAGCAGGAATATAGGCACATGTGAATACGCTGCCAAAGCGTGTCTCAGAACACCTTTGATAGTTCTTCCTCCCTGTATTTCTATGGACCCCTGACTCATTGATACAGAAGAGTTCTCACATCAGATGAAGTGTATAACAGCTTCTTGGTGAAAAGTGTATGTTCGGGCTGAGTGGATCAACTTTTTTGGTGTATCACCTTTTAGTTTAGGTTTAGGTTCTGTTTTCAGCATCCTTCTCCCTTTTCATCCCCCCCTTTTTTCATTTATTTGTTAGCAGTAGGAAATCCATGACCTAAAAGATACATCAAAGGGAGCTAGCCCTTATCTAGAGACTCTCCCCCTAGTTTTGCCAGGCCCACAGGCAAGAGGGGAGTTTTCATTGTTGTGTGTGGAAGGCAGGAGCTCAGGGTCCTGTCCAGGGTGCAATCCACTGCGTCAACATGTTGTTTTCATTTGTTTAAATTTATGACATTTTGTGTCGTGAGATTTTTCAAAATTAAATAAGGAAAAGGATGAGCCCTGACTTATTTTTATTTCTCGATGTCTCTTCCACACTATCCATTGCACACTATTCGCTATCATTTTGTTGTCTATTGTCCACTGCACATGAGCCCTCTCTCATTTCACTAATTGTTCACTATCATTTCATTGTCTATTGTCCCCTACCCTAGAGGAGGATCCATTGGGTAAAGACATGGTGAAAAGGAAAAGCAAATTAGTGTTGAATATAATTTTTTTGAACTGTTGACGCTGTGGATTGCACCTTTGAAAGAACGTTGGGCTTCTCTTTTCCACGCATCACAATGGAGACTCCCTCTTGCTGTGGGTCTAGCAAAAATTGGGGGGAGAATCTCTAGATAAGGGCTAGCTCCCTTTGATGCATCTCTGAAGTCTTTTACTACTACTGCTAACAATGCGGGGGGGGATGAAAAGAGAGAGAATACAACCAAAACAGAAACTAATCTAAGTGGTAATGCACCAAACGATTTTTGATCTACTCAGTTATTCACACTTCAGACCAGAAGATCGCAGACATACACTTATCTGATGAAAAGAACAGACTGTAGGGAGCTTTAACAATGGGCTTAATGAAGACACACAGAAAATGAACTTAACACAGGGGCTGTAGAAAACACACTGTCTGATAACCCTTCTCTGTCTCTGCGTTCCAGATGCAGCACTTCCTGTTACCCTACAGAAATGGTGCTTTGTCTACACTAGGTGTGTTGGTGTCAATTTGTGAAAGCATCAAGCTAAAATGATTGAACACAAAATTGATACACAGACACACTCAAAAGCATAACCAGTTAGATAGAGGTAAAACACATTCTTATTGATCAAAGGTGAATTTTGGCAAGGCTTCGCCTTACAAAATGAGAGATATCATTCTCAACTTGAGAGGTTACAATATATAGCATGAAGAAGAAGACTATGGCGCCTTCCAGAACAAGTGGCCCATGTTGCGTTGAACACATTGGAAAGAGGAAATCTGCTAAAGGAACCATGCTGTGGCAGTGCAAGTCTTGACTTTGGCGTTTAAATCATATTAAATGTCATTGTAAAAGCATGGGTTGCTTGATCGTTTGAATGACAAGGCCGCCCCTCTTTATGAAACTTACGCGCCTATCCGCTCATCCATGCTCAAACGAAGAAAAACAGGTCGCGCCATTGAATGCTTGCGCTCTTTGATGACCAATTGGTGGAGACTGTTTCATCCATGACAATAACTTTTCCTGCCAACACCTTCTTTTGCCACCTGGGCTGATCTGATTCGTGTCTGTGCTTGGCTAGGTGTGTCCTTTGGAACATTCCAAATGTTGTCGTATGTGTGCATAGCTGTGTTCTGGATTCTCTATTTTGTTCCCCTTTTTCTTGCTATTTTTTGTCTCCTTTCAACGGTTGACGCATCCCATCTAATTTGACGTCTGTGGGCCTGTCACTATTCGAAAACGAACGACTAGTTTGCTGCCTTGATTTTGACGTTCGCGCGCCCGTCACCGGACGTTTGAACTCCAATGGCTAGTTTGCTACGCTGAAATTGATGTTCTCGGGCCCGTCATCCCTTTGGCAATTTCTTCAGCGTTTTCTATTTGAACCTTCTCAAAGGGAAGGTGTCCCTTCGGAGCTTGGAAAAGGTCCCCTTTTGGGTTGCTGGGAGTCCCCCACAAGGGCACTTGCCCTTCGGGCTCTTTCAGGGTCTCTTGGTCATCTCAATTCCTTCAGACATTTTGCCCGAAGGAAGTCTTTCCTTCAAAGTCTCAGCTTTTTCTTCGAATTTCCTTTGGACAAAAGTCCGAAGGAATTCCTTCGGACATTTTGTCTGAGGCAATTTTGCCTTGGTCCCTTGCTTGTGAATTTCTTCAGACAAAATGTCCGAAGGAATTCCTTCAGGCATTTTGTCCGAAGGAATTCATCCATTGATTCTTCCTTGTATTTTCCTTTGGACATTTTGTCCGAAGGACCTTTGACCTTTGCCTTTTGTCGTGAATTTTCTTCAGACAAAAGTCCGAAGGAATCCTTTGCCTTGCTCACTTTTCTGAAGGAAAACTTTCCTTTCGACCTTCTCTTTAATCCCTTCGCAAGTGTTCCCTGCCCTCCGCAAGGGCACTTTGGGTCTTAAAATGCCCCTTCAAAACTTTTAATTTGGTCCTACCACCAACCAAGGTGCCCTCTGAAGGAAATCTGTTGCCCTTTTTTACGAACTGCTTAGACCATTTCGGGTTCTTCAATCACTTCTACTTATAAATGTAGACAAGTAATGTACCTGCACAAACCTGATTTGCACTAGACTACGCAAAATGACAAAACACTTGGCTTTTTCATGGATAGGTCTGACAGGGGGTATTTTGCACAAAGCAGCTGAGGGATGACTTAGCCAAATCATGGATGTGAAAGACTCTTTGTAAAGAAAAGGAGGGGGTGCCCAATTTGGCCTGCAGGACCAAAAATTGGTCAACACATTTGGCGACTCACAGGGGAAGCATGCCTGCTATGCTTGGGAAGACTAGAAGCCTCTAAGTCCATTGGGCATGGAGTCAGGACGCATCTTGGAGAAGTTAACAACAACCTTGTAAGGACCTATGAATCAACAAAGATTTTACCTCAAACCCAAAGGAAAACCCACGCAACAAAGGCTAAAAAACTACACACACACGTGCAACAACACTTAGGGGAAATGAAAGACACGAAAGCAAACTACTATGTACAACTAAATAGATACATTTGCCTCCCTCCTGGATCAAAGGGAAAACTTCTCAAGCCTCCATGACAAGAAAACTTATGGTGCCAGACAAGTGATTGAATGGAATGGAGACTTGGTGACTTGATCTTCTTGTCTGCCACCTTGATTGGCTTGTATCCAAATGAATCAAGGTCAAACATGCTTCCAACATATATGTATTCATCTTGCTCTTGGAAGCTTGTCTCATGATGGCCCTTCATGCTAGTGTATCTCACCAAGAAGTCAATGGCTGCTAGCTCATCACCATAGGGATCATCTAGCTCATAACCCCCTTGATATGCATCATGGATTGACTTGTTCCCTTCTGCCTCATTGAAGAGACTATCAAACTTATCTTTTGCTTCCTCATGGCTCTCTTGAAGAAGGGTGACTGTTGTGATGTCTGAAATGAGATCACAAACTGCTTGCTCATCCCACAAAACATCACCTTCTTGCTCAAGGCTCTTTTCCTTTTCTTGCTCAAAAATAAGAGTCTTTAGTTGTTCAAAGACATCCTCCTGATTCTTCTCCAACAAGGGTTCCATGGCATGGTCATTCTCTTTATCAAAGCAACAAGGAAGTTCATCAAACAAGGGAGGAGAGAGCTCACCATGCTTACTTTCTTCTTCATCCGTTGTTGATAGATAAAATATGTCAACCTCATCTTCATATTGCTAGAACATCTGCATGTATGCATGACCTATGTCTTCTCCATTGTTGATGATGTCTTCAAAAGGAGCATCCATGATGGTTTCATTCTCATTGACATCCATGAGAGCTTCTTGATCAGCCACAAATTAGATCCTCTCTTCTTCATTTGCCTCTTTCAAAAAAGGTTCCTCCTTGAGAAGGGATGAAGTGGAACGCTGATGGTTAAACTCATGTGGAAGAGGAGGCAAACCCTGAGCTAGAATCGAATGATTATCCTCCTTCCATTTGGCCAACACTTCGTCCACATCAGATGTGGCTTGATAGCTCTCTTGGAGGGGTGTAGATGGGGTGTGTTCAAATGTAGGATCTTCTGCTTGATCTGAACCGTCCATCACACCTTGGTTGAGGAACCTCATTCTGGACTCCAATTCTGCAATTTGTTTGGCTATATTCTCTTGGAAGAGCCTTTCTTGGAGGTCACAAGCATCATCATGATGAGTAGGAGCAGCTTCATCTCCTTCCAGGCTTATATCAAAATGAATAGGCCTCTCCTCTTTTTTCCTACCGCATGATTCCATTGTTTGCTTCCAACTCATGACCTTGGGATTGGAACTTTTCCCTTGTGAACAGGCAACAACTTTATCCTCTTCAAGGTCTTGAGTTGGTTCATGATAGGCACTCCTATGCTGAAAGATTTGAGGAGGTTGAGGGAGACTGGGAAGGGTCTGCTCATGCATAGGAAGAGCTGCTTCAAGAGAGATGTGTTGCTTTCCAAAAGATATAGGGTGATTCCCATCAAAAGAGGGTCCACATTCTAAAGAATTGAGAAGGTTAGTCTCTATGAGAGGTTGCTCTAATGTCCTTTGATGTTGGAAAGCTAGGTGCAAGGGATTAACAGCAGGAGTGGTTATTGCATCAGATGAGCTAGAGTGAGCAAGTGGTATTTGGTAGAAAGGATTTGGTGCACAAGAGGGGGCTTTCTTTAGAATAGGAGGGGGTTGCTTTGGAATGGGAGAAGGCACACAAGGTTGATTGCCTTGAATGAATGGACTCTCCCATTTTGCTACTTCCTCCTTCATGGATTGCAAGGCCTGGGCTTGCCTAAACAAGCACTCCTCTTTGTACATAAGCTCTTGCTAATATCTATTCTGCTCCTCCAATCTGTTTACCTCCATCACTTGCTTCTCAAATTCCAGTATTACTTCCCTTACACTAGGTGAAGGGCAACCAGGAGAGCTGCTTGAGGTGATGCCATGACCAACCTGAGCTTGAGCAAAGTTATATGAAGGAAAACAAGGTCCATGCTGCTGAGCAATGGGATTATACATACCAAAATGTGATTTCTTGATGGCACCAGGACTGCTTAACCAGCTGATTCAACTCGGAGTTGCCATTGGTGTTGGTTGAAATGCCTCCAAAGGCTGATTGGTTGAAGAACACACCAAAAAATCCTTCAACTCCTTGGACAAACTGTCCCACCAGGCGTGCCAAAAACTGTTGACGCTGTGGATTGCACCCTTGAAAGAAGGCTGGGCTTCTCTCTTCCATGCGACACAATGGAGACTCCCCTCTTGCTGTGGGTCTGGCAAAAACTGGGGGGAGAATCTCTAGATAAGGGCTAGCTCCCTTTGATGCATCTCTGAAGTCTTTTACTACTGCTGCTAACAATGGGGGGGTGAAAAGAGAGAGAAAATACAACCAAAACAGAAACTAATCTAAGTGGTGATGCACCAAACGATTTTTGATCTACTCAGTTATTCACACTTCAGACCAGAAGAGGGCGAACATACACTTTATTTGATGAAAAGACCAGACTGTAGGGAGCTTTAACAATGGGCTTAATGAAGACACACAAAAAATGAACTTACCACAGGCGCTGTAGAAAACACACTATCTGATAACCCTTTTCTATCTCTGCGCTCTAGATGCATCACTTCCTGTTAACCTGCAGAAATGGTGATTTGTCTACACTAGGTGTGTTGGTGTCAATTTGTGAAAGCATCAAGCTAAAATGACTAAACACAGAATTGATACACAGACACACTCAAAAGCATAACCAATCAGATAGAGGTAAAACATATTCTTATTGATCAAATGTGAATTTTGGCAGGGCTTCGCCTTACAAAATGAGAAATATCCTTTTCAACTTGAGAGGTTACGATATATAGCATGAAAAAGAAGACTATGGCGCCTTCCAGAACAAGTGGCCCATGCTGCGTTGAACACATTGGAAAGAGGAAAGCCGCTAAAGGAACCATGCTGTGGCAGTGCAAGTCTTGACTTTGGCGTTTAAATCATATTAAATGTCATTGTAAAAGCATTGGTTGCTTGATCGTTTGAATGACAAGGCTGCCCCTCTTTATGAAACTTACGCGACTGTCCGCTCATCCATGCTCAAACGAAGAAAAACAGGCCGCACCATTGAATACTTGTTTTCTTTGATGACCACTTGGTGGAGACTGTTTCATCCGTGACAATAACTTCTCCTGCTGACACCTTTTGCCACCTGGGTTGATCTGATTCGTGTCTGTGCTTGGCTGGGTGTATCATTTGGAACATTCCAAATGTTGTCGTATGTGTGCGTAGCTGTGTTCTCGATTCTCTGTTTTGTTCCATTTTTCCTTGCTATTTTTTGTCCTCTTTCAACGGCCGACTCATCCCATCCAATTTGGCGTCTACGGGCCTGTCACTATTTGAAAACCAATGGCTAGTTTGCTGCCTTGATTTTGACATTCGTGCGCCCGTCACCTGACATTTGAACTCCAACGGCTAGTTCGTTCCACTGAAATTGACGTTCTCGGGCCCGTCATACCTTTGGCAATTTCTTCGGCCTTTTGTATTTGAACCTTCCGGAAGGGAAGGTGTCCCTTCGGAGCTTGGAACAGGTCCCCTTTTGGGTTGCTGGGAGTCCCCCGCAAGGGCATTTGCCCTTCGGGCTCTTTTGGGCTCCCTTGGTCATCTCAATTCCTTCGAGCAAAATGTTTGAAGGAATTCCTTTGGACATTTTGCCTGAGGGAAGTCTTTTCTTCAAAGTCTCGGCTTTTCTTCGAATTTCCTTCGGACATTTTGCCCGAGGGAATTTTGCCTTGCTCCCTTGCTTGTGAATTTATTCGGACAAAATGTCCGAAGGAAGGGCTCTTTTGGGCTCCCTTGGCCATCTCAATTCTTTTGGACAAAATGTCCGAAGGAAGTCTTTCCTTTAAAGTCTCGGCTTTTTCTTAGAATTTCCTTCGGACATTTTGTCCAAGGGAATTTTGCCTTGGTCCCTTGCTTGTGAATTTCTTTGGACAAAATGTCCGAAGGAATTCATCCATTAATTCTTCCTTGTATTTTCCTTCGGACATTTTGTCCGAAGGACCTTTGACCTTTGCCTTTTGTCATGGATTTCCTTCGGACAAAAGTATGAAGGAATCCTTTGCCTTGCTCACTTTTCCGAAGGAAAACTTTCCTTTCGGCCTTCTCTTTAATCCCTTTGCAAGTGTTCCCTGCCCTCCACAAGGGCACTTTGGGTCTTGAAATGTCCCTTCGGAACTTTTAATTTGGTCCTGCCACCGACCAAGGTGCCCTCCGAAGGAAATATGTTGCCCTTTTTTGCGAATTGCTTAGACCATTTCGGGTTCTTCAATCGCTTCTACTTATAAAAGTAGACAAGTAATGTACCTGCACAAACCTGATTTGCACTAGACTAAGCAAAATGATAAAACATTTGGCTTTTTCATGGAACAGGTCTGACAGGGGGTATTTTGCACAAAGCAACTGAGTGATGACTTAGCCAAATCATGGAAGTGGAAGACTCTTTGTAAAGAAAAGGAAGGGGTGCCCAATTTGGCCTGCAGGACCAAAAATTGGTCAACATGAACCATGGAGACAATCCACAGTGGAGAGATGCATGCCATCCACTACACATTGTGCACTATTATTTTATTATTTATTTTTACCTACAAACTAGCCCTATGCCATTTCACCAATTGTTCACTGGCATTTCACTATTTGTTGTCCCTTGCATTGGAGGATCAACCCGATACATAAGTGGTGAAAAGAAATAGAAAATTAGTGTTGAATATAATTATTTTGAGCCATGGAAACATAGTTCATAGTGGAGAAATGCCCTCATAGTAGATCAAGGCCCTAGGCCCTCCAAAGCGCTCTCCAATTTTATGAGCCTTAGAGACAAATTAGAAAGGAAAAATCAAGATGAAAGGCCTTCCTCAAACCGTCACACACAGAGAGCAAAAGGAAGGCATCACACATATTCAAAGGTAGAAGAGGTAAGATTTTTATTACCTTTTTTCCATACTTTTTATAGATAATTTTAGGGTTGGTGTAAAAAATCACGGATTTTTAAAGGAGAGGGGGTTTGCATTAAAAAAAAATGGTTTTAGAATTTATATTTTGGGGTTGATTAACTTAAAAATTCAGAGGTTTTCCACTAAATTTTAGGGCTTTAGGATTTGTATTTTGGGGGGGTTTTAGGCAAGGGTTTAGGTGTATTGCAATTAAAATTTCAATATTTAGTGTTTGGGGTTTAAGGTTCTTAAAAAAGGATTCCCATTTCCCATTTTGGGGTTTATGGTTATGTATTTTTGGAGAATTTTTTGGATTGAAAATGTTGGGGTTTAGGGTTTGTGATTTGTAGAAATTTTGAGGATGGTTTAGATTGACAAATTTTGGATTGGGGAGGTTTACAATTTTTTTTTTTTTAAGGTTAAAATTTTGGGAAGGATTTGGTTGTGTACAATTAAGGGTTTTAAATTAATAAAAAAATTAGTGGTGAATCATTGTTTTTTGCCCAAAATAATGCTTTGATCTACAAGATGTTAGTCTATAATATTGCCTTAATTTTCTAAGCCACATAGGGAAAACAATCAGGGAAGCCACATATATGTCTCTGCGATATACAAAAAGGAAGTAATATTAGAGAACGAAAACTTACACTTGTTTTTCTGGTGGAAGTGCAATAATTATTTTATTTCTATGTTATATATTTTAAAATTTAGGGTTTATGCATTTTTTGTTTGGTTTTTTATAATATATTTTTGTTTTTTAAAATTGGTATTTTTGCATCAATTTAAAAAATAAAAAATAAATTGATATTTTGAAGACCGCGCTATTAGAATATTTCACAACCAAGGTTCGAGCTCTTTTTTTAAGTGAGTCTAGAGTTCATTTTTCATTGGGTTGGCATCCACTTCAATTGTATAGGTGAAATGAACATATTGATAAATCACCTCATGTCTGACGTTCTTTAGCATCTCACACAAGACCTTCTAATTCACGTGTTGAGCCATTTCCAATAAATATTTTTTATATTTAATTATTTTATGTATTTATATATTTTATATTTAAAATATATGTAATTTTTAATTTATATATTTTTCAATGAAAAAATTAATTGTCTATTGCTTGTAAATAGGGTATTAACGAGATATTGAGGTGACCCTTTTGATCCTTATACACCTTTCATTACAAGGTGAGGCTTCTCACTTCACTGTAGATGAGAACGACATTCTGATTGAGGGGTCCCTAAAAAGACCCTTCAAATGAACAAATATGGGGATATACTTACGGATAAAAACAAAAAGAACTCTAAGAGCATCATTTCATTATGTAAAAAAAGTGACAAAAGAATACACCCATTTGCACTCTAGCCTCTTCCCAAAAAACAAGGAAGTATTGGTTTGATTTGGAAGTTAATAAGTGGGATACATAATTAGATGATAAGTTGATTGCAAAATGGGAAATAGTCACTCTGAACAGGGAGAACTAGAAAATAAGGGTGAAAATCCTTCCAAATGAGTAGCCACTTGCGAAGAAGCTGCACAGATATATATTTTTATATCTTTTAGTTAATTTTGTTATTTAATTAATTTAGTTATGTTTTATTTCATTTCATTTTTTATATCGTTAATATGCCATTTATAATATATAGATATTTTTAAAAAAGTTCAAGTTTTTTTAGGGTGCTACTCCAAGGGAATGAGTCCAAGGGCAGGCCTTACACATTTTTGTTGCCATGCACCTCCGAGTGATCATTACGGCACCTAACTGAATGGGGACACAAGTATTTGGGAGTCGGTGTATACCTAGATGGCCACCCTGAGGGAATGGAACTCAAGACCTCCCACATGTAGCACACAATGCATCTCCACTTGAGTTAGCCTGTTGGGCTATTTCGTTTATATATATATATTAAATTAAGTTTCTATTTTTTTAAATTGTTTTTTTATTTACTTAAATTCATTATGTTTTAGTTATTTTAGTTAAATTTGTAAATATTATTTTTATTTAGTCTTTTTATTGAGTTATTTAACAATATGTTGAAAATAAAATCTATTATGATTTTTAAAGTATAATGATAATTCAAGAGGTTTAATGATGGCCCATTTGTACGAATCAGAGACCACAAAGCCCAAAGACTAGTTGATGCAACAACAAAAGGTTGTTAAAAAAGTTAAGAAAGGGAATAATAATTCGCTAACAAAGGGGTCTTTCCCACTCTTACATCACTTTTGCGAGTAGTTAATCTTTCTCTCTCTCTCTCTCTCTATATATATATACGGAAAATAGTACTATCCACCATTAACTCTAGGATAAAAATCAATAAAATATTTAGATTTGAGTTGAATGAATTTTACTTTATTTTTTACTTTTTAAATATTTTTTATTTAATTTCAAATTTAATTACGTGACTTTGTGGGCAACACAGATAGATTTTGAGGAGGAAGTTGTTGACAAACGACAATGACTATATGTAATTTAATATATTTTATTCAAATTTCATATTTTCTATCGATATTGAATTTATTAGACTAATATTAATTACTCTCTCTTTTTTTTTGTAGGGGGCGATTCCTTGAGCTCTAGGTACTTTATGGACAAATATATGATCATTAGGTATTTGCAGGTATAGCTGATGGAGATAGAGGTGGTCATCGAGATAGCACCAATGTGCATACTCTTCCTCTAGAAAGTTTTAGTCATAGCCTATCCCTATATATATAGGCAAAGCATCCATCCATATCTCTATAGAATAGATGGGGTTCGCTTGATAGATAGGCCTTCCATTTATGACCCAACCTACAACTATCTATAATATAGGCCCTGTATCTCTATCTCTAGTATTTGGCTAGGCCTAGGTTGAGAGCAATCCAATCCCAAACACCCAGTCAATAGATAATAGGGGGAAGGCAGGGAAGGACGAGTAGGCAGTGGAGTGGCAAATTATAGTATCTATAATGTTAGTGGTGTCCTTGCTAGTAGCAGTGTTCCAATTAGTAGTGGTGATCGCTAGCTACTGCCTACAAATCATTAAAGTACACTTGCTAGCATTCTTCTAGAAGGGCTTGATGTGGTGATTCGACATAGAGATGGCTAAAACACTATAGCTGATTTTGATTTTCATGGTGATTAGTTATTTGTATAATTAGCTACTTGTATACATATTCATGGCTAAATTGTCCCTTTATACATACATTACATTTATATATCAACATTTTCTTATTATGGAGATCTCTATTACTTATATTTTTATTATTTTTTATGTCTATGTCCTTTGTTATTTTTATAAACAATCAGAAAAATATAGATATCTATTATATACAAAAAATAATAGATGTTTATACAAAAATAATAATTTCATGTTACAATAATTTATAATTTCATTAATATTGATATAATATATATTTAAAAACAAAATGATATCTTATTATTATTTAAAAAACAATAAAATTTTATTTTTATTATTAATTATAAAAATAAATAATGATAAAATTAAGACACTATTTAGATGTTCAAATAAGATAGAAACACAAAATTGAAGAATTGATATGTATGTTGCATTTAGGTTGTCTTTAAGGCATATTTACGTTGGACTTACAACGAGGTTATGTTACTTCCATGATGCATTAATATTGAAATTACATTAAAAATGTGCAGAAAAGTTAAACAAGAGAACGGTGTTGTAAATTTGTCATAAATGTGATGCAAATTAAAATGCATTGGAATGATACATTTAGTACCATAAATACAGCGTAAATTTGAGTTTTAAAAAAGTCTTAAAAATGTGTCATGAAATGAATGATGTTTTGACTTTAAAAACATTTTAACATGTACTACTAACACCCCCTTTAAAATTTTAATAACACATTTAAATATAAAACAATACCCAACAATAATAATATTATTGGAAGAAGTTTAGGGCTTTTGAAAAAATTGTGCAAATTTTTTATTCTCAAAACTTCCACCGTGATTATATATAAGATGGCAATTCAGGGTTCTTTCTTTGTGGATTCAAAATAAATTCAAGAGAGTGGATTTAGGACAGGATCAAGAAAAGAGGAAAGAGAATGGACTTATGAAACAAGAAATAAATGGATATTTATGCGTCTAGTTCTTAAGTGCCTAGTAGCTAGCGAGGGCGAATCAAAGGAATGGCATATTCATATATGGCCCTCGCTTGCTAATAGGACCAAATGATCCAATCAATGAGCAAATCTCCACTTCCTATTTAGAGGGCTCGACCCTCCTTTAGTTCTACATCCGGCCCTATATATATAACTAGGACCCCATATCTATATAGGCCTGCACAACTAGTTATAGCTCCTTTGCATCGAGTGGGTACTCGACCAACTAGAGTGCCCCTACATATCAATTGGAGGGCATTTAACTATCGGATCACACCATGATTCATCATCATGTAAAAAACATGATGATGGATCACAGGGCGATCCAAAACGTCAAGAGTTAAAAACTTATACAAGCTTTTCTAAAAGACCTAAACTTCTTTCTTACATTATGGGCTTTGAAAGCCTCGTACCTTTAATAATATTATTTTTAAAAAACAACATATATTTAATTAATAAAATTGCGTACAAAATACATATAAGATAAAAATATTAATGTCTGACAAATGACCACAAAAGTAGGTCAAAGGACTGCAAATTACAAAAGTGTTAGAGCAAAGCAGGAAAACCAAATAGTTTCCACGGAGGACACAAACAAAGCGAGAAAACCAAACAATTTCCATGAAGGACACAAAGCAGAAAGAGAAACAATACAATAATGAATGGGAGCAACCAGAAAGGAAGGAGGCGAAGAAACAACGAAGCCAACGACCCCATCCAAAAAGGGGAGGTGGGAAAGTACAATATGAGAGAAGAACCAGGGGAAGCAAAGAGAAAGGTCCATCAAGGAGTGGACCCAACTCTCCTAACATTTGAGGCCATCGAAAAGAAGCTCAAAATAGATGGATAACCAGTGGAGGGGGAGGAGGGGTGTCTGGTTTGTCCTATGTGCTGCTATCTGGAGGAAGTAACTCGCCCCAATGATCTGGTAGATCTAGTTAGACCCCTGCGGTTGGATCTAGAATGGTTATGCCAATGTGGTCTCGAGGAATTGTGAATGGTCCCTCGAACCCGCATTGATCTGGAGTGTGATGTGTTGATGTCGATCTGATGTTTAGTAACTCTCCCCAAAGGTAGCATCATAATGCATTATTACCATCTCCAACTATTACCTTTGGTAGCATACTTTACGCGTAAGTTGATCACAAAGGCCATAGGTCATGCATGCGTCAAATAGTCTGGACTCAAACAAAGACATACATAGTCTATGTAGTCCAATTAATAAAACTACAAAAGCCCATGTAGTCCAATTAATAAAACTACCGAGCAATAAACAACTAAATTCCACCCTACAAGATTTAAAGTAACGAGAATTGTGTATAGTGAATGGTTATTAGCAATGACCCCTTTCAAAGGTCCCTTGTATATGTCGATTCTTACATAAGTTGATGAGTGTTGTGTAGTATGTGTTCAAAATATGTAATGTTGTATACGAAGTTATTTTGTAAATGTAGTGCTTACAAGGCGATGCTATTAAAAAATAACAAAGTCAATGTTTTACAATTGTTTGTGTGACGTGAGATTATAAAATTAAATAAAAAATAATGTAACAATAGATTGAATTAATAATAATAAATAATTTATTTTTGCTAATGAGATGTGGGTGAGTTGGTTAAAATAGTTTGGTTGTTTCAAGTCCCATCCAAATTCAAATATTAAGAAAAGCATATGAGCCCAGTTGTGGCTATGGTTTATATTTTCAGGGTCGTTGACGATTGTTTGTTATTCTCAACGCTGGTGGTGGCCCCTATTGGTAATAGTTGGTATAAATATAGTAATATATAGTATACAAGCAATATTATATGGAGATGCGGGTCCCCGATTGTGTCCTTGACCGGTTCACACTCCAGTCATAAGTCATTACCCAGCAATATATATATAGCTCACTCATATATTCATATAACTTTCAAATGACTTATACTAAGCAATAAATAGAAATCTTTTTTATGAGGACATTTAAAATAAATGGACAAGGCCTCCAAAAAATATGTAAATACAACCTTTCTTTGTAATATAGAAAATTGAAATGGTGATGCCATGCGTCCAACTTTGTGTGTATGTATGATGTGGAAATATATGCAAAATGCATTAGAAAAACATCACTTTGATGTCATATTTGGGAAAAAAGCTCTTATCAATGAAATCATGTTAGCAAAGAGAAAGCCTTGAAACTTCAACATAGACACTATCTACATAACGTATTTAGACAATAGAAAGAGATTCACAAATATAAGACATTGTATAAACTAAATATAATATACAATGTATATGTGCAATCAACAATGGTTGCACCAGAACATGATCTTCTAAGAAACATCTCCACCAACTATGGATAACTAACTCTAAACTCAATTCCAAACAAGGACACAAATATTCCTTATATAGGAAAAGCAAGAGATGAATGTGATATTATTATTGATGGAGTGAAAGGTGGGATCATTTCCCACACCTAACCCTTCTCACACATATAAAAATAACTACCACATTAAATGTGCATTTAATAATTGTGTGCACATAATAAATCACATCTTGATAACAACACTACTGAAGATGGACTTCAAAACAAGTGTGAACATGACACACCAACACCTCTTCTAAATATCAACATAAGTGTGTAAAAAAGAATAAGTATTAAGCTCATAAGTATGGGTCCCGACAACTAGGCTTGATGAGGTAAACATAAACAATGAAAGAGCAAAAAGAACAATGGAGTTGTTGTAGATGACTATTGAATTTGATGAAGCCTCCAAAAAAATGAATCAAAAGTGGCTTCTATGAATTTGGTTGTGTGAACAAGAGTGACTACATATACATATTTCATTTGATCAGAACACATTGGTAAAATAAACCAAAGAGAGTTGGCTAAAAAATTGTTCTGAATTTTGATACCACCTAAAAGGGTTGGCTCAGAAATTGTTATGAATTTTGATACCACCAAAAAATGTTTGTTCAAAAACTGTTTTGAATTTTGAAACCACTAAAGAATGTTGGATTAGAAATAATGTTCTGAATTTTGATACCAACAAAGAATGTTGACTCAAAGACGATGTTTTGAATTTTGATATCAACAAAGATGGCCAAGAAATCATTCTAAATTTTAAACTAGTAAAGATGGCTAAAAAACTATTCTGAATTTTGAAACCAATATCTACAACCGCATGGTATATAAGAACAAACACAAGGTACATACCATACTCAAACAACCAAAGAAGCATTAGCAGTACACATCACACCTTATAATGTTGATTATGGAGTGAAGGCAAAGCAACTCAATATCTTCAAAAGGGTCAATGCGACAGGGATGTCAAGTCTCCAAACAAATAAATCAAAAGTGGCTTCATTATTCTTTTTGCTCTTTCATTGTAAATGGATATCTCATCAAGCCTAGTTGTCGATACCCATACGTATAAACCTAAGACTTACTATTTTACCACATCACCTAAGATGATATTTAAGGAGGGTGTTGATACGTGTCACGTTCATATTTATTCTAAAGTCTACCTTAGGTAGTGATGTTACTAAGGTGTGATTTATTCTATATACACAATTGTTAAATGCACATTTAATGTTGTAGTTATATCTTCACATGCACGTGAGAAGGGTTAGGTGTAACTTGGGGAATGAACCCACCTTTCACTCCACCAATAATTATCCCCCACTCACCTCCTATTTTTACTATATAAGGAACCTATGTGTTAAAATGGAGATTATAGTCAATTATCCATATCTAGGAAAAATGTAGTCCATTGGGAGATCCTATTCTAGTGCAAACATTGTTGGTTGTACATATACATTGTATATTATATTTAGTTAATATAATGTCTTTTATTGGTGAATCTCTTTCTATTGTCTGAATACATTATATAAATGGTGTCTCCATTGAAGTTCCTAAGGTTTCTCTAACCTAGCATGATTTCAAGGATTAGGGCTATTTTCTCCAATATGGTATCACAACTATGTTGTCTTAATATGATCCCTCAGGGCTAATACCATATTAGAACAACATAGCTTTGATGCCATATTGGGGAAAACAAATCTTATAATTGAAATCAGGGTAGGAAAAATCCCAAGAACTTTAGCATAGACTCCATCCACATAATGCATTTAAACAATAGAAAAAAATTCATCAATAGAATACTTATTGACTATTTATATAATATACAATGTATATGTGCAACCAACAATGGTTGCACCAAAAAAAATTCTCTTAAAATAGTAAATCTCCACCATCTATGGATAACTGACTCTAAACTCCATTCCAAATAAGGACAAAAACAAATTTTAAATAAGAAAAGCAAGATGTGATTGGGAGATTATTATTCGTGGAGTGAAAGGTGAAATCATTCCCTACATTATATCTAATCTTTCTCACACATGTGAAGATAAGTAACACATTGAATGTGCTTTTACCAATTATATGCACATAATAAATCAAAACTTGGTAACAACATTACCTAAGGTGGACTTCCCAACAAGTGTGAACATGACACGCCAAAAAAATCCATAATCTCAAATAAAATACAATAGTGGAGAGGAAGAGGAGGTTGAAAAACACTTAAAAAATGAAAAAAGATTGCTTAGGTATGGTCTTTATTATTGGAGTGATGAAGGACGAGGTAATGGCTGCTTTCACTCACCCTCATCTTGGAGGAGATTTTGGTGCATTTCAAAATTGATACATTGCAGTCTTGGCATGTCATAGTGGAAGTGCTTCTCATCCGATTAGGCCAAGGTATCCCATGGATCTTCTTTTCTTTACTCTATAGAATTCTGAATTAAAGGCAATGAATGCATGGTCACAAAATTTGGGTGCATTGATAAAATGAGAGATATGTGCCTGTACTACGGGTAAACACAATGTATAGCATGGCTCTAAGCCAATATTTTAAGCTAGAACTAGTCATCTTAAGTGTTGAAAGTCTAATGACTCAAATCATTACAATACTCTTTCACAAACATACCAAAACCTTTTCCTATTGTTTTTTGGTGTGATCAAACTGCTTATAATCAAAACAGTGCTTCTAATAAATGTGGCAGATAAATCACATAAGTAAAAATTTCTTCAACTGCAACTGCGAAAGAGAATAACATCCTCAAGAAAATAGAAGCAAAAGAAAAATCACAAACAATTTGCATAATCTTCAAATTTATGGACAAAATAAGAAAACATCTTCCCTACAAGCAGTTTTTATTTTTCCCTGCCAAACAATTACGTAAGAATGCAACTTTACTCTAAATTCTATATATTTTTCATTAGGTCTTTCTCTGCCATAACAACCTTCCTTTCCTACAGCAATTTCCCAATGCAAAAGCATAAGAGAGCTAGGTGCTAAATTTGATGAGTGTATATCTCTATTTACGCTTTCTCACTGTAAAATGTAATTGATTTTTGGCTGGATGGAATTTTTTGATCCATTAAATGCTCTCTATTTTCAACGTCTAGGTTTGGTTTTGTTTGTTACATTCGCCTGCATACCGTAATAAACATCAATACTATTTCTATAGAGCTTAAACCATTTTATGCTTCAATTTTGTTTTAATTCTAATGCCTAGGGATTTGTACATCAAATTCACACACTAACTGTAAAGAATTTGGAAGTTATGAAGTTTGTTTCTTTTTTTTTTTGACATCTGACAGAAATCCTTTATGGTAAGGCAAGTTATGGCAGCATGACAACCATCGTTCAATAAAATGCTAAGCCACTGATTATGAACCATATTCTATACAATAATTAAAAACTAACTTATCAAAACTATTGCTAGAGCTCTTCGTATAGCAAAACAATTATACTGCCTAAAAAACAAATGCACACATACACACATAGCAAATAGTGCCAATAGTTTCATGAATGCTTGATCAACCTCTAACAATATATTTATTTCCAACAGCCCTCGTTTCCCCTCCAACCAACAGAAAATTTAACCAAATAAAAATAAAGAAAAAAAAAAAAAAAAAACACTTGATCAACCTCTAACAATATATTTATCTCCTACCCCCTCTTCTCCCCTTCCCTATCATCCCCCTCAAAAAACAAAACCCTCTCAGCGTTGTACTTATGTGTCGTCCATTATACAAAATCAAACACTTATCATGGTTATGTGCTTAACACGCTCAAATGAGAGGACCACCACCATCATTCTAATAATGTATCTATACAATGAATTCATTTATCATAGGAAAATCAAATCCTATAAATCTGTTAGTCAAAAACAAAAATAGAAAGACGAAGCTCCACAATAAAGACAAGATATATATGTACCAATTCTAACATGACATTCCTCCTACATGTATATGTTCATGTTTTATGACGTAATCTCGAAGCCACTGCACCATCATCCAATTCAATTAATTGTGATTTACGATAAATATAAATGTTTTTAAATAGAGAGGTGAGATGGTGAAGAGTAAATCAACACACTCAGAATTTTATCAGATTGTCACCTGCGCTAAGCTATGTTAAGCTAGTAATGCTATTTTTGCTTTCATTTTTTATGGTTGTGTTTTCCTATTAATATTTGTTGGTAAATCCATCTGCATTATTGTTTTAGTATGTTTTTTTAGGGAGCTACAAGTAATTGAGTGGTAGGAGATACAATATAAGATAAATTTTCAAGGGTGTGATTATACATTGTTTTCTAGTGAAAAATTTAATACCCCACAGTTAAATTCTAATGAATATATATAATATTATTTTTTTGACGTGAAATATTTATACTCATTCTCCTGTGGTTTCAATCTGAAATGATGATCCAAAACCATATCCACTTCTCCCATCCCAAAACCCATATGCAATTCTTTTGAGAAATCATTCTCCACTCTCAAATTTGGTTTATTTTTGCATTTACCCATGGATTTGCTACTCCCGCCTCCACTACAAATCCCATCCCAGGATTTCTAAATTCTTTGATCCAACACAGCCAACAACTACTCATACCTCAATTTCTTGCAGCTCTCCCATGCATACTTGCATCTCCCAACCTCCACCCACTCAATCATGCTACGTTCAACACACCCTTGGGTGTATTTTATGTTGTTGGATTGAAAGTGCTGCATTGATGACCAAACAAGATGCCAAATTAGCATATACCCTATCATATGATAATGGCGTTGATGAATATTTCAAAGCAATTTGAAGCACATATTTCTATTTATGTGAAGTTGCCTTTCTCAAATAATAGTCATCACTCACTTGTTTATGTTTTTTTATTTTATATTCCATTTTTTATTTGTCTATTGTGTCTACCTATGCACTTGCTCTAATTCTCCCAACAAGCTTTCATACCTATGCTTCATCCATTCTCACACCTGTGACCATCATTCCCCCTTTGCACATCCTCCTTCCTTCACCCATACCTCGTGTGTTGTAAGTCATTTTCTTTGCTCATTTTGCAAGTCTTTTTCTTCCTTCAAATCTTCAAACTCATATATTATCTAATCCATGCATGCTATTACACTTATAAAGCCCATGGAAGTGTTTGACCAACTTCAACTTCAGTTTGCTCATAAAGAGGCCATGTCAATCAATGATATGTCAACAACAGCCCAATGGTTTCAATAATCATCAAAAGGCTGCATTCCCACCGTACACTAAAAACAAAAAACAACCCCACTATAGGGAATACTTTTGGCATAATATCACTCATTAGTTGGCTCATGTCCAAATACTTACTAGTCATGACTCTACATCTTCACAATAAAATTTGGAAAGGACCTTTATGGTTATGAAGTCACAATTCTAAAGGTATCTATTTCATCGAAGTTTATATCTAACCTGTGCACAACTTCCACATTGATCTGCAAACTTATCAAAGTGCTTTTGGTTCCTCCATGTGTGCGAAATCGTGTTATTCATGTGCAAGGTAGCGGTCTCTCTTAGTTGCTACAAACTCTCTCACTTGCCACACAAAATTCTACTTCCATGTGCACTTTCTTGAACTCCACGCACAACATCTTCACCAACAACACATGCATATCACTTGGTTTGACTCATAGTTCCTTCATAAGTTGCCACAACATCATGACATAGCCGTGTAGATCTCTGAATTAGAGCCCGCACTCAGCATCCACGTGTTAAGACTCTCTTGCCATGCACCTTGCCAACTGGCCTTCTCCAGATCTGCAATATGTCAAGGAATCTATCAATGTAACTGCCAAACTAGAAGTCTAACCGGACACCTACAAGACGTCCAACCATCACTCACCCAGAAGATGAGTAACCCCTTTTGTATTATCATCATTTGTAACAGTTTCTCGCAACAATTGTATATAAATGTATTGTATTTATTTGTCCCACAAGAAGACAAAGACAAGACAACATTCACACCAAATCGGATAAGAAATTGTTATCATGTTTTTTGTATCTATCTTTCAAACACATTTATAATTTGCATTATTTCATTCAGTATAGACAAATCAGCAAGGAAGCAATCGTCTTCTAATCACAGGAACTAGCATTCCTGTTCTTACTGAACCTGTGCACACATGTACTTTTCCCTATTCTGTGTATTGAATAGAAGTTGCACATTTTGCATATCAAGACTTCCTCATACATTTTTGTGTGTTTTTTTTTTGGGTTCATTTGGATTACCATACGCGCACTCTTAAAATCTATAGCTTGTCTCCAAGTGCATCATTGTCCACTGCACTAGTTTTGGGCCCCTTGGTGTGGAGCATTGGTCAGAACAAGAGCTCTCATGTTCTTATTAACACACGACTGCCATATGAAAGAGAAGGACTACCAATCGATTCTATTTCAGAGCATCTAGAAGAGCATCATAGCAAAGTAAGATGATTGATGCCCAAAGAAACATTGAGGCATCCCTGGTGTTCAGAAGTTAATTCAAAACGCTCTTGAGGAGAAGCACAACAAACTCTTTGGCCAGTTTCGGGAACTCATGATGCAACAATCCTCCTTCTACCCATCCTATACAACCACTATTTCAGCAGCAAACCCACTTCAAAGTGTAAGTTAATCTTGACATCCCAATGTTCGAAGGCAAAATCAACACTACAACATTGGATGGCTGGATTCAAAAACTTAAGGCATACTTTTCTGTCAATCAATTCACCAATTCTAGGAAGATCAGCTTCACCATGTTAAATATGTCCATTTTGGTGTCTCTTTGGTGGGGAAATTTTAGTGCATAATGTGAACAAGATCGTGTATCAATCGAGTCTTGGAAGACTCTTGTCGATGCATTGAAGATTGAGTATTTCCCCCTCAAGCACCTTGAGGATGAATGCATCAAGTTAAAACTGTTGTGCTAGCGTAAGGAGTAGTTGGTGGAAGATTACACCAATGAGTTCCATGAGTACAATGCATAGCTGCACAAAGATTTGATAGAGCAATGTAAGGTGTTGAAGTACATCAACAAACTGTAACCTTACATTCATGCCAAGATGGAGTTCTTGAATTCCAACACATTGGGGCAAGCATACCACAATGCCTCCAAGATCAAATCTAATGTAGAGATGAAGCATAAAGTCTCCCCTTCATCCAAAGAACACTGTCACACATAACTCACCATCTAGCCCTTCCACATATAAACACATGTTTTACAAGGGTGAGCACCCTAAGAAGGTTGCACATCAACAAAAGATTGTAATGTCCCCAATTATGGATATTTTATGAATTCTGATTTTTCTATGAAACACTAGCAAAAAGAAGAAAAACAGAATTTTACAACAGCAAACCCTAGCTGAGAATATACTCCAAAATTAACATAAAAATTTGCTAAACACTTCAAACCACATATGAACCCTTTCAACAAAGATTAACCCTTCCACAATACAAAAGTAGCCCTTCAAACCCTAGGCATCTAGATTCATAAATTCAATATGATTTATGGGAGCCCTTTGGATATCAATTTCTATAGTATTTCATCTTCAATAGATCTTCAAAAACAATATAATAATACAACTAAAAGCAAATACCCTTTTTATGATGTTTTCCCTTCACAAACAAACTGAGCTTATCACATTAAATATTTATAAAATATGAGAAATTTCCAGAATATATTTAGAATCACTTTTTGACCATAAACCCTCAATTAGGTCCTTTTTTCAAATCACCCAAGGCTAGAATATTATATAAAAAATTACATAATATTACTAGGGCAAGAAATGGCCCTCAAACACTAGCAAAACCCTTCTGAATCAAGTCACCAACCTCCACAAGCAAGTCACAACCCTTGTTTGGGCCTCCAAACCCTACGCTCAACCCTCAATCCAAATCGTCACACCTGAAAATGACAAAACAATGTTCAAAACACCCTTGGAAGAATAACTCAGCTCAATGGCAGCTCCTAGGTGAAGTTGCCTCAAGAAGAACGAGGGTTATCATCCTCAATTCCAGCACCTTCAATGTTTTCGTCTTCAAAGTGAACAAGCAAAGCTTTTCATGCTCCAACTTGAAAATTCAATATCATAACATTGTCTAACCTTTCAAATGATGTAATATCCCAAATCAGAATATTATACATTAATTTGGATTTCTTGTAATTCCTTTTTAAAGTTCAAAATATTAATATTCAATGAATATAGAATTATGTTCTTATTAACAAGATAACAAATTTATATAACAAATAATGTTGTATAATGATCAAATGTGCAATGCGGAATTCTAGTTATAAATATTCTAATAGAGAACTCTCAAAGGGTTGCGTCCTTGAGGGGTTGCTTTCAAGGGGTTTCGTCCTTGTATCTAATAACTGACGGGTTTCGTCTTCAATTATAAAAGAAGAGGCTGCTGCCTAAACTTCAGATAAGGGAATGAATGTCAAATCTGAATATATATCCTTTTCCTTCAAGTTGTTCTTATAAATACCCTTCATATCTTTGCATCAAATGATGTGTATTCTTTCCAAAGTGATGTGTCTTTTCATCAAATGGGACGACTTGCATTTATATAACTTTTATTCCTTGCATTAAATGTGGCACTCCTTCCCATATGGAGAATTTATTTAATTTAGTTGTTGCTATAGTTTATTTAATTGATGCTGGTTTAGGTGATTCCATTGGTGATTTATTTACATTAATGCAGTTCATGTTTATGGTCTCCTTTGTATTGGGGGATATTACAGACCTCCCTTCCTCAGATTGCTTGTCCTCAAGCAATTTAAAACCCGATAGTACACTCCATGACAAACTATAATTTGCTCTAAGCTTAGATGTTTCTTTCCCCATCTTTGTAGAATTGATTGCATTATTATTAGTTCTCTCTTGCAAGGGATTATTACAAATGTTCTTTCTCAGATCCCACAACCTTCTGCCATTATAACCATTGCTGTAATTATTAATGAGCTCTTGGCTGAGCATAAGGATCCTGGGACCTTTACATACTCCAAATTGATCATTTCTGTTGATGCTGTGGATTGCACCCTTGAAAAAAGGCTAGGATTCTTTCTTCCATGCAGCACAATGGAGATTTCCCTCTTGCTGTGGGTTTGGCAAAACTGATGGGAGAATCTCTAGATAAGGGCTAGCTCTCTTTGATGCATCTCTGAGGTCTTTTACTACTACTGCTAACAATAGGGGGTGAAAAGGGAGAAGGATATGACTAAAACAAAAAATATCTAAATGGTGATGCACCAAATGATTTTGATCTACTCAACTATTTTATCACTTTAGACCAAAAGGGGGTGAACATACACTATTTGACAAAAAGACAAGACTTTAGGGAGCTTTAACAGGGGGCTTAATGAAGACACACAGAAAATGAACTTACCATAGGTGCTGTAAAAAACACACTATTAGATAACTACTCTTCTATCTTTGCACTCCAGATGCAGCACTTCCTGTTAACTTGTAGAAATGGTGCTTTGGCTACACTAGGTATGTTGGTGTCAATCTGTGAAAGCATCAAGCTAAAAATGACAAAGCACATAATTGATACACAGACACACTCAAAAGTATAACCAACCAAATAGAGGTAAAACGCATTCTTATTGATCAAAGGTAAAATTTTGGTAGGGCTTCGCTTTACAAAATGAGAGATATCTTCCTCAACTGAGAGGTTACAATATATAGTATGAAGGAAAAGACTTTAGCACTTTCTAGAATAAGTGGCCCATGCTACGTTGAATACATTGGAAAGAGGAAAATGCTGAAGGGACCATGCTATAGGTGTCGCCAGTCTTGACTTTGGTGCTTAACCCGTATTAACTGTCATTACAAGAGCATGGGTCGCTTTGTCTGTTTGAATGACAAGGCCGCTTCTTAGTGAAGTTCATGCAATTGTCTGCTCATTAATGTAAAATGAGGAAAAAATAGGCAATTCTATTGAATGCCCACACTCCCCTTGGTGCCCACTTGGCGGAGACTGTTTCATCCGCAGCAATAACTTCTTGTGCTGATGCTTCCTATGCCACCTGGACTGTTCTGTTTGCTCCTGCACTTGGCTTTTGTCTTTTCCAATTCTGAGGCCCTCGGGGCTATCTTCCGTCATTTATTGGCTCCTCGAGCTCCTTTCTCGGCGGTCTTTTCCTTTTGGCCTTAAGGCCTTTAAATTCCTTCGAGTTCGCACTTATGAATTCTATCAGCTTCTCTTCTAACCCATTTCCATGTGCGGGCCTGTCTTTAAACATTTGAGAATCAACAGATATTTCATTGTCCTAAATTTGACGTCCACAGGGACGTCACCGGACGTTTGAACCTCCAACAACTAGTTCGCTACGCTGAAGTTGACGTTCTCGGGCCCGTCACCCCTTTGGTAATTTCTTCAACCTTTTGTATTCCTTCGGCCTTTTGCAATTGAACCTTCCCAAAGGGAAGGTGTCCCTTCGGAGCTTGGAAAAGGTTCCTTTTTGGTCACTGAGAGCCCTCTGCAAGGGCACTTGCCTTTTGGGCTCCCTTGGTCATCTCAATTCTTTCAGACAAAATGTCCGAAGGAATTCCTTCGGACATTTTGCCCGAAGGAAAACCTGCCTTCATGTCTTGGTCTTTTTCTTTCGGTCTTTTCCTTTGACAAATTCCTTTGGACAAAAAGTTCGAAGGAATTCCTTCGGGCTTTTGTTCCAAGGAATTTGCCTTTGTTCCTTCCTTGTATTTTCCTTTGGACATTTTGTCCGAAGGACCTTTGCCTTTTGCCGTGGATTTCCTTCGGACAAAAGTCCGAAGGAATCCTTTGCCTTGCTCACTTTCCTGAATGTGTTTACTGCACTCCGCAAGGGCATCTTGGGTCCAGAATTGCCCTTCAGATTCTGCTTGAACGGTCCAATTTGCAACCTGACTGCCCTCCGCAAGGGCACTTTGTCTTTGGAGCTTTGTAAAAGACTTGCATTCTTTGAACTGGCCCATCCCCCTGCCAAAAGGCTTGTCCAAGGCAATTGCCCAAAGCAAAATAAGCCCCATATCAAGCCGAGAACCTACAGGTCTTAGATCTTTCAACTTTTCATAAAAATAGGGCTATTGCAAAGGGAAATGGAGCATTTGTAGTAAGGTGGATGCATCCAAGAATGACGCACAGGACAACAGAGAAAGAAAAGAGAGCGATTTCTTTTGGCCTGCAGGACCAAAATGGTCAACAAATTTGGCGATTCCTAGGAGAAGCATGCCTGCTATGCTTTAGGAAAACTAGTGGCTTACAAGTCTGTTGGGCATGGAGTCAAAACACAACCTGAAAGGTTGACAATAACCTTGTGAGATCCAAGAATCAATCATGAAGCTTTTACCCCAAATGGTAAACAAAACACACACAAGGCTAAAAAATTACGAATATGCGCAAGAGCACTTAGGGAAAACAGGAAAAAACAAGGAAAATATATACATGATGAGAGAAGGCTTAGTGACAGTGCTTAAGATTATCCCATTACTTGGGATATGCAGTTTTTCACCATCCAACCTAGAGAGTTGGAATGCATTGTGCTGCTTGCACTGAGTGATGACATACGGACCACTCCATAGGGCGTCGAACTTTGTGTGTTTTCTAGGCTTAGCTCGGTCCTCATCCTATTTTAAGATGATGTCACCTTCAGAGAAGCCTTTTGATGAGGATTTCTTGTCAAAGTGTTTTTTCGTTTGCTGCTGACGGCTAGTCATAAAAACCATGGCTTGGTCCCTTGTCTCCTGAAGTTCCATCAATTCACACAACTTGACCTCCATGCTATTGCCTTCTTCCAATTGCAGCTGGTGAGCAAGATCCAAAGCTGACAATTCAAGTGAAATAGGAAGTCTAGCTTCCCTTCCATACACAAGCGTGTATGGTGAATTGCCAACTGCCCTCTTTGGATTAACCCTGTCCGCCCATAGGGCTGTTTTCAACTTGGCATGCCAAGTTCTCTGATTCTCCTCCATTGTCTTAATAATTCTAATCAGTTTCTTGTTGGTGGACTCAGCCAGCCCATTCCCTTGTGGGTAGTAGTTGGAAGAAGTGCTAAGGTAGATGCCGTATCCCAACGCCCACTCGCTTGTTTTGGTTCCCAAGAAAGCCAATGAATTGTCTGAGATGATGGTAGCTGGGACTCCAAACCTTGTCACCAGGCTTTCGTAAAAGTCCAAGACTACACTTTCGTTGGCCTCCTTCAAAGTAATAGCTTCTACCCATCTCGTGAAGTAGTCTGTAGCATTCAAGACCCATTTGTGGCCAGCACTGGAAGGAGGGTTGATCATCCCTATGAAGTCTAGGCCCCATTGCATGAATGGCTGTTCTACTTGAATACGCTGTAGAGGCATTACAGCCAGCTGTTGTTTCCCATCAAAGAGAGCACACTTCTGGGACTTTTGTACCTAGGCATGGGTGTCTTTGAATAAAGTGGGCCAACAGTAACCACTTCTCTTAATCCTTGCAGCTGTAGGCTTAGGAGCAAGGTGACCACCAGCTGGCCCGTCATGGAACTCAGACAGCACCCTATCGACTTGACCTGGGTCTATGCACCTCAAGAGTACTCCTGAAAGATCCCTTTCGAACAGCACCCTGTCAATCAGGACATAAGGGAGAGATTGGAGTCTGAAATATCTCCTCTTGGTTTGCTCAAGGCCCTGCGGGCACTCACCGATGAGAAAGAAACGTTTCATGTTTGATGCCCAATCCTTCATGACTACTGGTTCTTCTGCTATAGCTACATCATGGATTAGCAAAATGTCCTCTTTCTGCTGTTTAAGGTCTGTAGCAAGGTGTTCACGTAGGCTTTTTCGCCTTACCAGCTTGGTGGTTTTGATGTCCACGTCATATTCCATTACTTTGGTGATCCATCCCGCTCTCTTTTCATTTAGATCACGACTGATCAAGAAATCTTTGACGCTGGGATGTGGCACCATGAGATGAACCTTGCTATTGGACACCATATGTCTGCATTTTTTCAGGCTTCGTATGACCGCAAGGACTTGCTTTTCAATATATGTATACCTAATTTCAAAACCTTCCAGACCTTGGCTAAAAAATGCAAGTGGCTGTTCAAGGTTTTCGTCATTTGCTTGGGTAAGCATGGCGGAGATTACATCTTCATTTTTGAAGGTGTAGAGATTGAAATCCTTGGTGAAGTCAGGACTGATCAAGGTAGGAGCCTGGATGATAGCTTGCTTGATCCCTTCAAAACTATTTCTTTTGTGCTATCCACGTGAATTTCTCATCTTTCTTTAGCATGGAGGTCAGTGGCTTGACTATCTCGGCAAAATTTGGGATAAATCTCCTGATGAAATTTATTCTGCCGAAGAAGCTTTGCAAACCTTTCTTATGCTTAGGCAATGACAGTGCTCGGATGGCGCGGACTCTTTTTGGATCAATGGTCAAACCCCCTTTTGAAACATGGCCAAGGAGTTTACCTTCATGGACAGTGAACACGCATTTCTTTGGGTCGAGAGAGATACCAAACTCTCTACACCTCTCAAAGATTTGCCTAAGGTGTTTCAGATGTTGGCCTGCTTTCTTCGAAAATACTGTCACATCATCAAGATAGACCAGTACAACATTATTTATCAGGCCTTGAAAAGCCATGTCCATGGCTCATTGAAAAGTGGCCCCAACATTGGACAGTCCAAATGACATTTTTCGGTAAGCAAACGTCTCCCACTTGGTAGTGAAGGCTGTCTCGTATTGATCACAGTCTTGCACTAAAATCTGATTGTACCCTGAATACCCATCTAGGAGGGAGAAACGTTTGTTGCTTGTCACCATTTAGAGGATCTACTCCATACTTGGGAGAGGATAGTGATCTTTCAATGAGACTCTATTGAGGTCTCTGAAATCCACACATAGTCTGATCTCCCCATTATTTTTCCTAACAGGGACTAGATTGGCCAGCCAAGAAGAGTGTTTGATCAAAAATATGATCATGGACTCAATCAACTTGTTGAGTTCCT
The DNA here is from genome assembly GCA_037957365.1 of Torreya grandis. NCBI lineage: Eukaryota > Viridiplantae > Streptophyta > Pinopsida > Cupressales > Taxaceae > Torreya > Torreya grandis. Next base: position 6,906,504 of record JARHVA010000063.1, on the reverse strand, counting down.
TCCGCATGAGAGGCTCAATTTTCGGGTTGACAGGCCTTTGTTTTTGTTTGATGGGCTTGGCGCCTTCCTCCAACTCAATGGTATGTTGGGCCAAACTTGGGTCAAAACCTTTCAAGTCGCTATACTCCCAAGTGAAGACATCGGCAAATTCTTGGCACAACAAGATGAAAGCCTATCTGTCATGATTTGTACATACCTTCCCAAGTGCAAGCAGCCTGTTCTTGATTATTTCAACGTTTTCATAGTTTGCTTTCTTCGTTGTGATGCTTGCTTTGTCATTTTTCAATTGGTCATCCTCATTGAAAATGCTCTCGAGAGTGACTAAGCCTTTGGGAAGTTTGTTGTTCTTTAGCTGAACAATCTGGTCGCCTACTGTTGCTGTAGCTTGGCTTGATTTCTAGAGGCAAACTTAGTCTCCTCTTGCAAAAAAACACTATTTGTCGATCGTTGTCAGACACCTGCCAATTGGTGATGTTATCAGGCATGGAGGGTCTGATTACCGCTTTTAAATGACGTGGATTGCTGTCTCGGCCTATTTCCTTGGGGATGTCAAACTGGGCATCAACTGCTGCTAGTCTATCCGCTTGTTTATTCTGCTCTCTTGGAATGAAAATAACATTGAAAGCAAGGAAAATCTCCACTAAGTCCCATACCATGTGCTTGTAAGACTTAAACAAGGAATTTTTGGTCAGATTTCAGCCTCTCACTTGATTTATGATCAACTCGCTGTCCCCAAAAACTTGCAGCTCTTTAATTCCTCTTTTCCTTGCCCACTCCAAACCATGGATGAGAGACTCATATTTTGCAACATTGCAAGTGCAAAAAAACTGGAACCTAAAAGTCAAGAAGTATTTCTCCTTTGAGGGGGAAATTAACACCACTCCACCAGCTCCCAATTGGCTTCTTGAGCCATCAAATAAGAGTTGCCATAAACCCGAGCTCTCTTGGTTTGCTTTCATCAAATTTGGCACAAGGGTACCTTCTTCATGCATGCATTAAATTCCAAGCCCTGCCTCTTTTATAAACTTGTATGGGTCGTGTTCGAAGTTGTCACTTCCCCATTCGTCTAAGAGTAGGTTAGCAACTCCTTCAAGGGCAGAGGGTGGAGATTGATCCACTTGGAATCCTTCTTCATCAATAATGGCATAGCTGACATTTGCTGCTTTGAGTGAGTACGGCTCCAGATGATCTCTATGGATTGGCTTCAACTCAATCTTGACCTTAGTTCCATATTTGGGTCTAAAAACCATGTAAAACCAGTTTGCTGCTAGGTACCCACCTATTTTGGATGTGAAATCCCTGGACAAGCAAATAGCAAAGTAGGGAGGAACATCTGTCATTACCACATCGTGGGGAACTGAGAAAGTGGGACAAGCGTGCAACGTTAGATTTAAGCCTCATACCACTCTTAGTGTCTAGGTTGGTGATCCATCTAGCTGCAGGACTCCCTTGGTCATCTCCTCGTATTTGAGTCCCAGCTTATCCACTATGCATTTGGGCATTACCGAGGTGCTTGCCCCACTGTCAATAATGCAGTTGTGTACCAAGAAATCTCCTATGACTAAGGATAGATAGAAAGGGGGAACCTTTTCGTCTTTCTTTGCTTGGCCTGCTGTGGAAGGGTGCCCATTCATGATCAAAATGTTATCAGCTTTTGTTGGAACAACTGGTTCATTTAGCTCGTGCAACTCCTTCTGGAGTATGTCCTTTTGCCCTGACATTGCTAGTGAATCCCACAAAGAGATTCATGTGCAGCTTCTTCATCTGGTCTACCATGTTGATCTGAGGGTTGTTGCCTTTTAAATTTTTTTTGGGGGCGCTTGCAGCCTGAGGCGTAGGCCGAGGAGTTGAAGGTATAACCGGTGGCCTGTAATTTAGAAATTTTTGGTTCATATGTGATGAAGAAGATGCTGCGAACATTTGGGCAGTTGTCTGAGCTTCCTCCATAGCTCTCTTTTTGGACCTTGTGTTCGCTGCAACATAATCACCTTGGTTGTTCATACTACCCACATAGTTGACTGCACAAAATTCACCTTCCATGTGATTCATGAGAGTGGAATCAGATTGAGCCTGCTTGTTGTCCATGCCAAGTTGTACTGACACCTCAAAGCTTGGAAATTGGGTAGCTCGATTGTCTTGTGCATTCATATATTGACTCGGCGTCTCATTTGTATAAGCAACTTGTTCTTGACCATATCCCAAGGGTGAGCAATTAGGCTGTTCCTATACCAAATTATTTTGAGAGGGCACAAGAGCCTTGGACGATGAAGGAGCGCCTGGATTATACCCTTGATATGGTCTGGCTTGAGCAAACTGAGCCTGTCTTTGATTATAATTCTGAAAAGGAGGTCTATTTGCTTGTCCAAATTGCTGATATCCTTGATTTGGCCGATAGTTTTGAGCCTGTTGCCTTTTGAGAGCCACTAGGTCGTTGGTCACACTTTGTAACAAGCTTTTAACTTCATGAAGGTCATTGGGCGAGGTAGTAGTCGGCTTTTCTATGTAAGACAAAAGAGCTAAGGTGGGTGCAGCGGTTTGAACTGGAGGTGGCAATTCAGGAAGGAGCGGCATATGAGGTCTAGGGGCTATCTTTCTTGCTTGCACCAGGAAATTTTCAGTGGTTATGGCAATTTCATAGGCAGCTGGCAACACTTGTCCTCCCATTGACTATATCATGACAGCAATGTCACTGTTCAAAGCTTTCAAGTAATAGAGGAAAGCATAGCTTGGGGTCGGCCTTATCAAAATGGGGATTCTGTCCCAGGTTTTTTGAAACCTGGTATTGAAATCTTGCATGAATTCATGTGGAGCTCTTTTCATGGTGGTTAGCTACTTAGCAAGCGAGAGGTGGTCACTCTTCTCCCCAAATTTGTTTTTCAAGAGAGTCCCTAATTCATTCTATGTGCCGACTGAATTCATAGGCAAAGTTCCATACCAGTCCAGAACCTTACCCTTAAAAGACAATGCCAGCAACCTGATGGCTATGTTCTCTTTAGTGACATTATGAATATTACAAAGGTTGGCAATATTTCTGATGTGCTCAATAGCAGTAATAGGCCCCTCTCCATTAAAGGCAGGAACACTCTTAAGGGCTGTCCCTGGAATCAGGTCATAATGCAGAAGGTTTAACGGGCTCTGACCATGAAAGGCTACAAAAGGTAAAGCCATGGTGATAACAGGGTTTTGTCGGGGTCTTCTTGCATAAGTATATTTTATAGCAGGTCTGGAAAAATAATTTGTTGTATAGGGATGAGTCCTTGCAAACCTCAGTCGTCTTACTGAGTTTAATGGGAGCTCAACGAATTCGAAAGGGACACCCTTGGCATAAGATCTTGTGGTGACCTTAGGCATGGGGTGTCAGACTGATCTCTGACCAGAGACTGATGTTCTTGAAAATGGATTTGTCAGATATTAGTGGTTCATTCTTGATGTAACAGGACCAACACCAATCTTGGAACTTTTTTGAGCATTAAAATTAGTCCCACCGGGCGTGCCAAAAACTATTGATTATGTGGATTGCACCCTTGAAAGAAGGCTTGGCTTCTCTCTTCCATGCAGCACAATGGAGACTCCCCTCTTGCTGTGGGTTGGCAAAACTAAGGGGAGAATCTCTAGATAAGGGCTAGCTCCCTTTGATGCATCTCTAAGGTCTTTTACTACTACTACTAACAATAGGGGGGTGAAAAGGGAGAAGGATATAACCAAAACAGAAAATATCTAAACGGTGATGCACCAAATGATTTTAATCTACTCAACTATTTTATCACTTCAAACCAGAAGGGGGCGAACAGACACTCTGTTTGACAGAAAGATCAGACTGTAGGGAGCTTTAATAGGGGGCTTAATTAAGACACATAGAAAATGAACTTAATACAGGCACTGTAGAAACCACACTGCCAGATAACTACTCTTCTATCTCTGCACTCCAGATGCAACACTTCTTGTTAACCTGCAGAAATGGTGCTTTGGCTACACTAGGTATGTTGGTGTCAATCTGTGAAAACATCAAGCTAAAAATGACTGAGCACATAATTGATACACAGACACACTCAAAAGTATAACCAGCCAGATAGAGGTAAAACACATTCTTATTGATCAAAGGTAAAATTTTGGTAGGGCTTCGCCTTAAAAAATGAGAGATATCTTTCTCAACTGAGAGGTTACAATATATAGCACGAAGGAAAAGACTTTGGCGCTTTCTAGAATAAGCGGCCCATGCTGCGTTGAATACATTGGACAGAGGAAAATGCTGAAGGGACCATGCTGTAGGTGTTGCTAGTCTTGACTTTGGTGCTTAATCCATATTAAATGTCACTGCAAGAGCATGGATCACTTTGTTTGAATGACAAGGCTGATTCTTAGTGAAGTTCACGTGATTGTCTGCTCATTAATGTAAAATGAGGAAAAAATGGGCCATTCTATTGAATGCCCGCGCTCCCCTTGGTGGCCACTTGGCGGAGACTGTTTCATTCGCAGCAATAACTTCTTGTGCCACCTAGACTGTTTTGTCTGCTCCTGCGCTTGGTTTTTGTCTTTTTCGGCTCTGAGGCCCTCGGGGCTATCTTCCGTCATTTCTTGGCTCCTCGGGCTCCTTTCTCAGCGGTCTTTTCCTTTTGGCCTTAAGGCCTTTGAATTCCTTCGGGTTCGCACTAATGAATTCTTTCGGCTTCTCTTCTAACCCATTTACATGCGTGGGCCCATCTTTAAACATTTGAGAATCAATGGCTATTTCATTGTCTTGAATTTGACGTCCGCGGGGACATCACCAGACGTTTGAACCTCCAACGGTTGGTTCGCTACGCTGAAGTTGACGTTCTCAGGCCCGTCACCCCTTTAGTAATTTCTTTGGCCTTTTGTATTCCTTTGACCTTTTGCAATTGAACTTTCTCGAAGGGAAGATGTCCCTTCGGAGCTTGGAAAAGGTCCCTTTTTGGTCGCTAAGAACCCTCCGCAAGGGCACTTGCCCTTTGCGCTCCCTTGGTCATCTCAATTCCTTTGGACAAAATGTCCAAAGGAATTTCTTTGGACATTTTGCTCGAAGGAAAACCTACCTTCATTCTTGGTCTTTTTCTTTCGGTCTTTTCCTTTGACAAATTCCTTCGGACAAAAAGTCCGAAGGAATTTGCCTTTGTTCCTTGTATTTTCCTTCAGACATTTTGTCCAAAGGACCTTTGCCTTTTGCCGTGGATTTCCTTCGAACAAAAGTCCGAAGGAATCATTTGACTTGCTCACTTTCCCTAATGTGTTTACTGCCCTCTGCAAGGGCATCTTAGGTCCAGAATTGCCCTTCGGATCCTGCTTGAACGTTCTAGTTTGCGACGTGACTGCCCTCTGCAAGGGCACTTTATCTTTGGAGCTTTGTAAAAGACTTGCATTCTTTGAACTGGTCCATCCCTTTGCCAAAAGGCTTGTCCAAGGCAATTGCCCAAAGCGAAATAAGCCCCATATCAAGCTGAGAACCTACAGGTCTTAGATCTTTCAACTTTTCATAAGAACAAGGCTATTGCAAAGGGAAATGGAGCATTTGTAGTAAGGTGGATGCATCCAAGAATGACGCATAGGACAACAGGGAAAGAAAAGAGAGCGATATTTTTTGGCCTGCAGGACCAAAATGGTCAACAATTTCTTGGGCTGCTAATGACCTGTTCAAGCTCATTTGTCACCAAATATGTCCTTACAATCTCCATTAAGGACTCACCTCCACTGTCCATGAAGACAAATCTTTTCTTTATGCTATTATGGAGACCAAGCAATGGTTCATCTTTGATAAAAGATTCATACCTGTTTTCATTGCAATAATAGGATGAATTTATGGTTGTCATAAGATGATTCCAACATTTGTTTGGCTGTTCAAGTTCAAGAACCATCGCCTCCAACTCGGGCTCAGAGAATTATTTGAGTGATGTTGGGATGTTTTTCAACACTGAATAATTTACTTCCACCAATTGCTCTTGCAACTCAAGGTTGTTGCCTAAATCATTGTCAACCATCCAAATTTTATGCTCCTTCGGTAGCTGCTCCATGATGACTTGTTTGACCAAATTTGGCTGCCATTCATCTTCCTCTAGTACACATTTCCCATATAAATGGCAAAAATCTATGAATGTCAATTCATCCCTTATCATAGGATCAAGATTCAAATATTTATTGTGGCATGCATTAATATCATTGAAAATCAACTCGGCCTCATCTTCTTGTATTGGTTTCTCTCCTTGAAGTAATGTGGGCATGGTTGGGTGTAAATAAGTCCTTGATGGGAGTCCTTCACGACTGTTATTAAATGTATAACCCTGTTGTGCTTGTGATGATTTTCCCTCACCATTAAAATTCTGAGTTAGAGAGTTATTCAATTGCTGCATTTGTTGAACTAATTATGACATCAACGTATATACTTGAATTTGCCCTTAGGCCCATCGGTCCAACTGTGCCTCATTTATGTTGACCTTGTGATTTGAATTCATAAAGCTTATCGAAACCCTCAGGCTAGCAGGATGAAAAGCTCTGATACCATTGTAATATCCCAAATTGGAATATTATACGTTAATTTGGATTTCTCGGAATTATTTTTTAAAATTTGAAATAATAATATTCAATGAATATAGAATTATGTTCTTATTAACAAGATAATAAATTTATAGAACAATTAATGTTGTATAATGATCAAATGTGCAATGTGGAATTCCGGTTATAAATATTCTAATAGAGAAATCTTAAAGGGTTTCGTCCTTGCGGGGTTGATATTAAGGGGTTTCGTCCTTGTATCTAATAAATGAGGGGTTTCATCCTCAATTATAAAAGAAGAGGATGTTGCCTAAACTTTAGATAAGGGAATGAATGTCAAATATACATATATATCCTTTTCCTTCAACAAGTTGTTCTTATAAATACCCTTCATATCTTTGCATCAAATGATGTGTCTCCTTTCCAAAGTGATGTGTCTGTTATAGCAGGGAATTGCACCCTTGTGGGAGAGTTTTTCAGGGTGTCTCACTTCCAACCATAAGCATGGGAACAACCTCAGGATGTGGGTGTCCTATGGTGAGGTTGAGCCTCTAGGATTTTTAAAGAGGCTATTCCTCTTAGTGGATCACCTAAACTACTGCTGAAATAAAACTTTCCTGGGGAAAAGGGTTAGAAGAGGGAAAAAGGGCTCTTAAGAAGGCTAACTAGGTGATGCACCAAAGCTAAATGGGAAAATCTCATCAGCTTGAACCCACACTGATTATGCAGAGGACAATACCAACTTGCACAATCTCAAGATCGAGCTGGTTGCATTAGTATTTCATAGAGGAGGTTCCGAAAGAAAGGAATGCAAATAGAGAGGAGTTCTAAGATTCACTGAAAGCTTGTAATGACCCCTTCTCGAATCTGATCTCATAATGACCGTTGGCCTATTCCTGGAAATCCGTAGGCTATTCGGAAGGTGCAATTGAGGGTTTCCTATTTTTTAGGATGTCTTTGCTCAAAGTTTTGATGGCGAATTCCTTCTGGGTTTTTCGAGAGATTCGCGAAGGTATGTTCGTTTCAGTTTTCTGAGCATTTCCAGGAATTTACTATTTTTAGTAAATTCTATTTTTGGCAGCTAGCAGGATTGTTGCAAGGAGTTAACTTTCCCTTTTAAGTTAAGTCATTCAGTTTTGGGCTTCAGAATTCGGTCTTGGCGGAATAAGTGAATTTCACTTAAAAAAATAATAATAACGTTATATTTTAACGTTGACCTTGGCCTAGACTAGATAACTTAATGTTATTTTAAAAAGAGGGACTTGAAAGGGGGGCGCCACATTGCATGGAAAGGGGGCGCCACTTTTGAGGATAAGCTTCAAGGAAAAGCCAATTGAAGCCTATAAAAGAAGGCATTGGGCTATCATTTGATCATCTTGGTTTTAATGCATTGTTATGTTGCAGCTTTGGCTCTGGAACTGCTTCGGGGAATGAAGGCCTCCTAGCAAGGGCATCTCTTCATGCTTGCAAGACAGCATCTAGGGGTGAATTAATCTTTGATATTTGTATTTGCTTAAGTAGTACTTTCAGTATTGCATTGTTAGTTCCTTTGATATTATTAGAATTTCAAGATATTGTATTCTGTATAAGACAGATCTAGGTTTGCAGTCACAATTCAGAAAATACAAAAAAACAGGTTTTGGGTATCATCTTATTGTTTTGGGTAGGCCTAGGCGCCCCTTTGCTTAATTTTGTAGAATTTTTAGAGTAAGCATTGAATTTCTAGAGGAAATCGCCCTTCTCCCACTGGGACGCCCCTTTGGGGTTTGGCATTGGTTTTTGTGTAACATTCTGGATGCAGATTTGATCAGTTTCATGATGCTAACTTGGGCGCCATACTCCGGAAGAGACTTTGCAACAGAAATCAGGGAGATTGATTAAGTTTTGCATGAGTTATGAACATCTGAAGGAATTAATAAGTGGCTGGTTTTTCTTCTTTCTAGAGCAAATTTCTCTTAATTTTGTAAGCTGACAGTAGTACTGGCAGCCCTTCTCTATTTGTTCAATTTTTCCTTTAAAATATTGTAATAGTTTACAGCTCCGCCTTATGGTAGCTACTTTCCCTATTGGGTTAGCAAGCACATTCTAGGTGTAGAGCATCCGCCCTATGGTCGCTACTTTCCCTTCTGGGTTAACAAGCACATGCTGGGTGTGGAGTAGTTTCCTTTTCAGTATTTCCATTAAAGCATTGTTATTAAGCTCACTCCGTCATATGGTAGCCCCTTTATGGGTAGCACATACTTGACGTAGAGTTCCTTATTTGTAATTACTCCGTCTTATGGTCGCCCCTACTCCGCCTTGGACTGGGTAGCACATACTGGACGTTGAGTTCCATTTCTTGCATTCTAGTGGCAAAGTGATTTCAGTTTATTTGAGATTAACTTTTAATCTTGACGGAACTTGCTTGTGATGTTGTAATCCAAAAATTAAAAAAAGTTGAAAAATTTGGCTCGGAATATTTCAGTGGTATCAGAGCCACGTTTCCTGCCATCCTGTGGACAAACCATCTATGAGTGACCGCGAAAAAAGATATATTGCAAGAGAAGATAAGAAAATTGCAAAACAGTTCCAGTGGTATTAGGTTCCCGAAGGCCAGACTGCTTCAGAGATCTTGAGGGCTCATTGGGAGTCTTCTCAAGAAACAAATATGGCAGAAGGTGAGAGATCAGTAGGGGGTAACGAGAGGTTTACCAATCCTAGGAATGATAGTGGGAAGGGTAGAGAAAGATCCCTAAGTCCGGAAAAGAGATTTGAAAAGAAAATGGATGCCTTAATGGATATGGTATCCCTCATGTTGGGAAAAGTGGGTCAGAACCCAATTCTCCAGACCAATTCCGGCTATAGAGGAGAGCCTAGTGCCTCTAATCAATTTGATGGAAGTGTTGCTCAACCTGCTTCAAACAACACTTACATTTTGTCAAGGCCCTTCAAACCCACCTTTTTAGCACCAGTAAATACCCAACCTGATCCTGAAGAGAATTCTTCATTTGTGGAACAATTGAGACGTGGTCATGCGGAGTATGACTCTCTCCCTGAAGATATCAAAATGGACATGTCCTATAATGAGTTTATTGATCATAAGAGGAAGAGTAAGGGACAAGGGAGAAATTATGACCAAAGAAGAACTCCAGCACAAGGAGACTTGTATCAAGCTATCAACAAGATAATGCTTTCTCACTTTGATGGAAGTGATAATAGCTCTGCTCGAGCCTGGATTCAGAAACTTGACAACTATTTGGCTCTTAGGCCAATGGCTGAAGAAGATGCGATTAAATTCGCTACGCTACACCTAGATGGTGTAGCGCATGAGTGGTGGTACCATGGCCTAGTCACCTTGGGTCATGGATCAATCACTAGCTATGATGAATTCACCACTAGACTCATTGAGAGGTTCGAGAAGGACCCAGAAGTGCATTTTAGGGAGTTGGCGCAGTTAAAGCAGTATGGCACTGTTGATGCCTACATAGCTGAGTTTCAAAGACTTTCAGTTATGGTCACTGGAATCACAGAAAGAAGATTAGTGATCTTATTCAGCGAAGATTTGATGGAGCCACTCAAGGGATGGATCAAAGCTTTTGATCCACCGTCTTTGCAAGAAGCAATGAAAAAAGCTAGAAACATGGAGTGGGCTGCTCCCAAAACTAAGTTCCATCCTAAACCATCCTTCCACAAGAAGGATAGAGGGAGAAGGTTTCAACAAAAGCCTTTCCAAAAGGAGTTTAACCAGCAGAAACCTCTTGGCAAAAGATTGGATCCGGAAACTATTAATGAACTCCAAAGAAAGGGGCTATGTTTCAGATGCAAAGATAAATGGTCTCTAGACCATGTTTGCCCAACAGGAGTCAAATTCCACCAGATTGAGTATTACTCCGCTGGTGAGAGTAATTCTGATTTTTCGGACCAGCAATCTGATTCCGAAGATAGTGAAGTTGAAAGAGTCCCTGAAGAGCCCGAAAGCGAAAAAGAAAGTGGTGGTACGTTGGCTCAACTTTCAAGCTTCCAAAAGAATGAGTCTTTCAAAATACGTGGGACGATCAAAGGGCAGCGTATCGTTGCTCTAATTGATACTGGAGCAACCCATAACTTCATTGATGAAGCTGTGGTGGCAAAGAAGGAGTTGCAAACAGAAGATTTTGAAGGGTTCAAAGTTATGGTGGCGGATGGATTCCACATTTCTTGTACCAAAAGGGTTCCCAACTTGTCAATGCAATTGGGCAATTACGAAGTCAAAGATGACTTCTATGTGGTGAATATTGGAGATACGGATGCTGTCCTTGGCATTCAATGGCTGCGATCTCTTGGAGACATCTCTTTAAATCTGCAAACCATGGAACTCAGGTTTCAATCCGATGGAAAGAAGGTGGTGTTGAGAGGGATGTCAAATGGTGGCCCTCGAATTGTATCATTCAAAAGGATGGCAAGATTGATACGACATGATCAAGTGGATTGGGCCGCAGAATTCATGGTTCTTCCGACTAGTCCTGTTGAAACAAAAATAGAGCATCCTCCTGATATTCAATCTTTACTCACCAAGAAGAGTAAAGTGTTTGCTGATTTACCTCTCGGACCACCTCCTGATAGAGGATCAGAACACATCATTGAGCTCAAAGAGGGAGCAAAACCGGTGATCATAACTCCATACCGGTATCCGAAGCGGCAAAAGGACGAGATCGAGAAGAATATTCAAGAACTCTTGAAGATGGGTTTCATACGCCCAAGCAAGAGCCCCTTTGCTTCTGCAGTGGTTCTTGTGAAGAAGAAGGATGGTACCATGCGCATGTGTGTGGATTATCGTGCTTTGAATCAAAGCACCATCAAAAACAGATATCCCATACCCAGGATAGATGAGCTCATTGATGAGCTACATGGTGCCAAGTTCTTCTCAAAAATTGATCTAAGATCGGGTTACCATCAGATTCGAATGAGGGGATCTGATGTTGAGAAGACAGCCTTCAGATGCCACTATGGCCATTTCGAATTCTTAGTCATGCCATTTGGATTGACTAACGCCCCGGCTACCTTTCAGTCTTGCATGAATCGTATTTTTCAGAATCATTTAAGGAGGTTTGTGTTAGTATTTTTTGATGACATTCTGATTTACAGCAAGACTTGGGGAGATCATCTTAAGCATTTGGAGGAAGTGCTTAGTATTATGGAATCTGAGAGTTTGTTTGCAAAAGCTTCCAAATGTGAATTTGGGATGACCGAGTTACTATACCTTGGCCACATAATCAGTGCTGAGGGAGTGAAGGTGGACCCAGAAAAGATCAAGGCGGTAGTTGATTGGCCACCTCCTGAGAGCTTAACTCAGTTGAAAGGTTTTTTGGGTCTATGTGGGTTTTATCGGAGATTCGTAAAGGGGTATTCACAGAATGCTACTCCCCTTACCGATCTTACCAAAAAGGAAGCCTTTGTTTGGTCAGAAAAGGCTCAAAGTGTTTTTGACAAGTTCAAAAAGATCATGAGTTCATGTCCGGTTTTGGCAATACCGGATTTCTCCAAGCCATTCGAGCTGCAATGTGATGCATCAGGTGAAGGAGTGGGGGCTGTCCTGATGCAAGACAAACACCCAATCGTGTTTGAGAGCAAAAAATTACGAGGAGTTGAAAGATCATATTCAATCTATGACAAAGAAATGCTTGCTATTATGTATGCATTAGCCAAGTTCAGGCAATACTTGGTGGGGAATAAGTTCGTGGTTAAGACTGACCACAATAGCCTCAAGCACTTCATGCACCAAAAGGATCTAAATGAGAGACAACAGAAATGGGTGAGTAAGCTTCAAGCTTACGACTTTGATATTGAATATGTCAAAGGGAAAAATAATATAGTGGCCGATGCTCTCTCCAGGAGACCTCATCTTAGCTCATTGAGTGAGCTTACTTCAGATTGGAGAGACATGTTGCTTGCTGATTATGCTAAAAATCAGTTTGCAACTAGCATTCTTGAGGGTACTTTTCATGATGAAAGGTACAAGGTGGTTGAGGGATTGATTTATTATAAGGGAAGAATCTTTTTGGTGGCTGATTCTAAGTTGAAGAAGAAAATTCTTTTGACTTTTCATGATATTCCAGTTGCTGGCCACCAAGGTTTTTTCAAAACATATCGACAGATCCGAGAAAGGTTTTCTTGGAAGGGATTGAAAGGAGAGATACAACGCTACATTCAGGAGTGTCCTGTTTGTCAAGCGAATAAACATGAGCATACTTTACCAGCTGGTTTACTACAACCACTCCCTATTCCCAATCAAAAATGGGAAAGCATTTCGATGGACTTCATCACAGGGTTGCCCAAAGCCCAAGGGAAAGATTGCATCTATGTAGTGGTAGATCGGTTGACCAAATTTGCTCACTTCTTCGCCCTCACTAGCACTATTTCTGCAGCCCAAGTTGCAGATCTCTTTTTTCGAGAAGTGTTTAAGCTGCATGAATTGCCAAAGAACATCGTGAGTGATAGGGACAGCAAGTTCCTAAGTAAGTTTTGGCAAGAAGTCTTCAGAATGAGTGGCACTGTGCTCACCCCAAGCACTAGCTACCATCCCCAAACTGATGGACAAACTGAAGTGGTGAACAAGTGGTTGGAAGGCTACTTGAGAAATTATGTGTCAGAACAGCAGAGAACTTGGGTCAAGTGGCTGCATATTGGTGAGTATTGCTACAATTCTTCTTTTCATATGTCAATTAAGATGTCTCTTTTTTTGGCACTTTATGGGTATGAGGCACCTAGTTTTGCAGATTTAGTGTTTGGTGACAGCAAAGCACCCCTAGCCAAGGATTTGTTGCAGAATAATCATGATATAATGAAATCCTTGAAAGATAATTTGCAGATTGCACAAAATCAGCAAAAGTTGTATGCGGATCAGAAACGTGTTGAGCGTTCCTTCGTGGTTGGAGATATGGTATATCTGAAATTACAACCATATAGACAATCTACTCTCAAGAAGAGTGGAGCTGAGAAGCTCAAACCTCGCTTCTATGGGCCCTTTAGGGTCATCAGAAAAGTTGGAGCTGTAGCTTACGAATTAGAGCTACCTTTTGATAGCAAAGTGCACAACGTCTTCCATGTGTCTCGCCTCACGAAGGCACTTGGACATAATGTGATTACGTCATCACAGCTACCACCTTTGGATGAAGAGGGACAGTTGGCACTAATTCCAGAAGAGATACTTGATGTTCGAGAACGTTCTTTGAGGAAAAGAACCATCAAAGAGTACCTGGTAAAGTGGAAGGACCTACCTATGGAGGATGCAACTTGGAAAAATGATGAGATTTTGCATCATCCTAGTTTACAATTGCTTGAGGACAAGCAATTTTGGGAAGGGCGGACTGTAATGACCCCTTCTCGAATCTGATCTCATAATGACCGTTGGCCTATTCCTGGAAATCCGTAGGCTATTCGGAAGGTGCAATTGAGGGTTTCCTATTTTTTAGGATGTCTTTGCTCAAAGTTTTGATGGCGAATTCCTTCTGGGTTTTTCGAGAGCTTCGCGGAGGTATGTTCGTTTCAATTTTCTGAGCATTTCCAGGAATTTACTATTTTTAGTAAATTCTATTTTTGGCAGCTAGCAGGATTGTTGCAAGGAGTTAACTTTCTCTTTTAAGTTGACTCATTCAGTTTTGGGCTTCAGAATTCGGTCTTGGCGGAATAAGTGAATTTCACTTAAAAAAATAATAATAACGTTATATTTTAACGTTGACCTTGGCCTAGACTAGATAACTTAATGTTATTTTAAAAAGAGGGACTTGAAGGGGGGGCGCCACATTGCATGGAAAGGGGGCACCACTTTTAAGGATAAGCTTCAAGGAAAAGCCAATTGAAGCCTATAAAAGAAGGCATTGGGCTATCATTTGATCATCTTGGTTTTAATGCATTGTTATGCTGCAGCTTTGGCTCTGGAACTGCTTCGGAGAATGAAGGCCTCCTAGCAAGGGCATCTCTTCATGCTTGCAAGACAGCATCTAGGGGTGAATTAATCTTTGATATTTGTATTTGCTTAAGTAGTACTTTCAGTATTGCATTGTTAGTTCCTTTGATATTATTAGAATTTCAAGATATTGTATTCTGTATAAGACAGATCTAGGTTTGCAGTCACAATTCAGAAAATAAAAAAAAAGGTTCTGGGTATCATCTTATTGTTTTGGGTAGGCCTAGGCGCCCCTTTGCTTAATTTTGTAGAATTTTTAGAGTAAGCATTGAATTTCTAGAGGAAATCGCCCTTCTCCCACTGGGACGCCCCTTTGGGGTTTGGCATTGGTTTTTGTGTAACATTCTGGATGCAGATTTGATCAGTTTCATGATGCTAACTTGGGCGCCATTCTCCGGAAGAGACTTTGCAACAGAAATCAGGAAGATTGATTAAGTTTTGCATGAGTTATGAACATCTGAAGGAATTAATAAGTGGCTGGTTTTTCTTCTTTCTAGAGCAAATTTCTCTTAATTTTGTAAGCTGACAGTAGTACTGGCAGCCCTTCTTTATTTGTTCAATTTTTCCTTTAAAATATTGTAATAGTTTACAGCTCCGCCTTATGGTAGCTACTTTCCCTATTGGGTTAGCAAGCACATTCTAGGTGTAGAGCATCCACCCTATGGTCGCTACTTTCCCTTCTGGGTTAGCAAGCACATGCTGGGTGTGGAGTAGTTTCCTTTTCAGTATTTCCATTAAAGCATTGTTATTAAGCTCACTCCATCATATGGTAGCCCCTTTATGGGTAGCACATACTTGACGTAGAGTTCTTTATTTGTAATTACTCCGTCTTATGGTCGCCCCTACTCCGCCTTGGACTGGGTAGCACATACTGGACGTTGAGTTCCATTTCTTGCATTCTAGTGGCAAAGTGATTTCAGTTTATTTGAGATTAACTTTTAATCTTGACGGAACTTGCTTGTGATGTTGTAATCCAAAAATCAAAAAAAGTTGAAAAATTTGGCTCGGAATATTTCAAAGCTCACATCAATGGCAGAAAGAACACTAAACCAGACCTGCAAACAATGTTGAAAAACTCCTTAAACAAGGTCAGAAAGGAGGACTATGGATGAGAAAGACTCTCCTTCACACATTGCCATAGTGCACAACTCAATAGACACGAAACCAAGGCAAGAGATAGGCAAAGAAAATCTTTTTATTGCATCAAGAGGTAGTTCGTACAAGTGCTTGACAGGGTCAAGCCTAATCAAGCTGAGCATATTTTTGCAATATCTCAAAGAGTGTCCCGTCTCCCAAAAAGATCAAAAAGTCTAAAAACTGGGAACCCTTACAATGGCAAGTCACGTGATATTTATAGAGAACGAGGAGAGAGAGAGCAAGTTGCGTGATAGAAAGGAGAGAGGGGAAGTCGTTGAACTGGGACCGCTGTTGTCGCCACTGCCTTGACCATGAAATGTGCCACCCAAGATCGTCCCAATCTCCTCGAGCCATTCCCGCATTCAAGTCTCCCTTTGGCGTATTTGAGAAGCCATGTCGCGGGTAGCTGGATGTCGCTGCCAAGTCCAAGTGTTTTGATCTTTGCATTAAAGCTTGGCAAGTTCTTTATTGCAACTTGGACTATCCCAATCAGTCCTTTCATGTTCATTGCTCCACCTGGACGCGTCCAATCCTTGTTTGACCACTTTGCATGTTCTGGAAGTGAGCTGTATGTACTTGTGCCACTTGTCCTTGACTGATTGGCCGTTTGGATTTATGATTGGAGAGAACTTGTCTTTTTGAGAACTTAAGAGGCACTTCTAAGACCAAATCGGGCTTTTGATGTCTCATTACTTATTTCGGGTTTCTGACTACTCACAACTTATGAAGTAATTAAGTGGTGCTCTTTGGAGAACTCAAAATACACTGCCCAGACCAAATTGGACTTTCCAAGCCCCACCACTTACTTCGGATTTATCATTAGTTGCAACTTATAAAGTGAAATAAACAATGCACCCCCAAAAACCCAAAATACATTGCCCAGACCAAATCGGGCTTTCCAAGCCTTCTTACTTGATTTGGGGTTTCGACTGCTGATTACTTATAAGGTTTTTTAAGTAGTGCTCCTCTAGAAACCCGAAGTCTTAATACTTTGCCATTTTTCTTCTTGAGTTATGTCCATTTTCTTCAAACTGGCAAAATTTTAGTATGTGGGCCAAAAATGGCCAACAATGTCTTTTCATCAAATCGGACAACTTCATTAATATAACTTCTATTCCTTGCATTAAATGTGGCGCTCCTTCTCATATGGACAATTTAATTAATTTATTTGTTGCTGTAGTTACTTTAATTGCTGCTGGTTTAGGCGATTCCATTGGTGATTTATTTACATCAGTGCAGTTCATGTTTATGGTCTCCTTTGTATTGGGGGATATTACAAATGAACTCTCCATCCCCTTTTATAATCTTCCGTCCAAGAGGGGCATTGCACTTTGGAGGGAAACCCAAATTTTAAAGAAAAATTAATAAATTTATAACCTTCACTTAAGGTTTTGGGTGCCCATGACCCTCAAAAGACCACAACTTAAGTGAAATTTAGATAATAAAACAACTTTTTAAATTTTACAATTGAACCACATGTTTCTTCTTTTATAACTTCACTTAACCCTTAGAAATAAAGAACAAAT
The DNA here is from genome assembly GCA_037957365.1 of Torreya grandis. Taxonomy (NCBI): domain Eukaryota; kingdom Viridiplantae; phylum Streptophyta; class Pinopsida; order Cupressales; family Taxaceae; genus Torreya; species Torreya grandis. Next base: position 6,889,416 of record JARHVA010000063.1, on the reverse strand, counting down.
AGGCTTAGGGTCTTCAAAAGCTTCATGCCCAAAAGGGGAACATGACAATCCTCCCCGTCCAAAATTGCTTGTCCTCGAGCAATTGTAATAACCAAGGAGCTGTCCTCATCATAGATCTTATGCAAAACTGGATCCTTGGTCCTTCCCATGGGGAAAAACTTTGTTGACGAAGCCCCCTAGTGCAGTATATGAATATCCTCCGCTGTTTGTGTACTCTAGAAATAAAAAACAGTAGTTCTAGTCCTTTCCTTCTATCTCCTTGGGGCCCCAAACCTTGGATGCATCGATAGGATGAAGGGATATGAAAATTTTGCCGAAATGATAGCATCAAGGTGGCTGGAAAAGTGTTTTCCAGCAAGGTAGTCTTCAACAAATTGGGCTTTGATTGCCCTATATCAATACTTGCGCAAGACACAAACACATCAGTCAAAAAAAAGTCCTCTTCCTTTCAACTTGTGAAGTCGCCGGAAGCAAGTGTGGGGATGCCCTTAGGAGCATATGAAAGATGTCAATGCTGCCCCCACTCTCCATGGTGACTTCAGAACTCAGAAATTCCCCCATTAGAAGAGTTGAAAGTGTCCTCAAACTTATCATCCCATGCTTCCCATGGGCTGGAAACTTCCTCCACATGGGGGTCACTCAATCCTTGGCCCTCGTGCCTATGGAGCCTCTTATCTTAGAGATAAATGCCTCAAAAAGAAACATGCACTTGATGATTAGAAGACTGTATTTACACCTTACAACCTTGCAATTGCCCAAAGAGATCACGCTTTTCACTCCCCACTTGCCTTTTGATGAACCAATCATGTATGCAACTTCAAGAAGAACAAAAATGAAACTATGTATCTATTATCACTCTAGAGTGCACCCTGTTTGAAGATGTGCAAAGCACACCCTCACTCCAGCTGATACAATTGAAACTTCTCTGAGCGTGGGTGACTCTTTGATGAGAAGAAAATTGAAAAGGGAAATATAATTAAAAGGCGGTGATAAACCTGTATTGTCAAAATCCTCTAAAGTTACTGAAATCAGTGCACAGATATAATCAAATAAAATCTATAATTCTGTCCTTAAGCATATGAGGGGTTGGAAACCTCTTCAAATGACCTGCAAAAGGGTGAGAAAAGAAGAGATAGGTGAGGAAGGGACCTGCAAAAGGAGATAAATCTCACTTATACGCTAATGCACAATTAAATTACACACTATCTCTTGTCAAAACTTAGATTCAAAATAATAACTTCTTTATTGATAACTGGTCCAGCTTACAATTTCTTCTTTCCAAACTTCAGGGATCTTTTTCAATGGCTTGACTAAGCCAATAAATAGCCTTTTTCAAAACCTAAAATAGCCTTAAGTGCAGTTTTAAAAGAGGGAAGTGTTAGTCTTGGTTAAATTAACCAATACTTAACACCTTTTTACAATATAGAATATTCAATAAGATCTTTCTTTTACAAAAAAACATGCCTTTTCAAACATTGGCATAGAAGTATCACAGTGAGGCCAAGTTTGAGAGGTTAACTCTTAAAATAAACAAGACACTCTCCAAGAAAACTCCAAACATGGATGAATCCAAGGTGGCATAGAAGAATGGACGGTGGAATTATGAAAGTCAAACTTCTCTTTGCATGGTATACTATGCCAATATCTAAATAAGGAACTCCATTTGATTCGTTCGCAAGCTGAGCTAGAGGAAGAGATATTCTCGTTTGCATGAAAAACAAGGAAGATGTGCAATGAATTTGTCCAGTCAACTGCACTTGGACTTCTAGAATGTTGAGAGCCTTGCAATGTGAGAAGAACGACAAAATTAGAAGTCAAGCCTGAGCTGAGCTGAAAGTTGAGATGGAACATTTGGATGCATGAGAGTGACCAGTCAAACCATGGAGAAGCGTGACTTTAACAAATAGTCAACTGAAGATTTGACTAGTCAATTGTAAATAATCTCTGCTTTGTATGGAATTCCACGTTGACTCCGTCATTTGCATGCATTTCCTCGGGCTTATCTACTTATGGCTTTTGGCTATATTGTTCCTTGATTTACTCGGACAAAAGTCTGTGACTTTCTGTGTCCATTCCCTCAAATTTTTTCCTGTGGACTTTTCTTGTGTATCTCTTTGGCAATTTTCCTGGGATTATTTCCCCTTAGCTTGTTTATTCTTTCGAATTATTTTGCTTTTCCCTTGGTCTATCCTCCGGACTTTGTCTCTGTCTAACTCTTGGTACATACCCTTGCTTGTATTTGATTCGGGTTTTATTCCTTCGGGTTTGTTCTTTTCATCTTCGGATTATCCTACTTGCCCCTTGTTTTTTTTCTTTTTGCACAGTCAAATTTCCCGCGGACAAAAAGTCTACGGGAAATGTTTAAGACTTTATCTTTCTCCTCCTTTTGGGATTATAGCTTTCAACTTCCTGAAGGAATTCCTTCGGACTTTTTGTCTGAGTCCTTTGTCATTTTCCTGCGGATAAAAAGTCTGAGGGAATTATTTTCCTTGTTCCCTTTGAATTGTTCCTTCCGGCTTGTAGAGTAACTTTCCCAAAGGGTACATACCCTTCGGGAATCTTGAAAATGTCTTTCCCAAAGGGCACATGCCCTTCGGGCTTTTGTAAAATCCCTTAAAATTCATGAGATAAACTTTCCCAAAGGGCAGGGGTCCTTTGGGATTCTTGAAAACGTCCCTTCCAAACTTGAAGTGTACCTTCCCGAATGGCAGGTGCCCTTCAAGATTTTTGAAATTGTCCTCCGGAAGCTTAAAAATGACCCTTCGGCCTTAAAATGAGCCTTTCCAAAGGGTAGGTGCCCTTTGGAATTCTTATCAATGACCCTTTTGAAGGGCACATGCCCTTCGAATTTTTTGAAAGGGTACTTTTCCGAAGGGCACATACCCTTCAGAAAAAATGAAATGAACCATTCTTTTGAGAGAGAAGCCCGTTGGATTTTTTGACTTAGCCTTTGAACTTTTCCTGAAGGGTACCTACCCTTTAGGATTTTTGAAATGATCCCTCCCGAAAGGCCATACCCTTCAAGCTTTTTGAAAGAGTCATTTTCTTCGCCAAACTGCCCTTTTGTAATTCCTTCGGACTTTTGCAAAGTCCTTTGAAAATTCTTTTTCCTCGGACAAAAAGTCCGAGGAAATTGTTACCACTTTGAGCCTGAAAGAATTCTAAGACAACAGTTAAAAAAAAATTTTAGTAAAGTCTGAAAAAAACAAAACAGTATTCCTGCTTCTGATCATTCATGCTATTTACACAAACTCCATTGAAGACCTGTCTTCAATGCTCCTCGACATAGCCAGGATTGGCTGTAGATGATCTTCATAAGCCTATTGATTCGCTCCATGATAATACACTGTACGGATAAAAAACCTATATGTGACTTAAGGATTGCCCAAATGCAGATTTGATCTTTATTCCTTCTCTGATTGCTTGATGAGATTATTTGTACTAATCACATATATGGAGAGAATTATTCTTGAAACCTTATGACTTCATTGGATTTCTTGACTTTCTTGACTGTATCATGTTACCCAAGGCCTGCAAACTCTTTTTCTCATATCCATGTTTCCCCTTGATCAACCCTAGTTCTCTTGAAATGAAACAAGGTGACTTGTTGCGTATAGGTCTTCAAGTATCTCTCATAATCCTTATCTTTATCACAACATCATGACCAAAACCTAATTGTTATAACATCATTGTAGGTGTCCACTTGATTGTGCTTGATGCTCTTGAAGATCTCCAAACACCTTTATCAATGCTTATGACCCTTTGATCATGCTTTGGCTCCTTAATTCATCAGTTTGATCAGCTAAAGAGGGGATTAGACTGTTCTGGGGAAAGTTTCGAATAGTAGGGATAGTAATTTGGCCTATCAAGGCCAAATTACTAACAATTCTGGCGACTCTCAGGGTTTGACCAGCTTGCTGGTCAAAGAATTCAAATTTTTTGGTTATGACAACTTGGATACACACTGAAAATTGGAAAAGCTAGAGACCAAAACACAAAAAGAAAATTGACTCAACAACGACACGTGCACATGTGCATTTAGAGGAAAGGACAACAACAAAATTGAAAGAAAAAACCACTATTGAAGCATGTGCTGAAAATCACTTAGAGGAATAAAACTATGACCATGTACAAATGAGTGACTCTCTTAATAGCAGTATTTAAGAAAGATCCCATTCACAGGAATGGGAAGTTCTTCACCACTCAATCTGGATAATTGAAAGGCATTGTTCTTCTTGCAATTAGTGATAATATAAGGTCCACTCCAAAGGCTATCAAATTTGGAGTGCCTACCTGGCTTTGCACATTCTTCATCCCATTTGAGAACTGTCTCCTTGCTGAAATGTTTTTGATGAAGCTCTCTTGTTAAAAGTCTTCTTGACTTGCTGCTGATTTGACCACATGGTATGCATAGCATCATCTCTTATTTCTTCCACTTCTCTCAATTCATTCATTCTTACCTCCATTGCATCAATTTTCAGAAGCTCTAGCTGATGTGCAAGCTCCAATGAGATAGGCAACCTTGCTTCTCTTCCATAAACTAGGAGATAAGGTGAATGACCAATTGCTTTCTTAGGGGTGATCCTATTAGCCCATAAAGCAGTCTTCAACTTTGTATGCCAAGATCTTTGATTATCCTCCATTGTTCTTTTGATGATTTGAATCAGATTCTTATTAGTAGATTCAGCTAGTCCATTACCCTGTGGATAATAATTTGATGAGGCTGTCAAATAAATATTATGTTCAAAAGCCCATTCACACACCTTTGTACTGCTGAATGTCAAAACATTATCTGATATGATAGTAGAAGGTGCTCCAAAATGAATGACAAGACTTTCATAGAACTCAAGAATGGAGTTCTCATTTGCTTCTTTCAAAGGTACTGCTTCCACCCACCTAGTGAAATAATCTATCGCTGTCAAAACCCACTTATGGCCAACACTGGATGGAGGATGAATCATGCCAATGAAGTCTAAACCCCATTGCATGAAAGGTTGCTCAACTTGAATTGGCTTTAGTGGCATAGCAGCTAGTCTCTGTTTTCCTACAAACATTGCACACTTTGAACATTTTTGAACCCATGTATGTGCATCTCTGAATAAATTAGGCCAAAAATAATCAGCTCTAATAATTTTTGCAGCTGTGGTCTTGGTTGTAAAATGACCTCCAAAAGGACTATCATGAAATTTCTCAAAAAGCTTGTCAAATTGATTAGTTTCAACACACCTTAAAAGCATACCTCCAATGTCATTTTTAAAAAGCACTTCGTCAGTCAGCATATAAGGTAATAATTACAGCCTGAAGTGTCTTCTTTGTGATGCATTCAAACCCCTTGGACATTCTCTAGTTTGAAGAAATCTAGCAATGCTCTGTGTCCAACTTGTCAGAGGTGTATTTTCAGCTTCTTGTTGAGTGTCTTGAATTGTCAAAATTACTTCTTTTTCTCCTTTTACATCTTCAGCAAGATGTTCACATAATCCTTTGCCTTGGTGACTTCAATGTCATATTCCATGCATTTAATAACTCATCCAACTCTCTTTTCATTCATGTCTCTGTTGAGAATGAAGTCCATCACACTTGGATGAACAACCATTAGTATAATCTTGTTATTTGAAACCAAATGTCTGAATTTTTCCAGACCTCTTATAACAGCAAGTACATGCTTTTTTACAAAAAAATATCTTTCCTCATAATGTTTTAAAGATTGACTAAAGAAAGCAATGGGCTGTTCCAAACCTTCATCATTCTGTTGCATAAGCATGGCTGAAATAGTGCTGGAATTAGAAAAAGCATACAAGAAGAACTCCTTACTGAAATCAGGATTGAGAAAAGTAGGAGCTTGGCTGATTGCTTCTTTGATAGCTTCAAAGCTTCTTTTACCCTCCTTACTCCAAGTGAACTCTTGATGTTTCTTAAGCATTTGAGTAAGTGGCATTACTAGTTCTGCAAAACCAGGAATGAATCTTCTAATAAAATTAATCTTACCCAAGAAGCTTTGCAATCATTTCTTGTGCTTAGGCAATGATAGAGCAAGGATTGCCTCTATTCTTTCTGGATCAATGGAAAGACCAACTTTGGACATCACATGACCAAGAAGTCTCCCTTCATGCACTAAAAAATGCATTTCTTTGGATTTAAAAAGACACCAAATTCTCTACATCTATCAAAAACATTCTTCAAATGAGTTAGATGATCATTAGGATCCTTTGAAAATACTGTAATATCATCAAGATGGACTAAAACCATTTCACTCAAAAAACCATGAAAAACAACATCCATTGCTCTTTGAAAGGTAGCTCCAGCATTGGAGAGCCCAAAAGACATTTTTTTGTAAGCAAAAGCACCCCATTTGGTGGTGAAAGCGGTTTTATATTGATCTTGCTCTTTCACCAATATCTGGTTATATCCTAAGTACCCATCCAACAAAGAAAACCTTTGTGAACCTGAAACTCTTTGCAAGATTAGATTCATGGAAGGAAGTGGATAATGATCTTTCAATGATACTCTATTCAAATCTCTGAAATCTACACAAAGTCTTATTTCTCCATTCTTTTTCCTTATTGGAACAAGATTTGCAACCCATGTTGAATACTTAATAGGAAAAATAATACCTGATTTAATTAGCTTTGTAAGTTCTTTCCTCATGAGAATCTCAACTTTGAGGTTGATTGGCCTTTGCTTTTGTCTTACCGGTTTTGCATCTTGTTCTAATTCAATAGTATGTTGTGCTAATCTGGGATCAAAACCTTTCAAATCATGGTATTCTCAAGCAAAAACATCCATAAACTCTTAACATAATGAAATGAAAGCTATTCTCTCAAAATCAGTATTCACTTTACCCAACTTGAGTTGCTTACCTTCAGCTATGCTAATTGGCTCATAATACTCTTTCTTAGAAGAAATACTCATTGTCTTTCCTTAACTGATCATCTTCATTGAAAATGCTTTCTAAAGTCACCAAACCTTTAGGCATTTTGTTTGATTTCAATTGCACAATCTGATTTCCATATTGATCCTGCAATTTATCATGATTTCTTTGGCAAAATTCTACCTCATTCTGTAAAAAATATGCTATTTTTTTGTCAAAATCAAAAACTTGCCAACGTACATATCATTATTTGGGACTGAAGGTCTGCATACTACTTTGATTTGAGTTTGATTTTTAATGTCCTTAATCTGATCCGGAATATCATGCTGTGCACCTATGACAGCAAGTCTATCAACATACTGATTTGCTCCTCTGGAATGGAACGAATGTCAAATGCAAGGAAATCTTCCATAAGATCCCAAACTCTATGTTTGTAGGCCTTCAAAAGAGGGTTCTTTGCTGCACTTAAACCTCTAACTTGCTGGACTACTAATTCAATGTCACCTTTCACCTGCAAGAGCTTAATATCCCTCTTTCTAGCCCACTGAAGACCATAAATAAGAGCTTCATATTTTGTGGTATTGGAAGTACAACTGAACTGAAATCTAACAAAAGAATAATACCTTTGATTTTATGGTGAAACCAACATAACAAAAGCTCCACTACCATTGTTTGTTCTGGATCCTTCAAATAATAGATTCCAAATTCCTTCTTGATCCTGCAATGAGCTAGTGAGACTAGGCAATAAGTCACCTTCTTCGTGCATACAGTAAACTCCAAAACAAGCATCTTCAATACTTTTGTAGGGGTCATGCCCATGATTATCAACAACCCATTCATCAAGGAGAAGATCCAGAATGCCTTCAAGAGGCTGAAAAGGCTCTAGATCAATGGTGTTATCATCTTTCTCTGTAATATTGCAATTCACATTTGTCATATTTGGCATTTATGGCTCAAGGTGAAATCTGGGAATAGGCTCTGATTTAATAGTTATTTTGATTCCATACCTGGTTTTAAAAACCATGTATGATCAATCTAAAGAAAGGTAACCTCCTATTTTGGCATTGAAATCTTTGGATAGGCATAGTGCAAAATATGGAGGTAGATCAACAACATCCTGTAAAATAGTGAAATTTGGACAAGCAGCAAGTATAATTTTCAGATCTTTCAAGACACTCATAGTCTTGGTAGGAGACCCATCTAATTGTAAGACACCTTTCTTATGGGGTTCATACTACAAACTTAACTTATCAGCTATTGATTTGGGCATAACAGAAGTACTAGCCCCACTATCAATCATACAATTATGCACTAGACAATCTCCAATGATAACAGAAAGGTAAAATGGAGGAGGTTTAGTCACCTTAAGAGGTTGAGACTCAACCGCTGAATTAGAATTAGTTAGGACAGCACTTGCTCTTTTTTTTTTGAGGTGATTTCTCAGAGATAGTGAGCTTTGAAAGCTCTTCTTGCAAGTACTCCTTTTGTCTTGGGATTAGTAGAGTATCCCACATCGAAATTGAGATTGCAGTCTTCTTCATATGATCCACAATACTGAGTGGAGAAGTGGCTGCCTTTGACTGTGATTTAGGAGCAGCTAAAGCTCCCAAATTTTGTGTAAATTGAGGAATATAAGGCCCTTTAACATTCTTATCTTTTGGATCTTGAACTTGCTGATTTGAACTTTTCTGAGACAACTCATTTGTAGTTGTCTTTTGTTGTGGCTGGAAATAAGAAGGGGCTTCCCTTTCAAGACTTGAACCTTCTCCAATTGCTCTTTTCTTGGATCTACTGTAGGTTGCAATTGGATTATCAACTTTAGGTAAATCTTGACTTTGATTTGCAGCCAAATGCTCAAAAAAATTCTCACCTTCCTGGAAATTGACAAACGTAGTTTCAGTAGGTGCCTTACCACTTCCATCTCTTTGTTGATTTGACACTTTTGCTTTAGTGAATGAAGGAATGTCTCCATAGAGTAGAGAGGCTTCCTTATTTTGAGAAGGTGGCTGGTTTTCAAATGAAGGAAGAACTGAACTTTGTTGCATGAAAGATTGATAAGAACTCTCACCAGTTGGAGCCATTGCCATGTTTGATTGATTCCATTGTCCTTTTTGAGCATAATTGCTCTGAGTTGGCACTATAGCTCTTGAATTGCTTGGACCATTAGGATTATATTGCCTTGATTGAGAATTCTGCCCTTGACTTTGCTGATTGGATTGATAGGATGGCCTATTGGGCTGATAATTCTGATTAGTATTCTTATAAGGCCTATATGATGGAGCTTGTTGTCTCTCCAATGCAACCAACTTGTTAGTTTAAGCCTTAAGAAGACTCTCTCTTCCCCAATCTATCAGTTTGATCACCTTCTGTTTGATGAAACTTTGATGACTCTGGAATTGGAGCAATAGTTGGAGCAGGAGGATGAATCTATAGAAAAAGAGGCATTGGAGGCCTTGAAGATAACTTGTCTTCTTGTATAAGACAATTTTCAGCCTTAATTGCTACTTCAAAAGCTTCAAGTAAAGTATTACCTCCCATAGATTGGATCATTACAGCCACATCTGAATTAAGAGCCTTCAGATAGTACAAAAAAACATAACTAGGTGTAGGCTTGATCACTGCTAGAATTTTATTTCAAGTCTTTTGGAATATGTAATTGAAATCCACCATGAACTCATGGTTGAATCTCTTAATTGTTTTAAGTTGCTCCACAAGTGAAAGATGATCACTTTTATCTTCAAAATGTTTGCACAAAAGATGTCCAAATTCATCCCAATTGTTGATTGATGCAGGAGCCAAACTTCTATACCACTGAAGTGCTTTTCCTTTAAAAGAAGTTGCCAATAACCTCATTGCTACATTCTCCTGTGTCACATGATGCATTGAACAAAGATTAGAATATCTGCAATATGTTCTATAGGAATTGTTGAATTTTCTCTTGTATAATAAGGAAGAGCCTTCAAAGATGAAACTATAATATCATCCCATTGAATGATATTTAGAGGACTACCACCATTGAATGTAACAAAAGCCTGTCTTCTAGGAACAACTATCTGAGGAATATGATTTATAACAATATTTGGCTGAACAATATTGGCTTGAATAGGAGGATTTTGTGCAATAGCAGGGGGAACATAGGGTGTAGGATTTGGATTTGGCTGAGAAGGTCTCTTCTTCTTTCGTTGATAAGACAACTCAAAAAACTCTGATTCTTTTCCTTTTATAGATGATCTTGTGACAACTTTTGGGGGCATAAAAAATACACAGATCTGAACATGAAAATTTGGAAATAAATATAATACTCAGGTACATAGATAACAATTCAAAAATGTGAATAAATGTCTCCCACCAAACATGCCAAAAACTATTATCACTCTGGAGTGCACCCACCCTCACTCTAGCTGATACAATTGGAACTTCTCTGAGCGTGGGTGACTCTTTGATGAAAAGAGCCTCCAGAGAGCACTGGTTCCCTTTAGATTTTTCAATAAACTTGACTACTGTGATTTTTGTGATTTTTGGGGTGAAAAGGGAGAAGGAAACTGAAAAGCGAAATATAATTAAAAAGGGGTGATACACCTGTATTGTCAAAACCCTCTGAAGTTAGTGAAATCCATGCACACATATAATCAAATGAAATCTATAATTCTGTCCTTAAGCATAAATATTTTAGATGAAGGGTTGGAAACCTCTTCAAATGACCTATAAAAGGGTGAGAAAGGAAGAGATAGGGGAGGAAGGGACCTACAAAAGGAGATAAATCTCACTTATATGCTAATGCACAATCAGATTACACACTATCTCCTATCAAAACTTAGATTCAGAATAATGACTTCTTTATTGATAAATGGTCCAACTTACAATTTCTTTTTTCCAAACTTCAAGGATATTTTTCAATGGCTTGACTAAGCCAATAAATAGCCTTTTTCAAAACTTGAAATAGCCTTAAGTGCAGTTCTAAAAGAGGAAAGGGTTAGTCTTGGTTAACTAACCAATACTTAACACCTTTTTACAATATAGAATATTCAATAAGATCTTTCTTTTACAAAAAACAATGCCTTTTCAAACTTTGGTGTAGAAGAATGGACGGTGGAATTATGAAAGTCAAACTTCTCTTTACATGGTATACTATGCTAATATCTAAATAAGGAACTCCATTTGATTTGTTTGCAAGCTGAGTTGGAGGAAGAGATATTCTCATTTGCATGAAAAAAAAGGAAGATGTGCAACGAATTTGTCCACTCAACTCCACTTGGACTGCTAGAACGTTGAGAGCCTTGCAACCTGAGAAGAACGCCAAAATTAGAAGTCAAGCCTGAGCTGAGTTGGAAGTTGAGCTGAAACGTTTGGATGCATGAGAGTGACTAGTCAAACCATGGAGAAGCGTGACTTTAACAACTAGTCGACTAAAGATTTGACTAGTCAACCGTAAATAGCCTCTACTTTGTATGGAATTCCACGTTGACTCCATCATTTGCATGCATTTCCTTGGGCTTATCTACTTATGGATTTTGGCTATATTTGTTCCTTGATTTACTTGGACAAAAGTCTATGACTTTCCGTGTCCATTCCCTCAAATTTTTTCCTATGTATCTCTTTGGCAATTTTCTCGGGATTATTTCCCCTTGGCTTGTTTATTCTTTCGGATTATTTTGCTTTTCCCTTGGTCTATCCTCCGGACTTTGTCTCTGTCTAACTCTTGGTACATACCCTTGCTTGTATTTTATTCGGGTTTTATTCCTTTGGGTTTATTCTTTTCATCTTTGGATTATCCTGCTTGTCCCTTGTTTTTTTTCTTTTTGCATAGTCAAATTTCCCGCGGACAAAAAGTCTACAGGAATTGTTTAAGACTTTATCTTTCTCCTCCTTTCGGGCTTATAGCTTTCAACTTTCTGAAGGAATTCCTTCAGACTTTTTGTCCGAGTCCTTTGTCATTTTCCTGCGGACTTCCTTGTTTCCTCTGGCTTGTTCCTTCCGTTTGTAGAGTAACTTTCCCAAAGGGTACATACCCTTCGAGAATCTTGAAAATGTCTTTCCTGAAGGGTACATGCCCGTTGGGATTTTGTATAAGCCCTTAAAATTCATGAGATAAACTTTCTCGAAGGGCAGGTGCCCTTCGGGATATTTGAAATTGTCTTCCGGAAGCTTAAAATTGACCCTTCGGCCTTAAATTCAGAATTCCTATCAATGACCCTTCCGAAGGGCACATGCCCTTCAAATTTTTTAAAAGGGTACTTTTTTGAAGGGCACACACCCTTCGGAAAAAATGAAATGAACCATTCTTTTGAGAGAGAAGCCTGTTGGATTTTTTGACTTAGCCTTTGAACTTTTCCCGAAGGGTACCTACCCTTCGGGATTTTTGAAATGATCCCTCCCGAAAGGCACATACCGTTCGGGCTTTTTGAAAGAGTCCTTTTCTTCGCCGAATTGCCCTTTTGTAATTCCTTCGGACTTTTACAAAGTCCTTTGAAAATTCTTTTCCCTCGGAGAAAAGGTCCAAGGAAATTGTTACCACTTTGAGCCCAAAAGAATTCTAAGAAGACAACACTTAGAAAAAAAAAATTAGTAAAGTCTGAAAAAAACAAAACAATATTCCTGCTCCTGATCATTCACGCTATTTACACAAACTCCACTGAAGCCCCGTCTTCAATGCTCCTCTACATAGCCAGGATTGGCTGTAGATGATCTTCATAACCCTGTTGATTCGCTCCATGGTAATACATTGTACGGATAAAAAACTTGTATGTGACTCAAGGACTGCCCAAATGCAGATTTGATCTTTATTCCTTCTCTGATTGCTTGATGAGATTATTTGCACTAATCATATATATGGAGAGCATTATTCTTGAAACCTTATGACATCATTGAATTTCTTGACTTTCTTGACTGTATCATGTTACCCAAGGCCTACAAACTCTTTCTCTCGTATCCATGTTTCCCCTTGATCAACCCTAGTTCTCTTGAAATGAACCAAGGTGACTTGTTGCATATAGGTCTTCAGGTATCTCTCATCCTCCTTATCTTTATCACAACATCATGACCAAAACCTAACTGTTATAACATTGCTGTAGGTGTCCACTTGACTGTGCTTGATGCTCTTGAAGATCTACAAACACCTTTATCAATGCTTATGACCCTTTGATCATGCTTTGGCTCCTTAATTCATCAGTTTGATCAGTTAAAGAGGGGATTAGACTGTTCTGGGGAAAGTTTCGAATAGTAGAGATAGTAATTTGGCTTGTCAAGGCCAAATTACTAACAGTATCACCTTAGAAGAGCTAGAACTATCACAATAAATATGACAAGATGTATTACAGCTGCCCCTTACATATGCTGCCCGATGCAACTCAAAACAGCTGTTATTACCTTCTATTTCATGCCTCAAACTCTCCCAAACATGCCTCCCAAGGGCTGAGAGTCCCCATGTTGAAGCTATGGTCAATTGTTCCCTTATCAAGGGAGAAATCAACACACCAAAGAGAATGCATTTGCTGCTAGGTGGGCCGTAGTTGGGATGTGCAGCCTTGCAATTGCTCCAAAATTTCAACCTATTCATTACCGAGTTGCCTTTAGAAGAGCTCCTCACAAATATATCTCCAATGGACATCATCATGCACTTACAAGGTGTGTTAGATGGCCTAGAGCTGCCAAAAGGATCATGACTGAAAATTGAAACCTTGCTGCCCCATTTGAAAAAGTTTATTTGAACCTTAGTCATTGAATGCATATTACCTTGGCAAGCATTCATCAACTCCTTAGAGCCTCCCATGTGCCATGACAAACCTTTCCCAATTTGCAATAAGAGAGTAACATTGAACCATATTGAAAGCATACCTTGAACAGAGGTATCATGGAGATGCAAGAAATCTTACATTGATATTCTTATGTGTGCCTTATGTTTTTCCCCTTGCTCCACCTTGACAACACTATTAATCATGTAGGGAATACATTTTGAGCCTAACAAAGAACCAAACTTACAATTTAGAGAGAGTTGTACCATACTTGCGCCATCCAACCTCTTGCCATGAAAGAAGAGCCCCAATTCACATGCATTTCCAGAACCTGTCATGGGCTGTAGCATGCCAATAAAATCAAAATTTGTGTCTTTAGTAGGGAGCGGATTTGGCCTCACAAACTCAGAATTTTCTGAGTGTATACTAGGCCAATTATACCTCAAAAAACCACTTTTGCTACTACTGTTCATGATTTGGGCCTTTGCCCAATTCAAGAGGGGTCTAAGATCCTCATCCTCATCCTCCAATACACCCTTGTAATAAAGGATAGGGTGCTGCCCCTTCCAGGGTGCCTATGCACAAAATTTTTCTTCTCATTTGTCCTCTTACAAATGCAACAACTTTCAGATTTGGCAAGTCATACCAAATGTGGATTAGGGTTGTTCCCTTTTGGAGTTAAGGGCTGCCAACATTTGTAAATTGCAGCTTTCCTTTTACACCTTTCATCTTCCTTTCCCAAGCTCATGTGGACAGTCCATTATTTCCAACTCTTATGACCCTACCATTTTTCGGATTAACCAACTCCTTCAAGCATGGAATGTGATGATTTTTAGGACACCATAGTGGCTGCCGCCATTCAAGACTTGTGGCTCCTTGTGCACTCTTTGTTGCCATTGCAACCGGCTCCCATTGTGATCCTACACCTATAGTAAACATGTTTGTAAAAACAAGGGTGTTTAACATATTTTTGATTACCTTATCAAGCATGATGTGCACTCCCTTTTGATGCCATGCTTTTATCCTTACAATCCTTTCTCACTCAGATTTTGCAAGATGTGCTCATGTCATTCTCATCATGGCTGTAGTATGTTATTTTTCTTCTCAAACTCCTAGTGGTTGGAAATCCACTTACACATGCTTGGACCACCTCCATGTTGTTGACGTGTGGGAAGCACACCTTCCTATGGCCAATACTCACCAAGGTGACAATGAACCTTAGAAGAAACAAACTGAAAATGTGAAAAACAACAGTTCATAAGTTACAAACAACCCTTCCTTTGATCCTTTGATCCTTACATCTCTTGCTTGTCTCCCTCTCTATGATTATCCAAGCTCTATTCCTTGTCCCACAACATAATAGAACAACAATAGTATCTTGTAGGGCTCACTTGGATCCCATATCCATGTTGGGCATTTGCCTTACCCTATCTTTGAATTCACTATGAAGAATTCCCTTCTCCATTTAGTGCCCTTCATCTCATCCTTATTGTTAGCACAGTGCTTATGATAAGCAAAACAATGTGAGAACAAAGTATAAGGAAAATACAATGAATCCTTACCAAATAAATAGTCAATTTGCTTATCCTCAAATGTGGATCTAGAAACTTCAGCAAATTGGAAACTGTCATGAGGCGTTAATGAGGCACTTCCCTCATGGGCATACCCCCAAACAAGGTCATCCCGAAAGGCCCTTCAACATATCTTCTGCAAGTCTGACTTTCCTCCCTCAATATGTAAAAAGGATTCTTCCCCTTTCTTACCTTCCTTTTCCTCTTGCTTTTTTTGTTGTTCATGAAGTTGTTGAACAACTCCCTTTTGCTGCCCCACTATTTCTAAATTGTGAAACTCAAAAATTTCACTACTTGGCTGCCCTAAATTTTTTTATTTTTGCAACTCAGAAATTTTATCGTGTAACTCAGAAATTTCTAAGTTTATTGGTCCCATTTCCAATTGAAATTTTTCCACATGCTGCCCTGAAATTTCAGACTTTTGAAGCCCCATATTCACCTGTAGTTCAATCTTCTCTTCTTCTAAGAGAGATTTTTGAGGCATAGGGATAAATCCCATAGACTTTGCCAAAACTTTGGGACTTATTGCTGTAAGTTCCCTCTGATAATTCTCCATGTCTTGCAACAAATCATCCATGGCTTCATCCATTATCCTCTTCTTCATCTCTACCTTTTGAAGGGGATCTTTCTATTCTTCTTTTGACAAAAACCTAAGTCACCAATCCATTGAAGTCACTCACAGCTCACAACTGGCCAAGAATTTGGCTCTGATACCACTGTAACATCCTCAATTAGGGATATTTTTTGAAATCTAATTTTTCTATAAAACCCTAGCAAAAAGAAAAAAATATGATTTTTACAACAACAAACGCTAGCTGAGAATATACTCCAAAATTAGCATAAAAATATGCTAAACCCTTCAAACCACATATGAACCCTTTCAACAAAGATTAGCCCTTCCACATTACAAAGTAGCTCTTCAAACCCTAGTTGTCTAGGTTAAACAATTGAATATGATGTATGGCAGCCTTTTGATATCAATTTTTATAGTATTTTGCTTTCCATAGGTCTTAAGAAATAATAGAATAATACAGCTGCAAGCAAATACCCTTTTTGTGATTTTTTCCCTTCACAAACAAACTGAGCTTATCACATTAAATATTTATGAAATATGGGAAAATTCCAGAATATATTTAGAATCACTTTTTGACCATAAACCCTCAATTAGGTCCTTTTTCCAAATCGCCCAAGGTTGGAATATTATATATAAAATTATAGAATATTACTAAGGTAAGAAATGGCCCTCAAACACTACCAAAAACCTTCTGAATGAAGTCGCCAACCCCCACAAGCAAGTTGTCACCACCCTTGTTTGGGCCTCCAAACCCTACGCTCAACCCTCAATCCAAATCGCCACACCTGAAAATGACAAAACAGTGTTCAAAACACCCTTGGAAGAATAATTCAACTCAATCCCAGCTCCTAGGTGAAGTTGCCTCAAGAAGAATGATGGTTTTCATCCTCAATTCCAGCACCTTGAAGGTTTTTGTTTTCAAATTGAACAAGCAAAGCTTTTCATGCTCCAACTTGAAAATTCAATATTACAACATAGTCCAACCTTTCAAATGAACTCTCCATCCCTTTTTACAATTTTTACTCCAAGAGGGAGGTTGCACTTTTGGAGGGAAACCCAACTTTTAAAGAAAGATTAATTAAATTATAACACTCAAAGTCTTGGGTGCCCATGACCCTCAAAAGACCACAAATTAAATGAATGTTAGATAATAAAGCACTTTTATGAATTTTACAATTAAAACAACATGTTTCTTCTTTTATAACTTTTGTTAGCCCGGCTAAGGGTCTTCAAAAGCTTCATGTCCAAAAGATGGACATGACAAAGACTTTAGTATCCACTACACTAGACAAAGGCAAGAACCACCAAGGAAAAAAATGGTGCCACTGACACCACAAAAGCTCGCACAATGATTTTGAATGCCACACACAACAATCTTTTATTATGCAGTCTACATCAGGCCCTACACAAATGGATGACACTAATCTAGATGCTACTTGTCTCACCTGCCACTACAATTGGCACCTCTAACGAACGAAAGTGTCTCTTCCACACCATATTATGGGTGAAGGGTCAGCCTCTCCATGTCATCATTGATAGTGGAACCCGGAAGAACATCATTGCGCAAGGTATAACCAAATACCCTAGCCTAACCTTTACAAGAAGGGAAGGATATACAGATCTGGTGGTAATGCATTTTTCAATACGAAGTCAAACCCATGGAGGTCAATGTCACTTGTGACATTGTGTCACTTGAGGTTTGTGACATCTTGTTGGGAAAATCGTATTTGTATGACCATGAGGCTACATATAATGCCAAGCCGTAGAAGTGGATTGTTCATGTCAAAGATCATTTCTTGAGAATGGGAGGCATGTTATGATGAGGAATTGGATTTATTGACTAATTTTTGTTGTATTCTAACTTTTGACGCAAGAAGTTTTTTTCAACAAGACCCATATTGACAGGATTTTCCAAATTACTCTTTGTATTGTTTATTAAAAAAAATCAATACGTCTTTAGAGTGAACCCACAAATTTCCCATTCATCATTACAAAGACCCTCATAAAGAAGAAATCATGTAGTTGGAAGAAATCCACGAAGAGAATGAGATAATTCCCTTTCATATCCTGTACACATTGTGGCATAGTATGGAGGCTAAGATGTACAAAGAATGGGAGAGAGAAAGAAGAGGGAGATGGATGTCTCCAACAAGAAGAGGAAAAGGTAACCTAAAAGATTTAGAAGAGGAGGATTTGAGGAGTGCATAGGAAAAGATATGATTAAGGAATGGCAATCGCAAATCAGGATTTGAGTAAAGATCGATTTCACAATAGGAAACTCTACAATTAAAGTTCATTTTAAAATTTTGTAGAGTAGTTTGTTGAGCAATTGCATAGATGGATACATGGAGGTATTTTCATCAAAGGACTAGAAACACAACTCTTATGTCTAGATGGATAGGCAAATTGTTTTTAGGAGAAATATAATTTGATCTCGGTGGTTCAATGATGCTCTAATAAAAATTACATGCTTTGGCCCATGCATGTGCATCAGTAATCAAGGTAGGCCATCATAAACCATACAATATAATTTATATAGTCATTTGTATGGATATTGCATGGCTTCCAAGAAGTTTTTCATGACCTTCATCCAATATATATGGAATTTGATGGGAGGGAATAATTTTGAGCATGATGCCATATTTACCAATTCTATAGAGATGACCATAAAAGAGGTCATACTACATATCAAAAGCGACAATCACTACAAAAGCTCCATTCTTTCTTGCTTTCTAGAAAGCTTGAGTTCCCTAGAAGCATAAAAGATAAGTCTTCGCAACCACTACACCATATCATAATGTAATGGTAAAGCAGTATGTGGAACTTACCGAAAGTCCCATTCCATTCCTAGAAGATCACAACTCATCAGCTAAGATGAAAAATACGAACTTGCTTGTTGACATATTTGAGTACTTGATGACCAAGATAAAAGTGAAACTTGTTGGCAGAGAAGAAAGTGCCATATTTTTGAATAATATAAGTAATGGTCAAATGTTCTCAATCAATAGTCTTATAAATGTGCTTAACTTTTGAAGAGCTTCTAAATGGAAAAATAGATTGGATGAGTAATGTTATCATTGCTTGGTCGAGAAATAACTACATGAACAACTATATTAGGGTAATTATTATGTACATGGTAAATTTTATACTAATCAATAAATGTTAGCATAGACACTTGCACAATCCATTGTTTGAGAAAGACAATTGATTGTTGGCATTCATCTGACCATTTAAAATACATTCTTTTGTTACAAGTTTTCCAATCGATAGGTAATCGCTGAGTATCTATGGATGAACTTTGAATAATATCTATGACCTAAAAAGGGACAAATTTGAAATGCATCTTTTGGCACATGTAGATTGAATCACTTCAATTTTTACAGATTTTGTCACTAATCCATTTCTACCAATAGCATTTCCAAGAAATTATTCCCTAGAAAAGGAAAAGGAAAGGAAATGTTATTTGAAGGTCCATGATGACTGGAACTTTGTGCCCTTGACTGTGCTTAAATCGTAGTGCAGGGTAGCTTACAACATAGAAGTAACATTTATCTACATTTGGTGATAGTTAATGTTGACCATTCTGGTCCTGCAGGCCAAAAGTCGGTCTCCTTCTTTCCCTATTGTTCTGAACCGTCAGTCTTGGATGTATCCACCTTCTGCAAATGCTCAATTTCCCTTTGAAATAAGTCCTGTTCTTATAAATAATTGATAGATCTAAGACCTGTAGGTTTCGGTTCAACATGGAGCTTATTTCGCTTTGAACAAATGCCTTAGACAAGCCTTTTGACAAGAGAATGGGCCAGCAAGAATGAAAGTCTCTTACAAAGCCCCAAAGGTCAAGTGCCCTTGCGGAGGGCAATCCGATGCAAACGGGACCGTTCAACAGGGTCCGAAGGGTAATTTTGACCCAAGGCACCCTTGCGGAAGGTAGTGAACACCTTTGGGAAAGTGGACAAGGCAGAAAAGGGATAGAGTTTTCCTTCGGAGAAAGACAAGGCAAAAGATAAAAGATTCCTTCAGACTTTTGTCCGAAGGAAATCCAAGGAGAAAACAAAGGTTGAATTCCTTTGGACAAAATGCCCAAAGGAATTCCTTCGGACATTTTGTCCGAAGAAATTCACAAGGCAAGGAGCCAAACAGAAAATTACCCTTCAAAAAGGAATCTAAGGCAAAGGTCAAAGGTCCTTCAGACATTTTGTTCGAAGGAAAAGACAAGGAAATCCAGAGGATGAATTCCTTCAGACAAAATGCTCGAAGAAAATTTGTTGGAGGATTTTCTCGAAAGAAAGAAAGGGCTGAACATGAAGGAAACATTTCCTTCAGGCAAAATGTCTGAAGGAATTCAGGGCCGAACATGAAGGAAACATTTCCTTCGAGCAAAATGTCCGAAGGAATTCCTTCGGACATTTTGTCCGAAGGAATTGAGAAGCCAAGGCAGCCTGAAGGGCAAGTGCCCTTGCGGGGACTCTCAGTTGCCAAGAAGGAAACCTTTTCAAAGCCCCGAAGGGACACTTTCCCTTCGGGAGGGTTCAACGACAGAAGGCCGATGGAATTGTGAAAAATCCAAAGGAAATTACTAACGGGGTGACGGGCCCAAAGACGTCAAATTCAGCATTGCGAACTAGCCGTTGGAATTCAAACGTCTGGTGACGTCCTCGTAGACATCAAATTCAGGACAATGGAATAGCCATTGGCTTTCAAATGGTGATGGGCATGCGCGAAGGTCAACTTTACGGCAATGAAATAACTGTTGAGCTTTAAATGCTTGAGCACGAACCCGAAGGAATTCAAAGGCCTTAAAAGCCAAAAGGAAGAGACCGTCGAGAAAGGAGCCCAAAGGGCCAAGAAATGACGGAAAATAGCCCCGAGGGCCAAAGAGCCAGAAAAGGACAAAAGCCAAGCACAGAAGCAGACAAAACAGTCCAGGGGGCAAAAGAAGGTGTCGGCACAAGGAGTTATTGCTGTGGATGAAATAGTCTCCACCAAGTGGTCATCAAAGAGCATGAATATTCAAGAGGGCAGCCCGTTTTTATTTGTTTGGCATTAATAGGCAGACAACTGCGCGAACTTTCATGGAAGGATGGATTTGTCGGTTACAGAAAGGTGCGACCCATGTTTTTACATGACATTTAATGTGATTTAAACGCCAAAGTCAAGACTTGGACTGCCACAGCATGGTTCCTTCAGCGACTTCCTCTTCCCAATGTTTTCAACACAGCATGGGCCACTTGTGGAAAGAGGTGCCATTGCTTTCTCTTTCTATATATATTGTAAACTCTCATTTGAGAAAGGATCTCTCTAATTTTGTAAGGCGAAGCCCTGCCAAAATTTCACCTTGAATCAATAGAATGCATTTTACCTCTATTTGACTGGTTGTATCTCTGAGTGTGTCTGAGTATTAACCTTGTGTTCAGTTATTTTGCATGATGCTTTCACAAGTTTGACACCAACATACCTGGTATAGACAAAGCACCATTTCTGTAGGTAACAAGAAGTGTTGTATCTAGAGCACAGAGATAGAAGAGAGTTATCGGACAGTGTGTTTTTCTACAACGCTTGTGGTAAGTTCATTTTCTATGTGTCTTCATTAAGCCTCCCTGTTAAAGCTCCCTACAGTCTGGTTTTTTCATCAGATAAAGTGTATGTATGTCCTCTTTTGGTCTAAAGTGTGAGTAAATGAGTAGATCAAACTTTTTTGGTGCATCACCATATTAGTTTAGGTTCTGTTTTCAGTAATCCTTCTCTCTTTTCAACCCCCCCTTTTATATATATTAGTAGTAGTAGTGAAATAACTCATAGATGCATCAAAGGGAGCTAGCCCTTATCTAGAGATTTTCCCCTCAGTTTTTCCAAACCCACAGGCAAGAGAGGAGTCTCGATTGTGCCGCGTGGAAGACAAAAACTCAGCCTTCTGTCAAGGGTGCAATCCACAGCGTCAACAGTTAACATTCGTGAAATCACATGAATCTTTTTAGTAGGTCAGCTAATACACAATAATCGAAGTATATTTCCATGAAGCAACGCAAATGTTAGCATTAAATATATCCAACTCCTTTAAACCTACCGTGGCTTTCAATTAGAAAAGTATCACTCACTCAAATAAAATCCTCTTCACTATTGTACAGGCATTACTAAATTTACAATCATTAATAATTTAAAACAACATAAAAAAATGTATACAAGAAACTACCATAATGTGAGGATCAAAGTGAATGCAATGAATAACACATAATGGATGGCTTGGCTACCTTGCTGAAATGGCAATCAAGCAGCAATGCACTCACACATCTCTTACAACTCCCAATTCTCAACCCTAATATAAACATGTACTGCGCTGAGAACTACCCTAACTACCATTACAAGATAAGAAATTTTAATTTGCGAATACTAATGTACTAAACCCCCATTGACAAATATTAAATATCATATTATATGACTCCTTTTAAACTAGATGCAAGGATTTAAAATAATTAACAATGCCTCAACCCCGCTGCTCTACGAACTTCCACAATGCACCTATGACTAGAAACATTATATTGCATGGTTTTTGGTGGCCTACTTTGTTTATTAATGCACATGCATGGGCCAGAGAATGCAATTTTTCTTAGAGCGTCATTAAACCACCGAGATCAAATTATATTTATCCAAAAAAAATCCGGCTATCCATCTATAGATGTATAGTCACTATCCATCTGTACTTTGTTGGCATGATTCTATTGTCATGAGTCAATAATATGGACTATCTGTAGTTTTTCATCTATCATCTGTCATGTCTTCACGAATCACATGTTGTTGTCTACGCCCAACAACCTCATGCCATCTCTCATAAGAGGACCTTTAACTGCCCAATCAATAGATCAAGTGCTCTCCCTCAATCACCTTCATTGGGAGAGGGCCTTTAGGCACTTGACTAATATGATAGATTTAGGGAATTTCTTATTCCTTCATGAATTATATGCCACCCAAGCCGTTTTCTACCCTCCTCGAACATTGGGAGATTGACTTTGTTAGTCCATTTCTTATAGTTCTATATCAAGTAAAAAAGATACTTTGGTCACCATCATACCTTATCCAAATATGATCCGGGTAACAATTCAGGCGACAATTCAGGGGACGGGTCCACTCCAATTGATGATAGAACTTCCGGGAGCCATAACTTTTGCAGCGTAGCTCCAATTAACTCGTCGTTTGAACCATTGGAAAGCTAAGAATGAGGAGAATGTGGTGAGATGGCATGGAGCTTTGCTAGATGAAGTTTGACCCCCGAAAACCCAATAGAAGTGCCCCAAATTTCAATTTTAGTAGTGCAATCTAAAAATAGTAAGTTTCTAAAAATAGTAATTCCTCGAATTCTATATTGTTGTAAATCGTGGAAGTCGAACCAATTCATCTCCCTCGAGATTGGTGACCTTCCACATCCTCCCCCCACCTTCAAAACATGTATAAATGAAGATGTAACCCGAAATGGAAATCAGACATCTCTTCTCAGAGATAAGCATATGTTTGGGTCTGCAAATTTTATCAATAAAACATCTCTTCTCAAAGATAGCATTATTTAAATTGTCTTGTTCTGGTTTCTTGAATTATCTTTCAACCAAAGCTTTTGAGTTTTGGATCAAAATATGACCAGAAGCACTAGCCACCCACACCAATAAAGCAACACACATTTGTTAAGCTCCTAATTCAAAACATTAACGCCAAGTTTAGACGTCCAAATGAACTGCAAAGCGACCAAATTATGCACTTCCTAAACAAAGTCATTAAGAAATTCACTAATCATTTTAGTATTGCTCATCATAAAAATGTGCATGTTTGTCATCACACACATATAATTTACATTTCAGCATCTATCAAATTTGTTACTGAGCCACTCTTGAATTCATGGAATATAGATAGCAAAATACGCAACATATTTTTGTCCCAAGGTCTTTGGTCTTTCTGCAATTCCCTAAAAGTTGTCACATACTCCACTCCTCTTCATCTCATTTATGGAAAATAAACCATTTTCACATTTGTATTCTATAATCCCTCCTTGCAAATTGCAATTACTCACAGATGGTGCAATGGCATATCTTTCAGAAGAGCACTTTTGAGCCTTAAGTATATTGGCTATAAATCCAAAGCTTGCAAATTGATGCATGCAACTTAAAAATACTTGTATTAAACCAGCTCATAATTAAAAACTTAAACAAGTGTCCTATAAAAGATGGTGACAGTGTTATATTGTACCTCTCACATCATAAGGAGATACCATGGTAAGGTGAAGATCATATGGATTGGACCATACACCATGGTATCCAAGCATGAGAATGGTAGTGTAAAAGAAAAAGATTCCCCAAATAGCAGCAATAGTTTAGTTCAAAAGCACACTATTCAGAATAACAACAATATTGTCATCCAATAGCAAACACAAATCCAGGATAATAGGAGTAATCCAATCCAAAGGTGAACAATAATGCATGAATGAGTCGATGTGATATATGAATGACATGGCATGAGACTGGAAATACCAAATAACATAAGTATGAAATTAGTGCCACTTCGAGGGGGCAATCTACAACAAGAATAAATGTACAGTAAGAATAAATGTAAATAGTGAAATAAATAATTCTTCTACTAATGCCCTACAAAGAAACACCTAGCCTTTATCTATAGTTAACATTAGGTTGCAGCTTTGCCATAGTCCTAATAGAGCCAACTTCCTACAAATTCGAAATTCCATAATCTATCATTGACTAGTCAAAGGCTAAATGCATCATAGGTTGGCTACCCCACAACCCTACATTACATATTTAATGAGAATAAAATCATAAGGGTCATAGTAAATAGCGTGGAATTGCAATTTTTTGATGGACAATCCTTCTTGGGTAGGCTTAAAATATACCAAATGAGCTCTGCCCTAAATTACTAATTTTTAAAACTTGAATTCTGCCCTAATTTTTTGCACTTCAATTTTCTGCTCAAAACCCTAAGTTCTGATTTGACTTTTCTGCACCTTTGATTCCAATTTCTGCCCTAGAATTCTGAATATCTATCTTTCTAAACCCTAGATCTGAAATCTGATTTTATGTTCTGAATTTATAAATGATTTTGGCAGCGAATAAATGTATGTCAAATGCACAAATAAACATGCCGATTATATGCCCTTATGGAAATAACATCAACTCTGAATTCAAACACATAATATGACCATCCAACACAAACAAATGACATATAATTCTGTGTTTTGAATACAAATGACTACTGCTATGAAAAAGATTATCTAGAATTGCAATTACATCAAGTTTATGGACTCAAACATACCCGAACACAGTCCAAATCCCTGCTGTTACAAATCAGACCGACACATATGCAAATCCAACCCCATGGAAGTATTAACATGCCAACAAGACCTCAAACGATGGTGCCTCAATCTGCTCAAAGGGATGATAAGATTCTGCTCCCAAAAGATATTATAATTCTGCTCAAAACGCTGCTCCAAAGATAATATATATTTGCTCCAAAATTCTGATCAAAGTCTGCTCCAAAATTGATATGCAATTTCTGCTCCAAACTCACGATTCTCCAATGAAGTGCAATTGTGAACTCTGTATGAATTCACCTCCGAGATGCGATTGGGTTTTCGTCCAATCCACCTTCTTTCCTCAAGGGTTTTCATCCTTGGAAAAGTATTGCAAACAAGTTGCAGATCCACAATGGGAAAATAAAGAAAGACGTTGACTGAATGAATTCCAAAAGACTATCTCAACCTTCTTTTATACTTTTTTTCCAAACTCTCCAGAAGCTTCCTTTTTAACTCCAAAAATGACCTTTTCATTAAAATAATGATATTTTGACACACAAGGTCCCTGCTTAATGCATCCATGAATTAAAGCATCTCAACCTGGTTCCAATGAGCTATAATACTAAGGGCCTTCTTAAATATTTTAATAAATTATTAGCAACTTTAGTAATTTAATTAAAATATAACCATTAATACACTCATTTTTGCAGAACTGTCGGAAAGTATCGGAATCAAAATCTGACTGCATTGGAGTGATACCGATGAGGAATAATGAAAATCAAACCCAACCGGGTGACTTGCTATAAATAGACGCTCTCACCAAGAATCTTGGAGAACGCACCAAAAGCCAAAAATCACTTCGAAAAGTGGCATAAGAGTCCTCTAGACCATCTGAGCTCTTCACCAACATCAAACATCCTCTCAAACACGGCTAATGGTCACTGAGAAAGCCGAAGCCAACTACAATACTGAAGCGACCGAAAATGGGGCCATTACAGTCCTCCCTTCTCAGTGATTGTTTGCCCCAAGCAATCGATACCTGTATGCCCCAAAGCCAACTACCAGGATCCCATATCAATCTCAGAAGTCTGCAAACTCTAACACCTGAAACACTATATGGTGGGAGGTCATCAGCCCCACGTACCAACAACTCCCTTCCTCCAAAGGCTTCACTGTCCATCACAAGTGCATAAACAAATATGCCAAACCACTCTAAGCTGTTGATAAACATCAAAACAGCCCCATGAAAACTACCTTGTCGATTCCCTCTTTTCTTCTCTCTCCAGTTTTTACCCCATTCTTTAGCAGCAGCAATGGCACGCTCTTGCTCATGATCTCGATTAAAATTCTTCTGCCCTTCTCTTGCTTTTCTAGCATGAAGAGGACTGTCCTTTTGGCCTTCTTGTTTCTCCCAATCATCCAAGTCAAGCCGCCTTCCTGAGTTCCCTACCTGTCCATTACTAGCTTCAGATCCAATGCCTGTGTGTTGTCTTCCAGTATCCTTCTGGCGAAAATCAGGGGAATTCTGAGATGGTGACTGGAACCCACCATGCTTGTTTCCTTGTTCCTTTTGAACCACATCATCTTGGTCCTCTACTCCACTAATATGGGGACCAATTCTATTGCTGTTAACAGGAAGAACTCCAGGATCATATGTTTGATTTCGTGCTTGTCGAACTGATTTTAAAGTCATCTTCAAGCCGACTGGGGAGGATCTTTTCAGAATCTTGATAGTTCCTTTGACCCATTCATTCCCCTCTATATTACTCTTTGCTATCAACAAATCTATGATTTCCTCTACAGTATCCTTGGAGAAGCACTTGTCAATCAACGAACAATTATGCAGAATGCTTTTCTCCCCAGGCTGGACTTGAATAGAAAGTTCTTCGATGACTCCTTTGATGATGCTTTTATCTCCAGATTTCAAATTGGTTAAGCGCTTCTCCAGTTCTGGCAATTTCTCAGATGGAAGATAATGTGTGCCAAGGCCGATTGCAACCATCTCCATGCCATCAACTCGTGCCCCTGTTAAAGCTAGATACTCCCCAAGATGTCCTGGTAGACGTGAAAGAATGTATGAGAGACTGGCATCAGTGTGAAATCCCAAGCCGGCCTCAGGTGCTGCCAAGAGAGTTTTCTCTGTGACAACTGTAAATGTGGATGGAACCGTAAGACTTGCACCTCCTCCCATTGCAATTGCATGGACAATTGCCACCAGAGCTTTCTTGTATGTGTGTATGTGATATTCGAGCCAATACATTTTGTAGACAGCCTCAAATCTCCTCCGGCACAGAATGCTCGCCCAACTCCTTTGATGATTATAATCTCAACATCATTCGCTTTTTCCCATTTTTCATAGAGCTCAGCTAGTCGCTTCACCCGATAAATAACTGGAGGATTTGCTTTATCTTGTAAATACTCCAGTCCTTTTGCAGCTCCAACTGCAATCTTCACCTTTGGCCTTAAACGAAATGCTTGAACTGCTTCTTGACGGTCCTTAGAATTTGTGCTCCCATCAATACGGACAAATTCAAGTCCTTTCTGACACACAACTTCTTGTATTCCATCAAGGACTCTTCCAAAGATTACCATCTTTTGAGTACTTGTGTCTTTATCCACAGCATCTGTGTCTTCAAAATCAGCAAAGATAGGACAACTGAACAACCAATCTTTGAAGCTATGAAGCTTCACTAAGCCAATCTCTTGATAAGAGAGGCTTCTAGCTGATTTATTTGTTTGTTTATTTTCTTGCAGATCATCTGAATTGACAAATTCAACCCCACCGTCTTCAATATCTTCATCTTCACAGTCACAACAACCCTTAGCAGTAAAGCCACACTTGCAAACATTCTCAAAATCTTTGTGCAAATCATTCTTTGGATCCTTACTTGCTAATTTAGTGAACTTCAAATCTGTTGATTGTTCCTCCTCAACATTATTGTAGGGATCAATGTATTCTGCTTCCTTAATAGAGGTACATGAGAAATTAGTAACATCGTATCCATTTGGAACAATTTCAATCACCTGCAATTCCTTTCCAACCTCTTCATTAGGTTTGGGCCACTTTGATTTCTCTTTTAGAAGAATGTTGGGTTGTGTAAGCCCAAACATTTTGTAGTCTTCCCATTTTGAAACAATTTGCTAACAAAATAATTTCACGAATCCCACAACACAAGACCACACAGGCTGGCAGGATGCACAGCTCTGATACCACTAAAATATCCCAAATGAGCTCTGCCCTAAATTACTAATTTTTAAAACTTGAATTCTGCCCTAATTTTTGCACTTCAATTTTCTGCTCAAAACCCTAGGTTCTGATTTGACTTTTTTGCACCTTTGATTCCAATTTCTGCCTTAGAATTCTGAATATCTATCTTTCTAAACCCTAGATCTGAAATCTGATTTTCTGTTCTGAATTTATAAATGATTTTGGCAGCGAATAAATGTATGTCAAATGCACAAATAAACATGCCGATTATATGCCTTTATGGAAATAACATCAACTCTGAATTCAAACACATAATATGACCATCCAACACAAAAAAATGACATATAATTCTGTGTTTTGAATACAAATGACTACTGCTATGAAAAAGATTATCTAAAATTGCAATTACATCAAGTTTATGGACTCAAACATACCCGAACACAGTCCAAATCCCTGCTGTTACAAATCAGACTGACACATATGCAAATCCAACCCCATGGAAGTATTAACATGCCAACAAGACCTCAAACGATGGCGCCTCAATCTGCTCAAAGGGATGATAAGATTCTGCTCCCAAAAGATATTATAATTCTGCTCAAAACGTTGCTCCAAAGATAATATATATTTGCTCCAAAATTCTGATCAAAGTCTACTACAAAACTGATATGCAATTTCTGCTCCAAACTCACGATTCTCCAATGAAATGCAATTGTGAACTCTGTATGAATTCACCTCCGAGATGCGATTGGGTTTTCGTCCAATCCACCTTTCCTCAAGGGTTTTCGTCCTTGGAAAAGTATTGCAAACAAGTTGCAGATCCACAATGGGAAAATAAAGAAAGACGCTGACTGAATGAATTCCAAAAGACTATCTCAACCTTCTTTTATACTTTTTTTCCCAAACTCTCTAGAAGCTTCCTTTTTAACTCCAAAAATGACCTTTTCATTAAAATAATGATATTTTTGACACACAAGGTCCCTGTTTAATGCATCCATGAATTAAAGCATCTCAACCTGGTTCCAATGAGCTATAATACTAAGGGCCTTCTTAAATATTTTAATAAATTATTAGCAACTTTAGTAATTTAATTAAAATATAACCATTAATACACTCATTTTTGCAGAACTGTCGAAAAGTATCAGAATCAAAATCTGACTGCACTGGAGTGATACCGATGAGGAATAATGAAAATCGAACCCAACCGGGTGACTTGCTATAAATAGACGCTCTCACCAAGAATCTTGGAGAACGCACCAAAAGCCAAAAATCACTTCGAAAAGTGGCATAAGAGTCCTCTAGACCATCTGAGCTCTTCACCAACATCAAACATCCTCTCAGACAAGGCTAACGGTCACTGAGAAAGCCGAAGCCAACTACAATACCGAAGCGACCGAAAATGGGGACATTACAAGGCTTAACACATGCCATATTAAACCCTATCATAAAAATGTTACACATCTAATATTAAGGTAGGATCCTTACATCAACCACTTTGACACTTTTCAGAGGCAAACATGTTTCACGTTAATAACCTATTTGCTTGCTTGCGTCAACAACTCTTGCCCCAATCTTTGAAACTACCATTGTTAGAATTGTAATTGCCTTTTTAACTTGTGTTATGGACCTTAACTAGGATCATACCCCCTTCAGCTTCATTACAGGGATTTATGCCTTGGATGGTCTATGCTAGGGCATGTCAACATACATGAGGCTGCCATGTCTTGGGATGCAAGCCTATATAGGTTGGCAAGATGCACTTCCAGGGCTTGTTTTTTTTGTGGTTTCAAGTAAATACTGACTAAATGCAATTCCTACAAGCAAAAATATCAAGAACTAAAGGTCAAATCCTATGAGAAAAAATATCAAAGAGGTATGAGTCGAAATCCATGAGGTCAAATATCAAAGAATGCCTATACTTGAATCCTACAAGCACAAATATCAAAGAAGACCTATGGGTTAAAGGCTTTGAATGCATAGGATCCATGAGTCAAAGCCTATGAGAACACTATCGAAGAATGCTCATAGTTCAATGCCTAAATGCATAAGACCTATAAGAAAGATCCTACATGAAAAAATATATATAAATAAGCCTTTGGTCCTTATTACTTCTATTTGTTTAATTGACGATACAATGCGTGATGGGTTGGTTAAACTCACAATTAGCAAACCTTGATCAACAAAGTACATCAATAAATGCACATCTACAAACACGCCTTGGTGATGGTCACTCTCATTATTAAGCCTTGAGGTTTATTTACTCATATACATTAGTAGTTGTTGTCCTTTTTTTGTATTTGTCTATGTGCAGTTGCAATGCGGATAGTCCATAATAGTGATACCAAATCCAAGTCAATCATCTCCTGCTTGCACAAAAACTCTATACAAGTAAGATCTACAATTAGTAATTACAAAGTATGTATACAACTCCCTCCCTCCCTATTTTTGACAAAACAATTAGAGCAAATCACTAGCACTGGTTGTTATTTTAGAGACACCTAAAAGACATTTATTTGGATATTTTCTCTCAACTTCGACTCACCAGTATCTCTTATGAAGGCTTCATCCTAGACATGCCTCATACAAGATCTTGGTCAACTGAGTAAACTTTTTTTCATTTAAATCCTTTGACATTAGTAATTATTCTAGTTATTTTTTTGTATTTTGCATATGTGTCAGTGGAGATAGGGTAGCCCATAATAGTGGGTATCAAATCCAATTCAATCCATCCCCTTCCTGCACACAAACTCTATCAGGACTATAATTACAAGCTAGATAAATAACTCTCTCCCTTCCTATTTTTTGACATAGTGATTTGAACAAATCGATAACTCTGTAAATGAATCTAGTTTTCCTTGTGTGAGAATTGATCTTTAACCATCATAATGACCAACAAAAGCGCAAATCTATGTAATAATCTATACTTTCAAAAGTATACATTCCGTGATTCAGGAATCAAAATCTGCCATCTCCATTAAGAGTGTCTGCAAGAGATGAATATGGCAGCATGCATCATGCCAAAAGATTCCACACATTGCATAAAAATAGATAGGAATAAATTGCATAGCTTATCATGAATGCCATTGATTTAAATGAATAGAATGCCAGTTCATTGTTAAATGACACTGATGTTATTGTCGGTGAACTGATGTTAGGAATTCTTCTAATTTTCAAGAAAGACTGATAACGGTATTATAGGGAAAATGTGTTTAGAATATTAGACCATAATACCCATAGCTTTAAACAGCTTGACATCATATTCTAGCCTCCATTTCACCACAAGTAGGTGCGTAATATTCTTAGTAGTTCATGCCTCCACTATTTCCCAAAGATTTCAGATATCTTTCATCTTTTTCGTCCGAGTAACAAACACTTATGATGAAATCATAATTTATTAGTTTTAGTTGCAATGAACTGGTATTGTATACGTTCATAAAATACAAGCTTATCAGAATGCAAACTGTCAAATTGTAATGAATTGTTAAATGCCAGTATATGGAGATTTAGACTAGTGAACATTGCATCTCAATTATAAAATATTTTCTTTCAAAAATAATCCAAGGGACAAAAGACCTTACCTCAACGAACGTCCTTGATGAAGGGTAAGAGTATAATCAGGAACCTGCAGATAAAAGATAAACAAGTATGAAAACAGATTAGGGAAGCTCGGACCTTCTATGTATGTGAGGAAATAAAATATACTCAATAAACACACAATGAAAATAACACAATTAAACAGCTTAATTATTTTCATATATTAATCCTGCTCTAAATAAAGGCCAAAAAACTAGAAATCAGAACCTGAAACAAAAATACAAGGTCAACAACAAGGTATATTGTAGCAGGTGATGTAAACTGATCTCTCTATGACACGTTTAACCTATTAGATCTTGAAGGTCAAAAGAATTATGTCCGAAGTGTTGGACCCTGCAAACTCGTAATATGTACTTACAGCTTGTTTCTATAATTATCAATAAAACATAGCACTTACCAAAGGCTTTCCTGAAGGAAGCAAGACCCTGTTCTTCAAATCTAATTCCACACTATTATCAATACGAACAATCACACCTTCAAGGTCTCTGAAATTGGCACCCTGATTCAAAGTATGCCCCTTATATGTCAGAACAATTTGAGCAGAAAAGAGAAATGTAAAAAACAAGACCACATGATAAAAATAAAAAAATAGATATAGATTAAGCTGTGAACCTTTCGTTTGGGGATTTTACAAGCGCGTTGAAAATCGTCTTCATTCATCATATAAGGCCGATGATCTGATATTTTTTTTCTTGAACTTTTTGCATGTGAATAATTTCCTCTATTCAAGGCTGCAAGACATAAATACATGTTCACATAAAAAACATGTTTCTGGCAACCATGATTTGTTTAATTACCCATAGTCTTTAATAATATTAATATGGAATGCTGAAGCTCAATGCATGATATAAACAAATGAGACTGACAGCAATAAAACAGGAATTCCGCCCAACCAATATAGCTTAAAATAGACCTTCATAAAAAAATTAACACTCCACAAATAAACTGTCGATATGAAACCTAAACAATTTATTATCAGAGAGTTATCATGAACAGTAATGAAAAGGTGGCAAATGTTAAAATCTTATTGGATAACAATGCATAATGATATGTATAAAAACTGCACTAGAGAAACATAAAAATAAATCCAGAATTTTCTAAAACCCATAAACAACGAGGTGCAAACACAAAAAAGGGGTCCAATGAAGGACAACCTTCAACTATATGGTGCTTGAAAACACACTCCAATCAAGACACACAACTCAGACCTTGACACAGAACATTCTGTTTTTCATTGACTTGAAAGCATTACAATGGTTGTATAATGCACACATACTACTCACATGCCTTATAGGCTTATTCAAGCATAAACATGAGGAAGAACATTCATTCACAGTGTCTCATGGACTGGTTTACTCCTACACTTTGAATTCTCTTGTTGGAGCTCTCACTTCCCTTGCTCCTTTTTTCCTTAAAACTCACTCCTTTGCCAATTCAAAAATTTGACTAACTTCCTCTACCTCAGAGAGTGTCTCTTCACCTTCCTTATCCTCTCAGAAGTGCACAAGATTCAATTCATGTGGTCGAAATCGCCACTTTATGCAGTCTGGTAATTTCGAAACTGCTACTATATGCAGATTGGTGGTTGCGAAATCACTTAAGTAGTCTAGTGGTTTCGAAACCATTGCAACAGTTGTGAAACCACCACTATATGCAGATTGGCAGTTGCGAAACTGTCTCTCAATGTAGATTGGCGGCTTCGTCATTGCACAAAGTTTGCCAACTTCCAAAGGCTATAACTTTTGCATATGGACTCAAAATGAGATATTTTTTGTTAAAGTGCATAAATTTTCAAGGAGAATTCAAATATGCAATCAAATCTAGGTTTAGGGAAGTGCTTGATGCATTTTTTATATTTGCCCCACAATCTATTCGTTTTAGCCCTTCAACGAACACTGCCACTTCCTGGAGCATATTGATGGTTGAGAATCTCAACCAACTCGCTTGGAGCCATGTAGTTTCTTGTAAATGATCTTTCTCTTGTGTACTTTATGAAACTAAATTTCTTGAGCCGTGATGCTTCCAATTATCAACTTCTCCATGTCAAATGCCAGACAAAACAACAAAACTATAAAAACACACAACTACCATATTTTTGGGTCATGCAAGACTGCCCTTCACCTTGGATGCTCCTACATCAAGCACCTAGTGTAATGAAAATGTCCATGATCTCCGGCTCACAAACCTGTTGTGAGCTCCTCTATTATTTTTTCATGTTTTGCAACTTTGTATGCATTCATTTAAGTTGCATCTTTAGTTGCTTTATCCTTCCATTTGACCAAGTACTCATAGTACTCGCTGCCTCGTCTTTTCTTTCTAATTTGTATGTTCAGAATGGCTTCCATCTCTTCTTTTGCCTTTTTGGCAACTGTTCCTTCCAATCGATGGCTGAAAAATCCATGTTTTCTCCTACCACACTTGTTTGTTATGCCACATATATGTACAAATCATCTACATTGAAGATAAGTGAATACCTACTCCATCCGACAACTTGATTTCATAAGCATTGGTTGAGAATTTCCTCAAAATATTACAAGGCCCAATTTTCTTCCATTTGAAGTTGTTATATTCACCCTTGGGAAACCTTTCCTTACACAAATGTGCCAACACCAAGTCCCCAACTTCAAAATTTAGTTCTCCTCTTCTGATCAGCATATTGTTTGTATTTTCTAGCACTCTCTTCCAACCTTCTTTTCACTTCCATATGCACATTGTGTATAGCTTTTGTGTACTCTTCACCTTCCACGCTTATTCTACTCATTTTAGCTATGCTTATTCATTCACACACTCCTCTAGGGCTGCTCCCATACACTATAAAAAAGACTCATACTTATACTTCTATTCACTGAGTCATTTTATGCAAATTCAGCTTGGGCTAACACTTAGTCCCATTGTTTGGGCTTGTCACCAAACAAACATCTCAACAACTTGCCAAGACTCCGATTCACAACTTCTATTTACCCATCCATTTGAGGGTGATAGGTGGAATTGAAGTCCAATCTTGTGCCCAAATTGTGCCATAGCGTCCTCCAAAAGTGCCCAAAAAAATTTGTATCCCTATCTAATATAATAATTCTTAGCAACCGATGCAATCTCACCACTTCTTTGAAGAACAAGTTAGCAATATTGGTGGCATCCCTAGTCTTTCTGCATGCTGCAAATTGAGCCATCTTAGAAAATCTATCAACAACAACAAAAATGGAGTTATTACCTAGTTGCGTTCTTGGCAGCCCAAGAACAAAATCCATGCTCAATGCATCCCATAGTCTATTTGGAATAGGCAACGACTGATATAATCCAATATTCTAACTTTTACCTTTAGCATGTTGGCAAACTCTATACCTTTGCACAAAATTCTTCGTGATCGTGCTCATCCATGGACAATAATATTTGTCACTCAATTGTGCCAATGTTTTATCATACCCGAAGTGACCAACTAAGCCTCTGCTGTGTTTTTATTTTAATAGGTTATCTCTCGTGGAACCTTGAGGTATGCACAACCTCCTTCCTTTAAACAACAACCCATCTTGAATCATATACTCCAGCCATGGAGTTATGTCCATATTCATTGGATTCATGCATGTTGTCCATCCATCTCAGAAATCCAAGTCTTCTTCATACAAATCTTTCATTGAATCAAACCCAATGATCTCTACCTTGAGCTCATTCATAACAAGAGCTCGCCTAATCAAGGAATCCACAACTTTATTAGACTTCCCACTTCTATGTTTCAAAACAAAAGAATAGCTTTGACTAAACTCCACCCATTTCATATGTCTTTGATTAAGCTTACCTTGGCTATTTATGAATTTCAAGGATTGATTATCTGTCTACAAAACAGATTCTTTTTGCAACCGTAACAAACCTTGCCCAATCTGCCCTTAATCATCTCAATTTGCTGCCTTGTAATTTTTTCAAACACTTTGTATGCAAAGTGCTTCTTGCTGGTTTTTGTCACAGTTTGATGATTTGTTTTGAATGACGATGGATTAAAGCTTCAAGTGTTTATAGAACAATGCAAGAATGACTTCTTTTTTGTTCTTTTCTATGCAATTAGATGAATTCACAAAGCAAACTAATCACCTACAACAAATGGATATTTAGTTGAACAGTTGGCATGCAACCTACTATCTCAATTCAAATGCTCAAAATATAACTATAAATGACCAGCAACTTGTGATTCTTATTTGTATTGATGATTTGATACAATGCTCCACTGGACTAGCCAAGACTCTTGGCATAAACAAGAATTACAATTATATGGTATGCCGGTATGAAAGATGCACACCTACAGCTGTAAATATAACTATACTAAAATATGAATTGTATGTAATGAACCCTAGTTGGATTGAGGCACCCTTGAGAATAGATGAAGGAGCAAGCAATTTTCAAGTGAAAGGATGATCTCCCAAGCCAAATTGAATTTTCCAAGCCAGCCGCTCCCGTTTAGGTCTGATCTCAAATTTAAAATAATATGCAATGAATATGCGTTGTCTCAAGCATCTAATATCATCTCCATGCTCCAAGGAAGTGGGCGCACCAAGCCAAGCAAAGAATCGATGCAAATCGGAACCCCTACAAGCAAAAACGTCTCTCCTAATGGCGTCCTTCCTTGATTGGAAATATCTGATTTTTATATCAGATTTCTCTACAATGCAATCTGCTCCCTTAACCAAGGAAAATCAATGCCAAGCTATATAGAAACTGACATCAAAAGATAGCTATGCAACCTCCACAAATTCACCAAATCGATTTCTCCAAAATTGGCCAATGGCCACAAATTTTGCTCCAATTGAGATGACTAAAATATCACCTCAAAAATGCACCCCTTCAAGAGATATTTCACTCCCTTAGTTATGCTATCAATGAGAGTTATCGTTTCCAAAGACAAATTGATTCATTGTAGGAAACTCTAGGATCCGCAAGCATACCACAACAAAGACAACATCAAATCTGGATGATTCATAATGGTAGCCCACACCTTCCTTTATACTTTTTGTTTTCTTTCCTTCATTTGGGAAGCTTCTAGAAACATCATAATATTTTATTATTATTTTTCTCTTTTAATATATTATATTTGCACTTTAATATAAAATAATGAATTATAACATAAAGTACAAATATACCATCATTTTGTAACATGAGATTTTTAAAAATAGAAACATTCTAATAAATCATTAGAAAACTTCCAAAATATGTCGAAACTTCCCCAAAGAAACCAAATGCCATTTGGGTAACTGCGGAGAAGACCCTCTAACCATGCCATATTAGCCTATGAGGGCCACTGATAGGCTAATCATGCTGAAAGTACAATGTCTAGCTAGAAGGGGACATTACAGTCCGCCCCTCCTGAAATTGCTTGTCCCCAAGCAATCTCAAATCTGGATGCTGTAGAATATCCTCACTCTTCCAAGTAGCATCCTCAACTGGCAAGTCCCTCCATTTAATTAAGTATTCCCTGATGACTCGTCTCCGCAAAGTCCTCTCTCGAACATCCAAGATGGCCTCGGGCACTAGTATCAATTTCCCCTCATCATCCAGGGGTGGCAAAGTCATGGAAGGAACCACATGATGTCCTACTACCTTCTTGAGGCATGACACATGGAAGACATTGTGTACTCTGTTGTCAACTGGCAACTTCAACTCATAAGCCACCTCGCCCACTCTCCTGATAATCCTGAATGGCCCATAGTATCGTGGCTTAAGCTTCTTGGCTCCGCTTTTCTAAGAGAAGACTGTCTGTGTGGCTGTAGCATCAAATACACCATATCACCAACCTCAAACGAGTGTTCAACTTGCTTTTGATCTGTATACTGCTTTTGTTGGTTTTGGGCCTTCTGTACGTTTTCCCGCAATGCTCTCATAATGTCTTGGTTCTTCTGTAATAGATCACCAGCACTAGGCACTCGACTATCTCCAAATAACAAATCTAGAAAGCTCGGTGCATCATACCCATACAATGCCATGAATGGTGTCATCTGAATGGAGAGATGGTAAGTGGTATTGTAACAATACTCACATAAATATAACCAATTAACCCAACCCTTCTGCTGCCCTGCTATGTAGTTCCTCAGGTAGCCTTCCACCCATTTATTTACAATCTCTGTCTACCCATCGGTCTACGGGTGGTAACTAGTACTCGGAGTGAGTTTTGTCCCACACAACCTGAATAGCTCCTGCCAAAAATGACTCATAAACCAGCTGTCTCTGTCATTGACTGTGCTCTGAGATAATCCATGCAACCTAAATACCTCATGGAAGAACAATTCTGTGACCTGCGTAGCTGAGTAAGTAGCTAAGATCGGAAGGAAGTGAGCATATTTAGTCAAACGATCCACAACCACATATATGCAATCTCGTCCCTGAGCTTTGGGTAATCCAATAATGAAATCCATAGATAAGCATTCCCACTTCCTATCAGGAATCGGAAGTGGCTGAAGTAAACCTGCTGGATATGTGTGTTCATGTTTATTTTGCTAACAAACAGGACACTCTCTGACATATCGTAGAACATCTGATTTGAGGCCCTTCCAAGTGAACCTCTCCTGAATCTGCTTGTAAGTCTTGAAATACCCGGGATGACCTGCCATGGGTGTATCATGAAAGGTCCCCAAAATAATGTTCTTCATCTCCGGTCCTGGGGTCTAATAGATCCTTCCTTTGTAAATGATTAAATAATTTACAACTGTATATCTGGCATCTTGTATTGACCCCTCAACAATACCTGCAACCTAACTGTCCTTGGCATACTCTGCCACTATCAAGTGTCGCTAATCATCTGCTATCCTAGTCATAGAACTCAAGTGTGAACATCGAGATAAAGTATCAACAACCACACTCTATGTCCCCTTGACAAAGGAGATGTCAAAATCATATGATTGTAGCTTGCTGACCCATCTCTGCTGCCAATCATTAAGATCTCTCTGTCCAAGGAAATGCCTCAAATTGTTATGGTCTGTTTTCACCACAAACTTGTTGCCTACCAAATACTACCTGAATTTGGCCAATGCATACATGGTGGCCAACATCTTCTTGTCATATATGTTGTACCCTCTCTCTAGACCGCGAAGCTTCCAACTCTCAAAAGCAATTGGATGCTTGTCCTATATAAGGACTACACCTATCCCCTCACTTGATGCATCACACTGTAGCTCAAAGGGTTTGGAGAAATCTGGCAATGCAAAAACTGGGCAAGAAGTCATAATTAGTTTGAACATCTCAAAACAATCATGTGCCTCAGGAGTCCAATCAAATGCCCCTTCGTCAAATCAGTGAGTGGTGCCGCATGTCATGAATATCCATTAACAAACCTGCAGTAGAAACCACACAATCCCAAAAATCATCTAAGCTGAGTAAGGTTCTCTAGAGTAGGCCATTCAACAATCGCTTTGATCTTCTTGTTGACGCAGTGGATTGCACCCTTGATAGGAGGTTGAGCTCCTGCCTTCCACACGTCACAATGGAAACTCCCCTCTTGCCTATGGGCCTGGCAAAACTGGGGGGAGAGAATCTAGTAAGGGCTAGCTCCCTTCGATGTATCTTTTAGGTCTTGGATTCCCTACTGCTAACAAATAAATGAAAAAAAGGGGGGGATGAAAAGGGAGAAGAATGCTGAAAACAGAACCTAAACTAAAAAGGTGATACACCAAAAAAGTTGATCTACTTAGCTTGAGCATACACTTTTTACCAACAAAAAGCTGGCATACACTTCATTTGATATGGGAAACTTTTCTGCATCAGTGAGATAGGGGTCCTCTAGAGATGCAGGGAGGAAGAACTATCAAAGGTGTTCTGAGACACACTTTGGCAGCCTATTCGCATGCACCTATATTCCTGATGTAGACACTTCTGGCAGACCTATAGAAGAAGAGACTTCACAATGCACTAGGCATGCTGGAATCGTTCTGTGAAAGTATAAAAGAAAATGACTTAACACAAAAAGAAAACATAGACATATGCGTGAGTGCAAGTTCAAATGGAGGTAAAAATTGCTGAGTCTTGATTTAAGGTAAAATCCGGCAAAGTTCTGCCTTACAAGCTCGAGAGATTTTTGGACAGAGCTTTGCCTTACGGGCTAAGAGATCCTTTCTCAAAATGAGAAGCTTACAATATATAGAAAGAGAAGAAGAAAAACTTTGGCGCTTTCTGGAAAAGACTTTGGCGCCCTTCTTACAAGTGGCCCATGTGCGTTGAGAGCATTGGGAAGAGGAAGCCGCTTGATAGATAATGCTATGTCGGCTCCTGCTTTGACTTTGGCGTTCAAACATTAATGTGAAAGCATGGGCCGCGCCTCTTTTCTGCAAACAGACTCCTCCCTTCAGATATTCACGCGGTTTGTCTGCTTATAAATGCAAAGTGGAGAAAACAGGGCACGTCGTTCACTGTTCACACCCCTTGATGACCACTTGGCAGGCATTGTTCCAACCGCTGGAGTAACTCCTTGAGTCGACACCTTCCTTCGCCACTTGGACTGTTTTGTCCATTTCTACACTTGGCTCTTTTGCCCCTTCCTGGCTTTGTCTTCCTTCTGGCCTTAAGCCTTTGAATTTCTTCGGGTTCGCGCTTAAGTCTGCGAGGATCAACAGCGATTTCATTGTCGCAAATTTGACGTCTTCAGGTCCGTCATCTTCCTTATCAATTCTTTCATGTCTTTTCCGCTTGCTTTGGCCACTTTCCACTGATCTCAACAAGTGACACGTGGCGTGTTCCGCTGTGAACCAGGCGAGGACACGTGGCAGCGTCTGCTTAACTTATAGAAGCTTTAGATACCTTTTGAGAGTCCTCCGGAAGATGACACATAGCGGCTTCTGCTGAGCTTTAGAAACAATATAGAAACATTCGGGACTCATTCGGATTCACACGGACTGTGACACTTGGCGCGCTCTACTTATTTTAGCAATTTGTCTGGGGCCCACCACAGTCCTTACTCAATAATGGAACGAAAGGAAGAAACCGTGGGCATTGACACTTGTCGGCTTCTGCCAAGCTTTTCAAGGGACATGTGGCACATTCCGCTATTTTTAGAAAAACATATCAAAACCTTCCGCAGTTGCCACGTGGCGCCCTCCGCAGAACTCTGAGGGAAGCTTATTGAAAGAAGCTTTGAAACTCGAATGCAAACACTTCTCGCGCTCCATTGAGTTTTACAAGGGACACGTGGCACGTTCTGCTGCTTTTAGAGACAAATTATAATGTGTCTCGGCAGACGACACTTGGCAGCTTCCGCTCTCGGGCTTTTTCCTTGTCATTTTTCCCACGAACAAAATGTCTGCAAGAATTGTCTTGCTCGCTTCCTTTCCTTCGAAGCTTTTTCTCGGGTTTTCTCCCGAAATTCTTCGGACTTTTTGTCTGAAGGAAGGCAAAGGCAAGAATGATTTCTTCGAACTTTTTGTCCGAAGGAATTCCTTCGGACAAAAAGTCTGAAAGAAATCATTATTGCCTTTGCCTTAGTCTTAAGTCCTTTTTACTTTTTTTCCTTCAGAATTTTTTGCTCGTAGCCTTGCTGAATTTCTTCGGACAACAAGTAAAAAGGACTTAAGACTAAGGCAAAGGCAAGAATGATTTCTTTCAGACTTTTTGTCCGAAGGAATTCCTTCGGACAAAAAGTCTGAAAGAAATCATTATTGCCTTTGCCTTAGTCTTAAGTCCTTTTTACTTGTTTTCCTTCAGAATTTTTTGCTCGTAGCCTCGCTGAATTTCTTCGGACAAAAGTCCGAAAGAAATCTTTTCCTTGTCTTTTCCTTGCCTTCTCTTTTCGCAGGACTTTCTTCCAAAGAATTTCTTCGGACAAAAAGTCTGAAGGAATTCATTCGGACATTTTGTCCGAAGAAATTCTCCCTTTCTTGCCTTGAACAATTCCGAAAGAATTCCAACTTGCCTTATTCACTCTTCCGAAGGAAAACTTACCCTTTTGGCCTTCTTTCCAAGTGCTTTCCTGACCTCCGCAAGGGCACTGTCCTTCGGGAGAATTCTCTTGAACCTTCTCATTGAACTGTTTGTTTGAACCAAACGTTGAACCAAGCCGTTGAACCATTTGATTGAACCAAAACATTGAACCAAACCTTTGAACCAAGTCGTTGAACTTGGAATGGTCCATTTTGCGCCTAAGTGTTGGGAGCCTGCTTCTTGTCTGCAGAGTCCATAGAAAATTCCTGCAGAGTCCGTAGAAAGAGGCTTGCAAAGTCCGTAGAAATTTCCAGACTTGTGCAAAATCAAAAAATGAACTGGCTCAGAACAACAAGGAAAGGGGACCGATTTTGGCCTGTTGGATCAAAAATGGTCAACACTTCTCTGGGTCGATACGTACCCCCTCAATATTGATGATGTTCCCAAGATACAATGATTCTGTCATTCCCAAGTCACACTTTGATTCCTTGGCATACAAGGATTCACCTCCAAGAATACCCAAAACCGCATCAAGATGTGCAATGTGATGCTCCCATGTTTTGCTATATACCAATATATCATCAAAGAATACCAACACATACCTCCTTAACTGCGAATGGAAGACCCTATTCATCATAGACCGAAATGTCGCCGGAGCATTGGTTAGCCCAAATGGCATAACCATGAACTTGAAATGTCCACAATGGCACCTGAAAGCCGTCTTCTCTATGTCCTGCTCCCTAACACGAATCTGATGATACCTTGACCTCAAGTCAATTTTGGAGAAGTAGCAAGCACCATGTAACTCATCTATCAACTCATAATTCTAGGGATGGGGTAACAGTTCTTGATTGTTCTTTTATTCAAAAGCCTATAATCAATACACATCCAAAATGCACCATCTTTTTTCTTGACCACTATGTAATGTCCCCTTTCTAACATTCATAGCATGATGTTGTCGTTAGCCTATTTCCCTATGGTCCCGTAAGCTAACTAGGACATTAAAGGGACTTAGAGGCCATTTGGCCTAGATAGTTTCAGTTGCATATCTTTTTGAGGGGTTTGAGGCAGTTTTGGGCATACTTACTATTTATAGTAAGTCCTGAATGGACATGGTTGGACTTCTAGGGGCAGTGACATGTCAATAGTAATTGTTTAAAATCGACAGGAAAATTTATTTATCATTGATATGATTTATTGGGCATTAATGAAGTTATTTTATAAAATTAAATTTAAATATTTAACTTTATTAATGCATATTCTATAGTTTGTGGGAATTATTTAAATAAAGAATCCCCTTTATTTTATAATTCATCGGATACATAAGTTACATAAAGGGAGTTATGTTTTATCCCACATTGACAAAACGAAGGAATGGACTCTTGTGAGAACTCTATAAAAGAAATAGAAGAGCTTCCATTTAGGGGGTTTTTTGGATGAGATTAATGTTATGCTGCTGGATTTCCTGGAAATCTGATTTTCGAGCTTGGAGGACGAAATCCCTCTTTGCTAGCATTCTCTTCACTGTTGAAAGACACAGTCGGGAGGATTGATGGTGTTTTCATTCAGGAAACACATTGGGCTTATTGGATTTACAACAAAGAAGGGCAGAATAATGATTTGCTATAGGAGTCGTGAATAGTGTTTTGCTACAATGCACGTGAATAGTGTTTTTGCTATAGTGCATGTGAATAGTGATTTTGCTACAATAACCTGTGAATAGTAAAATTGCTATAGTGCCGTGAATAGTGCTGCTATAGTGCGTGAACAGTGTTTGCATCAAGTTTACTTGTTTATTCTCGCTGATTAGAGGTCTGGAAGGTTGCCATTTCCTCTGTGGGTCACTACAGCACTATTTTCCAGGCTTCTTCTATCAAATTTTCATATCTAAGCATTGTAATTTTTTAATACAAATTTGAATATTTGTTGCAGCCCATAAGGCAATTGTATGTGCACATTTATATTGCAAATTAGTGTTTAACAGCAAATAAGGAGTTTTAGGTTTTGCATGTATAGTTGTATGTTTGTCAAGTGTTTGACAAAATGCCATGTTGATCATTAAGCAATTTAATTGATATGACATAGTAGTTCGCAAGTTTCTTTCATTGAAAAAATAGGGGTGGTTATTACACAATATTACTGATGATGCAAAAGGTGACTTACTTGGTTTAATGTGTCCCATGGCCAACAACTCCTTAATAGTTTTCTCTATTTCATCCTTCAGCCTCTTGGGGTGCCTATATGGGGTGACCATCATGGGCTTAGCGCCCTCCTCCAACTCAATGATATGCTCAATCCCTCTGTCTGGTGGTCTTCCTGGTGGAATATCACTGAATACCTTAATGTGCTTAATTTTTAATTCCTGAATGTCTGGATGGTAAACTGGCTTCTGTTGCTCACCCTGTGTAGGCACCAAAACACACTCAGTTGCCCACTCAACCATGTCATGCCTCATAAGTCTCTCCATCCTCCTAAAATAAATCATCCTGAAACTGGAATCTCGAATAGCCTTGAGGACATGAGTTTTTCCATCTACCTGGAATGCCATTTCCATCTCTTTGAGATCCAGGGTGAATTTCCCTATGTCACGTAACCATCTCATTCCAAGTACCATATCTATATCACCCATATTCACCACATAGAATTTGGTCCTGAAGTCATAGTTGTTCAAACGCATAGGCAAATTTGATATCCTCCTTTCACACTTGAGGGTATAACCATCTACCACCTTAACTCTCATTCCCTCAAATTCCTTTGTCTTGATTCCATGCCTCTCAACCAATCAGGCATCAATAAAATTATGAGTTGCCCCTGTGTCAAGAAGAGTGATAATATTTTGCCTTGCTAGAACTCCACGCATTCTAAATTATCCCTCCTGCTGGATGCTAGTGATGTGCGCATCATGTTGCCTCACTGCCCCTTCATGCTCTCCACTTTCATGCTTATCTTCCTCATGCTCCATACCTAAATCCTCAAGATCAGATTGTTGATTTAATTTCTCCGACTCGGAGTCCTCATAATATGTCCACATCACTCTATTAGCTTTTCCTTTAGGTCTTAAGGGACAATCATGGTTTGCATCATAGGGCCCCTTGCAATAGAAACATAACTTCTTG
This sequence comes from Torreya grandis, assembly GCA_037957365.1. Taxonomy (NCBI): domain Eukaryota; kingdom Viridiplantae; phylum Streptophyta; class Pinopsida; order Cupressales; family Taxaceae; genus Torreya; species Torreya grandis. The sequence continues at coordinate 6,844,586 of JARHVA010000063.1, read as the reverse complement.
CACAAATCATTAAGTGTATCCCTATCTAAAGGTGCTGATGATTTGCCCTTAAAATCCGGTTTGTTCTTTTTAAAGAAAGATTTATTGTCTCGATATGAAGAAGATCCCTTTGATGAGTACTTGCTTTGTGGGGCTGTAAGTTCCATGCTCCTAGCCTTCTTCATTGCCTCCTGAAGTGTGAGAGGATCAAATGCTTTAATCCATCCTCGCATAGGCTCCAATAACCCCTCAATGAATAGCACCGCCAATCATCTCTCTGAGATGTTGGGCACCATTACTGATAGTTTCTGGAAGTCTCCAATATAGCTTTCCAAACTACCAACTTGCTTGAGCTGGGCCAAATCCCTGAAGTATGATTCTGGATCCTTCCTATCGAAACGCTCAATCAGTCTATCCACAAACTCCTGGTAAGAAGTGATCTGACTGTGTTGCAATGTAACTAGTCCATGGTACCACCATTCGTGTGCTGCTCCCTCCAGATGCAAAGTGGCATATTTTATAGCTTCCTCTTCTGTCATGGGTCGAAGAGCCAAGAAGGTATCCAACTTATGAATCCATGACTATGCCGTAGTCTTGTCACTGCCATCAAACATGGATAATGTAAGCTTATTAGTAGCGTGCTTGAGTTCCTTATTTTGATTCCTAGGTCTTCTCTCCTATCGAGACCTATAGTAATCCATCCTTGACTGTACAAACCGATCAAAATGCATAATCTCTTGTGTTTTAGGTGTCAATTGTTGCCATTCATCATGGGCACCCATGTATGCGTCAACATAGATTGGATTCTCAACCTCTTCAATATTCTCCTCAGCTAATTCATTTCTCAAAAATGTGGGCTGAGTAGGTCCATCTGCAATGCGGGAGAGTGCCCTCTGCACTCTTCGGGACCCAGCTACACTCCTATCATCTTCCTGGACCTGAGGCTGTCTTCTAGGTAAATTCAACTACTGCAAAGTATTTGCCAACTGCTGTAAGGCCCCAACGACCTGCTATTGACCAACTCGTAAATCTCTCAGAGTGTCTCTCACTTCTTTGTCACCATTTCTATTATTGTTTCTTCTCTCATCTTTGTGTGGACCCACATCTACTCTGTCACCTATTTCAGCCAAAGGTACCTCTGTAAATGGATTTTCTTCTTGCCAATTCCCTTCTTGTTCTACTCTTTTGCGGGTATAGTACTTGTGATGACCTCTCATGTGATATTTTAACCCTCTAGGATGGCAGGATCAGGGCTTTGATACCACTCTAACAATCCTTGGCCAATCTGCCCTTAATCGTCTCAATTTGCTGTCTTGTAATTTTTTCAAACACTTTGTATGCAAAGTGCTTCTTGCTGGTTTTTGTCACAGTTTGATGATTTGTTTTGAATGACAATGGATTAAAGCTTCAAGTGTTTATAGAACAATGCACGAATGAGTTCTTTTTTGTTCTTTTCTATGCAATTAGATGAATTCACAAAGCAAACTAATCACCGACAGCCAATGGACATTTAGTCGAACAGTTGGCATGCAACCTACTATCTCAATTCAAATGCTCAAAATATAACTATAAATGACCAGCAACTTGTGATTCTTATTTGTATTGATGATTTGATACAATGCTCCACTGGACTATCCAAGACTCTTGGCATAAACAAGAATTAAAATTATATGGTATGCTGGTATGAAAGATGCACACCTACAATTGCAAATATAAACTATACTAAAGGATGAATTGTATGCAATGAACACTGGTTGGATTGAGGCGCCCTTGAGAATAGATGAAGGAGCAAGCAATTTCCAAGTGAAAGGATGATCTCCCAAGCCAAATCGAATTTTCCAAGCCAGCCACCCCTATTTTGGTCTGATCTCAAATTTAAAATAATATGCAATGAATATGCGTTGTCTCAAGCATCTAATATCATCTCCATGCTCCAAGGAAGTGGGCGCACCAAGCCAAGCAAAGAATCGATGCAAATTGGAACCCCCACAAGCAAAAACGTCTCTCCTAATGGCGTCCTTCCTTGACTATAAATATCTGATTTTTATATCAGATTTCTCTACAATGCAATCTGCTCCCTTAACCAAGGAAAATTGTTGCCAAGCTATATAGAAACCAACACCAAAATATAGCTATGCAACCTCCACAAATTCACCAAATCGATTTCTCCAAAATTGGCCAATGGTCACAAATTTTGCTTCAATTGAGATGATTGAAATATCACCTCCAAAATGCAACCCTTCAAGAGATATTTCACTCCCTTGGTTATGCTATCAATGAGAGTTATCGTTCCCAAAGACAAATTGATTCACTGCAAGAAACTCGAGGCTCCACAAGCATAGCACAACAAAGACAACATCAAATCTAGATGATTCATTATGGCAGCCCACACCTCCCTTTATACTTTATTTTCTTTCTTTCATTTGGGAAGCTTCTAGAAACATCATAATATTTTATTATTATTTTTCCCTTTTAATATATTATATTTTCACTTTAATATAAAATAATGAATTATAACATAAAGTACAAATATAACATCATTTTGTAACATGAGGTTTCTAAAAATAGAAACATTCTAATAAATCATTAAAAAACCTTCAAAATATGTCGAAACTTCCCCAAAGAAACCAACTGCCATTTGGGTAACTGTGGAGAAGACCCTCTAACCATGCCGTATTAGCCTACAAGGGCCACTGATAGGCTAATCATGCCAAAAGTACAATGTCTAGCTAGAAGGGGACATTATAGCAACACGTAGTGCCACCACTTCTTAAGATCTTGTACCGCTGCATAAAATTATTTGTCAAAGATTGAAAACTTTATTTTTGTTTCATTCAACTTCTCACCAAAATAAGCAATGGGCTTACCCTCTTGACTTAGCACCGCCCCTATGGCTGCCTTGCCTACATCACAATCCACTTGAAACACATTTTCAAAATCTGGCAACGCTAGCACCAAATGTTTTGTCACCTTTTTCTTCTAAAACTTAAACCTATTCCCTACTAGAATTCCATTGAAACTTTTTCTTGTTTCCCTTCATAGTCTTTGTAATGGGTGCACATATGCCGCTGAAATTTTTGATGAAATTTATATAAAAACTTGTCAATCCAAGGAAACTTATTGTGTCAAACATACTCCTTGGTGAAGGCCACTCCAAAATTGCTTTCACCTTCTCGAGGTCCATCTTTAACCCATCCTTTGAAATCAGAAATCCCAAATATACTAGATCCTCTTGCATGAAGTTACACTTCTTTAGATTCACAAGTGACTTTTCTTCTTTTAGCTTATCCAAAAAATGTCATCCAAATAAACAATCACAAACTTACATGTAAAAGGCTTCAATACTTCATTCAAGAATCTTATGAATGTGCTTGTGTTAAGCACACACTTATATTGAGAGGGGGGGAGGGGGAGTGAATCAATATACGCTAATCTTTTAATTAATAAAACTTAATAACGATAATAACACCATTCACACAAGATAATACAATTAAGAGACAAGATTTACATGGAAACCCTTTCTGGGATAAAATCACAATATAAAATTCTCTTACAAAATTTGTAAGCACCAACCTACTGGAGACACCAATCCCCACTATACAAATATTTTGTGGGCACCAACCTACTAGAGACACCAATCCCCACCGCTAAGCACCAACTTAGCAAGAGACACCAATCTCTTTGATATGAGGCACCAACCTGCAAAATAAACAAAGTATTTCACCTTCTTGAATTTACTCCTTCAATGGATGATACTCATGTAAACTTCTACACAAAATTTGCCCTTGATAAAATATCATTTTTTTTCTTCTCACATATATATCTCCTTAAATGATCTTAAATTTTCATTTGCTCCACTTGATTCCACAGTTATTATCTCTCATTGATCACCTTCTTCTCTTTGAATGTTTTCTATATATATTATATTCACTTCATTGCTCCACATGTATATCTCCTTCATAAAATCTGCTTGCAAATCTTTCACATATGTTTTTGCTCTAAATCTGCTCTACATCTGCTCTAATTCAAATGGTTTTTCTTTGCATTTCTTGTTGTTTTAACTCCCACCTTATCTCCTTTTATACCACTTCAAATGCCTCTTCATTGAGGAGGTGCAATTTCTCCCAAGGGAGACGTCTCCTTAAAAAAAGGCATTCATTATGGGTTGGCCATAAATAATATTTATTTGCATAAAGAATAAAATATATAATAAATGAATTCTCTCTTATAACTTTCTCATGGGTCAGGCACCTTTCAAATATGCAAATTAGAATATAATAACTATTTTTAATAATCCCTTCATAGTCGGCCAACCCTTTCTAATTCATTGTGATAGTAATTTTGCTTATAACACTAATCATGATCGACCAACACATTTATTCTCCTTTGTCTTCAATAAAGATATCGTGATAATAGACCTCCTTTGACATCAATGCTAATATTTCTAGCAATGTCCCCCTTTGTCATTGATGTCAACCCTGTAAAATAATCTGTGAATGCAACACAAACATAATTCTCCCCCTTACTATAATTCTCCTCATTTTTGTAACTCTCCCCATTTGACATCAATGGCAAAGGGATGTTCATTACTTCCATCTACAAATAAATCATGGGAAACATCCATGTCATCTTCTTCAGTGTGAGTGTGTGTGTGTGTATTGTTGTATCCACTCATACAAACATCATGGAAACCCATAGGCATCTTTTCTAATGTTCAATACTCACATCTACTTCAATATCCTTTCTTCTTTATGCTTGGGTGACATGCTTCCTCTATAGCTCTCCAAACATAATTTGGATTATCTTCTTAAATTTAACAAATCATGAACTTGTTCTGCTATCCATCATTTTCTACGCATCTTACAAGATGTAGAATGCCTTCAACTCTTCTTTCTCTGTCCAAGGTTACTAAATGAAGAAGGTCATCCTTTTGATCTCTTTGTGAGAGTCTTCTCACCTTCTTTTTGAGCTATTTTGCTTTTGCTTTCTTTCCCAAACTTTTGTAGATTTCCCTTTATGTTAACCAATGACATCCATTTTTTTCTTTTGTCTGGGAGATTCCATAAAACCACTTCTACAAAAACGTGCTCTGTGACCATAGTTATTGCACTTATAACATATAATATCATTCTCATTGTAGTTTGACAAAGGAGCAAATGAGTTGTAGTTTCTATTTGAAAATCCATAAGTACTTCTGTTTTGTTCTATACATGGTTAATCCTTGCACATACCCTACAATCTGTTGCTTTATGACCAATATGATTGCAAAAAAAATAATAACCATAAAAGGAATTCTGGAACTTGGTCTTATGAATCTATCTTGGAGGGAATGATCTTCTGAATATATTTTTCTTGATGGGGATGTTCTTACCTTTGTTGTCTTTGTGAGAAGTGTTGGTTTTCAAAGGAATATTATTCTCTTTTGTAATCTTTTGGTTTCCTTCATAGCCAAGACCAGTCTTGATGAATGGTGACTGATGATGTAATCTATGATTTTAGTACTTTTCTCAAACTTGAGGCTTTTGTTCAACTTAGTGGTTTTTTTCTCTAGTTTCTTCCTCAAGGAAACAATTTTGGACTCTAGCCTCACAGTTTTCTTCTTTTGTCTTCAATTGGATTCTCACCTCTTCTTCTATCCTTTTTGCCTCCTCTAGTTGAATCTTTAGGCTAATGATAATATTTTTTGATTCCTCAAGGCTTCATGACAATTTAGTTATTGAATCACAATCCTCCTTTTCATATTTCTCAAGTTGCAACTTTTGTTTCAAATTATTTTTCTTGCGCTTCTTGATCTTGCCTAAGGCACAAATAAGTTCTTCAAGATCCACTTCTCTTTCATTTTCAACATATTCTTCTTCTTATGAATCTGTCTTATCTTTTCTTTCTCTTACATAGTTGTCTTAACCTTCCAAGATATCACTCCTTGTTTCTATTACCATGAAGAGGGTTTTTTCTCTATTACTATCTAAAATACTCTCATTGCTTTCTTCAAATGAGCTACTCTCCTTTTTGGAACAGAGGTTTTTCTTGTGCTTATGGAAGTTCTTTCCATATCTACCTTGTTTGTAGCTCTTTTTGTATTGATGATGTTTGTACCCTTTCTTTATGTTATGATCTTCTTCATCATCACTACTATCCTTATGTGGACACTTAGCAGTAAAATGTCCTATTTTACCACAATTAAAACATTTGAAAGGTAGCTAAGCTTTGTATTTGTCGGATCCTTTCTTAAGCTCTCTAACAAAATGAGCTTCCGTTGCATCTGATTCATTACTAGTGCTATAGTTTGATTCAGGCTCTTCATTTTTCACCTTCTTTGAAGCTTTGAAGGTTGCTTCTCGTTTTGATGGCTTCTCATTTTCAGTCCTCATTTCATATGTTGTGAGGATCCCATGCAATTCATCCATAGTTAGTTTATCCAAGTCCTTCATTTCCTCAATGGCTGAAACTTTTGCATCAAATCTTAAGGGAAGTGACCTTAGCACCTTTTGCACGATCATTGGCTCTTCAACTTTTTCACCAAGTCCTTTGATGGTATTTACAATTTCATCCACATGAAAGAGATAAGCTGCAATAATTTCTTCGTCTTTCATTTTCAAGCCCTCGAATTGACTTCTATGTGTTTGAAGCTTAGCCTTCTTAACTTTGTCATCTCCTTCATAGATGTTCTTAAGTTTGTCCCAGATTTCTTTCGCCGATTTACAATGCATCACCTTGACAAACTCCGATTCTGATAGACCACACAAAATTGTATTCATAGCTTTTGCATTGTTCTCACTAGCCTTCTTTCTACCTTGATCTGTTGGTGGAGATGATGGAGCAGTATAATTATTCACTACTGATTGCCAATTGTCAAACCCAAGAGACATTAGATAAGTTCTCATCCTTATGCTCCAAAATACATCATTTGTTCTATCAAACAACGAAGCTCTATTTGTGGTGAAACCTTCTTGTACATGATGACTAGCCATGTGTGATCCCGAGATCTACCTTCTAGCAGTTAGACTATTTCTAAAAGAACCGCTTTGATACCAATTGTTAAGCACACACTTACACTGAGAGGGGGAGTTGAATCAATATAAGTTAATCTTTTACTTAATAAAACTTAATAACCATAATAACACCATTCACACAAGATAACAAAATTAAGAGACAAGATTTACGTGAAAACCCTTTCTAAGAATAAAACTACAATATAAAATTCTCTTACAAAATTTATAGGCACCAACCTACTGGAGACACCACTTTTCACCGCTAAGCACCAACTTAGCAAGAGGCACCAATCTCTTTGATATGACGCACCAACCTCCAAAATAAACAAAGTATTTCGCCTTTTTGAATTTACTCTTTCAATGAATGATACTCATGTAAACTTCTTCACAAAATCTGCCCCTGATAAAATATCAATTTTTTTCTTCTCACATATATATATATATCCTTGAATGATCTTACATTTTCATTTGCTCCACATGATTCTACATTTATCATCTCTCATTGATCACCTTCTTCTCATTGAATGTTCTCTATATATATTCTATTCACTTCATTGCTCCACACCTATACCTCCATAAAATCTGCTTGCAAATCTTTCACATATATTTCTGCTCTAAATTTGCTCTAGATCTGCTCTAATTCAAATGATTTTTCATTGCATTTCTTTCTGTTTTAACTCCCACCTCATCTCCTTTTATCCCACTTCAAATGCTTCTTCATTGAGGGGGTGCAATTTCTCCCAAGGGAGACGTCTCCTTAAAAAATGGTGCTCATTATGGCCAACTTTCAAATATGCAAATTAGAATGTAATAAATATTTTTAATAATCCCCTCATAGTTGACGAGCCCTTTCTAATTCATTGTGATAGTAATTTTGCTTATGACATTGATTATTCTAATCGTGATTGGCCAGCCCATTTATTCTCCTTTGTCTTCAATAATGATATCATGATGATAGACCTCCTTTGACATCAATGACAATATTTCTAACTACTTGGAGCATTTGACAAACCGAATGGCATGACCAGTCACTCATACAACCCAACGTTTGTCTTGAATGTGGTCTTCCACTCATCACCTTCCCTTATTCGAATTTGGTGATATCCACTCTTCATATCTATCTTGGTGTGGTACTTGGATCCACTCAAACAGTCCATCAAATCATCCATTCTTGGCAATAGAAACCTGTAATTAATGGTGATCTTGTTTATTACTATTGAATCCGTACACATCCTCCACTTTTCATCTTTCTTGAATGCTAACATAGCTGGGACTGCACATGTGCTCAAACTCTCTCAGATTAAACCCCTTTCTAACAACTCTTGCATTTGCCTCTTTATCTCTTCATTCACCATTGGACTCAACCTATAAGCTTCCTTGTTTGGAAAGCTTGCTCCTGGCACTAGATCCATATGATGACTAATGCTCCTTATAGACAGTAGTCCCTCCAACAGTTAACTTGACACAATATCAATAGCCTTCCAACATATTATGAATTTCCATAAGATCACTTACCTTAGTGGCTGTCAAAACTTGCATAGGCTTTGAAACTAGAACAAAGCATGTCTCTTCCTTCTTTGCCACATTCAAAAACTCTTTACCAAAAACCAACATCACTTTGGGCTTTCTATCCACCTCATCTCCTATATTGTTCAATGGGCTCAATGTGAACCTCTTTCCATCCTTCACAATGGTGTAGGTGTTCACTCGTCCATCATATATGACTCTTCTATCAAATTGTCATGGCTTTTCCAACAACACATGACACACATCCATGGGCATAATATCATACAAGACTGTAATAACCACCCCTCTTTTTTCCAATGAAAGAAACTTGTGAACTACTATGTCATATCAATTAAATTGCTAAATGATCAACATGGCATTTTGTCAAACACTTGACAAACATACAACTATACATGCAAAACCTGAAACTCCTTATTTGTTGTTAAACACTAATTTGCAATATAAATGTGCACATACAATTGCCTTATGGGCTGCAACAAATATTCAAATTTGTATTAAAAAATTACAATGCTTAGATATGAAAATTTGATAGACGAAGCTTGGAAATTAGTGCTGTAGTGACCCGCAGAGGAAATGACAGCCTTCCAAACCTCTAATCAGCCACAATAAACAAGTAAACTTGATGCAAACACTGTTCACGCACTATAGCATCACTATTCACGGCATTGTAGCAATTTTTCTATTCACGGGGTACTGTAGCAAAATCACTATTCACACACACTGTAGCAAAAACACTATTCACGGCTCCTTAGCAAATCATTATTCTGCCCTTCTTTGTTGTAAATCCAATAAGCCCAATGTGTTTCCTGAATGAAAACACCATCAATCCTCCTAACTGTGACTTTCAACAATGAAGAGAATGCTAGCAAAGAGGGATTTCGTCCTCCAAGCTCAAAAATTAGATTTCCAGGAAATCCAACAGCATCACATTAATCTCATCCAAAAACTCCCTAAATGGAAGCTCTTCTATTTCTTTTATAGAGTTTTCACAAGAGTCCATTCCTTCGTTTTGTCAATGTGCAATAAAACATAACTCCGTTTATGTAACTTATGTATCCGATGAATTATAAAATAAAGGGGATTCTATTATTTAAATAATTCCCACAAACTATAGAATATGCATTAATAAAGTTAAATATTTAAATTTAACTTTATAAAATAACTTCATTAATGCCCAATAAATCATATCAATGATAAATAAATCTTCCTGTCGATTTTAAACAATTACCATCGACATGTCACTGCGCCTAGAAGTCCAGCCATGTCCATTCAGGACTTACTATAAATAGTAAGTATGCCCAAAACTGCCTCAAACCCCTCAAAAAGATATGCAACTGAAACTGTGTAGGCCAAATGGCCTCTAAGTCCCTTTAATGTCCTGGTTAGCCTACGGGACCATAGAGAAATAGGCTAACGACAACATCATGCTATGAATGTTAGAAAAGGGACATTACAAAGACATCATCCTTGTATGAATCAATCTAAAAAATCACCATACATTGCTCATCCACCAACACTTGATGACCCTTAAGCAACCACAAAATCTTGCATGGAGATGGATGCACTAACTTTGTCAGCCCAAGTTTTTCTACCATTTCTTGAGAAACCAAATTATTCATGCTACCACTATCAACAACTTTGCAACACTTAACTATTGATTTGCAAATTGTCTGGAATAGACTTTTCCTTTGTGCTAGTTCATTCACATCCGTGGCTGGTTTCAACAACACTCTTTTCAACAATAGACCTCTCCTTGTTCTGGATCTTCCATGTGTGTTGGAGACCCAACAATATTCTCTTCATCCCCATGAGCTATATGGGTTGTTCCTTCAACACTTTGGCTACTATTATGAGGGTCTTATGGAAAGTCAAAAGCTCTATGTCCAACATACTTATTGCATTTAAAACACTTACCCATAAAATGTCTACCTTTTTTCATAGGATCCTCTCCCTCTTGTAGAGTAGCCTCTTCCTCTTGTACTTGAATTCTAATTTTGAGAGTTGCTTTGCCATCATGGGTTTGATGTCCTCTTCCATTACTACCTTGTCCTCTTTCTCTACCTATAGAGTTCATTTGTTGTCTCCTTGACAACTATTCTTCCACCTTCAATGCACATTGATAGGCTTCTTCAACAGTTCTCAGGTTCGGCAAACTTATTTTATCTTGAAGGAAAAAATGCAGCCCATTCACATATCTTGCTACCTTCTCTGCATCATCCTCTGTGTCCAGCCCTTATAGTGAGTCTATAAAACTCCTCGATGTATTCTTTGATACTATTCTTCTTTTGTCTCAGGTTCGGTAACTTCCTAAACAAACTCATTTGGTAATCAGAAGGCAAGAATTTGGCCTCCAAATTTGTTACCCTCCTATACCAATACTTTACTTTCTCCTTACCTTTCCTTTGTCTCTTGACTTGCACATGATCTCACCATAAAGAGGCATGACCCTTCAACTTTGTGCAAGCAAACTTCACCTTCATGGGATCCTTCATTGACTTATAGTCAAAGTCCTTCTCTATCTCTATTATCCAATCTACAATCTCCTTAGGGTTCAAACTTTCATTGTAGCAAGGTGTATCCGTCTTTGGCTTACTACCAAGCTTTGCTATAGCTTTGAGAAATCTACTCTCAGATTCATTCTCCATATGTTCCACTCCAAGCTCTTCAGCTCCTCCTTCATCCTCACTCACATCATCAACAAGTTCACCTTCTATGTGTTATTTCCATTGCATCCAACCTTGCTTGGATTCCTCTCTTCATCTCTGCCAAGTCTATAAATCTAGTTCCCCTTGGTCTTGCTCCTCTTCTAGTAGCATTACCTCTATGTGCCATCACTTCACCCAATGCAAGCTCTTTTTGCACAACTTTCCAATTGACTCAATTGGAGTCTTCACACACAACCCACAAGGAAAGAATATACTTTGATACCAATTGGTGTAAACACAAAAAGGGGGTCCAATGAAGGACAACCTTCAACTCTGTGGTGCTTGAATACACATTTCAACTAAGATACACAACTCAGACCTTGACACAAGAACATTCTAGTTTCATTGATTTGAAAGCATTACAATGGTTGTATAATGCACACATAATACTCATGTGCCTTACATGCTTATTCAAGCATACACATGAAGAGAACATACATTCAGAGTCTCTCATGGACTAGTTTACTCTTACACTCTGACTTCTCTCTTGTTGGAGCTCTCACTTCTCTTGCACTTTTTTTCTTGAAACTCACTCCTCTACCCAATTCGAATATTTCATTGACTTCCTCTACCTCTTAGGGTGTCTCTTCACCTTCCTTATCCTCTTAGAAAGGCACAAGATTCGACGGTTCTTCACTTTGGGCCCTTACTTTCTTTTTATAATTCACACAGTAGAAATTGTTGCTTTGTCCAAAGGTTTTGAAACCACCACTACATGTAGACTAGCAATTGAAAAACCACCATAGACACTTGCAAAAATGCCGCTCAATGTAGACCGATGGTTTCATCACTATGCAAAGTTTAAGGTTAGGGTTTGATATATTTTTGAGCTAATTTTGGAGGTATTTTGGCAGCTAAGGTTTGCTGCTACAAAAACCAGAATTTTACTTATTTGGATAGGGTTTTCAAATAATTTCAATATTTAAGAAAATGTCTTATTTGGGAACATTAGATTTAGGTGATTCCCAACTTGTCTATCAACATGTTAATGAAGCTTATTAAAGCAAAAATGAAAATCTTAAAGCATATTGTGAGTTTTCTACCCAACTTAATAATTTTCATCTTTCACCATCAAGACAATCCCATGAAAACAACATGCTATTGGAGATTCTCTTACCTCTTTAGCCTCCCTCTTTCATCTGCATAAAGCATTAAATGCATATAAATTCCTTATTCACATGTAGAAATCCCCTTGTATATCAATGCCTCAGTATGATTCCCTTATTTGTCACATTGAGGTTTTCACCAAACAACAAAGCCCTTGGTACAAGGACATCATTCAATAACTTGAAAACTAAACATACCCTTATGAGGATGACTCTTGCTAAAAGACTAAAATTCACAAGCAAGCTTTCAAGTATGTCCTAAAACATAACTTTTAATATTATTGCAACTTTGAAGGCACCTTGATTTGATGTGCTATTGAAGATGAGGTCCCTCCTCTTTTTGAGCATGCACATGGGGGCATTAGCGAAGTGGACATGCTACAACCTATAAATTCCTATGCATGGGTTATTATTGGCCAATATTAAAAAAAGAGACCATCACCTTTACTAAGAAGTATAATCCTTTCCAACTAAAAGACTATCTTATCCATCCTCCTCCAACCAAGCTTCAAATCAGTGACCAACTCCACAAAGTCAAACCCTAGCGCAGAAAAGTCAATACCCAGGTATGGTAGGCCTAAAAAGTCAACATCCAGGTACAATAGTGAATAGTGACGTGAATAGTAATGCTGTGAATAGTGATGTCAAGCTAAAATGTCATTGTAGGAGAATATTTTCATAATTTTTTGAACTATTGCAGCCCCATACACATCCATAAATCAGCCTTACTATACCTGTATGATGGATTTCCTCAGAATCTGAAAGCTATGATGTAATCCCTGAATAGAATTACCAAATGGGTTTGAGGGTTTTCGTCCCCAACCTTGTGCACGTGAGGGTTTTTGTCCTCTATGTAAAATATTGATGTTGATGCCCCAAATTTGCAAAACAAGGGTTTTGTAAAAGTGTTCGAATGAATGATTGATTTCCTATTTCTTTTCATTCAACCCTTCTAATAATTACCTTTTCACTCAAAAATCCTAAAAGCTTTTTAAAACTATTCTAATTATATTTGTTTTTTGGCCCATTGAATTAATCATTAATTTATGGCCCACTTTAACAATAATGATTAAGTGTTCTTTTTCTATGTTATTAAATAAAATAACTTTAGGACAACTTAAAACATTAATATTAAATTATTAGTTTCTTTATTTGAAAAAGAGGACATGACAGTCCACCGTTCCCAAAGATTGTGTGTCCCCAAGCAATGCTTGAACCATCCTACAAATCCCAAGAACGCAAACCAATCTTTCTATCTCTTCCAATCCTCCTTGTGAGGTAGTTAGCTTTTGTTGTATTTCTCTAATACAATTAGAAAATTATGCCCTAGATGAAGCTCCTTCAACAACCTCAATGAGTGCATCCCGAATAGTTGAATCATGAATCAACTATGATCTAGAAAAAATACTACCATATGTGATACCCTCCATCTTGTTTGTTGAGATTGAGGTTGAACTTGTGTTGGTGATCCATTGGAGTACTACTTCTTTTCCAGTTACAGGCACACCACTTGTGTGTCATGAACAACCAAGTGGATGACCTCCAATTGCAAGGTACATATGCGTAACTTGTTGTAACATGCGAGTTACCAAACTTTCGTGCATTGCAATTTCAACCTTTAACCTTCTCAATGTGAATTCTGAAATTGTTTGAGAGTCTGCATTAACCAAGTTTGAAATACCAAAACCTTGAGTTCCAATGGATCCTTCATTACTGTGGCCAGTTGTACCTCCCACGATTTGGTGCAAATCAGACTGTGTATAGACTGGAAACAAGTTACAACAGCCACAACCTTCCTGGAATTTCACCCAAATCAGAACTATGGTGTCTGAACTGTTCGCTCCCTTCAGCTGAAACCTACCATCCACATCATCCAATGATAAAACCCCCTTAAAATGTGCAAACTTGCAGCTATGCATGACTGATAACAGCTATTCCAGCACCCTGGGAATGATATAACAACAGCGAAACTGATATTCATTTGCAAAAATCAAAGGTGTGAACAATGTAGGAGTTGAAAATGCTTTATCAGTAATAATGGTATTGAAATTACTAACTCTACTCTTGATAGATCTCAAAGTATTACCTGGATCCCACACCATTATGCACAAACAATTTTGAACTTGAAACAAAGAATCTATATGCCATATGTTGCAAGTTGTATCCTTGACCCTATCACCATTTTTAGAATGCTTTTCATGAAGACAAGAATCTTGTAATGGCATACTATGAAGCAACAAATCTAAAATATAACCATCCTTTTCATACCTTGGGCTGTAATCAAAATATTCACCTTCCTTTGATGAATTAGAATTTGTTGAAATATCCTCAACACCTCCATCCTTATGACTCATAATTTCTAAGTCAGGATCAACATTCTACCAATTTGAGCACTTTTCAAACTTGGGGTTAGATCTTCATTGTTTGCTTCATATAAGGGATTTATGTACTCTTTACTGAGAGTGGTGGCTTTTACCATTTCTACTTCTTGAAAAGGGGTTACTGTAGCATCACATAAAGGATTTAGGTATACTTTGCTGAAAGTGGTGACCTTTACCTGTGTATCCTTTCTCATATTAAATTTCATACCTTCCACCTGCATGGTGGATTCCTCCAAGGTTTGCTTTCTTCCAATTTCTTGCAACTCTGATTTTTCTTCTTTCCCATGCTCCTCCCTCACAATTTCTTCCTCTTGGGGTTATAATGAATCCAACACTTTGCCTGGTTCCATGGTCTTCTTTTCTAGCTCTTCCAAGTTTCCATCTGACAATACATCCTCATAGTGCACTTGTCCACTTCTTGTCTTCATCAATTTCATAAAGTTTGGAAAAGATATTTCTTTCTAAATCTCTAATGGAAGAGATCTATATTCAACATAACCAACAATAACAACATCCACTGTAGTTCTCTCTTCTACCAATAACGCCATGATTCACACGCTAGCAAGATCACAACTCTGATACCATTGACATATCCCTTTCGGGATAAAATAAGAATTATGATTTTATTGCCATTAATTCTGAAAATTCATTAAAATCTCAGAACAATACATGTAATACGGAAAAAAACAACGCACATGTGTTCTCTTTATTTCAATCAATTGCATACATAGAAAACATTTTGAAAACAATAATGGAAAATACAAATAACATAATAAAATCAGAATATTAGTTTTACCTGATTTTTCTAACAAACCCTAACATAGAATAGCATAAAGGCAAAATCTTTCCTTGAAACTCTCGCTGAAAATAACACTTGAACAATACGACAACATCAAACCCTAGTTGCAACAATACAATAGCCTTTAAAATGGTACAACCCTTCAAAATCAGTGACCAACTTAACGAAGTCAAACCCTAATGCAAAAAAGTCAATGCCCAGGTATGATAGGCCTTAAAAGTCAACAATTAGGTACAACAGTGAATAGCAACACCATGAATAGTGATGTGAATAGTGTTCTCCCCCAAAAATGAGTGAGATTTTTGGGACAGCCTATGAACTATTTTGGTTCATCGGACCAAAATCATCTCTCCCCTTTTCAAGAATTTGTTTTGAGCATTCGGGTTCTTCATTTTTCAAAGCTTTTCCAGAAATCTATGGACTTTGCAGGCTTGAATCTACGGACTCTGCAGGAAGAAAATCTATGAGCTTCGCATGTTGATTTCTACGGACTCTGCAAGAAAGAAACAAGCTCTCAACACTGGCGATTACAAAGTTGGTTCAACGACAAGGTTCAACCAAAATGTCCATCGGCAAGCTTCAAAGAACAAAGGTTTGAACCGTTGAACCTTAAACCATATTGGTTCAACGGGTTCAACGACCAATTGGTTCAACGCGCTTGGTGCAAAAGATTAAAAAAGAAAAGCCAAAGAACAACCAATGAACCAATTGAACCGTTGAACCAAAGTTGGTTCAACCGGTTGGTTCAATTGATTGGTTCAAGGGGCTGCCCCCAAAAGCCAAAGGAACAAGTGCCCTTGCGGAGGGCAATAAGCAAAAGCAGACAAAAGTTGGAAATCCCTCAGGAAAATGGCTAAGTAAAAGAGGTCGAAAGAATTCTTTCGGGAAGACTTTTCTCGAAAATATGTTAAGGCAAAATTCCTTCGGACTTTTTGTCCAAAGGAATTCTTTTGGGATTTTTGTCCGAAGGAAAAGCCCGAAAGCCAAAAGCCCGCCGAAGATGCAAGAACCCGCCAGGGAAACTAAAGCCCGAAGGTCGCATGAAAAATTCCGAAGGGTAGATACCCTTGCGGGGGACACTTGGCGTCAGAAAAAGGACCTTTTCCAAGGACCCGAAGGGACACCTTCCCTTCGGGACGTTCCAAAGGCTAAACAAAGATGCAGAAGGGAATCCTCAAAGACCTAGACACAAAGAGCTTCAAAGAATGAACTGATTGAACCATTGAACCATTGAACTAAATGGTTCAACGAGTTCGTAGGTTCAAAGTTCAACACGGTTCAAGCAGCTAGTGACCATTGACAGTCCCTCAGACGTCAAATTTAAAGTAAGGGAAAATCAGTGGAAATTCAAATAGAGCGCGGAACTTAAAGTAAGAACCAAACGATTAAATAAAAAGAGAGCCCGAAGATTTAAATTGCTACAGGGGAGAGAAGATCGACGCAAAGGACTATAAATATTTTCAAAAGAGTTATTTTCAGTAGGTGGAACAGTGGATTAAGTAGACTTCGACTTCTGAGCGCACCAAATCATGGACGCAAGCCTGTTTTTCTTCCATAAAGTAATGGCGAATTGGACAGCTGCGCAGATATCAGAAAAAGGACCGGACAGTCCATACCAAAGAAGAGACATATTAGAAGAATGGACACGCCATAGTTATGGCGATACACTGTTCCTAGCATGGTCCCTCAGACAAAACTGAAGGCGCATTGAAGACTTTGACTGCAGCATGGGCCATCCCATGGGAAAGAATGCCAAGCCTTGAGTGATTGCTATAAGTTTGTAATTTCTCTCATTAGTAAGGGAGACTTTTCATTTTTACAACAGCGAAACTCTGCCCATTTGAAAGAAGAAGACTGAGACTTTGAGCTCAGATTGTAATTTCATTTCATTTTATCTGAATGAGAAAGCAAGTTGTTTGCAGACTTTGTGCTGTTTTGCCTTGTGCTACTTTAAGAAATTGTTCTTATGTCTGTTTCCTAGAAACATTCTTATTTATTTAATTTGACAAGCAGAATTAGTGAAGGTAAAAAAGGAGGAGTCCTGAAGCCAACTGTGAGAAGACTTTGTGCTTTCACAATTGTTTTCAGCGTGTGTTTTTCCTTTTCTTTCTGTGTTGAGGATTCTGGGATGACTTTGTGCCCCCATTATCCTTTGTGTTATACTCTTTGGGCAGTTGAGGTGGAAACTTTGTGTTCTATTTCATTCTGCTAGTTACTGAACCCTTTGTCACCAGTTACTTTTACTACCTGAAAGAAACTCTTGTTGTTTCCTGCAAGAACACTTCTGAAAGAAGAGAAGTGCCTTCACTGTTTCCACCATGATTTTCTCCTTTGTCTGTGAGCATCATCTCTGAAAGAAGAGAGATGGATGGTTTATTCTGCCCCCATGTGTTATTTTTTTCTTATTTATATTGTATATAGCTCCTACGTATTTATAAGGAACCTCCCCTTGATGAGAGGAAAGATTAGTCCCCTTTTGATGTGGTAAACCTACACAACTGGCCAACCAATCTTCCTGCTATGGTTGATTAGACCTATTTTATTTATCAATACGCTGATTGACAAAATATTCACCCAACAGTTTTTGGCAACTCCGCTGGGGATGAACGTGAAGTCTGAAATCTATAGTTTCAGATTGAAGCAGTCCCTACCCTTATCCATTACATAGTCTGGCGACTTCGTTTCATGTCTTACCCATTATCATTATAGCCTTACCATCTCCATTATATTATCTGGTCTACAAAACCAGAGCCGCTGGGAAGAGCGCACAGTTTGAATTATCAAACTTCAAGCTGAAGTAGATCCTACTTTTTTTCATTTTTTGTTCTGCAATCTGGCAACTCCACGTTATACCAGGGGCCAAAAATCCCAAGGTGTTGTTGACTCTGCTTTTGAGTTGGTGCAGTAGAGTAATTTTGAGTTGTTTCCTCCACAACCTCACCTTAGACGAACAAGGAGTCTTCCTCCTAGCCCTACCAGGTCACCAGCACAAGGTAGAATTTCTTTTTCTGCTGCTAGCAGAGCTTTGTCTACCCATTCTCCACCCAGATTTGTGATCCCACTTCTATAAAATCAAATCATGGCTCAAGGCACCTGGGGTAACTCTTTTGGTCCACTGAATTTAACTCCACCCTTGCATGAGCTTCCATGCAGTTCAACGAAGAATTTCTCCAAATTCTTTGGTGATGGGAAAGTTCATCCTGATGAACACATTGCCGCTTTCAGCATAGCCTGTGGCATAATAGGGGTGGAATTTGAAAACATATCAGTCAGGCTATTGTGGAGACATTACAAGGTGCTGCTGCAGACTGGTTCTACCATCTGCAAGCTAGATCAGTGACTGACTGGAACACACTCAAAGATAAATTTGAAGTCAGGTTCAAGCCTGCAGAAGATGCGCATGCCTTGCTGGCCCAGCTCACACAGATGAAGAAGGAGCCCCATGAACCTATGAGGGACTTCATTGACAGGTTCGACAAACTGAGGCACAGGATTCCCATGGTTGCCCAACCAACACCTTAGAATCTTAAATGTTTCTTCATCAACTCACAGTTGCCTGAAGTGAGTTTCTTGCTGAGACGGGCTAGACACATAGACCTTGTCACTGCTCAAGACTTGGCTACTGAGGTAGAAGATGACCTTATCTTGGCTGAAAAGATAAGAAGAGATCCAAACAAAGGTATATCTTCTCCTTCTTCTGAATACTCCCCTTTAGCCACCACCGATCCAATGGTGCAGAAGCTAGCAAATGAATTGCTGGTCCTCAGAAGACAAATGGCCCAAGTTATGTCTGCTTCTCCTAATCGGGATATGCCAAGGAGGACATTTCAGAATCAGGCGTACCAAGGCAATGCTGATAGGAATCAAGGGCAGCCAAATCGTCTTCCCCCCCACAGAGCAACCTCGCCCTTGAAGCACCTTCAACCAACTCAGCAGTTGGATATCTAGAAACTGAACATGATTTCTCTTTCCAACCTGAGTTTGATCAAAAAAATGATGCTGGTCTCTTCATAGAGGATCAAGAAGAATCAGCTAGCGACTCCCACATTGGTTTGCTGAATTACCAATATGAACCCAGAAGTAAAGGTGAAGCAGTCGAGGGATCATACGCCAACAAGCTGATTAAAAAAGAACAGAGGAGCGAGCTCAGCCTACAATTACAATTGCTAAGCATGGAACCACTCTGCCCTTCCAGCTAAAGGATCCGGTGATTGCAAGAAAGCTAAGTACCTCAAATGCCCCTACGCCTTCTACTTTAAATTCACAGTCCAGTCCTCCCCTTTCAAAAATCAAAAGGATGAACTCCCATCCTCTGCTCCTGGCTCATTCTAGGTATTTGACATAATTGACAATATAAAGAAAACCAAAATTCAAATGTCTGAATTTGAGTTCCTACAACCCAATCCTTAGCAATTGGACAAGTTGGTTCAATGTGTCCAGAACCAAGCCGTCCCTGGAAGACAAGAGGTTAAGAAAGTAACTCATGATCTCCCAAGGAACATGCCTATCCCAAACAATCTTGTCATTACCCCTCCTGCTGCCCCTGGAAAAATAGAGCCTTTCTATGTTTTCCTGTTGGTAAATGGTCACTAGCTCAACAATTCAATCATTGATTCTGAGGCTTCAGACAATGTCATGCCTGCTAAAGTGGCAGAATCTCTGGGTCTCACACTGACCAAGACATTTGGGAGATGTTTCTCCATGGAGAACAAACAAGTGCCACTGCTGGGGCAAATTAAAGACGCCCAATTTGCATTTGCTGCCTGTCCAAACAAGCGAATCAAGATGACTATCCTAGTGGCCGACGTCCCGGCATCATATGGTATCCTTCTTGGGCGAAACTTCTGCAAGGATGTTGGAGGGGAATTAAGCATGGACTTGTCTCAGGCAAGAATCCCTGTGAAAGGTGTAATGCATAGGTTGCTTCCTGAAAAAGAGGCAAAATACGTTGTCACTCAAACATCAAGGCCTGAAGCTCAAATTCTGTTTGAGTCTTCAGGCAGGGGTAATTATTTTCTGTCTACTGAAGACATTCATGTTTCAGCAGATGAAAATCTTGTAGGTGACGATCTAGGAATTGGTTCAGACGGAACACCACCAAGTATGCCTAATAGTGCCAATCATTGGCAGGTGTTGAATGGGAACAATCAAATCATGTGCTGGACTGAACCAGAAGACCAACCAATTATGGTAATGGACCATGCTGCTGCGCATCAAAATCAAGAAAAAGAACTTTTTGCCAAGAGAGAAAAGATTCGTGGTTTTCAGATTAAAAGTCAAGTCTTGCTGTGGGGCAAGAGGAGAAAACCAAAGGGAGGACACAGAAAATTGGTTTTTTGGTGGAGAGTTCCATTCACCCATCACCGATTCTAGGGAGAAAATGGCTTTTTGCTGGTTTATCAGGACAGAGCGCCATTTTCACTGCCTCTTAGGGGGCAGCATTTGAAGTACTTCAATTCTTGAAGTACCAGATAAGTTCACCTGTACATATGTACATTTGTATAGTCTTTAGTTCTGTTTTGTGCTTTTCGTTTTCATTTTTTTTTAGCCTTTTCTTTTTGGGTAGCATATGACTCCGTAGCCCAATGACACACTTCAAGGCACTGGAGATTCTGGTTTCTACTCCCCTCAGATATTCCAAGTTTTCAACTGAAGGAAGTTCCCCAACTGGAGCTAGCTGTTGTCCCTCAAAAATGAGTGAAATTTTTGGGACAACCTATGAACTATTTTGGTTCATCAGACCAAAATCATCTCTCCCCTTTTCAAGAGTTTGTTTTGAGCATTCGGGTTCTTCATTTTTCAAAGCTTTTCCAGAAATCTATGGACTCTGCAGGCTTGAATCTACGGACTCTGCAGGGTTGAATCTACGGACTCCACAGGAAGAAAATTTACGAGCTTCGCATGTTGATTTCTACGGACTCTGCAGGAAAGAAGCAAATTCTCAACACTTAGGCGATTTCAAAGTTGGTTCAACGACAAGGTTCAACCAAAATGTCCATCGGCAAGCTTAAAAAAACAAAGGCTTGAACCGTTGAACTTTGAACCATATTGGTTCAACGGGTTCAACGACCAATTGGTTCAACGTGCTTGGTGCAAAAGATTAAAAAGGAAAAGCCAAAGAACAATCAATGAACCGATTGAACTGTTGAACCAAAGTTGGTTCAACCGGTTGGTTCAATCGATAGGTTCAAAGGGCTGCCCCCAAAAGCCAAAGGAACAAGTGCCCTTGCGGAGGACAGTAAGCAAAAGCGGACAAAAGTTGGAAATCCTTCGGGAAAATGGCTAAGTAAAAAAGGTCGAAAGAATTCTTTCGAGAAGACTTTTCTCGAAAAAATGTTAAGGCAAAATTCCTTCAGGCTTTTTGTCCGAAGGAATTCTTTCGGGCTTTTTGTCCGAAGGAAAAGCCCGAAAGCCAAAAGCCCGCCGAAGATGCAAGAACCCGCCAGGGAAGCTAAAGCCCGAAGGTCGCATGAAAAATCCCGAAGGGTAGATACCCTTGCGGGGGACACTTTGCATCAGAAAAAGGACCTTTTCCAAGGACCCGAAGGGACACCTTCCCTTCGAGACATTTCAAAGGCTGATCAAAGACGCAGAAGGGAATCCTCAAAGACCTAGACACAAAGAGCTCCAAAGAATGAACCAATTGAACCATTGAACCATTGAACCAAATGGTTCAACGAGTTCGCAGGTTCAAAGTTCAACACGGTTCAAGCAGCTAGCGACCATTTCATTTTATCTGAATGAGAAAGCAAGTTGTTTGCAGACTTTGTGCTGTTTTGCCTTGTGCTACTTTAAGAAATTGTTCTTATGTCTGTTTCCTAGAAACATTCTTATTTATTTAATTTGACAAGCAGAATTAGTGAAGGTAAAAAGGGAGGATTTCTGAAGCCAACTATGAGAAGACTTTGTGCTTTCACAATTGTTTTCAGTGTGTGTTTTTCCTTTTCTTTCTGTGTTGAGGATTCTGGGATGACTTTGTGCCCCCATTATCCTTTGTGTTATACTCTTTGGGCAGTTGAGGTGAAAACTTTGTGTTCTATTTCATTCTGCTAGTTACTGAACCCTTTGTCACCAGTTACTTTTACTACCTGAAAGAAACTCTTGTTGTTTCCTGCAAGAACACTTCTGAAAGAAGAGAAGTGCCTTCACTGTTTCCACCATGATTTTCTCCTTTGTCTGTGAGCATCATCTCTGAAAGAAGAGAGATGGATGGTTTATTCTGCCCCAATGTGTTATTTTTTTCTTATTTATATTGTATATAGCTCCTACGTATTTATAAGGAACCTCCCCTTGATGAGAGGAAAGATTAGTCCCCTTTTGATGTGGTAAACCTACACAACTGGCCAACCAATCTTCCTGCTATGGTTGATTAGACCTATTTTATTTATCAATACGCTAATTGACAAAATATTCACTCAACAGTTTTTGGCAACTCCGCT
The DNA here is from genome assembly GCA_037957365.1 of Torreya grandis. Taxonomy (NCBI): domain Eukaryota; kingdom Viridiplantae; phylum Streptophyta; class Pinopsida; order Cupressales; family Taxaceae; genus Torreya; species Torreya grandis. The sequence continues at coordinate 6,821,658 of JARHVA010000063.1, read as the reverse complement.
GGGGATGAACGTGCAGTCTGAAATCTATAGTTTCAGATTGAAGCAGTCCCTACCCTTATCCATTACATAGTCTGGCGACTTCGTTTCATGTCTTACCCATTATCATTATAGCCTTACCATCTCCATTATATTTGCTTCAGAATTTTACCTGGAATGTTCAAAATAGAAGCATAAATAAACAGGGCTTGAAGGACTGCCTTGACCAAAACCATTCTCCCTCCTATCGACAACCATTTATTAGTCCACTTCTGAAATTTCATTTCCACTTTATTAGTAATCTATTGCCAATCTTTGATCTATTTAGATGCAAGAGGGACCCCCAAATAGCGAAGAGGAAGAGATCCTCGTCAAAATTGGAATATGTTCAGAATTTGTTCCTCCTGTCTACTAGAACAATGAAAGAATATAATACTAGATTTATCTTGGTTGACCAACTGACCTGTAGCTCTAGAGAACATTTGAAGAATTTTTTGCAACTGTTGAGCTTCCAAACAAGTGGCTTTACCAAAAAGCATGGAATCATCCACAAATTGTAAATGGGTAAGAGGGCGAGCTCCTTTAGCTAATTAATACAATTGATCTTGTGTTCCTGACAAGTTGTCGTGACCACTCTGTTGACCAATTTTAGTCCTACCAACCAAAATTGAGCACCCCCTTTTCCTTTTCCTTGTAGGGTCTTTTAATCAGTTTTTGATAAGTTCATCCCACAGCCGCCTTATGGGTTTTCTTTATGACAGGCCTGTTTCCATGAAAAACCAAGTGTTTCCTCCTAAAAACCAAGTGTTTTGAGTTTGGCAAGCACTTGGGTTGATTTGGAACTCATTTTGATCCTAGATGTTTAGCAGGGCAAACAGGTTACTTCGGGTGGGCCTTTTATCGACAAAATGGACCAAGTTCAAAGAGGCAGGGGTCTTTTACAAAAAGTCCAAAGGGTAGATACCCTTGCGGAGGGCACTCTAGTGCCAAATAGGGCCTTTGCAAATTCCTCTGAAAGGCGATTCAGAGGCCAAAGTGTCCTTGCAGAGGGCAGGAAAGCGATGAAATGGACCTTTGCAAAAAAGCTCGAAGGGCAACCTTGGGCTCAAGGTATCCTTGCGGAGGGTAGAAGGTCCGTTTGCAAAAAGCCAAGGTAGAAAACCCGTAAAGGAAGGATTCCTTTGGGGAACATGAGAAGCCAAAGAAGGGATTCCCTTAGACAAAATGTCTGAAGGAAATCCAAGGAGGAACGCTCAAGGCATGAATTTCTTCGGACATTTTGTTCGAAGAAATTTGGTGAGTGAAGAAACCCGAAGGAATTCGGAATACAAGAGTCCAAAGGGTAGGTGCCCTTTTAGAGGACACTTGGTCGTGAGAAGAGGACCTTTCCATTTTTTCGAAGGGTCACTTTCCCTTCGGAAGAGTCCATTTGCAAAAAGGCCAAAGGAATTGCCAAAAGAGGGTGACAGGCCTGTCAATGTCAATTTTAAGGTAATAAGCTAGCTGTTGGAGTTCAAATGTCTGGTGACAGCGCCGCGAACATCAAATTCAGGGTAGCGAAATAGCCGTTGGTTTTCAAATGAGATGACAGGCCTGCGGACGTCAAATTTAAGATGATAGGTTAACCGTTGAAGAGAAGCCCAAAAAGCAATTCTTTCAAACAAAATGTCCGAAAGAACTCATGAGTGGTAAGCGTAAACAAAGAATTCCTTCGAACATTTTGTCTGAAGAAATTCAAAAACCCGAAAGCTCGAATGTAGACTCAGCGACCCGCCAAGGAAGAACCCTGAATTGCCAAGAAAAGGACAAGAAATAGCAAGAAAAGAGAAAGCAGAGTGGGTAATCCAGAACACGGCCATGCACAGATAAGACAAATACTCAAAACCCGCTAGGTGGTGTGGCAAGTCAAACGTAGGGACGAACTAGACCAGGGCAGGTGGCATAGGAGACGTCGACGGAAGAAGTAAATTCTTGTAGGTGGAATAGTTTCCACTAGATAGCCTTTAAGAGGGCTGCGCGAGCAATCAAAGGAGCAGCCCATTTTTCCTTGTTTTGACATTAATAAGTATCCAGCTACGCGGGCATTCAAGAAGGAGCATGGCCCATAACATGAAGAGAGATGGCTTTGTCGGTTGCTAAGAGAAGCGACCCATACTCTTGCAGGAGTGTTTAATACGCCCAACAACAAAGTCAATATTGGGGACACCTACAACATGGTTTTCACAGGCGCTTTTAAGGAGAGATGACAGCAACATGGACGAATTCTTAGCTGCGGGAGTGTTTAATGTAGTATGGACCTCTTTCTCTTGACTGGTCAAGGATTTTTTTTCCAGAAGTTCTCTATATATTGTAACCTCTCATTTGGAGAATGGATCTCTCAATTTTGTAGGGCGAAGCCTTGAATAAATTTACCTTTAATCAAAAGAAGTGTTTTACCTCCATTTGATTTTTGCACTTTTGCATAGGCTTGCATATTGTCTTATGTTCAGTCATTTATTTTAAATGTTTTCATAGATTGATGCCAATATATCTAGTGTATTCTAGATCCTCTTCTGCAGGTCAACAAGAAGCGTTTAGGTTGAAGTATAGGCGCAAGTGAGCAACTGTCCAACAGTGTGCCTTTGGAGCACCTTTGGTAGGTTCTTCCTCATTATACTTCCATAAAACCCCTTGTTGAAGCATTGATGCAGTTTGTTTTTTATTCAAATGAAGTGCCTGTCCGCTCCTTTGGTGCAAAGTGTAGGTTAAAAACTGAGTAGACCAATCAATTCTAGTGCATCACCACTTTAGCTAGGTTCTATTTTTATAGCATTCCTCCCTCTTTTCAACCCACCCCCCCATTGTTAGCAGTAGAAATTCAAGACTTTAAGGTGCATCAAGGGGAGCTAGCCCCTGATCTAGAGATTCACTCCTCAATTTTGCTACCCACAGCAAGAGGAGTGTCTCCATTGTGCCGTGTGGAAGAAAGGAGCCGAGTTTCCTTTTCAAAGGGTGCAATCCACTGCGTCAACAGTTTTTGGCACGCCTGGTGGGACACAATTTACATCCTATGAGTTTCAGGATTGGTGCTGGTCCTGTTACGATAAAAAATCCAAAAACAAGAGCTATAATCTAGCATCTAGCGACTCCATTGTAAGAACTCAGTCTCTGGTTACTGATCAGCCTGGCACCCCATGCCTAAGGTCACCACAAGATCTTCTTCTAAGGGTGTTCCTTTCGAATTTGTTGAGCTGCCTTTAAACTTAGCAAGGAGGCTAAGGTTTGCAACAACTCATCCTTACACAACAAACCAGTTTTCCAGACCTGCCATAAGATACACCTACACAAGGAGACCCAGGTTGAACCCTATCACAGCGATGGCCTTACCCTTTGTGGTCTTCAATGGTCAGAGTCCTTTGAACCTTTTGCAGTATGACCCAATTCCAGGGACAGCTCTCAAGAGTGTTTTTCATGGAGAGGGGCCAATCACTGCTATTGAGCATATCAGAAACATAGCCAACCTCTGCAACATCCATAATATTACTGAAGAAAATGTAGCCATCAGGTTATTGGCCTTGTCCTTTAAAGGGAAAGTTTGAGACTGGTATGGAACCTTGCCTATGAATTCAGTTGGCTCATGGAATGAATTAGGCACCCTCTTAACAAATAGGTTTGGAGAGAAAAGTGACCATTTTTCTCTAGCCGAGCAATTGACCACTATGAAGAGAGCCCCACATGAATTTATGCAAGATTTTAACATTAGATTCCAAAAAACGTGGGACAGAATCCCAATTCTAGTGAGGCCGACCCCAAGCTATGTCTTCTTTTACTACTGAAAGGCCTTGAATAGTGACATTGCTGTCATGATACAATCCATGGGTGGACAGGTCCTACCCACTGCTTATGAAATAGCCATAGCTGCTGAAAATTGTTTGGTGCAAGCAGGAAAGATAGCTCCTAGACCTCATATGCCACTCTTCCCTGATTTGCAGCCCTTAGTTCAGCCTGTTGTGCCCACTTTAGCTCCTCTGTCTAGTGTAGAAAGGCCGGCTGCCACCCCTGCAAATGACCTCCACAAGGTTAAGAGTCTACTCCAGAGTGTTACCAACGAATTACTGGCCTTAAAGAGGCAGCAAGCTCAAAGCTATCGGCCGAATCAAGGATACAAGCAGTTCGGGCAGACAAATAGACCTCCTTTCCAGAATTATAATCAAGCGCAGGGTCAGATTACGCAAGTCAGGCCTTATCAAAGTTATAATCCAAATGCCCCTTCATCGCCTAAGGCTCTTGTCCCCACTCAAAACAATTTGGTACAGGAACAACCTCATTATCCACCCTTGACGTATGGTCAAGAACAAGTTGCTTATGCCAATGAGCTACCAAATCAATGTATGCCCACACAAGGTGATCAGGCAGCTCAATTCTTAGGTTTTGAGGCATCAACACAACCTGAGACAGACAACAGGTAGGCTCAACCTGAATCCACTCTTATGAACCACCTAGAAGGGGAGTTCTACGTAGTTAATTATGTGGGGACTGCAAATAAACACCAGGTCCAAGAAGAGAGCTATGGAGGAAGCTCAAGCAGCTACTCAAGCATCTGCGGCATCTCTTTTATCACAAGTAAATCAGAGATTTACCAATTACAGATCGCCAATTGCAGCTTCAGCTCCTCAGGTTGCACCACAAATTCCAAATGTCCCTAAGGAGAACTCAATGGGGGCAATCCTCCAATCAATGTGGTAGACCAAATGAAGAAGCTGCACATGAACATCTCATTGTGGGATTTCTTAGCAATGCCAGGACAAAAAGATATACTCCAAAAGAAATTGCACGAGCTGAGTGAGCAAGTTGTTCCAGCAAAAGCTGATAATGTGTTGATAGTGAATGGGGCTCCTCCCATGGGAGGTCAAGCAAAGAAGGATGAAAAGGTCCCTCCTTTTTATCTATCCTTGATTATTGGTGATTTATTGGTCCACAATTGCATCATTGATAGTGGAGCAAGCACCTTAGTTATGCCCAAATGTATAGCTGACAAGCTAGGACTCAAATATGAGCAAATGACCAAAGGAGTTCTGCAGTTGGATGGATCCCCAGCCAAGACCTTGGGGGTAGTAAGAGGCTTGAATCTAACTCTCCATGCCTATCCGACCTTCTCAATTGCCCATGACATGGTAGTGGCAGATGTTCCCCCTTACTTCGCTCTTTGCTTATTCAGGTATTTCACGTCCAAGATAGGTGGGTACTTGGTAGCAAATTGATCTTACATGGTCTTCAGGACGAAGTATGAAACCAAAGTGAAGCTTGAGTCGAAGCCCATTCACAAAGATCATCTGGAGCCATACTCGCCCAAGACAGCGAATGTCAGCTATGCCATCATCGATGAAGAAGAACTCCAAGTAGACCAATCCCCACCATCTTCTCTTGAAGGAGTTGCTGACCTACTCCTAGATGAATGGGGAAATGACAATTTTGAACATGATCCTTACAAGTTCATCGAGGAGGCAGGTTTTGGAGTTTACTACATGCATGAAAAAGATACTTTCATGTCAAATTTAATGAAAGCAAACCAAGAGAGCTGTGGTTTATGGCAAATTTTCTTTGATGGATCTAGAAGCAAGTTAGGAGCTGGTGGTGGAGCAATGCTAGTTTCACCTTCAATGGAAAAATACTTCTCAACTTTCGGGTTCCAGTTCTCCTGCACTTGCAACGTAGTGGAATATGAATCTCTTGTTCATGGTTTAGAGTGGGCAAGAAAAAGAGGAATTAAAGAATTGCAAGTGTTTGGAGATAGCGATTTAATTGTAAACCAGGTGAGGGGTCAAAACTTGACCAAGAACTCCTTGCTCAAGTCTTACAACCACAGGGTGTGGGACCTAATGGAGAGCTTCACTGCTTTCAACATCACTTCCATTCCATGAGAGGAAAACAAACATGCAGATAGATTAGTAGCAGTTGGTTCTCAGTTTGATATTCCCAAGCAAATAAGGCAGGACAACAATCAACACCATTTAAAGGTGATAATGAGGCCCTCCATACCAGACAATGTCATCAATTGATAGGTGTTTGACAACAACCAGCAGATAGCGTTTTCTTTTAGGAGGCTGAGTTCGCTTTTAAGAATCAATCCAAGCTGCAGCAACAATATGAAGGGCAAATCGTTCAGTTGAAGACCAACAGACTTCCTAAAGGTTTGGTCACTCTTGAGAGCATCTTCAATGAGGATGACCAACTCAAGAGCGACAAAGCAAGCATGTCAACCAAGAAAGAGAATTACGAAAGGGTAGAAATATTCAAGGATACGCTGTTTGCACTTGGGAAGGTATGTACAAATGAGGAAAGACATTCTTTCATTTTGTTATGCCAAGAGTTTGCCAATGTCTTTGCTTGGGAGTATGGCGATTTGAAGGGGTTTGACCCAAGCTTGGCCCAACACACCATTGAGCTAAAAGAAGGTGCCAAATCTATCAATCAAAAACAAAGGCCAATCAATCCAAAGATTGAGCCTCTCATGAGGAACTCACCAAGCTGATGGAGTCCAAGATCATCTTTACCATCAAACACTCTTATTGGCTGGCCAATTTGGTACCCGTTAGGAATAAGAATGGGGAGATCAGATTGTGTGTTGATTTCAGAGACCTGAATGGAGTCTCATTAAGAGATCACTATCCCCTCCCAAGTATGGAATAGATTCTCCAGATGGCGGTAGGTAGTGAACGATTCTCCCTCCTAGATGGGTACTATGGGTACAATCAAATTTTGGTTTAAGACTGCGACCAGTACGAGACAAACTTTAGCACCAATTGGAGAACTTTCACCTATAGGAAGATGCCATTTGAACTGTCAAATGCAGGAGCTACTTTCCAACGAGCTATGGATATGGCCTTCCAAGGTTTGATAAATGACATTGTGCTGGTTTATCTTGATGATGTGACAGTCTTCTCCAAGGAGGCAGGACAACATCTGAAACACCTGAGGCAAATCTTCGAGAGGTGTAGAGAGTTCAACATCTCTCTCAACCCTAAGAAATGTGTGTTTGCTGTCCACGAAGGCAAACTCTTGGGTCATGTCATTTCAAAAAGGGGTTGACCATTGATCCGGAAAGAGTGCACACCATCTTAGTGTTGTCCTTGCCTAAACACAAGAAGGGCCTACAAAATTTCTTTGGCAAAATAAACTTTATTAGGAGATTCATCCCTAATTTTGTTGAATTGGTCAAGCCACTAACTTCCATGCTAAGAAAACGATGAGACGTTCACATGGACAGCACGGAGAAGAGATAGTTTCGAAGGCATCAAACAAGCTATTGCCCAGGCCCCCACCCTGACTAGTCTCGACTTCTCCAAGGACTTCAACCTCTACACCTTTGGCAATGAAGAGGTAATCTCTGCTATGCTCACTCAAGCAAATGGTGAAGATCTTGAACAACCTCTCGCATTTTTTAGCTAGGGCTTAGAGAGCTATGAGATTAGGTACACTTACGTTGAGAAGCAAGCACTTGCAGTCATACGAAACCTAAAAAAATTTAGACATATGTTGTCAAATAGCAAGATTCACATCATTGTGCCACATCCTAGTGTCAAGAACTTCTTGCTAAGCTATGACTTGAATGAAAAAAGGGCAGGGTGGATCACCAAGGTGATGGAGTACGACATGGAGATCAAGACCACCAAGGTGGTGAGGGGAAGAGGGCTGTGCGAGAACCTAGCTACAAACTTCAAAGAACTGAAGGAAGGCATTTTAGTACTCAATGATGAAGCTGCAGCAAAAATAACCGCAATCATGAAGAGCTAGACACAAGATATGGTTCATTTTCTTCGAATTGGTGAGTGTCTGCAAGGTCTTGATAGAACCAAGAGGAGATATTTCAGGCTCCAATCTCTTCCTATGTCTCAGTTGATGAATTGTTGTTTAGAAAGGATTTTTTCGGGTACTCCTAAGATGCATCGATTCAGAACAAATCGATAGAGTACTGTCCGAATTTCATGATGGACCAGTTGGTGGTCACTTTGCTCCCAAGGCTACAACTGCAAGGATTATGAGGGCTAGCTACTTTTGGCCCACTTGGTTCAGAGACACTCATGCTTGGGTGAGGAGATGCCACAAATGTGCTCTCTTTGATGGAAAACAATGGCTGGCTGCAATGCCTCTACAACCTATTCAAGTGGAACAACCGTTCATGCAATGGGGTTTGGATTTCATAGGGATGATCAACCCTCCTAGTGCTGGTCACAATTGGATCTTGCCTGATACAGATTATTTCACGAGATGGGTAGAAGTCGTCGCTTTGAAGGAAGCCAACGAGAGTGCGGTCCTGGACTTCTATGAAGCCCTGTTGATGAGATTTGGGGTCCCAACCTCAATCATTTCGGACAACGCATTGGTTTTTTTGGGAAAAAAGACAAGAGAGTGGGCATTAAGATATGGCATCTATCTCAATACTTCAATTACTACCCATAAGGGAATGGGCTGACTAAATCCACCAGTAAAAACCTGATCAGGATCATTAAAAGGACAATGGAGGAAAATCAAAGGACTTGGCAAGCCAAGCTGAAGATAGCCCCGTGGGCAGACATAATCACTCCAAAAAGGACAGTTGGCAATTCACCATACACATTTATGTATGGATGGGAAGCTAGACTTCCTATTTCACTTGAGTTACCAGCCTTGGATCTTGCCCATCAGCTGCAATTGGAGGACAACGACAGCATGGAGGTCAGATTTTGTGAACTAATGGAGCTTCAAGAGGCAAGAGACCAAGCCATGGATGCCATGACCAGCTGCCAACAGCAAACAAAGAAGCATTTCGATAAGAAGACTTTGTTAAAAGACTTTTCAGAAGGTGACGTCTTAAAATGGGATGAAAACCGAGCTAAACCTGGAAGGCACACGAAGTTCGAACGCCTTGTGGAGTGTGGCCCATATGTTATCACCAAATGCAAGCAACATAATGCATTCCAACTCTCCAAGTTGGATGGTGAAGAACTGCATATCCCAGTCAATGGGATATATCTTAAACATTGTCGCTAACCTTCTCTTGTTATGTACATAGTTTCCCTGTTTTTCCTCGTTTTTCCTAAGTGCTTTTATGCATGTTTGTAGTTTTTTAGCCTTGTGTGTGTTCTCTTTACCTTTTGGGGTAAAATCTTTATTGGTTCTTAGGTTTTTTAAGGCTATTGCTAGCCTTCCAAGCTGCCACCCGCCTCCATGCCCAATGGACCTTCAAGCCACTAGTCTTCTCAAAGCATAGCAGGCATGCTTCCCCTATAAATCGCCAAATGTGTTGACCAATTTTAGTCTTACTAGCCAAAATTGAGCAACCCCCTTTTCCTTTTCCTTGCAGGGTCATTTAATCAATTTCTGACAAGTTCATCCCATAGCTGCCTTATGGGTTTTCTCTATGACAGGGCTGTTTCCATGAAAAACCAAGTGTTTCCTCCTAAAAACCAACTGTTTTGAGTCCGACAAGCACTTGGGTTGATTTGGAACTCATTTTGATCCTAGATGTTTAGCATGGCAAACAGGTTACTTCGGGTGGGCCTTTTATCGGCAAAATGGACCAAGTTCAAAGAGGCAGGGGTCTTTTACAAAAAGTCCGAAGGGTAGATGCCCTTGTGAAGGGCACTCTAGTGCCAAACAGGGCCTTTGCAAATTCTTTCGAAAGGCAAATTAGAGGCCAAAGTGTCCTTGCGGAGGGCAGGAAAGCGACGAAATGGACCTTTGCAAGAAAGCCCGAAGGGCAGCCTTGGGCTCAAGGTGTCCTTGCAGAGGGCAGAAGATCCGTTTGCAAAAAGCCAAGGCAAAAAACCCATAAAGGATTCCTTCGGGGAACATGAGAAGCCAAAGAAGGGGTTCCTTTGGACAAAATGTCCGAAGGAAATCCGAGGAACGCTCAAGGCATGAATTTCTTCGAACAAAATGTCCGAAGGAATTCCTTCGGACATTTTGTTCAAAGAAATTCAACGAGTGAAGAAACCCAAAGGAATTCGGAATACAAGAGTCCAAAGGGTAGGTGCCCTTTCGGAGGACACTTGGTCATGAGAAGAGGACCTTTCCATTTTTCCAAAGGGTCACTTTCCCTTCAGAAGAGTCCATTTGCAAAAAGGCCGAAGGAATTGCCAAAAAAGGGTGACAGGCCTGCAGACGTCAATTTTAAGGTAATAAGCTAGCTGTTGAAGTTCAAATGTCTGGTGACAGGCCCATGAACGTCAAATTCAGGGTAGCGAAATAGCCGTTGGTTTTCAAATGAGATTACAGGTCCACGGATGTCAAATTTAAGATGATAGGTTAACTGTTGAAGAGAAGCCCAAAAAGCAATTCTAAAGAAAGAATTCCTTCGAACAACATGTTCAAAGGAATTCCTTCGGACATTTTGTTCGAAGAAATTCAAAGGCCCGGAAGCTCGAATGTAAACTCAGCGACCCACCAAGGAAGAAGCCCGAATTGCCAAGGAAGGAGCCCGAATTGCCAAGAAAAGGACAAGAAATAGAAAGAAAAGAGAAAGTAGAGTGGGTAATCTAGAACACGGCCATGCACAGATAAGACAAATACTCAGAACCCGCTAGGTGGCATGGCAAGTCAAATGCAGGGATGAACTAGACTAGGGCAGGTGGCACAGGAGATGTCGGTGGAAGAAGTAAATGCTTGCAGGTGGAATAGTTTCCACCGAATAGCCTTTAAGAGAGCTGCGCGAGCATTCAAAGGAGCAGCCCGTTTTTCCTTGTTTTGACATTAATAAGTATCCAGTTGCACGAGCATTCAAGGAGGAGCATGGCCCAAAACATGAAGAGAGATGGCTTTGTCGGTTGCTGAGAGAAGCGACCCATACTCTTGGAGGAGTGTTTAATATGCCCGATAGTAAAGTCAATATTGGGGACACCTACATCATGGTTTTCACAGGTGCTTTTAAGGAGAGATGACAGCAACATGGGCAAATTCTTCACTGCAGGAGTGTTTAATACAGTATGGGCCTCTTTCTCTTGACTGGTCAAGGATTTTTTTCCAGAAGTTCTCTATATATTTTAACCTCTCATTTGGAGAATGGATCTCTTAGTTTTGTAGGGCGAAGCCTTGAATAAATTTACCTTTAATCAAAAGAAGTGCTTTACCTCCATTTGATTTTTGCACTTTTGCATATGCTTGCGTATTGTCTTATGTTCAGTCATTTATTTTAAATGCTTTCATAGGTTGATGCCAGTATATCTAGTGTATTATAGATCGTCTTTTGTAGGTCAACAAGAAGCGTCTAGGTTGAAGTATAGGCACAAGTGAGCAATCGTCCAACAATGTGCCTTTGGAGCACCTCTGGTAGGTTCTTCCTCATTATACTTCCATAAAACCTCTTGTTGAAGCATTGATGCAGTTTAGTTTCTTATTCAAATGAAGTCCCTGTCTGCTCCTTTGGTGCAACATGTAGGTAAAAAACTGAGTAGACCAATCAATTCTGGTGCATCACCACTTTAGCTAGGTTCTGTTTTTATAGCATTCCTCCCTCTTTTCAATCCACCCCCTCATTGTTAGAAGTAGAAATTCAGGACTTTAAGGTGCATCAAAGGGAGCTGCCCCTAATCTAGATATTCACTCCTCAATTTTGCTACCCACAGCAAGAGGAGTGTCTCCATTGTACCACATGGAAGAAAGGAGCCGAGTTTCCTTTTCAAAGGGTGCAATCCACTGCGTCAACACACTCTACCAAGGCAATCCACCAGGATAATAAATAAGAAGCGAGATAAAGGATCCCTTTGACGTATCCCCCTAGAGGCCAAAAATATCCTAGGAGTGCCATTAACCAAAACTGAAAAGGAAATCAATGATAGACATGCTCTCACCCAAGCAATCCAATCCCCTGAAAAGCCAAACTGAGCCAAAACTTGACATAAAAATTTCCAATCTACTCGAACATAAGCCTTGGATAAGTGAAGCCTAATAAACATAGAGGGAGATTTTTAACTCTCCGTAGAATGTAGGACTTCTTGTGCTAAAACTATATCATCATGAATTTGATGACCTAGAACAAAACCTCCTTGTTCAGGTGAAATGATCTTATGGAACAGAGGTTTCAACCTCTTTGCCATAACTTTAGTGATTATTTTGTATAGAACATTACACAATGCTATAGATCTAAAACTAGATATTTCATTCACTTCCCCAGCTTTGGGAATTAGAGCTATAAAGGTTTTGTTTATTTTCTTTAGCATTGTTTTAGCTTCCTTCACTTCTTCCACTACATTAAGAAGATCTCCTTTGATAATATCCTAGAAATTTTGATAAAATTCAATAGGAAAACAATTAGGACTTGGAGTTTTTCTTTTCTTCATATTAAACACCAATCGCTGCAATTCATTTTCCGTGATTGGACTCGTTAATTTCTCATTATCCTGATGAGAAATGAGTTTGGGTAGTGTGTGTAGCACTACCTGTTGAGCACTGTCATCCAAAGATTGAGTGGTAAGAGCTGATGGAAAAATTGTGTTGCTATGTGTTGCATACATTCCAATGAAAACTCTTTTCTCCCATCTTCCTTATTCAGGTATACTCTGTAATTATGAGCCCATCTATCGGGCAAATATTTATGAAAGAAATCAGAATTTTTGTCACCCTCTTTTAACCATTGGACTTTGGATTTTTGCTGCCACATAATCTCCTCTTGTTTACCATTCATGGAGCATGGATTTCAAGAGAAGTTCTTGTTTAAGAATGTCCTCATTACTTCCCGAAGATCTAATATTTGCATTAAACTCTTCTAGTTGTTGAATAATCTGCTTCTTTTTTTCTTTGACATCATCAAACTCATTCCAATTCCATTTCTTCAATTTGGTCTTTATATAATTCATTCATTTTGTAAAGGAAAACCTCTGAGGCCCATAGCTTCGCGTTCCTTCCAAACACAATTGTTGAATGAGTTTTTCAATCTTTTCATGTCTAAGCCACATCAATTGAAAGCGGAAAGGAGCATGACAAAATGGCCAAAGATTGGATCCAATGTTATATAAAATGTTAGCCTTAAGAATATATTATTTTAACCACCAATTTTCAGATAAAAGAAAACGATCTAGTCTTTCCAATATACAATCTTGGCCTTGCTTTCTATTACACCATGTCATTAGCCCATTTCCAGTTTGAAAATCTACCAACTTTAAGGATTGTAAAAACCTAGCCATATTGGAGCTGCTAGTATCCAAGTGTGGAGTTCCTGTTTTTCCTGTAGATTAAGGATAGTATTGAAATCTCCCCCAAGAACAACTGGAACATCTGGATAAGAATTAATCATAGCCTCAATACATTGCCATTGCACTAACTTGTCCTCCATAGTATTGGGTGCATAAACATTTATGAGCAAAAATTGCTAGGCATCCAACTTAGAACACACATACACCATCAGAACTCCATGATTCCCACAAGAACCTAACGATGTGATTATATTTGGATCCCAAATACTCAAAACTCCTCTAGATGCCCCTTGAGAACCAAGAGCTAACATGAAATATTCCGAGCCAATTTTTTTTTAACTTTCAATTACAATCAGCAGAGTAATACACAGTCATTAGGATTAGCCTTAAACCAAAACGATAACTGAAGCAACTCTAACCAGAATGTAAACCAGGATTCTGAGGAGGCCAAGGTGTGAGCATTGGTTAGAGGCTCTGAATGCAGAAAATAGAGCTGGAAGGAACTCTAACCAAGAATGGCGCCGATGATGGCGAGCATATGGTCGGAGGATCTTCTACTACTACAAGTACTGAAAAAAACTCAACACCAAGTATGTGCTACCCAATCCAGTATGGAGTGAGGCGACCATATGGTGGAGTACTAAGAATTACAATGCTTAAAAGAAACTCAACACCAAGTATGTGCTACCCAATACAGTATGGAGTGAGGCGACCATATGGCGGAGCGCTACGAATTGCAATGCTCTGAAGGGAAATAAACAAGAATGCTGAAATACTCAACGTCAAGAATGTGTTTTCCAACCCGAAAGGGAATGGAAGCTACCATATGACGGAGATGTAAAGTATTACAATGCAGTTTCCGAATTTAAGATCAGCATTAAAAATCATGATTAAGCAAGATTAAAGAACTACTGTTAGTACTATTGCCAGCTTACAATATGATCAAGAATTCGCCTGCCAAGAGCATGGAATTAGATCCGTTCAACAAGCATTTAAATAGAGAATCCGCCTTGCTTAATGACACACCGAGACTGCTTCTTTTCTCCAAAAAACACAGATTCCCGATTCCGGTCTGTTCTGATCTGCACCTTTAAATGTAAAACCAACAACTTGAGATCACACTAAAATGGACAAATCTCTCACCCAATTCATCCTATTGACGTGAAACGAAAAGAAAAAGGCCCTAATAATGAAGGTGCCCAAGATTGGAACACCAAACAGACCCAAAAGTTTCTATATAATTTATGCACGAATCCAAATGCACACACATGAAGTACAATCCAGCAAGGGGGCGATTTGCCTTTAAAAATCACAAAAGTCATTAAAAAATCTACAATTTACAGAAGAGGGGCGCCCATTACAAACAAAGAGATATAGCCAATACCCACAATGATTTTTTTTTTTTTTAAATTTTAATGAACAAAACACACCCTGCTGTAATGAATATGACAGTCCTGAATTTCTCATAAATTGATCTATAAAACACACACTAAATATAATGCACAAATCCTACATACAAAACAATCAAACTACACTATCTCACCACTAGTCGCTATCTTTCAAGCGAGAAGCAATGCCAAGCTAGGAGGCTTTCATTCCTCGAAGCAATCCCAAAGCCAATCTGGCAGCATAACATTCCTGTAGCTAAGATGATCCAAGTGAGGACCAAAGGCATCTTTTTATAATTTCCATTTGACCCTTCTAAAAACCCTATCCTCCAATAGGTGGCGTCCAACTTAAGCTTGGATTAAATATTCAATAAGAATTATAATTAAATCTTTTAATGAGGCGCCCACCCCATAAAGAACATCTTTTTAAAACAACTTAAAGTGAAGTAGCTAGGCTAAGGGGAAAGTCAATGTTAAAATATAACATTAAAACATGACTTAATTAAAATAATTCGACTTATCTCTCCATTTGTGCTCCAAAGCCCAAAATTGAGTAAGCCGATAGATCAAACTGACATGGAAAGCCAATCGTGCTGAAATCAACAGGACCACTGCCAGAAATAGAATTTACTAAAAATAGTAAATTCTTGAAGATGCTCAGAATGCCAAAAAGAACAGATCACTGCGAAGCTCTCTGAAAACCCAGAAAGAATCCACCATTGAATCAACCAACCTCAAGCAAGAGCATCCTTCAAAACAAGAAACCCTAATTTTACTTTTCGAGTAGCCTATGGGTCTTAGGAATAGGCCAACGGTCATTGGAAAAATCATGCTCGACAAGGGGACATTACAGTCCGCCCTCCCCAAGATTGCTTGTCCTCAAGCAATCGCAACTCTGGCTGATGCAGAATCTCATCATTCTCCCAAGTTGCATCCTCTATAGGCAAATTTTTCCACTTCACCAAGTATTCTCTTGATGGTTCTTTTCCTCAAAGAACGTTCTCTATAATCAAGTATCTCCTCTGGAATTAAAACCAACTGTCCTTCTTCATCCAAAGGTGGCAACTGTGATGAAGCAACATCATTGTGTCCAAGTGCCTTCTTGAGTTGAGACACGTGGAAGACATTGTGTACTTTGCTTTCAGAAGGTAGCTCCAACTCATAAGCTACTGCTCCAACCTTTTTGATAACCTTGAATGGCTCATAGAAACGAGGTTTGAGCTTCTCAGCGCCACTCTTCTTGAAAGTAGACTGTCTGTAAGGCTATAATCAAAGATAAACCATATCCCCAACCTCGAAAGAGCGTTCAACACGCCATTGATCAGCATACATCTTCTGTTGATTCTGTTCCATCTGAAGATTGTTCTTCAATGATTTCATGATATCTTGACTCTGCTGCAATAAGTCCTTGGCTTGAGGAGCTTTGTTGTCACCAAACACCAAATCAGCAAAGCTAGGAGCTTCATAACCATAAAGCGCCAAGAAAGGTGACATCTTTATTGACATGTGGAAAAAAGAATTATAGCAGTACTCACCTATGTGAAGCCACTTCACCCATGCTCTTTGTTGCTCGAAAACATAGTTTCTCAAATAGCCTTCCAACCAATTGTTCACTATTTCCGTTTGTCCATCTGTTTGGGGGTGATAACTAGTGCTTGGAGTAAGCACAGTACCACTCATTCTGAAGACCTCTTGCCAAAAAGTGCTTAGGAACTTGCTGTCCCTATCACTCACAATGTTTTTTGGCAGCCCATGTAACCTAAACACCTCATGAAAAAACAGATCTGCAACTTGGGCTGCTGAAAAAGAGCTGATAATGGCGAAGAAGTGAGCAAATTTGGTTAATCTATCCATTACAACATAGATACAATCCTTCCCTTGGACCTTGGGCAAGCCCATGATGAAGTCCATCGATATGCTTTCCCATTTTTGATTGGGAATAAGGAGAGGTTGCAGCAAACCGGCTGGTAGAGTATGCTCATTTTTGTTCATTTGACAAGTGGGACACTCTTGATTGTAGCGTTGAACTTCCCCTTTCAACCCTTTTCAAGAGAATCTTTCCTGGATCTGCCTATATGTCTTAAAGAAGCCTTGATGACCAGCAAGCGAAATGTCATGAAATGTCAACAAAATCTTCTTTTTGAGCTTAGAATCAGCCACCAAAAAGATCTTACCCTTGTAGTGAATCAGCCCTTCAATCACCTTGTACCGTTCATCATGAAAAGTACCCTCAATAATGCTGGTTGCAAACTGATTTTTGGCATAATCAGCAAGCAACATGTCCTTTCAATCAGTAGTAAGCTCGCACAGTGAGTTTAAATGGGGTTTCCTAGATAGAGCATCAGCCACAATGTTGTTTTTCCCCTTGACATACTCGATGTCAAAATCGTAAGCTTGGAGCTTACCCACTTTTGTTGCCTTTCGTTCAGATCCTTCTGATGCATAAAGTGCTTGAGATTGTTATGATCAGTCTTGACCACAAACTTGTTTCCCACCAAATACTATTTGAACTTAGCTAATGCATGCATAATGGCAAGCATTTCCTTTTCATAAATGGAGTAGGTTCTTTCAACACCTCTTAGCTTTCTACTCTCAAACACTATGGGATGTTTGTTTTGCATCAAAACAGCCCCAATTCCTTCACCGGATGCATCACTGTAGCTCAAAAGGCTTGGAGAAATCCAGAATAGCCAGAACCGGACAAGAGCTCATGATCCTCTTAAACTTATCAAAGGTAGATAGAGTCTTTTCTGACCAACAAAAGGCCCCTTTTTTCGTGAGATCCGTAAAAGGAGCAGCATTATGTGAGTACCCTTTCACAAATCTTCTGTAAAATCCACAAAGACCCAAGAACCCTTTCAATTGAGTCCAGTTCTCAGGAGGTGGCCAATCAACAACGGCCTTGATCTTTTCCAAATCAACCTTCACTCCCTCAGCACTGATTATGTGACCAAGGTACAGTAACTCCTCCATTCCAAATTCACATTTGGATGTTTTGGCGAACAAGCTCTCAAATTCTAGGATACTAAGCACTTCCTCCAAGTGCTTGAGATGTTCATCCCATGTCTTGCTAAAAATCAGGATATCATCAAAAAATATCAATACAAACTTCCTTAGCTGTTTCTGAAAAACTCGGTTCATGCAAGACTGAAAAGTAGCAGGAGCATTAGTCAATCCAAATGGCATGACTAGAAACTCGAAGTGGCCATAGTGACATCTAAAATCTGTCTTCTCAACATCTGACCCCCTCATCCTAATCTGGTGGTAGCCCGATCTCAAATTGATCTTTGAAAAGAACTTGGCTCCATGTAGCTCATCAATGAGCTCATTTATCCTTGGAATGGGGTATCGGTTTTTGATGGTGCTTTGATTCAAAGCCCGATAGTCCACACACATGCGCATGGTACCATCCTTCTTCACAAGAACCACTGCTGAAGCGAAGGGGCTCTTGCTTGGGCGAGTGAAGCCCATCTCCAAGAGTTCCTGAATGTTTTTCTCAATCTCATCCTTCTGCTTCTTGGGGTACCGATATGGAGTTGTAATAACTGGTTTAGCTCCTTCCTTGAGCTCTATGATATGTTTCGAACCCCGTTCAGGTGGTGGTCCAGGAGGCAAATCAGCAAATACCTTGCTCTTCTTTGTGAGTAGAGACTGAACATCAGGAGGATAGTCTCTCTTAGTTTCAACTGGACTAGCAGGAAGAATCATACATTCTGCAACCCACTCAGCTTGATCATGACGGATCAGCCTTGCCATTCTCTTGAATGACACAACCCGAGGTCCCCCATTGGACATTCCTCTTAGTACTATCCTCTTCCCATCAGATCGAAACTTGAGCTCCATAGTTTGCAGATTTAAGGAGATCTCTCCAAGTGAACGCAGCCATTGAATGCTTAGAATGGCATCTGTATCTCCAATGTTGACTACATAGAAGTCATCCTTGACTTCATAGTTTCCCAATTGCATAGTCCTGTTTGATATCTTTTTGGTGCATGAGATGTGGAACCCATCAGCAACCATGACCTTGAAGCCTTCAAACTCTTCTATTTGCATCCCCTTCTTTGCCACCACAACTTCATCAATGAAGTTATGTGTTGCTCTAGTGTCGATCAAAGCAACTATTCACTGCCCCTTAATCATCCCTCGAACTTTGAAGGATTCGTTCCTTTGGAAGCTCAAAAGTTGAGCCAAAATGCCTCCACTTTCCTTTTCATCTTCGGACTCTTCTGGAGCTCTTTCCACTTCACTATCTTCAAAATCAGACTGCTGGTCTGAAAAATCAGAATTACTTTCACCAACTGAATAGTACTCAATCTGGTGAAATTTGACTCCCTTTGGGCAAACATGCTCTTGAGACCATTTTTCTCTACACTAGAAACATAGCCCCTTTCTTCTAAGTTCGTTCAATGTCTCAGGATCCAATCTTGTGACATGAGGATTATGTTGATTGAACTCCTTATGCTGAGGTCTTAACGGAGTTCTATGATGAGGTCTTTCTCCTTTATCCCCTTTGTGAAAGGGTGACTTGGATTGAAACTTTGCCTTAGGAGCAACGCACTCCATGTTTCTTGCTTTCTTCATTGCCTCCTCTAGGGATGGTGGATCAAAGGCTTTAATCCAACCCTTGAGTGGTTCCATCAATCCTTCACTAAAAAGGATCACCAACCGCCTTTGCGTGATGCCAGTGACCATCACCGAAAGTCTCTGGAACTCAGCTATGTAAGCATCAACTGTGCCATATTGCTTCAACTGTGCCAATTCTTTGAAATGTATTTCAGGATCTTTTTTCTCAAATCTCTCGATGAGCCTATTGGTGAACTCATCATAGGTAGTGATAGACCGATGACCTAAGGTGACTAAGCCATGGTACCACCACTCGTGCGCCACCCCATCAAGGTGTAGCGTAGCGAACTTAATCGCCTCCTCTTCTGCCATGGGTCTAAGAGCTAGATAGTTATCCAGCTTTTGTATCCAAGCTCGAGCTGAACTGTTATCACTCCCGTCATAGTGTGGAAGTATAACCTTGTTGACAACTTGATACAAATCCCCTTGAACTGTTGTTCTTCTTTGCTCATAATGTCTCCCTTGTCCCTTATTCTTTCTCTTATGATCCATAAATTCATTATAGGACATGTCCATCTTGATGTCATCAGGGAGAGAATCATACTCCGCATGGCCACGTCTCAATTGTTCCACGAATGAAGCATTCTCTTCAGGATCAGGTTGGGTGTTTACTGGTGCTAAGAAGGTGGGTTTGAAGGGCCTTGATGAAATTTATGTGTTGTTTGAAATACGCTGAGCAGCACTTCCATCAAGCTGATTAGAGGCACTGTGCTCCCCTCTATATCCTGGGTTGTTCTGTGGAGTTGTGTTCTGGCCCACTTTCCCCAACATGAGAGATACCATATCCATCAAGGCATCCATCTTCCTTTCAAATCTATTTCCGAGACTTATCGATCTCTCTCTTCCCTTCCCACTATCATTTTTGTTGTTGGTATACCTCTCGTTACCCCCGACTGACCTCTCACCTTCTGCCATATCTATTTCTTGAGAAGACTCCCAATGAGCCCTCAAGACCTATGAAGCTGTCTGACCTTCTAGAGCCTGATACCACTGGAACTGTTTTGCAACTTTCTTATCTTCCCTTGCTATGTATCTCTTTTCTCTGTCACTCAGACGGTTTGTTCACAGAATGGAAGGATACTTGGCTTTGATACCACTGAAATATTCTGAGCCAATTTTTATTTAACTTTCAATTACAATCAGCAGAGTAATACACAAGCGTTAGGATTAGCCTTAAACCAAACCAATAACTGAAGCAACTCTACCCAGAATGTACACCAGGATTCTGAGGAGGCCAAGGTGTGAGTATTGGTCAGAGGATCTGAATGCAGAGAACAGAGCTGGAAGGAACTCTAACCAAGAATGGCGCCGATGATGGCGAGCATATGGTCAGAGGATCTTCTACTACTACAAGTACTGAAAGAAACTCAACACCAAGTATGTGCTACCCAATCCAGTATGGAGTGAGGCGACCATATGGTGGAGTACTAAGAATTACAATGCTTAAAAGAAACTCAACACCAAGTATGTGCTACCCAATCTAGTATGGAGTGAGGCGACCATATGCCAGAGCGCTACAATTTACAATGCTCTGAAGGGAAATAAACAAGAATGCTGAAATACTCAACGTCAAGAATGTGCTTTCCAACCCGAAAGGGAATGGAAGCTACCATATGACGGAGATGTAAAGTATTACAATGTAGTTTCCGAATTTAAGATCAGCATTACAAATCATGATTAAGCAAGATTAAAGAACTGTTGTCAGTACTACTGCCAGCTTACAATATGATCAAGAATTCCCTTGCCAAGAGCATGGAATTAGATCCATTCAACAAGCATTTAAATAGAGAATCCGCCTTGCTTAATGACACACCAAGACTACTTTTCTCCAAAAAACACAGATTCACAATTCTGGTCTGTTCTGATCTGCACCTTTAAATGTAAAACCAACAACCTGAGATAATGCCAAAAAGAACATATCACTGCGAAGCTCTCTGAAAACCCAGAAAGAATCCACCATTGAATCAACCAACCCCAAGCAAGAGCATCCTTCAAAACAAGAAACCCTAATTTTACCTTCCAAGTAGCCTACGAGTCTCAGGAATAGGCCAACGGTCACTGGAAAAATCATGCTCGACAAGGGGACATTAAATAACATATGAGTCTTAGGCCATATTCATTCCTCCAAACCTAAAATAAACTCAATGGAAGCTTTAGTCTCTTGCAAAAACATCATATGTGGATGATTGGTGTGAATCATTCGTTTAATTTCCATTATTTTAGAAGGACTGCCTTTCAGCCCTCTCACATTCCATGCAATTAACTTCATTGTGAGGAATGATTAGAAATTTGGGACAAGTCTCTAATTGTTCCTGATTGACTTAATTTTTGGCCTTCCATCTAGAGATAATTTTGGTTTGTTTTACATCCAGCTTTAGTATTAGTATCGACTCTCAATTTTTTACTTTTTTCCCATACAATTCCCAAGGGTAAATCTTGTTGTGGCTCTTGCACTAGATTAGCCATTAATGGTAGTGGTTGATCTCTCTTCTCAACCTCTTCTATCTGCTGATTCTGGTTCTCAAATTGTTCATGAAACTTAGTTTTTCGCAAATAGCTTTTCATTGTGGTACGGGTCTCATCCTGCTTCTTTGGGCCCTGATAGATTGTGATTTGATTATGTTCCTCGCCCTCAGGTTGAACTAGTGCCATACCTTATACCTCCATAGGTGTTGCTGGAATTTGAGATTCCATAAGGTCTTCATTATCTTTATCTTCATGATCCTATTGCAGACTAGCAAATCTATTACTTTTCTAAACTTCCAATTTCTCCTGGTCATTTTTCTTAGCAATTCTCTTTTTTTGGTACAATAAAATCGGCCTGAGGTTTGACTTCTACAAAAGGTTTTGGAACCTTAAGCAGGCAATCCTTGAGAAGATGACCATGTTCATGACATATACGACACCAGAACGGAATGTTTTCGTAATCCAGCACCTATTCCCACTGATCATCTTCCACAGCTAGGGAGATCTTAGTAGGCAGAGGTTTATTAAGGTCCATCAGCACACAGATGCGGGAATAAATCATTTGTTCTAGTTGTAATGATGATTCAACCGTCATCATATAAGTTCCAAGTGCATTACCAATTTCCATAAAGACATAATTGGCCCAATATTCTGTAGGTAAACCAAATAGATGAACCTAGACTAGAGCCACCAAAGGAAGCTCTTCATCTGCCTTGAAAATGGGATGCTAGGGTTTCATACAAAAGGCCTGCTTGACCAAAAAACCATGGCCCACCTTGGAATATAAATTCTCGATCTTCTACTAATGCAAAAAAAAACAAGAAATAGCCATTAGGGTAAACAGAGATCGAGAACCCACCTTTAGTGTGCCAAAATTTTCAAGTCCATTCTTTCAAAGTTGCCAATGAAGGATGAAAGCCCAAAAATCAAATAATCAAACCTCTATTCTCAAGGACATCAATTTCATTTTGCACATCAACTTTTTGAAGGTGTATCATTGGTGTACAGTTAGCTGCCTTCATGCATCCATTGTCATTTTTCCTGGGATCAATTTTTGGCATCCCAAGAGGTCTCTTTTGAAGATTTCGGGTAGGCAACTGCTATTATTACCTTTGCTTTCAGCTTTCCTCTCTCTTTTATCTTTCTTTTACATGTCCATCTTATACTTGTAACACTTGTCAGTGTGGCCTTCTTTCCCGTAGTAGGAGCAAGTGGGTTGCTTCTTAAACTTTTTTGGTTGTTTTGGTTACCCTTGTTGCCACATGATATGTACCAATTTACAAGGGTGACTCTCTCATGGATCAGACTTTCCCTTTGCCAAGGACATGGTAGGCCTAGTCCTTGGAATCAAGAGCACCCTCCTTCCAAAGACATTTTTGATCCCCATTGAGTTGCCCTGAAAATTCTGCAAGAGTGAAATCCTTCAACCCATCCTTATGTTGTGAGCTTCTAATTGATGAGAATTGACAATGAAAGATATTGAATGGAGGTCCAATATCAGGAAGTAGAATTTTGATGATGTATTCATCTTCAAACTTGAGCTCGTTGCCACAATTTTGAAGCTTGTTCTTCAACTCAAGCACCTTTGCAAAGTAATCGTCAACCCTAAGAAATTCAAGAGTTAGAACATTCAAATCCCTTGAATATATTGCCTCAAGTTCGCCATCTATGTTGTTGCACTTTTCAAACAAACAATTCCAAATGGAATGAGTTTAATGTTTATCAATGATTTGGTGTCATTGTTCTGACTTCATGAGTGGCTTGAGAACTCCAATGGCTTGATCATCATTGTAGAGGACATCTTCAATTTTTATCTTTGGATTTTACTCTTGGGATCAACCACATACCATATATCCTTGAGGTGAAGTGAAATTCCACTTGAATAGCCTAAGTGTGATAGTTTCTCCCATTGAAAGGCTCCATACTTAATTAATCATCAACTTCTCCAAGAATTTCCTGCTAACTAGTGATTGATGGCCTCATAGCTACACCCCTATTTTGGGCTTTAAAAATGCTTTCCAAAGAAAAATTGGATCCAAATTCCACCATATGGCCAAGATATCACGATTCTTTTATGCCTTCCCCAAGAAAAAATGTTGCCTCTAGAGGAAAAAATTCCCTATCACAGTCAAATGGACATCAAATTAAATCTTGATGGCTCATTCTCTAAATTGATGAAACCAAAAAATTAGAAAAGTGACCACTATTTTTCCATATAGAATCCTTATATATAGACAATTTGGAAAACATTGACGTTGATCACGAGATACACATGTTTTGTGATTTGGGGGAGAAACAACGATATCTCCTTGTGAAACCAGAGGCTTAGAGTTCTCTTCTAGCAAGCTATTGTTGGATGAATCGGATCAGACATATCCAAATAAAAAAATGCAAATTTATCCAATGAGCTCCAAGATGCCCTCCTAGTTGCAAAGTTGAGGGACAAGACACTATGTCACTCTTTAGGCTATCTATGATCACTCATATTTTTGGATCACATGAAACCTCCATGTAATTTCAAGATAAGGATCCAATAGGTTATTAAGGTCACAAGCCTAGGCTCTAATTACCATGTTGGATGCATATATAGAAAAAAAAGGAACATCGCTATGAATGAACACAAAGAAATGAAGAGAAATCATGAAAATAATGAAAGAGTGAATGCAATATAACTCAATGTATAATGAAACAAAAATGCTATTCCAATGAATGCAATTGTTTGCAATGAGTGAGATGCTTTTATAGGCAACAAACGTGGTTGGAAAAACTAAGGGCTGATCACCATACATGAGAGAGAATTAAAAAAATATCCTAAAGGACCAAATTCAAGTCAAAAAGGTCCACTAAGAAGGGTTCACACCACTAACAAAATCATAGGTACTTGAATCTATTAAAATCATATACGATTCCGACACATCCTATTCCATATGTAGATTCACAATGTCATACCATTCCTAGTGCTTTAATGAGAGCCTCTGGTGAGCCAAATATGGATGACTATGAGAGAAAATTAAATTTATTTCTAATGTCTGCTTGTCGTCCAATCTCTGCTCGACTTTGTCCTTTAATGCCAATTTTTTTGACTTAGTCCTTGTGTCCCAGCATCTTCGTGTTGTAGTGTTGTGTTTAGGCATTTGTTTTCTCCACAATCATTCCTCTTTGTTGTTTCCTAGTTGCTACAATGACTATAGCGCTCCTTGTCATTTTTTATCCACGTTTGCCATGTGGAGCAAACATGTGGGACCCATGATGTCTCTTGATGCTAAATCAAAAGGGTTTCTATTTGGCCCTACAATAGGTATAGGGGACTCTTCTAAACTGTCATTCAAAGCTGCTTTTAGAGGAGAACCTAGACCCCAAATGTTAGGTCAAAATATCCAAAAACGACCTCTAAGGATGCCCAAAATTGATCCTAAGAAAAATGAGAATGGAAGTATGAAAGCAGTAGATGGTTCCGTAGTGGTAAGACTTCAAAAAATTGATGTGCAAGATGGAATCAATGAACTTGAGAGTAGTGGATTGATTGTTCATTTTCTTGGATTCCGTCCTTCGTTGGTTGCTTTCAAAGACTGGAGCAGAAAATTATGCAATACTAAAGGTGAGTTTTCGATCTCTGTCTACCCTAATGGATGCTTTTTTATTTTCTTTGCCTCAACAGAAGACAGAGAATTCATATTTCAAGGTGGGCCATGATTTTTTGGACAAGCAGGTCTTTTTATTAAACTCTGGCACCTAAGGTTTAAGGCGGATGAAGAACTTCCTTCTGTAGCTCCCATTTGGGTGCGATTGTTTGGGTTCCTTGTGGAATACTGGAATAACAATGTCTTCACTACGAACGGGAATACTCTTGGCACTCATATGATGACAGTTGATTCCTCAATATAGCTGGAACAAATGATCTATGCTTGTATTTGTGTGTTGATGGATCTTAGTAAACCTTTGCCAACTAAAATTTCTCTAG
The DNA here is from genome assembly GCA_037957365.1 of Torreya grandis. Lineage (NCBI taxonomy): Eukaryota > Viridiplantae > Streptophyta > Pinopsida > Cupressales > Taxaceae > Torreya > Torreya grandis. The sequence goes on along the minus strand of JARHVA010000063.1, from coordinate 6,796,096 downwards.
CCATGGAGGAGGATCATTGGGATCAGGTGGTGGATTATGAAAACATTCCCTTCCGATGTCATATTTGCCATGAGTATGGCCATCTATTGAAATATTGTCCGCTTAAGGCTCCAGAACCCTACGAAAGAAAAACCTTGGGACGATTTCATCATTCCAAAAAAAAAGAAAACTAGGAAAACTGTTCAAGAGAATCTAGATGGTAGTAACAACAATAGATTTGCTAGCCTCTAGCACGAAAATGAAGACAAAGATAATGAGGATTTCACGAAATTAAAAATTTCGTAGACACAGATGAACATATAGGATACAGTAGTTTCTTAGCCTGCGGTGGAAGAACACAATCAGATCACAATTTATCAGGGTCCACATAGGCAGGATGAAGCCCGTACTATAATGAAAAGCTATCACCGTAAAACTAAATTTCAAGAACAATTTGATAAATAGAATCAGAAGGTGAGCTTGAGAGGAAGGACCAACCATTGTTGTTGATGGATAATTCTATGGAGTAACAACAATCAGATTTACCATTAGGAATAGTCCAGGAAAAAAGTAAAAAATTGAAAATGGATACAAATATGAAGGTCGGGTGCAAATCAAATCAGATAAACCACCAAAAAAAAGGTTAGAAATTGAGCAATATAGGAACAGTTAGGGATTTGTTCCAAATATTCAACCAATACCCTCAATGAAGATAATCACATGGAATGTAAGGGGGCTGAACGACAGTCCTTCTAAAATACTGGAAATTAAAAGAATGATTCAAACTCATCATCCTCTAATGGTGTTTATTCAAGAAACTAAAGCCTAAATAGAGCTTATGTCGGTTTTAGAGGAGAGGATATGGTCAAAGGCCTAGACTTTATCTCTAAGTTCTCAAGGAGCATCTAGAGGAGTTATGTGTATCTGAGATCTGAAAATGATTATAGTGTTGAGTTATTGTGGTACTAGAGGTGTTTTGCTAATGCATGTTTATTCTCAAGTGGATGCCCAGCAGTTTCTATTCATAGATGCCTATGCTCCTACTACTATGGAAGATAAGTTGTTGCAATGGTAGTCTATATATGTTATGATCTGATCTTATCCTATTTTTCTTGGCATCCTTAGAGGGGATTTCAATACAATCCTTAATTTAGAGGAAAAATAGGGATAAACTTCACACTTGAATTCTAGTTCATCCAATATGGCTAGGTATATACAGTCTCTTCACTTGGTGGATGTTCTGACTGGTAATGCGATGATGACCTGGTCCAACAAAAAACAAGGTCCAAAATGTATCCTGGAATGTCTACACTGGTTCTTGTTGTCTGAAAAATGGTGGTTAAAGGAGTATATCCCTAAGGCTTAGATTTTGAATAACATTAGTTCTGATCATTGGCCAGTGTGTTTGGAGATGAGCAAATCAGTTCCTCGTCATGCTCCTTTTCGGTTCCAATTGATGTGGCTTAGGCATTAAAATATAGGCAATCTCATTCAAAAATGGTGGTTGGAAGGAAAACCTAGATGTTGCTTAGGCATGAAAATATAGTCAATCTCATTCAACAATGGTGGTTGGAAGGAAAATCTAGGTACAAGACACATATGTTCTCCTTTGAGAAACATTTGAATTACTTGTCAAATTGAAAACTTGGAAGTAGACTGAGTTTGGAGATATAAAGGAGAAAAAAAACAGATCCTAGAACAGCTAGAAGAGCTCAATTGTAACCTTTGTACCTCTAGATGTAATGCTGATCTTCTTCGAAAGGAGCTCTTTTTGAAAGCTACTTTCCATGAAAGGCAAAACGGAGAAGAGGTTATGTGGTGACAAAAACCTAGAATCCAATGGTTAAAGAGAAAGTGATAAAAATTATGCCTTCTTTCATAAATCTTTGTTGGCTAGACATGCTCATAACCACAGAAACTTTCTTACCAAGGAAGATGGGAAGAAAGAGTATTCATTGGAAGACATGCAACAAATTGCAAAGTAGTATTTCCATCAGTTATTTACAGCCCAACCTCTTGATGAGTTGGCCCAAAAAATAGTATTAGTTATTCTTCCTCAATTTGTATCAGATCAGGGTAATGAGAAGATTACCATTCCAATCACAAAAAGTGAACTGCAGAAAGTGGTGTTTAGTATAAAGAAAGGAAAAACTCCAGGACTGGATGGTTTCCCAATTGAATTCTACCAAATGTTTTGGGACATTATCAAAGGGGAGCTCCTTTAGGCGGTGGAAGAGGTGAGGACAAGTAAAAAAATGCTAAAGGAAATCAATAAAACCTTCATAGCTCTTATCCCTAAAGCTACTGAAGTGGAGGAAATTTTTGGTTTCAGACCTATAGCTTTGTGTAACGTTCTGTATAAAATAGTCACCAAAGTTATGGCAAAAAGGCTGAAACCTCTTTTTGGCAAGATCATAACTCCAAAACAAGGGGGATTCATCCTAGGTTGCCAAACTCATGATGAGATTATGTTCGCCCAAGAAGCCTTACATTCCATGGACATTCAAAAATTTTCTTCTATGTTATTAGGCTTGATCTTTCCAAAGCATATGATCGAGTGGATTGGGATTTTCTCTGTCAAGTTTTGGCTCAGTTTCGTTTCTCTAGGGATTGGATTGAATGGGTGAGAACTTGTTTGTCTTCAGTTTCCTTTTATGTCCTTGGTAATGGCACTACTCAAATCTTCTTGGCTTCCAAGTGGATATGTCAGAGGGATCCTTTATCTCCCTTTTTATTCATTATTTTGGTAATACCTTGGCAGATTGGTAACTATAGCTTTTTAGGCAAACAAGATCAATGGTATTAAATTGGCCAAAGAAGCTCGTCCTCTCACTCATCTACAGTTTGTAGATGACTCAACACTTCTTGGCAAACCACTTGCTTCAAGACTCAACAATTGCAGAAACTTCTTCAGCGTTTTTCTAGAGCTAATGGTCAGTTGGTTAACCATGCCAAATCTAGTATAGTTTTCTTTCATTGATCTAGTAGATAGGAGGAACAAATTCTTAACATCTTCCAATTCATAAGAGGCTCTCTTCCGCTTCAATAGTTGGGGGTCCCTCTTGCAACTAAACAGATTAGAGATTGGCATTTGATTACAAAGTAGATATGAAACTTCAAAATTAGACTAATAAATGGCTCTCTTCAAGAGGAAGAATGATATTGGTTAAGGTAGTCCTCCAAGCCTTACCAATATATGTTTCCTCTATCTTGAACATTCCAGTTAGAATTCTGAAACAATTGGACTCTCTTTGCCATAAATTCATGTGGAGTGGCTTGCAGGAAAAAAGAAAGTGGTCTCTGGTTATGTGGGAGACTTTGTCTAAGCAGGAAGGTGGCTTAGGATTCAATTCCTCCTCCAAGCACAATAAGGCTTTAGCAGCTAAACTCTACTAGAGATTGCTAATGGCTCCAAGTGATTTGTGGGTGGCTAATATTAGAGTCAAATATGCAGAAAATAATCCCCCTAAGAGAATCAGTTGGTTATCTCTTCCCCCCAAAGATTCACCCATTCTTGCAGTTCTAAAAGTGGGGGAAGAACTTATTAAAATGCTTTTGTTTTGAATTGTCAATAATGGTCAAAGTGCCAACTTCTAGACTAATTCGTAGGATGGGTA